>BGZK01000109.1:0-746499 GCA_005406025.1 Eumeta japonica
GGCGGCGCGGCGTGGCAGAGCGACGCGCCGGCTGTACGAAGCACACGAACTAATACGATAACATGAAAGGCTATAAATGATTTCATTTAAAATAAATGGAAAACAAAATCAGATGTCTTTGGGACACCCGGTTGAAATAAAGTTTCTTTCTCTATGTCTAAATGTATTTTAGGAATCGAATAATAACAGTGAAATTGATTAAAACGTTTGAAAATTAAATAAAAATAATAATTATAGGTGAAAAATGGTAAAAATATTTGTAAGCTGTAAATAAACTTGTTTTTACAAATTATTAAAATTTCAAAAAAAATATCGCCATCTGTTCTATTTATTAAAGATTTTGTTAATTATGTAATTATGGAATGAACGATAGATGTCACTTTCACATATTTGCATAAGTATGTATTCATTTATTGAAAATTTAAAACTGCATACTCTCCAGAACTGAACTGAAACGATCCTAAAGTTTCACGGATTCACCTTTAGGGAAAAAGAGGACTATAAATTATATATATACATAGCGCAATAAAGTAAATTAATAATCTTCGAAAGTAATGAAACGAAAATAAACAACATGAATAAAGGCATCGTAATGAAATGTTGTAATAAAATTATAATTAAAGTTTTATTATAAATCACCTTAAACGGAATGCAACGCCAAAGAATCCAACACCACGACGTGTTCCTGGGCGGCCTCCCATCCAACTGACCGCGCCCGACGCTGCTTGACTTTGATGATCGAACTAGAACCGATGTATTCAGCGTGGTCGTAGGCAAACAAGTCTATAAAATGTTAATTAAAGCAATAGCGTTCAGCATTTTGTTGCGGTTACACTTTTTTCATGTAGCTCCCATCCGTCGAGCGCCCGAGCGAAACACGCTATGAGGAACTTCGTCCCGACGATAGGAAGCAGGTCCGTGTCGTTTTGTGCTTCACAAAGTGTAATGTCTAAGGCACATCAAAACAAAACAAATGAGCCCATACTCAAGGGACTCGGTAGTAGCTGCTGAAGAGTTCCAATATCCACCTTCTGACTTCATCGTCAGACTCCGTCACAAAGTGTAATGTCTAAGGCACATCAAAACAAAACAAATGAGCCCATACTCAAGGGACTCGGTAGTAGTACTGAAGAGTTCCAATATCCACCTTCTGACTTCATCGTCAGACTCCGTCACAAAGTGTAATGTCTAAGGCACATCAAAACAAAACAAATGAGCCCATACTCAAGGGACCTGGTAGTAGCTGCTGAAGAGTTCCAATATCCACCTTCTGACTTCATCGTCAGACTCCCGTCACAAAGTGTAATGTCTAAGGCACATCAAAACAAAACAAATGAGCCCAATCTCAATGGGGTGCTGGTAGCCCCTTAAAAGTTTCTCTGTTCATCTCTTAACTTGATCGCGAGACCCACGATATCAATGTCATATATGGGACTCCTCAAAGCGAATAAAATAAACCCTACCTCGAAGGTTTATCAGTAGCCATTGAAGATTAATTGCTATTCACGAATCGCAGTACAATTCTCTAACTTTCACCCGCCAAAGAGTGTTGTACCTTTCATCACTAGTTGCATGAGACGATGACTCTAGACGCAAAGACCCAAATAGATAACTAAAAAAATCTAAATAAATAAACAAACCATATCTGTCTGTAATATTTGAGGGTATCTCTCGATTTCCCGATATTCCATCATCAGGTCCTTGCTTGGTGATTACCTCTAAAGGTACCACTCACCTCTCTTTAAACAAAAATAATCTTCAAAATCATTTCACTAATAAAAAGGTCGCGTGAAACACAAAAAATAAAAATAGGACCGAATCGAGAACCTCCTCCATCGCGGAAAGGAATAAAGTAGAAACGCAATATTTATATTAATCGTCTACGATAGAAGTTCGATTTTCCTTAAGTTCACGGCAGACGTCGGCCGCGGGCCGCGGCGCAATCGACGTCCGACCGCACGTCACTCGACAACTGCGATTTATGCATTCAATCTATTACTAGAACACTATAACATTTTCCACAGGCGCACTGCGCTCCTTGATGCACCGGTAGCCGAGCCGTGCACGGGCTGACCCGCGCACGTCGAGTCCAGAGCATTCTGTGAATGCGAACGTCAATTTGTGACTTTACGTCGTCAAGAGTTAAGTCTTAAATAAAACTCCAACCGTAAAATATAACGAAACCGTAATCATATCTACACATTGATTATTGTGCGATACAAAATTATAAACCAGTCTTATAAGTCAGAGAGAACATTTAAAGCTTTTCTTTGAAACGCCTCAATTTTGGCTTTCTTCTTAAAATATAGCTGTTTCCATATAAAAATACGGTTCCTCTCTTGAAACTCAATAATTTGATATAGGAACTAATAAAAAAAAACAAATTTATTTGTACGTGACTAAACACCCCTAACGTTTTAGATTTTATTTATTTATTTTCAATACATTTGTTATAAAACGTTGATAATTTCTTTAGCATTGTTTCCTATAGTAAATACGCGATGTGTTTGCTATCTTGTGACGAGGCACACGCACAACCCTATCACAGTGGTCCTATTAGAGATAGCTCTGAAATGAGATTCCAAAATCAAACGTTGCCACCTTATTGCCTTTGCCATCGTTAAAATATACGCTTAATTTAACAATTATAACCATTTAAATGATGACAAAGTACACGTAGGCCAGGGTCGATAATTTTTGAAAAAAAATAGGATGAAACCCATTGGAAAAGAAGACAATATAACAAAAATTAAAGGAAAAATAATTTACGGGTGATCTGAGGTTCGCCAAGTGGAAGGCAGTGAGTTTTGGGGTAAAAACGGTTTATCTCAATTTCCGGCCAAACTGTTGCGCTATGTAGAAAAACTGCTGCGTAACGTTTTTCTACATAGCGCAAATACTTATTCATGATCTCTTGCACCGTTTCATTCTTCTACCAAATTACTTAGTGCAGTCGACAAACCAGGGTGCAGGGTACAGAACCCCTGTCGACGCCACGCGCAATGCCGCCGGAATGCGTTGGTCCATTCGCACTCACAAATAATTCGTAAAGTTTTGATTTAACAGTTTTCCTGAGGGCATTTCCTGTAAAAATTGAGAATCGAAAAGGTTCAAGCTCGTATTGTAAAATAAGTTTCCATATCATCTTTACAGTCGATCGTTAACGATATTCTTTGAAATGGCAATAATAAGCGTTTACTTTAACAGAAGATTGAACCGTTCTTTAGGATTGGAATCTTTTTCGTTTTTTTGCCTTTTCTGAGAATATTTACCATAGTAATGTATATTTTTTTTATACAATCAGAAAGTAAAGATTTCAATGAACAAAACACCTACTGGCTTTTTAAAAAAACAGATACTTTGACGTGAGAATTTTCGATTGAAAATTAGGCTGCTTTTTAATATTAAGTCAAAATAAGTTGAAAAAATAAGTATATTTTATATCAAGAAATTACAGTGTCTTTGGGATATAAAAAGGTAAGTTTTCACAAAATCCGTGAATTATTTTTTTTGTAAAAGATAAAAATAAAAAACCAAAAACTTGGTTATTTGAATTTTTCGATCTTTTTATTACCTACAACTTTGCCATTTAACTTTTTTCCATAGGACTTGTAGTTTTGGCAGAAATTGAGATACACTGTTTTTTACCCTCAAAAACTCACCGCGTCCCACTTCCCGACCTCAGATCGCCCGCAAATTAATTTTCCTTTATTTTTGTTGTATTCTCCTCCTCTTCCAATGGGTTTCACCCTACTATATTTTTTTTCACTTTTTACCATTTTCAAAGGTTTCAGCCCTGTTCTAATGTCCCTTATCGCGTAGAAAACAAGGACAAGGGCTGTCAGACGGCGGCGCGCGAGCTGGCCGCGTGCCGCTGTACATTTACCATTCTCCCAGTCGCGTCGTGCGATCGGAGCGGTGCGTATACATTTCAGCTTTAATACCGAAAGGATAAGTAAGTTTTCGGTAATAACATAAAGTTCCAGCCGGAAAATCCTCGTGTACACGGACGAACTCGAAAACTTTGATTAAGGCAGCGAGGAGAGGAGGACTCCACCCTCCAGCCGAAGTAACAATATTTTATCGGGCGCTCGCGCGGCGCTCGCTCCACACCGAAGTCCGCCGGCGCGCCCCGCCCGGCCTGAGCCTGAACTTTTCCCGGTTTCCGGCGAGACGAATTTCGGGGTCCGCCCGGGGCTCCCGCTGACCTGTGACGCTCGGAGATGAGTTGAGCATTCGCCGATGTTTTTCGAAAGCTCTCTCGACGATCCGAAGAGACAACAGAGAATCGTCGTAAACTCTCCGATGACGTTCATCGGTCTCGTCTCCCCTCGTAAATCGTCTCGAGTACCTCTTTGTGCAACAAAAGTGATCTAGCGAAGTGAGCTCCGGTGGACGAACTACAAATTTAATATAACGATTTACACAGAGAGAATAAAATTTTTCAACCGTATGTTGATCGATTTTGCATTGGCACTAAAATTAGATTTGTGATAATTTGCCGAACCTCCCATTTTAAACTCACTAATTAATGGACGTTTCTCTGATAACATTAAATATTCAGACTGAGTAAATTTATTTTATTTCTTATAGTTATGTAGGTCACCCTATGACTTGAGATTGATTAAATAAATGCTAGTAAACTGTCACACATTTACACAACAGATAACGTAAAGATAATTTTTGCAAAAACGTAATTGGTGCTCAGAAAATTTTAAAACGGTAACGATTATCTTAAGCAAAAACCAATTTCCACCTGAAATACCCGCGCAGCAATGCTGGCTCTGCTCCGAGATGGCGCGCAAACGATTTCTCGCAAAAGTCTTTCTTTTCTATCAATAAAATAGCAATATAAAAATTGTACATATATATAACCATTCACCTACTTTGGTGCCAACATTGAGTTCATTATAATTTTGTAGGTTAGCAAAAGTGCGAGTTTTTCTCTTGAAAAAGTATGTCTACCACGACGCAACGTACCTATGCGTCAAGCTTTGTGAATTATAATAAAAAATATGTACAGCGACAACAATTGACATTGACGGTCGATAGCGAGGGTTGCTGACTATTACACTCTAAAAAAATTGGTTGCTTCTAACAAAATTGTAATTCCCAGGACAAGTATCTTGATTCCATACGAGCCTAACGAGATCTTTGACACTTCAAATAAGATGATTTTGATTGAATATCATTATTCAATAGACTATTCAACTGAATAGCTCTTATTATTATTAGTTAACTAAAGCAATTTAGATTTTATTCAATATTAATATAAAAAATAGCTATACCGACTAATTTATCTTAATAAATTTAACTAATACCTGATCAATGTCTACAAGAAAATTATTATAATAACTAATTCACTTTAACAAATTCGACTAAGACCATGATCAGTACTAACATAGAAATGATTGTAGTAACTGATTCAGCTTAATAAATTCAACATATAACTTGTTACATTTGAACCATATAATGTTGGTGATGATCAAATTCATTTACTTGAATTAACTATGAAACTTGTTTAATCTGATTGGTAACATTTAATGATAACTAAGTTACTCTTGTTGAAATCCACTGAAGGCCTTTCCCACCATCTCCTTTTAAACTGACTTTTCACAAAAAGTCACTTTTAAAATAAACTTTACGTTCCATGTTCTTATAACAGTTTTAAGGGTTTAAGGATCGTTAAGGACGTGAAGCACAAAACTAATTTCAAAAGTGACTTTTTGTTAAAAACCAGTTTAAAAGGAGATAGTGGAAGAGGCCCTAACAAACATTTTATTTAATTGACTTAAGATCCGCATTAATAAATCGCAATCAACTCTTAGAATGCCCACGAGTTCGCATATGACGGGTTGTCCTAAAGTTCGCTCTTAAGCACCTGTGACGCGTGATAGTTGACATGCTCCACATTTAAGAGTGAACTGCTGTATGACATTAATTAGGACAGCGCCTGCAGTGCTAACTCAAACGCGGTCTCAAAGTTGAGTACGATTTATCAATACAGGTGCCAGCATGACCTTCTGCTCCACCCGCAACAGCCTGGAACCTAGTTAGCACGGCCTACTGCTGTGTTATATTTTATCTATTAGCAATTATAGAAAACCAAACTCAATGTTAACGCTATGAAAAGAAACAAGAAGTAAAACCTATTTATGTTCAAATTATCACAGCTTATAAATAATTCATACCTTAATCACAATTTTATAATCTGATTTCTTGTCAAAAATTAAATATTAAAAATAAATCTCATTATTTGTTGTAATTGACATATGTGACAAATTTTAGATAAAATAAAACAAAAATAGATTGCAAAAAAATACTTACTTATTAATTGTTAAACAGTACAATGCAACTTTACATTTTTTTTTGTTATTGTTAAAATATTTATGTTACAAGGTATCGGCGAAATTAATGAATTATAGTAACTAACAAACTTGTGTGCTGTGTTTGGTTCGTTGTTTGATTCATTATATTTTTGGTACACTTGGTCTTCAACATCAAGCAATACCACAACTGTCTCATTCACTGATGCAACTACGTCTGACTTTTCGCAAGTAACGTAAACACTAAATGAAGAAACAAGGATGTAACAAACGAAATAAACCGATTTTAACTAGAGCAGCACACAAACTTTTCATGCAGCTATTGACAATTGATCTGCGCTAGATTTGTTTAGTCGGCTTCGCCTTCTGCCTCCGCGCCGCCCTTTGAGGTGATGGGGAAGGGAAGTGACTTATTTCAATTGATAAATTGATTATTTATCTCATCTAATATGAAAATTGTTTTAAACAATTGCTCTCAGTAAAATCGAACATTTAATTTATAGTTAACCCAATAATATTAAGTACTAATGGTTATTATTTTATATTTGTTATTTTAATTTAAGTCAAAATTCATCTTAGTATCAACGCACAATAAATAACTTCGACAGCCATAAAAGTATTCATAGCTGAAAAAACGTAAAATTACTTTTCAAATGAAAAGTTAACGAAAAGGTGGCTTTTCTGCTTTTTCGCCGAGTTACATTTAATTCGGGGCCTCGGGCGTAATAATTTGAAGGCCTAAAGAATCATCAACCACATTTTGACAAATTTTTTGTTTGGAAAAAATTTAGCGCAACTGCTCGGTGAGTATAGCGACAAAAATAATACCGAAAACATATTCCATGGTTATGACGTTACATCTATTGGTACCACAATACATGAAACGGCCTAGCAGTGAATGGAAACGAAGTTAACATCGATAAAAAAATGAAATAAGAAGCCTTTGAGGATACTTTACCACTTCTGCCCTTTGCCAAACAGAGTTTTGTATACATATATACTTTTGTATACATGTAAATCTCTAGTCTGTCCGTACTTTTTTTTTTTGAAAACTTCGTAATTGATATTCATTTTATTACTAACTGACCTCTACTCTACCATTTTTATAATTCATGTCTGTCTGTCTGTCTAATTGTACGTTCTTATATAACTCAAGAACGGCTAGGCCGATCGTGATAAACTTGGTATATTGTAATGATTGCTCACATGATAGTTTATTGTCGATCTGTCTGTCTGTTTATCTGTCTGTGTGTCTTTTTACAACTTAAAAACGATTTGACGATTGTAATGAAAATTGGTATAAAATAAGAACAAGTAATTGTGGAAATAATAAATTACTGTTTGTTTATCTGTCTGTGTGTTCTTCTATTACTTAAAAGTTTCACCGATCTTAACAAAATTGGTATACAGCAAGAAATTTATAAGCTACTACCAAACAGATCTGTATGTTCTTTTATAACTCAAGAACGGCGAGATTTTAAAATAAATATGTCTGAAGGCACGCGGGCGCGGTTGAAAGCGTCGCCTTGGAATCAAAGTTATAAACTTGACTAGGCCGAACAGACCAATGAATTTTTAATTTAAATCAAGTTAAACCACTCGCTTTGTGCCTCATAAAACACCTCAAACCATCGATGTCTCGAGCGGTGGCGGCCCCGCCCTGAGCCAGAACCGACGACTTACTGTCGATGCACCTCAACGAGAGTCGATACGCCGCTGCAAGGGACCGATGTAACACTGTGGCGTTCGGGTGAAAGCTCAATAATTTAATGTAAAAGACGAACACATATTCATGACCACATGTGAGTGAGGGGGCTTAGTGTCTACATACATAATAATTTTTGATCATTTTATGAAATTGACAAGAATTCAGATTTTGCATTTGATGCCTAAATCAGGCGTAGACCCGTGTGTATACAAACATGTTGAGAAATTGTCAAACAACACCAGGGGGTTTGAAGATGCAAGCGAAAATTATTAAAACGTCAAATCAAGATTTACCAAAATATAGATGTCGATTTCACAAAAATATATTCAAGTTCCATACTTAAATCTTTTTAAAATTTCATCGCATTCATTAAATATATAATACGATGATTTAGTTCCGAGTTAGGTAACAATAGATAATACTGAGTTGTATGGTTAGTTTGTAACATAATCAAATTAATGAAATAGTGCATGTTTATTTTATTAAAGTTTCTATTGTAAGTAAAACCTGCCAAAATATGTCTCCTGCAATTTTAAAAGATGAATGAAATAAAATGATAAGAAATATTTATAAGATGTCGTTCATAAGGCGGGCGGGCACGCCTTCCTGCGTGCGAACGTTCGAGGCCCTCGCGGTGACCGTGTCTGTCGTTGCAGCCGACGCGTGCGCCGAGGCGGGGCAGGCGGCCTTCGGCGACCACTGCTACCTGTTCGCGGGGCGGCCGCGCGTGTCCTGGCCCACCGCCAACCAGGTCAGTGCCGCTGCAGCCTTTTTCATGCGGAATCGGCCGAATGTAAGGGGCCGTGCCGCCGCCTCCGCTCCCGCCGCCGGCCGGAGCTGGCTCCGGGTAATAAAACGAACAAACTGAATGCACGTAAGTTAATGCCGACTCGTTTTGAAGTTGTATTCATACTATTTTATAGAGGCGAAAGTTCTATTTATTGTTAACTATTCAAGTAGAATCTGTTTCTCTGTTCGTACTGAAGTAGAACCGACACCACCGAGTTTCCTTAAAACGCGATCTACAGTTCGATTACATTCAAAATACAGCATCAGTTTTCTAATTGTTGTTATGTAAAAGATTTTTTAATGGTTCTCGGATTCGTGTGGCCGATTCCGCTTTTAAGATAATTCTTTGATTACATCCTGCAGAAGCAGAAGTAGAAATCGAAAATCGATTCTGTGTATTCCTCAAGAATTTACAGATGTAAATTCGTAGATAAAATCGTAGATACGAAGCGACAATGAACAGAGTGCTAAGTGTCCCAAAAATTGATATGATTGCAGTAAATATTTCGCCAGTAATCACCTTTCGTCGTGGCGTATCATAAAAGGAAAGATACCGGCCGCGGGGCGCAGGCGCAGGGCGGGCGCCGCCCTCGCCGCCGGAGCTTATTCGCAAATTCCTTACTTTGTTGTGACAAGTTCATTCCGTTTTCCGCACGAACGCCGCACAAATGAAACTAACCCGCATTATTAGGGCTCGAGGCCCGGAAAATAGCAACCCTCGTAATAAAACTTCGTGTCCGTGCCGTCTGTCGCTCGGATTGCATAGAGCCGTTTAAGGTTTAAGCCTTTACGAAAAATAGATCAATATCGCCGGAGTCTGTTAAAAAGGCGCCGATCGTGCGCCGACGAGTCGACGCCGGGGCGGTGATGACTGTCGAAGAGGTCGCTCGCGGACGGCCGCGACCGCTCGCTGCGGCGGGCCGCAGTCGCCGGGCGCACCTCACTGTTCGTAGCACGGCCCCGGTGTCACCGCGCTACTTGGCTTTTTTTTCTACGCTCACAACATTTTCCGTTCTGTAATCTTTATTACGATTGGGTGATATTTCATCCTCGCCCGCGCCCCGCGCCTCTCGCCCCTCGCCACGCCCCGGCGCCGTTTCTGCATGTTCCTTTATTTCGGATGAAAAATTGAAGTGAGCCTCGCCGCGTGCGCCGCGCGCGGCGTGCGGCGTTACGCGGACGAGTGCCGCGCGGCCCGCGATCGACTCGCGGTTCACATCAGAATTAAATACGGCATCCATTTAAAAACAAGCATTATCAGAGCCTATTCAGAATGTTAGATTTTCATCAGCTGCCCCACATATCATCAAACTTAATTGTGCTGCTCTCGATTATTATATAGTTGTCTAGAAGTACACTTTGTTTGTTTATTATATGGTTTCTGTATTTTGTTTAACAACTTAAAGTGTTAATAGACAGCTCAAAAACACGTGTCGATAGCTTAATGCCAAAACACTTTTATTTTTCGTTTTGAAGTCTCTGCGAGAAATCCGATGTACACGCATCCAGCCTTAACGGACAATATTGTCTTCCGAGCGATTGGCTTTACTTTTAGGGGCGGAAGTTGAAGAGGAGTGAATCCCACTGTCCGGCTGTAGGGTGTTAGAAACAAGTTAATATTTACACCATCAAAAACGAATATTCCGGTGCTACCCAAAAAGCTAAAATTTATCATTGCAGTTAAATAGACCTGGCCGACAACTTCATCCCTAAAGGCTTATTATTAAGAAAATTCTGACATTCGTTCTTCCTATACCGAAAACATCGACTCCTACAAAGACACGATTAAAGATGTCAGTGTAATATGAGATCTGAAGACAGAGATGGTGAAGAACGGCTGTATTGTCGTGATAGAATCTACATTATATTATGAGCATCGTACGCTTGGTCTTGGTACGATGGCTACTGAGCTCGGTGTGCAAAAAATTACTTGTGCTTTTTTAGAACACGCGCGCGTGCTGAAAACACATCGAGCTTGCCGCACGAATTTCCCACCATTTTCTCTCGACACGTATAATAGTGCAAGAAGCACCATAGTTATCTGAGGTGAAGCGTAGAAAAAAATTAGAAGTCACGCGTATTGAATGCGAGCTGGAGGTGCCCCGCCGAAGTCACGCTGCGACTTGCGCTACATGCGATTCGAAAACATCAAAAATTGGTCCGCACGGCGGTCGAGCGATAAGTGTCTGAAACTAGTCACATACATATTAAAGAGTAATTACTTCATTTGAAATTGGAAACTTGTGGCTGTAGAATACAGTTTGTTTCATCTGACTGTCAATTGTTTCTATATTGTGGCATCATTTTAAAATGGAATGTCTTCATCACTATGGATGTAAGTCGTGAAAATTTTCGTAGTATGATTTTTTACAATCTTAAGTGTAATTTGACAGCTCAGCAGAGCCTTGATCGGCTTTTGGCAATGAACCACCATGCAAGACGAGTATTTATAACTGGTTTGCATAATTCAAGCGCGGTCGTGTCAATCTCAGTGACGAATTTCGTGATGGTCGCCCGTCCTCCTCTGAAGAAGTACAAAAAACATCGATGCTGTACGCCGTATGATCGAAACAGACATAATGTGACACACCATAAATTTCATGCATTTTTAGGCATAGACCTGAGTCAAATACAATCGATCCTACACAAACGTTTGAGTATGAAGAAACTGTGTTAGTGGTGGATCTCATACAATTTCACTGAGGCTCGAAAAACGGACCGCGTCACTTGGTGCAATACAAAGTTTACGCGATTCAAGGAAGGGACATCAAATTTGATGTTGGAAATAGGGACAGGTGGCGAAACATGGATTACTGCTACGACCCCTAAACAAAGCAGGAATCAACCATATGGGTCGACTGAGATGAGCCGAAACCAAGCAAAGTGGCGCGCGAGCGAAGTGTCTCTAAGGGGATGATTGCTTCATTTTGTAGTAAAACTTGTCATGTAGCTACTGTTTGGAGAATTGTCGTACCGTGAATAGTGATCGGTACACGATCATTTGTTTGCCGGAAGTTATTGACGAACTCTCTAAAAATAACCGTAAACGTTGTATCGTCTTGCACCACGACAATGCCAGTTCTCACATGGTCAAACAGACAAATAAATTTTTGAAAAAAAAATGTAGAACTTATGAGCAATTCTACATACAGTCCCGACTTGGTACCTTGTGACTTTTTTATTAGCAAAAATTAAGATCCAATTACGCGGTCAACGATCTTCATCACCAGAAGGGGCTGAAGAAGAGTATGAAAAAACATGTTTCTAAGGTCACCAAGGAGGAGTGGCATGAATGTTTCCAAAATTAGTTTATTGATATGAAAAAGTGCATTTATGCGCACGAAGAATATTTTGAGAAACAATAAACTCATCTTCAGTCATTCATAGTAATTTCATGTTATTCATTCCAGAAATCTTGAGTGCGCCTTGCGCGTACTTCGCCAATATCGGCGAGGACACTCTTACTGACAGCAGTCGCACAAGTCGAAAGTGGCGCGCGCGGCGGGGCGGGGCGCGGCGCGCGGGGGACGGATGAGTGCACTCATTCTCTCCGCTCGACTTTTTTTGCGTCATATTTCAGATAGAAATGTATGCGCTATCTCATATAAAGATACCGCCAAGAAATACCGCTGACAAAAGAAACCGGATAAAACGTTTCTTTTTTTAATATTCCCAAAATCAATTCATTCAAACACGAATCTGGTTCGAGGTTTGACAAAGTCGAATAGATCGATTCGGTGTCGACCGATGCGTGCCGAGGCCGCGGTTAGCGAGTGAACGCTGCATGTTCTTTAAAAAATTATATCGATTTCTAAATTCAATCAATTCCAGAGTTCAAAATGACTTTGTTTAGTGTCGTATTCCCACGAAACTTAATGAGTTCCCAAATAAATGTAATGTCCTGACTAAACACTGCTAAACGTAGAAAATTAAAAGAACTTTAGAATTCTAAGTTTAAAAAAAAACCCATAATGTCCCATTGATCAAAATATTGAAACAACTTTAGTCCTTATTTTAGACGCATGATACTATCGACATATTTCTTCTTTTATCAAAATTTACCGTTTATGGCTTCAATAACTCCGTGACAAGACGGGTCGCTATAGTCGACTCATTTTAAACTGAGTCGTCGGGCAATAAATGTCACTGACGGTAGGAATGTGCACAATGCAACTTGTTATCGATATTTAGCTATTGCGCACGGTCGATGCGTCATCGTGACCTTCATTAGCACTCTGACTCCTGATTGGTCGTTACGACACAACAACCCTTACGGTTGTTGTGTTTCTATAAATGTAAGATTTTTGTTATGACACTCATTACATTACTTACGCTTCGTTACGCAATACGCACATTGGAGAATTTATTTTCTAACGTGGTTTTAAAGAAATTAAACGGTGACACCAACGCTCAAGCTCGGGTTGTAATTCACAACGTGTTCCTGTTTTTAAAGGGTGAAAACTGACCCCGAAAAGAAATTGCCTCAATTCCAATAATTCACGAGAGCTTGTAGCTCTGAATTGTGGAGTTAGTATAGCTGTACAGTTTCTCTATGATTACGTCAAAACAAACATTTTATCTTACAAATTAAAAACTTTTATTTTCAGATAGCGAAAAATTATTCCTATTATTTAACATAATTTAGCATATCGATCGTACGTATTCCGTTATCGATATGCACCTCTACAATTCTTACGCACATCACTACACCTCTCCACAAGACCCATAAGAGCGAGTGAGACAGACAGATAAATATGATTTATGACACGAAGCCTCAGTTCATAATGCGTCGACTATAGTCACCCTAGTGATCGTCCGCAATCAGGTACAACGCGGATGGATCAGTCGCTCTCTGAACTCCCGAGACCGACTTGCGGAATTCCTCAGGATTCCATTCCTGGATCAGCACTTTTTGTTTCGAATACCACTGATGTTGTACATAATATTGAACATTTTAAATATTATTTAGACGCCGACATGTACATGTAAGTACATGTTCTGTGAAACTGATGAAATTTTTCTTGTCGCAAATAAATTAATTTATGAAATCAATCGGAGAGCCGATTCGTGTGAAAGTAGACTCTAGTAAATCTAAATCAGTGCTTCCGAACCCGGGGTAATTACTCTCTTGGGGGTAAATCAGTTATTTTGTGGGGGTAACAAAGAACCTAATAATTAAGACTTAATCTAACAAAATACTTAACTAAATAGTAAAAATGGAAAATGATAGACCACCGCACGTGGCATCTCTTTCTAGCTGCCGTCGCGTCGGTTGGCGTTTGTACAGACGAGACGTTTTCCGTAATGGGTGTTCGATCGCGATATCAAGCGCGGGTGAAACAAGTTTTACCCATCATTTTCTGATACGCGGTTACGCTTAGGTTGTCAAGACGCTTCCTCCACATTTGCTAGGCCCGTCTCAATTTCACTGCGTCGCTCACGACGGGTGAAGGAAAATCTGGAGAGTTTGGAAAATCCAAGAACGCATCATGAGATACGATTAAATTATTATACCTAATATTTAACGATTTATCAATTTCAATTGTCGAATTTTATGTAAAAACCAGTTCATTTTGTTTGTTTTTCTTTTAAAAATCCACCCTCCATGAGAATAAACGGACATAAACAATACAACAAAATATGTACATGTTTATTGTGAGAATTATCAGATTAATTTTTTTATCATTAACCCGCTGGCCCGGCGGACGTCGTTCTGCCCTTTCTCGCTGGCGGCTCGCCCGTGTTAATGTCCACAGCTCCGTCAGCACGGACATACAATGAATTTCTTCATCTTTCATATCGGCCGATGTCGATCTCGAGCCCGATCTCGCTTTCGATTCCGACCCCAGTCACACTTTTCATTCTGATTCCGATCCAGCACTCGTTTCCGGCCCCAATGCCGTCTTCAACGTCAGGCCCGCTTTCAATTGTGATCCCGTTCCCGTTCTCGATTCTGTTCCTCGTCCCGCTTTCAATTCTGGATCCGATCCAGCACTCGTTTCCGGCCCCAATGCCGTCTTCAACGTCAGGCCCGCTTTCAGTTGTGATCCCGTTCCCGTTCTCGATTCTGTTCCTCGTCCCGCTTTCAATTCTGGCTCCGATCCAGCACTCGTTTCCGGCCCCAATGCCGTCTTCAACGTCAGGCCCGCTTTCAATTGTGATCCCGTACCCGTTCTCGATTCTGTTCCTCGTCCCGCTTTCAATTCTGGTTCTGATCCAGCACTCGTTTCCGGCCCCAATGCCGTCTTCAACGTTAGGCCCGCTTTCAGTTGTGATCCCGTTCCCGTTCTCGATTCTGTTCCTCGTCCCGCTTTCAATTCTGGTTCCGATCCAGCACTCGTTTCCGGCCCCAATGCCGTCTTCAACGTCAGGCCCGCTTTCAATTGTGATCCGGTTCCCGTTCTCGATTCTGTTCCTCGTCCCGCTTTCAATTCTGGTTCTGATCCAGCACTCGTTTCCGGCCCCAATGCCGTCTTAAACGTCAGGCCCGCTTTCAATTGTGATCCCGTTCCCGTTCTCGATTCTGTTCCTCGTCCCGCTTTCAATTCTGGTTCTGATCCAGCACTCGTTTCCGGCCCCAATGCCGTAAAAAGAAAAACAAACAAAATCAACTGGTTTTTTTACATAAAAGTCGACAATTGAAATTGATAAATCGTTAAATACTACGTATAATAATTTAATCGTATCTCATGACGCGTTCTTGGTTTTTCCAAATTTATTTCTTTATTTGGGAGATTTCCAAACTCAAACTTATTTTAAAGAAAGAAAGAAAATTATGTAGTTGCTTATACTTAATATATAAATGTCAGTACATCACGATTGCTGCAATCTTTTGTAAGTACAAAATTCAGCCATAAAAATATTGCTGCTCAGCAAAAACTGTAGCAGTGGTCACTACGGCGCCGGTCTTCCGCGAAACTCAGCACGTGCGTAGTAGCTGAGGAGTGGCACCGCAAGTGTCAGGTTTGAGTATCAGGAAAAAGTCCAAAAACTACAATATGGCTTTGACAATTAATTGAAAAAGAAATTATTTACAAAATGAAAACCCGACTGCGTAAGAATGGACCCCAAAACAGAAATGTTACAAGTTTATTGATGAAGAGGTAACAGACCGGTAGCGCTCCGTGCATATTGTTAATAATATGAATAAAGACGGAACTAATAACGTGACCTTAATAAATTCAAAATTGGAAATAGGTATTACAAGTCCCGAAAGCTATTTTTGAATACAGTAAAATGTCTCATTCCAAGGAAACAAAATTAATCTACGTGGATGAAGTCTCGACCGGCCACTAGTATATGTTTGAAAACCGAAAAAAGTGTATGTAACATGTGAAACATGTAAAACAGACTTACGCAGCCAGTTTCTTTTTAGCGCTTCGCGTTGTGAGGCGCGGAGTATTAGCTGCCACTTACGGCTAGCTGTGTTCTCGAGTTCAAAGAGCCTAAAACCGTGTAGCCTATTCACATTTCAGTTCAATGGGAATTTTTTAGTTTTTTTTTAAGTGCATTACAGAGGGTTATAGAATTTTTTCCAGAAATAGGTGATGTCTTAAAAAATGTGGAAAAAATATTTTTTATAGGAATAAGACTCACTAATTAAATAATAAACTATCAAAGTCTCAAAGGAACTTTACGATCGATGACGATACATAAGATTCTTTTATAACATAAGTTTAATAGAAAATATTCGAAAATCATCAAACTCACAATTTTGGTGAGAGTTTCATTCGATGTCGGTATAGACGCGCAGCTCGTACATACACCGGTACTCGTGCAAAATTGGTTTTCGTATGTCAAGGAAAGCTCCCAGCGCTAAAGTCGGTGCATCGGTCCGGGCGAGGGCCTTGTTCGTGCGCCTAATTAGCATGCTAGGCTCGTTACTTTAAGTATTGAAATGGCATTAGGAGGCGCGTCACGACTTGTAAATAGAATACCGAATGAGGCGCGCGCGGCACCCTCCTTTTCCTCCCGGTCATAAACAGTTGTCGTTCTGATTTATTATCTTTCTTGGACAAGTAATATATTCTTATCAAAAATCTTCGCAAGATCCTTCTTTTGATCTCTGGAACCTATTTAGGGAAAGGGTCTCGCCGAGGCTCCGTCTGCGCCGACCCCAGTGCGAGATAGCGACGCATTGTTGGTCTATAAACTCGTATTTCGCCAACAATTCAAATATTTGAGCTATTTTTTTTTTTATTTTATATAGAACGTTTAACCCTTAACAACCCACAAATGTCTTGCGGACACAATTTTGCGTTTATGTTTTCATAAAAACTAAAGTATTTATTTTTATGAATCGGTCATTTATCTAATTTATCGCCAATGTTTTACGAATCTAAATGTGGAATGAAAAAATTTGTAACATGAATAATTTATTATTTTTGGTTAATAAACGAAAATAGTACTTCATCAATCCAGAAGTGTCCAACAGACACTAACATTTTGTTTGATTCGAGTGTGAAGGTAGATTGTTTTTGACTGAGTTATGATGACAATTTAACACAAGGTGTGTTAAATGCTTATCGTAAACATAGCTGGGATCTCAACAACCATTTCCTTATAAGTATCTCAACAATTTCACTATCCTTTCAATATAGCTTTGCGAGCAAAAAACGGCAAGCTAGCTGAAGTGCATCGAATGACGGATGTTTGTGCGCCCTTCGACATCGCCGGCGTCATCGGAGTTGCAACAGGAACGAGACCGGAAACGTGTAAACTACCGCGCAGAACGGCGCACGAGGGCTTTAGTCGATAGCGGTCGACGGTAGCGATCGTAGAATTACGATATACATTTTGAGAAACAGAATGTCGAGTTACAATAGCCGCCGTCATTCTGTACAGCCTTCTTTTTCGAAATCGGTTAGAAAGGAATCCCTGCAGGTCGTGTCGGAACACTACCATTTATTTTCGCT
This sequence comes from Eumeta japonica, assembly GCA_005406025.1. Classification (NCBI taxonomy): domain Eukaryota; kingdom Metazoa; phylum Arthropoda; class Insecta; order Lepidoptera; family Psychidae; genus Eumeta; species Eumeta japonica. Next base: position 17,739 of record BGZK01000109.1, read on the forward strand.
TTAGTGGAGGTCGTGGTCGAGCGACGCAAGTACGCTCGTGAGCGCCGCGGTCGGGCGCGGGGGCGCTCGAGGCGGGGCGCGTGTCCCACGATACAATGTTAACCGTCCATTTCGAAACCTTATACCTCTCGTTTGTGCTCGATCAAAATATTGATTTTAGGGCTACAAATGTTGTAAACTATTCTTTTTCTTTATTTGCACGCTCTAATCATGATTACCTTAAAACTAAATTTATATCAAAGACCTATTATGTATAAAAATAGATATTCGTTTTTTCTTTTCAATGTTAATTCTATTTTATTAATAGGTTTTTTTAATCTTTCATCTCTCATTTCATTTTTCTTAATTTAATTGCAACATTAATGAATCACAAACTATTGTATATACGGGCGTTTTAAGGTTTCTAAGCCAAAATGGCATAAACAAAACCCTTATATATTCTTCCGTCCGTCCATCCGTCCATATGTCACAGGCATTTTACTTAAAAACTACAAAATGAAATTTGGAGTATACGTATCTTATTTGCCACTATTTAGTTTAGCAGTTACATAACAAAAATAAGTATTTCTAGGGGGGACACTCCATACATGTAATAGAAACTGAAAAAATTTTTTTACAGCAAATATCAAAATGTGATATCGTATTTCAATAATTCTTTCAAAAACACTTTAAGGTTTCTAAGAGAGTTTGTTCATCAACCGAATATTTTTGGAAATTATCGCTCCGAAATTAGCATAAAATGTGTCCCCTCCCTTTATTTTTTTAAACCATATGTCCAAAATATATGAAAAAAATTTCTAAGGTAAAGTTTAATGCGTACTTTCAAGGAAAATTATTTTGAACATGATCGGATGTATCGTTATAGATTATAATTGTTACCGAATTGCGTTTCTCAACAAAAGAGCCTCGAAGATAAGCTCTTCTGCCGGCGCACTTTTTCATGTTGTATTTTTACATTTTGAGACTAATGAGCCCTTTAAATCTGTTTAAACACGCTTAAAATAACGCAACGAAAGTGCTTATACATACTCTGTGCAGGTAACATGAAAAAGTGTAACAACGTAGTTTTTTCATCTATTGTGTATTTCTTTGTAGTAACGGCTACAAAATTCTACAGTGAACATGGATCGACATGTGACCGGTTTTTTATTTATTTTCGTTATTGCTAAATACAAAAATATCATATTTGTTTATTAAATAAATCAGTAATAATTTCATGAAGAGTTATAAACACATTGACGATAATTTCAAGAGCATCTGACTTCAAAATAAAGTACTAAAAGAGTAATAGTATTTTAGATAAGACAACAAATAGACACAGGCCACTTTTACCGATGAAGTACAAATGAAAGATAACTGATAAATGCTTAATACAGGTTATGAAAAAGGCTACTAACGCTTCTAGAAAGTACCAGAATAAAAACAATAGCAAATCTGGAATTAATGTTACAGGTGTGCGAAGGCCTGAGCATGCACTTGTCCTCCATCCATTCGTCGGAAGAAGAGCATTTCATTGTCAACGGAATACGCCAGAGCGGGGACTATAGCGCGGGCGCCGTCTACTGGCTGGGGGGCCGGCTCTCGGGCAGGGCGCCCGACCGCCTGTCGTGGACGGACCGCAGCCCGATGGCCTACCAGAGGTGGTCGCCTCGCAACGTCAGCCTCGCAGACTCGAACGAGGACATGTGTTTGGGGGTGCAGGTTAGCTAATGGTTAAGTTCATATACTTCTCTCGAATGTCTGAACAGGACTCTACAGTATAAATAAAATTTCAATAAGAAAGAGAGTGGGTATGGTGTGGTGTTTAGTTTAAAGACATATCAACGAGTCCTGTTTAATTGGATAATTTACGTAATATGGAATAATTTTGGTAAAACATGCTAAAATAGTGCTAGTGCTAATTTTTTATGCAACAGCATTAAGGAAACTTTGACATATTTATTGCAATGATAACGTAGAGAAAAAAAATCTGTAAATCAGCAATGAAAAAAATACACGCATTCAGTATAAGAATCAGAAATACGTTTTGCGAAAGGGCAACGTAACAACGACTTCATTTTTTGTTGTCACTCAAATTTGCTCCCTATCTAATTTGCGTACTGCGGGTTATACATGAAATTGATCCTTAAGGAGTAAAATATAAAAAATGAAGAAATAGCCTCATGTACATTCTTGTGTTCGAGGATGTCATAGTTGTCTGAGGTCGGTGTCTGGCCCGTTCGAAATAACACATGGCCAGCAATGCATCCAACAAGCTAGAGACCAGAGCAATCCATAAAGCAGAAATGAGTAACAAATAATACTAAACACTTCTCGCCCGTTATTTCGTCTCGTTGTTATTTTGTATGCACTAACGTAAAAACAACGCATCTTAGCACATCGCTGTGTGCCGAGACCGGCCCCAAGCATCCTTGAGCTTTCGCGTCCGACGAAAGAGCCCAACAAAATATCAAAATAATTAAAGTGGGGCTAATCTTGTAGTTCGTACGCAAAACACGATAAACATGATATAATTAAAAAAAAATCAAACCTTATGAGGAAAAAAATTAAATTGAAGAATAATTCTTTTTAGTGTCGGTGCCTTATTCAATGAGTTTGTAGTGGGTAGTGTCGCTTCAGTCGGCGCCGCACCCCGCGTCGGACCATGCCCGGAAACGCCACATAAACCTCTACGAGGAGTACAAACTCTGTACCGAAGGCTCGGGACAGGAGAAGCGAAAGAAGTTTCCCTATCATAATAATCAGCAACACTTTATCTATTATACGAACTTTAAATTTGCCAAAATGCACCGTGCAATGTGCAAAACGCATAATACAAGGCGCCGCGTAAACACGCAAATAAGCTGGACTTACCTTGTAGACGCATCTATACCTAACCCTGAATGATAAATAAATATAATTCCAAAAATATGGTCTTATATTATTTTAATTTTATCATGACATCTACTAGTGATTATTAATTCGCTCAATGGCTACAATTGATACGAATCACCGCAAGCACGTAGGCTGCGCTAGAGCCGCCTATGGCCGGAAGTACAACGAGGCGATGCTTTTGATCCATTATTTAAAGCGGTCTAATTGTGAGCATAAACGCACTAAAAGGATATCTGTGTAATACAATACATATTTACCTTTTTTGTAAATATATATTTATAATACATAAAATACAGACTCAATAAAACATTAATTTTAATCAAATAAATAAATGTTTGTCTTGCATGGGAATTGCCAACCCCCAGTGCAGCTAGAAAATTTAAAAGACTTGAAGTTTGTTAATTTACTTGTGAAAATTTTTCTTCCTATTGTATAAATTGTCCAGAAGAATCTGTCGTAGAGTGGGAGTTGAGAAGGATAGGTAACCACCGTCGGCGGGCTATCAACCGAAACAATGCTCAAACTGGGAAATTTTCTTAGCCGTGCTTACGCTGCCTGAAAATTTTCCACACGTCCCTAGCATTATGCAATACACAATGTCCAATTCGCAATATACAAGGTCCAATAAATAATGTAAAATACATATAATACAACACGTAAAATACTCGAGTATCTTTTGAGAAACTTGTAACAAACCTTCTTTACAAACCACTTGATGCTTTCTTTTTTACACTACTCATAATGCAAAGCATTTGGAAGTAGTTTACAATCGAAATTTAATAATTTTATCTGTATAATTACATGTTATGAATATTCTAATACTTTTTATCCTAACTAACAGTGTTTTCGCTGGTGTAACATTATCTTAGGTATTAAATAAGATAACTGAAACCTAAATAAAAATAGCTTTTATGTAGTTGATATAAAAAGTACGAAAAATACGCCAGTGTGTCAGTGTTTATTGTGTCAGTAAACTGTTTCAAATGTCCCAATTTTCCAGTGGAAATCTTCACCGATTCCATCGCAACCTAGTGGATTTTTTTGGTCAATACACAAATGCGTCACAACGGGAGGGTACGTGTGCAAGCGCAAGCTGGTCTCCGAGCGTGTCGTCCGAAACCAGACCGTGGAGGGCGCCGGCGGCCGGCTCACCAGCCCCAACTACCCCGCCACCTACGACAACGACTTGGACTACTGGGTGAACATCGTCGGTACCGAAGGGACTAGACTGGTCTTCGTTTTCGAAGCTATGGACTTGGAATACCAAATAAACTGCTTATATGACTTTATTGAGGTAAATAAAACGACATTGAAGTCTTAAGTCAATGCAGTATCTTATACATATATGATAATAGTCTATTAATCTACATTAATATAAAAATCTGTAGCTTCCATTCTGTATTCCATTCCGTACATTCATTTTTTTTGTAAAATTTCCTACCTGATTTTACGACCCCATTCTACAATTTTTAAAATTTGTCTGTCTGTCTGTTTGTATGTCTCTTTATAACTCAAGAGCAGCTGGACCGATCGTGATGAAAATTGTTATACCGTAAGAAAATGTAATTGCACACATGATAAGCTACTTTCTGTAAGTCTGTTTATAACTTAAGAACGATTTCATCGATCGTGATGAAAACTGATATACTGTAATAACATATAATTTATGATACATGCATATGATAAATCATATCACATACGCACATGATAAGCTACTTTCTGTAAGTCTGTTTATAACTTGAGAATGATTTAATCGATCGTGATAAAATTGAATACTGTAAGAACATGTCATTGCGCACATGATAAGCTACTCTCTGTCTGTCTGTTAGTCTGTCTGCAAGTCTGTTTATAACTCAAGAAAGATTTGATCGATTGTGATGAAAATTGGTATACATAAAGAACATGTCATTGCGCACATGATAAGCTACTCTCTGTCTGTCTGTTAGTCTGTCTGCAAGTCTGTTTGTAACTCAAGAAAGATTTGATCGATTGTGATGAAAATTGGTATACATAAAGAACATGTCATTGCGCACATGATAAGCTACTCTCTGTCTGTCTGTTAGTCTGTCTGCAAGTCTGTTTATAACTCAAGAAAGATTTGATCGATTGTGATGAAAATTGGTATACATAAAGAACATGTCATTGCGCACATGATAAGCTACTCTCTGTCTGTCTGTTAGTCTGTCTGCAAGTCTGTTTATAACTCAAGAAAAATTTGATCGATTGTGATGAAAATTGGTACACACAAAGAACAAGTCATTGCGCACATGATAAGCTACTCTCTGTCTGTCTGTTAGTCTGTCTGCAAGTCTGTTTATAACTCAAGAAAGATTTGATCGATTGTGATGAAAATTGGTATACATAAAGAACATGTCATTGCGCACATGATAAGCTACTCTCTGTCTGTCTGTTAGTCTGTCTGCAAGTCTGTTTATAACTCAAGAAAAATTTGATCGATTGTGATGAAAATTGGTACACACAAAGAACAAGTCATTGCGCACATGATAAGCTACTCTCTGTCTGTCTGTTAGTCTGTCTGCAAGTCTGTTTATAACTCAAGAAAGATTTGATCGATTGTGATGAAAATTGGTATACATAAAGAACATGTCATTGCGCACATGATAAGCTACTCTCTGTCTGTCTGTTAGTCTGTCTGCAAGTCTGTTTATAACTCAAGAAAAATTTGATCGATTGTGATGAAAATTGGTACACACAAAGAACAAGTCATTGCGCACATGATAAGCTACTCTCTGTCTGTCTGTTAGTCTGTCTGCAAGTCTGTTTATAACTCAAGAAAGATTTGATCGATTGTGATGAAAATTGGTATACATAAAGAACATGTCATTGCGCACATGATAAGCTACTCTCTGTCTGTCTGTTAGTCTGTCTGCAAGTCTGTTTATAACTCAAGAAAAATTTGATCGATTGTGATGAAAATTGGTACACAAAAGAACAAGTCATTGCGCACATGATAAGCTACTCTCTGTCTGTCTGTTAGTCTGTCTGCAAGTCTGTTTATAACTCAAGAAAGATTTGATCGATTGTGATGAAAATTGGTATACATAAAGAACATGTCATTGCGCACATGATAAGCTACTCTCTGTCTGTCTGTTAGTCTGTCTGCAAGTCTGTTTATAACTCAAGAAAAATTTGATCGATTGTGATGAAAATTGGTACACACAAAGAACAAGTCATTGCGCACATGATAAGCTACTCTCTGTCTGTCTGTTAGTCTGTCTGCAAGTCTGTTTATAACTCAAGAAAAATTTGATCGATTGTGATGAAAATTGGTACACACAAAGAACAAGTCATTGCGCACATGATAAGCTACTCTCTGTCTGTCTGTTAGTCTGTCTGCAAGTCTGTTTATAACTCAAGAAAGATTTGATCGATTGTGATGATAATTGGTATACATAAAGAACATGTAATTGCGCAAACGATAAGCCACTCTCTATCAGTCTATCAGTTTGTTTGTTTGCATTTTCTTTTATAATTTTAAAAAGATTTTACATCATGATGAAAATTGATGTCCGGTAAAAACATGTGAGACTGTCAATCTGTTTGTCTGTATATGTGTTTTTATAACACATGTATATGTTCTTTTATAACTTAAGAATGGCGTGACTGATCATGATGAAAATTGATGTAAAGTCAAAACATGTGATTGCTTATATTATTGGTTACTGTATGTCAGTATGTCTGTTTGTCTGTTTGTTTTTTGATTTGAAACTTGAACTTTAAAAAGGTTTCACCAGGTGATTGCAAAAATGATAGGCTTCATTATATTTCCATACATCATATGATAACTACAAGATATCAATTATAATATTTTAATTTCTGTCTAACCATATTCATTTATTTTCTATTTAGTTGCTGTATGTGTGTGTATGCATAATTTTCCTTTCTTGTTGTTAGGAAGGTTGAATTTAGTATGATTTTTTTCGATGCCAGCGTACTAGATATATGGTAGAATGCGAATTTAACCTTTGGGCGAGGAGAGTTGGGTTGTGTACTGTATAAAAATTATATTTTGTTGGTTTTATTTGTTACGTGCTTAAACAACTCATACAATTATTATAAAAAAAGCAATATGTTGTACTTGAGAATGGGGAGATAACTGAAAAAGAAAATTAGCATTCGTATCTGACGTTGTCTGCGTATTTTTACTGTTGGACCGAACTGCCAAATCGATTCTAAAAATAACTTCACTCATAATATTTTGTTGTATCTCCTTGAGAAAAAAAAGACTTAACACTTCGCTTTGGTTCCATCTGCATATTTGCATTATTACAGATTCTAATAAGCCTTTTACTCGTAGAAAGCAACACTATCCCCAAGTAATATAGCATAAAGTTTATTTTGATACCAGAATTTGAATTGGAACTGTGACCGGTGACCAAATCAAAATTGAAAACAGGACAACGAGCAGAATTGAAAGTCGAAACTGGGATGGTTTAAAATCAACAACGGGACAAAAATCATAATCGACTGTGGTACCAAAATTAGAATCAAGATCGTGACCGGAATAGGAATAAGAAGAGGTCAAAATTGAAAGCAGAACCGGAATCGAAAGCGGGATCAGAATCGGAACCCGCTCAAGTCGAGAGCGGGTCGGGGACGCGAGCGGTACGAGTTAGCGTCGAGATCGCCATCGAGAACGAAATATAAATTAGGATTATTATTAATGACCGCAATAGGTCGATGTATAAGATGAAGGTATTCATTCTGTGTACGCAGACATTTTAAATATCACACCGTATTCGTAGATAGATAGCGACAGATCCCTCAGTCTGGATTTGCCCCCTGCGACAATTCGCGAGGGCGCCGAGGGCGACGCGGGATAACGCGGCGGTAGCGTGCGGTCGCGCCGATCAGGCATGTTATACTCAGTTCCTCTTTAGGTTCAATAAAATGCGGTGTGAATTATTCAGACAGGTCAGCTAGTATACACACTTGCAACTAAAGTGTCTTGAGTTATGAATAAAACCGTAAATATATTATAAAACATCACAGAAAATGTAAAAAAATATACTTGTAGAAGAAAAATTAATACCGCCTTGAAAAATCTGTCAAAAAATTATTTACTCTTAATTCAGTGATGATTAAAGCGAGGCAAGCAAATAAATGCAATAAACACGCAAATTAATTAATAACAAGCAAAATCGACACTTATGTCGACTAAATATAATAAATAATCAAAAAGATATTAAATGATGAAAGCCGAAACATGACCGAGGATCTTTTTTAATTGCCATCAACTTTAAAACCGACGGTTTCTTATTTTTACTGATAGGTTTTCAAGAAGTTTTAATTTTACTTACAAGAGCTACTTTATTGCCTATTTATAACTGATTATTTGAAATACACTTTGTTTCCTGTAAAACTAAAATTAACTACTCTGACAAGCAAATATATTAATGAAAATTTAATATTTATTTAACACTACCAAATACTTTGATTTGCTAATACTGTTTATAAGTTCATTTTTAACCAATTTTTTAAATGCTTATGAATACTTAAGTACAAATATAAAAAGTAATATTTATTTTATGCAACTGTCAGATGAAAGTTACTTCATACTGTACATTTTTTCTTAAAGTGAGCGTGTGCATCCTAACAATTCACTCTCATCATTTCTTCACAAAAGGCCTAAAAGAAATATAAATTCAAAAGAACGTAAAAAAGCATTTGGCTTATATGAAATCTGAAGAGTAACACATGGCTCGGGCGCCAAAAGCAGTGGGGCGTCCTCACACACGCTGTAGATCTGGCCACGTAACCCACGGTTTTCGGCTATTTTTGACCCCCGATGCAAACAGAGGGGTGCTCTAAGCTTAACACGTGCATTAGTGTTTCTGTCTGTGGTATTACAGCTCCGACCGACGGCCATAGCAAACGGCCGAACCGACTTCTATTTATTTACTTTTTTGTTTCAAAAGTGACTTGATCGTGAGTGACCTTAGTTATAATTCAAAGAAATCTGATCAGCCGTTTTGAAGGTTATCAGCTATTTTCTAGCTGTTAAATGGCTGTGAGCATCTTTTACAGATCTGATCTAATCAAAATTCAATATTTTGGTCTTTAAGCGATATTAGAAGAATGTAGTAACTTTGAACTTGAACTGATGCTGCAATATCAACTGCCATCTGCAGGATACCCAACTCTCTCATTGATAGAGGTATTGTGTTAGAATTCATTGAAATGGTCGTGATGAATAGTTTATAGACAGGCAAGTATGGTCATCAGGTTCTGTTGATAGAATAGGAAAGAGAAATGAAGATAGATTAATAAAAAGATTCTAAGCTAACTTCGCGAACTTAGCCCATATGAAATTTTGATATATATTGTAGTACTATTAATGGCAAATCAATGTTGGAAGGTGTTAATGATTTAAAAAAGATGAGTTAAGTGGATTGGGCGAATGAGCAAACATAATTTGATATGGTACGGCGTAGAATACGGTAAGGCAAAAAGTAAAAACTACAAAAACAAAACAATTGTAAAATAAACTTAGAGTGTTTAATGCATTTTAATTGCTGATAATTGTTTAAAAAAATTGGAATTGGCATAGTATTCTAAATGTAAAAATATTTTTAAGTAATAAAATACAAAACAGTATAAAATTAAAATATTGATATCCCGCTTCTCGTTCTTTGTAATTCTGCAAAAGCCCATCATTCATAAAGATTATCAAACTATCTTTTTGATTGAGTTCGTAAATGGCGACATCCTGCAAGATTTTTATGTGCCTACGTAAGCTTGGCCTTTTATAAAAGTACTTTTCCCAAAATAAACCACAGACTTTTCTATAGTAATCCGGTGCAACTTATAGACGTCTGTCGATCGTACTGTGACACTGATAATATATAAGGTAAAAAAGCAGGAAGTAAATATTAAATTATAAATAAAAAAAAACCCTTAACACAGACAAATCCTTCAATACATAAAAAAATAAGACATAGTAGCCCCTATCGTTTAATACAAGTAGTAGATAATATTTTGAGTTAAGCATTATCGCGCCGAAGGGCCGATGAGTAGATAAATAAAATAACAAAATATGAAGTTTAAGTAAGCTACCTACACAATGTACGCAAATATCGAGCGTGCGCAAATATAAATAAACAGCGATAAAGTGTCAATTCGCTAAAAATTATGACGTATTTCAAGTGGTATTTTGTAACATATGAAATAATGATATCGCTGAGTCCAAGTCTTACTTAATTTACTCAAAAAAAAACGCAACATAGAAACATTCGTCGAAACAACTGGCTTATAACCAGCAGTAATTAAAGTGTGTTTATTGTAGAGAATAGCTGCCATTAACTTCCTATTTTCATTTGCGATGCCGCGACTCCACGACACTTTGTTCAAAATATTATCTACTATACTCTGTCCAAACGCTCGTAACACGAGGAGTTATAAATTATGTCAGTGACGTCAATCATTACGGTTACATGTACATTATCCAAATGAGTCATCGATAAATTGCCACACGACGCATACTGCGGGCGCGCGTAAAGATGTTATAATTAAATTTTTGCATTCAGCATGAACGCATTCTTAAAAAATAACATTAGATGTTCATCGAGAAGCTCGTCATGTGATTAATAATGTCTTAACCCTTTTGTGTAAAATCAAAAAAGGTTCTCAAAAATTGCAAGACAAGAAAATTGTTATGGAAGACAATGATTCCGACGACAATGGCGACAATTTTGCGAGCTCATATTAAATTAGAATTAATCAATGAATAAGTCTAGTTTCAATTTAATAAGCTATTTTTTTGTATTTTTATGTTATTATAGTCATTAATGCTTTATTAAATTATTATTATACTACCTTCAAATTCTTTCATTTCTTGAATAAAAGGATGAATAAGAAAGTGATAACATTACTATGCCCGCCAAAAAACCTAATTTTATAACTCCGCATGTCACGAACATTTGGAGAGAGCATACTCATACTAAACTTATAGCACCAAATACGCTTTATATCTTACTTTTATGTTAGGGGCTTTAAATTTTGTAATGTCCAAGAAACTGTTGTGACGCGCGACAGTTGCGGGACGAGGGGAGCGGCGAGCGCTACTGCGGCGTGACGCGCGCGCGCTGGGTGGCGGCGGGGCGCGCGGCCAGCCTGCACTTCCGCTCTGACTACGAGTAAGTGACAGTGGAAAGCCACAAAAGAAGGCACGACTTAAGAAGGGACACTAAACGCCCTAGCGAATAATATTTAAAAATCTATTAGACTTTCTGGAAATCGAACTGGAACGCATTACGTAAGAACGCAAGCATCTGTTTCTATAATTATTCCACGTATAAATTTATGCATACGTGTATAACAGCTTTCTCACACATGCGGAAGCTAACTGAGTATGTATTCGATATCCAACGATTTCTATTATATGTTGTACATCGAGTAAAATTTTTTCGTACGCTTAATGTAGGAGCGTTCCCTTTTAATGTTTTCATTATGACTTTAAAAGAAAGAAAGACCGTACTAAAGAACTTAAGAACTTATAATTTCAGCACTCAAGGCGCAGGGTTTTCGTTGAAATGGCGCGCGGTGGAACTAACCGGGTGTCCCTCGCAGACGTACACCTCCAAGGAAGGAGTCATCCAGAGCCCCAACTACCCGGAGTTCCTGCTCCCGAACCTGGAATGCGTATTCAACATTCTCGCGCCGACAGGTGGGCGTTAACCCTTTAAAGTATGCGTGTTCGCAAGTGACCCTTTAGATCAGACTTGGAACGCACGATGATAGAATCTTACTAGTGTGACTTTCCTGTTAAAAAAATAATCTTGTTTACGGGAGGTTACACAAAAAAACGAAATTTGTAAACTACATAACTACATACTTATATAAGATTTTACATTATGTGTCAAATTTCGTATTTAATTTTACAACTATCGTTTTTACTTCTTTTTATCGCACCGGTAGTATTGAAATCTATCCTTTTAAAACTCAATAAATATCCAATAAAGCTGCACTTTATTTAAAAATGATTAATCATTTTGCACGTACTGTTTAATTGTAAGGTATTAAGTAGCAAATTGTACAAACGCATTTAAAATTCGATAACCATTCGGTTTATAGCGTATCGGCCAGAAAGCCTCAGCGAGATTTACTTTTAACCCCGCTCCTCCCCGCAAATGAATGACACCGCGACTACGCGCCTTACTTCGACGCACGGGACTTTCCGCTCCTACACCCTAGCACGAATATACAGTATACAGTGGATTTTATCGTACATCTTTTCACAAATATTCATAATCCCCTTCCCTCATAAAAAATTTTTGTCAAAGAAACCATAGTCATTAAAGTAGCCGTTTCTGAAAAAAATAGCTCAGAACGTCTGTGTAGAAATGTCGTACTGACAACCTTAGAACAGCTGACGCGAAGGTACTGCACCACAGCGCACAGTGTAGCTGGCCATCCGATCGTGTCCGAAAATACACATGAAAGAACTCGATAATTTGTTAAGTATAATGAATACTAGCTGCGCTCCGCGGTTTCACCCGCTTGGTGATGGAAAATTGTGATAATGATGATAGAAAGTATTTTATTTTTTCGTCAATTTTTCAATATTTTTATATTCCAATTCAAAATATCTTCATTTCGTAGATTACAAAATAACACTTGAAATACGTTATATTTTTTTACAAATTTACTCTTTACCGCTCGTTTGGAAGGCCGTTTTCTCTCAAGAGTCAAGATTATTATTCTGGTTTTCGGGACGGAGACAAATCCAACAAATTAAAAACATGAAAATCCGTCCAGTCGTTATAAAGTTATAAGTGTTCGAACAACTATGTTGTGTAATGTATGTAAATTGGAACTAAGTATTTTTTATGATAGTCTCACTAATAGGTATTATAGGTATTATAAACGCTATAGTTTGTAAGGATAGATAGGTACGGATATATATAATGATGGTAATGCAAAAGTTGTAGGTAGCATTTTTTTTTTTTTTTAGGTTTCTCCTTGCGGGGAGAGGGGGATAAAAAAACTAATGTACTAACTAATGTACTATCCACGCACCCGCGTGCGTGGGGAGTGTCCGACTCTCACGGACCAAAAAAACCCCCGAAGCGACCTGTTGGTTGGCCGTTGTCCGTAGTCCCAATAAATTGGAACTTTGAGGACTTCATCTGTCGCGGCCGATCGGCATGGGATGCCGTCGGCGCGTGATTGCCCTATGGATGCCGCAAGGTGGGCATTTCGGCATAGGAAATCACGTGGAGGTTTAGCTCGGGCTTAAACTCCTAGCAGGGTGCCGGGAGCGGGGAGGCGCACCGGTTGGATGACCATTTACGGTCGTAATGGGGGTCCGCGCCTAGACTTCTGTCATGTCTTTGTTAATGTTTGTTAACCTTTCGACCTCAGCGGTGAGTTCGTCGGGTGGGTCTGAAAGGACATTCCGTGGCCTTCGGATGAAATGATGTAGGGGGGGAGGCTTGTAGGATACGGCTGTTTGTAGTAATGGGTTAGGATGGTTAGCAGCTGTGTCGAAGAATTTTTTCGACATGTCTTGCATGTATTTGGAAATCGTGGGGAGTTCTAAGTCTCTATGAAGGATATCGTTCCGGACGTACCAGGGTGCGCCGGAGGCTCTTCTGCAGAAGTTGTTCTGCAGAATCTGGAGTTGATAGAGTGCCTTTGGGTTGGCGTGGGCGAAGACTGGCACCGCGTACGTCATCACCGGCCGTATGCACACTTTGTAGAGTGTGCATTTATTTCTAAGGCTCATTTTGCTCTTTTTACCGATCATGCCGCTGAGGCGTGATAGGTATAATTGAGCATTATGTCTGACACGCTTGATATGATCTTTGAAATGTAGCTGTTTGTCAAGCGTGATTCCTAAATACTTATATTTGTGATGCCACGGAATAGGTGATTTATTTATGCGGAATGTTGGTGCGTTGTATGGTACAACTTCCTTCTTTTGATCCTACTGTAATTGAAGAAGATGGCTGCTGATTTTTCGGGTTAACCTCGATTCTCCAGGTTTGGAACCATCGCGTCAGCTCGTCGATGGCCTTCTGGAGACGAGGAGTAATTATACGAAAACTACTACCGCTCAGGTATAGGGCGGTGTCGTCGGCGAAGAGCGCGAGTTGGACGCCTGTTTGCGGGCGCGGAATGTCGTTCGTATACGCGGAGTAAAGCAGCGGGGAGAGTGTGGAGCCTTGAGGAACTCCGGCTCTAATCAGTCTTTTGGCAGATATGCTTTTTTCATGCCGGAAGGAGAATTGTCTGTTCGTCAGGTAATGCTGGATGATGAAGACGAGACGATCTGGGACTTGTAGCTGGTGGAGTTTGTAAATTAAGCCAGCGTGCCAAACTTTGTCGAATGCCTTTGCGACATCGAAGAAAACTGCTACAGTTTTGCGTTTGCGTTTAAAGCCCTCCGAGATGTGTTCGACTAGTCGGAGGGCTTGTTGGGGGCAGGAGTGATTTGGTCTGAATCCGAACTGTTCGTTAATGATCAGGCCATTTCCTAACAGATGATCACTGAGTCGTGATTTGAGGACTTTCTCGAATAATTTGCCTAGACCGCTCAGGAGGCTGATCGGCCTATAGCTAGTGGGGAGGTCGCGAGGTTTCTCCGGTTTCGGGATTCCGATAATGACGGCTTCTTTCCATGCTTCGGGAAAGTGACAATTTTGGATGCACGCATTGAAAATTGCGACCAGTAGCGCCACCAATGGCGCAGAAAAGCATTTAATTGCTTTATTGTTTACCCCATCCAGGCCCGGTGCCTTTCTGGGTTTTAACTCTTTGATGAGTTTTTTGGACCTCGTCTGCCGAGACCGACGGTAGATCGTCTTTGGGAGGTAACGAGGACCTACGGAGGACTTCGTTTTCGACACGGTTTACATGTTCGAGATCGGGGGGGGCGGGGTTGAGCGAAAATTGGAGTTCGATACTGTCGGCGAGATACTCAGCTTTTTCCTGGTCATCGAACGCTAGATCGTTATCCGGCTTTTTGAGGGCAGGCATGGCCACGCACACGTCGGATTTGAGCGCTTTGGCCACAGCCCAGTAGGCTTTGGTAGCAACAGCAATGTACTCCTATAAACTATATGAAACGATTTATTTCGGTCTGCATAAACATGCTGATTTTGCGATTTAGAAACGCGTGAGCAAACCACATAGAGCTGGCCGTGGAAAAAAACATGGCGTACTCAAATGTGTGCCTGCTACCTTTAAGGTTTGACCCTGCGATATGTTGATAGTCATTGAAAATGCAAATTTTAATGGAAACTGCAGGCGTTTAAAATTAAATGATAAGTTATTGGGTATGATTGGAATACGTGGTATATATTTATACGTGGTAATATTTCGACTTAATAAAATTATATTATAACGTAAAACTTAGTTGTTCTAATACCATTCACATTGTCTACCAAATCCGCTTTTATCATTTGCCTATATGTATCTCAAGCCACACGCCGCAATCTTTCTGCAAAATAGACTGACTTAAAAAAAAACAGCCCACCTTCAAAAAGCAGCTTTTATAGCATTCTTTAATTTTATTATTTTCTTCATACCATATACATTACAGGCAGCCATGTATAGCACAGCAACAAAACTGTTAAATAAACGCATCGAGTCCAATATGAAAAACATTAATTTTCAAAATATATGTTTATAAAATACATATTTTAGTAGGGAAATTAAAACTAAAAGAAAATGTAATATAATATGTGTTTCTCTTTAATACAGTGCGTTTTCTACTGTAATGACGTCTTGGCAGTGCTTTTCAAATTAGTTAATTAATTTTGAGCCTTCTTGTGGGATTATATCCCTTTCCACCAAAAGACAATTTTCAAAAAATTTTGAGTAAAAAATAAAATGAAATCAAAAATATCTTTATTTTGTGATTAATACAAATACACTTGAAATACGCCATTATTATATTTTTTTAAGATTAAAATTGCCACCTAATTCTAATCCTGATTCCCCCGAGAAGAATCTTAATAATCTAAACTTCAATTTTTTGAACATCATGAACCTTGGAGGCGTTTAGTCTACGTCAAGTTTTACAAGTTTTTATTTTCTTTTCTTTATTTCCCATAGCTAAATTATAAATGATTATTTTTGTAGCTGTTTGGCAACGAGGAGCACAGTTTCTACATCGAATGCTCACGAGCGACCGACCGCAGCGACCAGCGGGGCACAGTTCCACAAATTCTAATGCATGTCATAAATATATTGTTCTGTTAATAAATACATAAACATTCAAAAAAATGAAAAAAAAACAAATTGTATAGTCTGTGTAAATGTCTAAAACAACTTAAAATCTTATTGTTTCAATGAAAATATTGTATAATATTGATGTGAAAATTTATTTTTCCAAAATTTAATGATTTTTTCGATTTTTTTATCAGACAAAAATAATTTATTATGTGTTCTACGTAACATAAAAGTCGTTTAAAGTGCTCTTATGTGATGACTCTACTTAAAATTCGAGGGTAGAGATTAGAAGAAATTAAAACACGCAAAAAAGTGTTTATTTTATAATACGAAGTTACAATAAATAGCTATAAAACCACTTGATCACATGATCGCACTTGGGTAGTGAATACACTGATCGCAGAAATAAAACTCATTCGTCAGTGACCGAACTCAGGTGTATATACCCTCTACTAGCCGTCTAGAATATTCTTCAAATGTAAGTCAAAAAAAATATCTGGAATGAACATGTCGCGTCTAACCTTAAAACAAAATTTAGCACTCTTTAAAATTCCACCCAAAAAATAAATGCATTTAAAATAAACATGCGTAGGAAGTGCTGACGGGGAAAACGGGGCAAGACAGGGGGAGGTTGTTTACATTCAAAGTACATTGTCATATATTTTTTTCCTAGGGGAATTTTTTTATAGGAATGAGATTAGTTTTGTTGTGTACATTCCTACTCTTAACATGAAACGTAACAACACCTGAATAGAATATCCTTAATTATGAATTTGTAGCGTAGCTTGTAGCTTAACTTCCCTGTTAGTTATTTAACAGCTTCGCTTTGGGTGTCGTTTTGTATGTCCGTGCATTAGATTAGAAATTAATAATATATTTCATGATTCGGCAACAAAAAAACGAAAATATATCAAATAATACACAAAAATTTTGCTTTTTGAAACTGCAAATGATAGATGTCGGCCCCAGTAGATGCGCCACCCCAGCCTGAGGCCGGCCCTCTGCGCTCGTCGCGGCCCTCGACGTCCTCCGGCGCCCGAGGGCCCGTCCGAGGGCTCGATCGGCACTTGTCGGACAATTTAGACCTCGTTTGTGTATCTAAAAAGTAAATTAAATTGAAAAAATTTAAATATATCTTTCAAATTTTATGCAGTAAAAATATAATAAATGGATATTTTTAATACTGATATAGTTAATTGACTATATATATATAACAAGTGGAAAACAAGTGGTTAGATTTTAGAATTTATCCGTAGATTAGTTTAAAACCATTGTAAAAAAAACACTCAAAAATTTTCTTCGACCATATCTTTGGAACAAATTAAGCGATGTTTATGCAGTTTGCTGCAGTCGATGCAACTGTTTGCGAAAAAGATCTAATTGATTTTGGTGTCGATCTATTGAGTAGTCTAAAAGTTATCTCAAATAAACACATTTTGCTAAAAAGTTTATTTTTAACATTCCTAAAATTCTACCTGGTGAAACTAGTTCGAAGTTTCAGAAACTCTAAATTACATGAACCTCTTTCAAATGTCGCAAACTAGGTTTCGATTGGTTAATCCATTCAAAAGTTATGAAAGGATTACATTTAACATACACACAGAGACTTTTCGACATCACTCAGAAAATGATCGAAATAGATTTTTAGAACCTTAAAACGTCAAGATTTGGTGAAAACTCGATTATCCAAAATCGGGGTGAATACAGTAACTTTCCAATTTTAAGAAAAATTTTCAATTTTCATAGCAGAAAATTAAAAACGCCTGGTAAAACAATACAAAGAAGCTATTCAATATCCATTGAGCGAAATCCACTTTTTGTGTGTTATCAAATGCCACAACTAGTGTGGGGTAAGTTGCGACAATGCCATATACACAAACATATGCATGGTAATGCGGGTGTGCAAAATTACGCCACAAAAGATTAAAATTTTGCTATTTGTCTTGCTGTTTGTATTGTGTTTTACTATCCGCTATACTATCTGCTTTTTGAACCTGCATAGTTTGTTATCATTGCGCAGGAAAACGCGTCTTCTTGAACATCAGTCACTTCGACTTCGGCAACGGCGTATACGAGAACGGTGTGTGGTCGAGCTCCGCGGGGGGCGTCACGAGCGCCCCCCTGCTGGAGGTGCAGCTGGGGGCGCGCGGCGCGCCCGTGCGCCCCTTCAGGGACGCGGCCATCTTGACTGACGGGCTCTTCATATCCGAGTCGGAAGTCCTTTCGGTTCGCATCAAGACCGACGCCAATGTCACCGGCAAGGGATTCTTCGCGCACTACAAGACGGGTGAGTCGGTAGAATCTCCTGGGTTCGTTTCGAGGAAAAAGATAATCTTTTTTGTGTTATTTCCTTCCTTCACGTAAGGTATCACACTCTTTCAGTGAGTCATTTCAACATCAGCCGTGTGGTGGAGTTGCGCGACGCCCGAGCGGGCCGGCTGACGCCGCTCAACTGGCCCGCCGCCGCGCCCTCGAACGGCAAGATAAGAACGCGTTTGGTGGCCCCGCATAACCACATACTGAGCGTGGCGTTCGCACAGACCACGTTAGTTCTTAACGATGAAGACTTATGGCCGTGTGGCGAAAAGAAAGGATGGACAGAGGTTACTATCGTGTGAAATAAAAAACCACTCTTCACAGCTTAGGATCCTAATTCGAAGACTAAAATAATTATGATATTTATGAATAATACTGTCATATCACGATCCTTTTAAATTTCAAAAATTATGTACAAATATCTAAACATTCATATACTTAAAAAGAAAACACAATTTTTTTCAATTCTATATGTTAATGTGACAGGTAGTAGACAGCTACACGGACAATAACGGCACGCGCTGGATACTGTGTGAGATCGGCAGGCACAGAAGGAAAATAGAGTCCGCGACGCCGCTGCTCATCAACTCGTACTTGCACTCGCTCATCATCACGCAAGTGGCCGGAGACCAGGGCGTCGGCCTCAACGTCTCTGTACTCGTGAGCGAAGGTAAGCCAGCAGTTACCGACTGCTATGATTTGGCGAGCAGGAGAGTTACTACGGACATGAAAACACCAACAATCGACTTCTGGTCGATCATTTTGTTCGTGAATTGATTCTGTTAGCGGACTAACGATATCGGGATTGGTGATATTTTACTTATTAGAACTCGTCATTTAGCGACTCGTATGATAATAGCAATATATGTACTATAAATAAAAATAATAAATAAAACCACATTTGTTTTTTACATTTTGTGCGTCTTAATAGTCTTATGACCTATAGAATTTTGTTATGGGGTCACGCAGCCGATATTAACATAATTTTCGTGCTGCAGAAGCGAGCTATTCGTGCTGTTTATGATCTGAGACCTATGACATTTCTCAAAGAAAAATTTAAGGAAATTAATATCCTAACTTTAGCATCATAATACATATACGAAAACCTGGTATATGTCAAGAGAAATATAGAATCGTTCAAAAAAGAAGCGATATCTATAACATTAATACTAGACATAAGAACGATCTTGTTGCTCATAAAACCCGACTAAGCAAAGTTAATTATTAATTTAAGGGGGGATATGTGTACGCTTTTATAATAAGATCCCAGCTGAAATTAAAAATTTGCCATTTGCTAAGTTTAAATGTTTCGTTAAAAGAAAGTTATATGGCAAGGGCTATTATACCGTGTTGGAGTATCTTAATGAAAAAAGGCCCTGGGATTGAGCTGCTCGCCTATCAAGATATTTCATATTATTTTAAATGTCAACTAAATTATAAATGACTCAATCTTTCGAATTGATGAGTAAAAAGAGCAAGCCTTGAGTTTCTTGCCCATTCTTCTCTCGGTGAATCAGCATTTGGAATGGGCGGTAATGTCAAAATTAATTTATTAATGACGTATTTCAAGTGTAATTTCATTACCTACGAAATAAAGATATTTTTGATTTTGAATTTGATTTTGATTTTAATTGCTTTTGTTATATATCCACGGACGTATATTGTGTTATATATCCATAATATATAACCCCGCTATATCCACGGAGTAAATACCTGGGCGATGTTCCATTAGAACAGGAACTTAACTCCTTTTTATAAAAATAAGTGCTACGAAGGCCACAGGTTGTGTTTTCAAATGCCACGTGACCGAGATTTCCTAACTTTATTTTTAAAGTACAAACAAGTTATCAATAATTGTACCAAACAAAGTTGTAAATTTATTTATTACAGTAATGATAAAGTTATTAAAGATGACTGTTTTATTGGTACCACTTTACAAATTGATGTACTTGCCTTAAGCTAAAGTATAAAATGGATGAATTCTCAAAAAATGTATACGTTCTCATAATGAAGATTCATACATTTTCTAGTCTAGTCGACAATTTCGAAATCGTGTTAATTCTTGATAAAGGACCTAAAAATATGTGAGATAGTTCATTGTATTAGGAATTACGTCTAGAAAAATGTATTCGAAGGATTTTACTGCACGATAAAAATTGCAAAAGTTATTAATAAATTAAGATGAAAAAAAGGTATAACGTTTTTGGTAATTACTCAAAAAATATTAATATTTAAGAAATTTAAGAAAAAAATTCAAAAAAAGGAGAATGTTGCTTATAAAAGGTTTTAATTCCCGGAACTGTACCATCATTATTTATAATTATAATTTAGCGTTGAAAATTGGGCGTCGCGCGGCCGATACAGCGTGGCCGCGCTACCGCTCAACAGAGTCTATCATATAAAATAATTTTCTATAGGATTAAATATCAATATTAAAATTTAAAAACAATATGATGTCATCAGAATACTTTAAAGAGTTAATTCCCATGGGAAAAAAAATTGTTGATTTTTCGAAAAGTTATACAATTGTTAACTAAGTAATTTTTCTTAGACTTCCATTTTTACAAAAGACGGTGCAAAAGTTTAAATAATTGGCCTATAAATTTTTGGCTTCTTGGAGCTCTTGTTATATATATACTTAACAAGACCACGAATAAAAGTATTTTAAATTTGTGTATTTTGTTAATTATAATTTTTTTAAGTCAACAATTTATGAAAATCCTCAATAATGTTGTTTTTAATCATATGTTGAGTTATAGTTAGTTTTGTATTTCATAGAGGCATTAACTAAAGTTGAAAAAAAATCTTACGGCATATTTTAATAAATTGTTTATAAATAAATGGACTACTTTAATACTGTGATTTTTTTTTACTATTTTGTAGTTTGCTGTTTTGTTTAAATTTTATTTTAAATCATTATTTTTCCATGGCAACAAAATAATAAAAAACGCGAGCTTAAATGTCGATGTTCAGGCCACGGCTTAATCCTTTGCAACCTTTAAATTGGTTGACTGGATCGTTATACATGTGTGCAATAATCTTATCATTGATCTCAGTTCGGTTGAAGTTTAGTAAGTCATATGTGCAATTATTCTTTTTCAGATTCAAATTACCACAGCAAAATATTAATGCTACCAGAAGAAACGAGCTTGGAATCGTGCTACCCCAACCCGTGCCTGCACGGCGGCTTCTGCGCCAGCGACGACGCCAAGCACTTCTGCCAGTGTCCTGGCTACTACACCGGTACCTCTTTACTTACTGCCGTGTAATAACAAAACTAGACGAATACGCTTTATATATGATGACTTATTATGGGTTTCTTTTTTCTGTGGAATATTGTTTAAGTAATTATAATACAATCAAAATTCTAACTAATCAAATATAACCCGGGTTCGTGATGTTGCTGAAATTAGATTTAGACACATTGCAGTGTGTCAGGCCAAGTTCAAACAAAAAGCCGTTCGAAACCATATTTTGTATATTGACGGGAACCCATACAAACCCTGCTCCTTATCCCCGTAACTTTTTTCCCACTTCGGCTGGAAAGCTGTTTTTTTCACAGATTACTCATATTTGTGACCTGACCACCCAGTGTGCCAAAGAAGGTTCTATCACCGTCGTACAAAATTCTTACTTATTTTAATAATGAGTAACTGACTTACTATTATAAACCTATATGGTATTTCCCGATGACCTAAACCTTGAAATTAACATCCATTTTAGAGTACAATTAAAGGAAAAAATCCTAAATATACATATATATGTGTGTCAGTACCTTCGGTCTGAAAATAGCAAAACTGTTATTATCTCCTTATGAAATGGATCTAACTCACATATCACGAGATCGGGAACGAATAAAGAATAAGAACTAGCTATATCACTTATGTACCACCAACGGGAAAAGGGAAAGTAACGAGTAAAACGTAGGTATCGGCTGCTAAACATTGACTTTGAAGTTCAGGCACCGGAACATCGCCGAGTAACGGTTACACTATATATATTCATACATATACCAAAATGTGTTAACGTTAAACATAAGGGTAAAAGTTATGCCACCCAAAGTAGTGGCATGTAAAAAGATGTTAAGTTTGGCATTAGATTGTGAACATTCTAAAAATATTTGTTACCACTAAAGTATTTTCAGTAATTGTATCTGAAAAGATATGTAGTTAGGCACGGAATTGTTGACAACTAAACCGATTTATTATCATTAAATCGATTTTAAGCCCAAATTTTGCAGTTTTCTAAACAGTATGTTTAGACATCGTGTGATTTATCGGATGTTCTTTCGGTATGTTGATTGTCATGTACCCTACCAAGTTAACAATCAAAATACATTTAGGACTTTCTGTTAACTTAGAGTCATAAATTTAAGAAAGAACAATATCAACACCCAAAGTGAAAATCAGAAAATCTTACGACATCTTGTAGAACGATGGAAGAACAATCCCTTTCGTGAAAATTGAAGATTTTCAAAATTTGTCAGATTAAAAATAATTTTAAAAAAAAGCATTAACAGTCTAGGAATTTCCGAGCTCTCGCCAATATCGGAACCAAAAATAGGACAAAACTCTCTGAGACTTTCAATGAATGAACTATGTACACACTTAATTAAGTTTGTACGGAGTCCTCATGGCGCGAATTCTAGTCGCGATATCTCCACATCGTTTTACCCCAGAAATGTTTCTGCCACGAACCTTTCGGTATGACCGCTATAAACATACTCAGCGACCGAGTTCAAGCGGCTCTCGTCGCAGCCCGATGACGTCACACAACCCAAGAACTACTACTCTGTCGTATATTTACGCTTGCCACCGCTCAATCCCGCTGAGCAGTTGACGCATACGCGATTGCGAAATGTTATACTGTTCACTTTTTCGCACTTGAGAAATTTAATTAAGAGCATATAAGAAGCGGGAGGCTCGTTGGTCTCCATAGAGGAGGGGCGGGAATTGATCTAATGGGATTGATTTTTTGTTGTCTTAATCTGCCTTTCTTCTAGGTATTTTTTGCTTGTTAACGGCCTGCGACCGTTCCCCGTGCGCCTTCGGGAACTGCACTCTGTCACCATCTAGGGCGGACGGAGAGGGGTTCGAATGCGCGTGCGCAGCCGGCTGGCGCGGCCGGCGATGCAACGAACGCATCCGCCCGTGCGCCGCGCGGCCCTGTAACAACCGCGGAGCCTGTTCCGAAAGAGACGGAACCTTCATGTGCCAATGCAACCCCTCATGGAAAGGCAAAAGGTTATACTACAGTCTCAGTTATTGACGGCCCGAGGTGGGACGTCGACAACTTTAGAAAATACACCAGCCCTAGTTTTGGAGACGATACTGCATGTCATGGGAGTAGTTTACTATTGTCGTTATATTTTTGCCCCATGTCCTTCCATCCATCCAAAAAATGTACAGCTAACTTTGTAATTTTCTCAGTGCAAATAACTGAAATATTTATGACATTTATTTATTTTTTTATTGGTATTTATGTTTATGATGAGACTTATAATCTTTTTTTATAGCATGCTTACAAAAAATAATTTATACGTTGTGTATAAAAAAATCATAGTTTATTTATTTATAATACGTATTTTTATATTGAACTCCACAAGTCACAATATTATCACTTTTATTAATTTGTTTGCTAATATAAATAAGAAACATATCTAACGTAACTCACAATCGCCTTGAACCAAATAACACGTCTCGTACTGATCGTTGGACACAACTAACTTTTATGTGTTGAGTTTTTTGGCGTTTCCTCTAAACAGCAATTTTCCGAGGCTGATTTGCATTCCGGACGATTTAAAAGCTCTTTTATGATCTCTATCCTAAATAACAAATTGTGTTTAATTTTGCTATCATGTAAATATGCGTAGAAAAATTATAGAATGATTCAAACTGAACCAAACCACTTTTTTATTTATATCCGATAAAAATTACTACAATTGACCAGTTGACTCCTGCTAATCTTCATAATAGCGCAATTTTTATAAATGAAAAAATAAAATCGGCACAATTGGTGAAACTACTTTCTAAACATTTTTTAGATCTGTAGTTGACAGCAGGTACACGATTTCGCCCAATAACAATTATTTAACTAAACGATTTTGTACGAGATTGGACAGCAGAATTTCCGTCCTTTTTGCAATAGTGCAAACCGTCATCTATTGACAATTGCTCAAACTAGTTTGTAACTGTTAGTAATATGTCGGACATTCCCGAATTCAGTCGTGGTGTGGTGTCCGATTCTCTAAGTGACATGCAACATATACGTAGAAGAAGGAGGGCTTTCGAGGACGAGGCCGTACGCTTGTAGGTTTAAAGATGAATTCACGAGTCCTCGTGCTGTCACCCGTGAGGAGGCTTGGACCGGTCGAGTGCTATTTTTGAATGTTACACTTCTAACTCCAAAATAAAATTAAATAAATTTATAATAATGTACAGATGTGAAATTCCAAACCCGACTCCCAACATTACGAGTTTGGGAACACGAATGATGCAAGAACCCTTCTGGTTGGGACTGTTCGCCGTGTTCTCGGTGCTGGGCGTCATCGGCCTGGTCTGGTGCGCCAAGAGGCACTTCCCCGAAAAGATCGAGAAGCTGTTGGCCGAGGAAGCCGATAGGTGTGCGCGGCGTGAGTACGGTCTTCTGGAACATTCGCCTTGACGAATTCGTTACGGATTCGCACAAGAGGCTAACTTACGATATCAGACGACGGCCGAATTTCAAATGTTTAGCATAAAGTTCGTAATGGATTCGTTGAATATAAACAAAAAAAGCTTGATTTTTTCAATATTTGGTAGACAAACATTTTATTATGAACTTAAAAGAAAATTGTGAAATAAAATTTGTCTATCAAAGTATTTCATTTACAAGCACATAATTTTAAGAGCTTAATGGGACATCCAATTTCTATTTCACACTCACGCGTTTTTGACGATAATGTGTCGTTCCGATGTAATGTTTGTTGATGCTATTACTTTAATGACGTATTTCACGATTTGATCTCACACTTATTATCTGCCTAATGTTCAACAGAATAGTTCCTGGAATTATTGCTCTTGTCAATACTTTTGGTACTCGCACTGTTATTGGATTGGTAAGCAACACTGTATTTAGTGTATCAAAAACGATATTGGGAAATCGTGGTGCAGGTCCAGAAATTCATTTTATCTATTTTGATATCGTTCGCAGTAACCGTAGACTATGCAGCAATCATAAATATGCATTTTACCTTTATATTAACGTTAAAAATACACTCATAATAATTCTTCGCTTCTCAGTTTCCACTTAGTATCTAAATAAATACCATATTTCATGAACATGAAGCTTTTAGACGGTCCGCTCACGGCACTGATGAAAAAGAAAGAAAAAAATTGGAACAACAATAAGAACTATATTTTCATGTAATAATACACTGAAATATAATGAAGATACATTCTCCTCGGGTAAATATATGCCTAAATATTTATACAAAATATAAGCGTATATTTATACAAGATATATAATAATATGCTCTGAGCGGGCCGGGTGTCCCGCGCCAACTCGACAACGCGCTAAGCCGGCAAGGCCGTACACGATCAAATACAGAGGACCAATTATTTTATGAACGCTTTTCACTGATTTGAAAACTTAGGTTGTACAGATCACATCAAACTCCTAAAATAATTTGTGAATTTCCTATGACATCTCGGAAATTTATCGCCATATGATCACCACGATGGCGTCGCGAGCGCCGTCGGCGACCGTCCCAGTGACGTTCGCCGTCTGAGGCGCCTCTCGTCCGCGCCGACACCCTCGGCTACCGCCTGCGATACACTGACGCAATTAAAGACGAAGCACTCGGAGACCGTCTTCGCCGCTCGTGCCGCTCTCGCCAGGGCCGTCACCGCGCCGGGCCCGCGCGCCGCCAGCCGATTCGGATTGCAGTTCTAAAGTTCGCTAATTTCGTTAATAAAATAATTAATTCCGCTCATTAAGAAGAGAGTCACAACGACCACTAACAAGCCAGGTATTGGTAAATCGGTTAAGCCTAAAAGAAAGAAAAATAACTAAACATTGTTGAATTTCTTATTGGTTGGATTCAATTGTTTGATTTTCATTAATTACAAACAATAATTGTTTTTAATAATAAATACTACACATTTACAATAGCATTATACTTACCCCTTGTTTTGCGACCTGCATAAAACAAAAGCAAATATTTTCAACTCTTGACGTCAGGAAAGGTGAAGACCCGGCACCACCTGGTGGCCGCCCGCCGTTCTTTTTATTGCTGCTTTTGAACGACTCTAGTCGGTTTTTTTATAGACTTTTAAAATTCTTAGATACATTTCACAAAATATAAGTTTTTACGTCACTCCGAGTACTAATTTAGTTACATTGATTTATTATACATGTTAACGAAAATCAGTTTTTTTTTTTATTCAATGCTTTTACATCGTCATTCGTCATGCAATGATACCTATATCAAGATGTCGGATGTGTGAGCCGACGGCGCCCGTAGAGTTTTAGACGTATTCACTTCGAAAGAGCGACACTTCCTATCACAATGAACCGTGACGTGTCGTCGAGTTATCCGGGGAAGACGATTTTAAAAAACGTACTACACTACTGATCTGCCATGGCTCTTCCTGCTGTCTCAACATCTGCTGCCGATCACACACCGAACCATCACTCAAATTTTGATTCCAAGTACAACCACGAATTCGGCACGATATATTTTTGTAACACAAATTCAGTCCGTCATCCACAATCGTCCATTCCGCTTGTACTTGTACGTTTCTGGGCCTGCGCGTACGCATCGGTAGCGAGTGTTCGGTGACGTGTGCGTGCGCGTGTGTGTGATCAGCGGGCGCGGCGGGCGTGGCGAGGCGGACACGAGCCGCGGGCGGCGCGCGGTACGCCGCATGCCCGCAGCGCGAGTGACGTGCGCGGCCGGCTCGAGCCGCGAGGGTGACGCTGCCTTTTTCCACAGCGCCGCTGCTGCGCGCCGACACCCCGGCGCCGGCGCACCGCACGCTGCTCACCCGACTCGGTATCCGCAAGCCGTCACTGACGGGGCCGGCGGCGGGGGCGCGGGCGGGGGCGGGCCCGCCGCGCGCCGCCCGCACCTTTAGCTTGGACGATCTGCTAAAGCCGCCGCCCAGACGTAAGGAGTGGAGCGCTCGCGTCCCTCGTCCCGGTCGATGTGCGCGCGCCGGCCGCGCCGCTCCCTCTGCGACGCTACACCCTCACTTTCGACACTCATTCATTGTCTTCCACCAAAAAACACACTACTCTGACCTATATCTAATTTTGCTCAAAAACTCAAAATTATCTCTCGTTTAAAGCTTCGTCACCTAAAACTTAAAATTAGTTGTAACAGCAAGAAAGCAAAAAAAAAGTACTTTTTCTAACTAATAATTACAAATTTATTTCGAGTAATAAGATGAACAATTGATATGATCATAATTAATATATTCATAATTCATAGAAAGTTTTGATTGCGAAACAATTTCAAGGAATAATCACTTACCTCTTTTGTAATAGGACAAAAATAGTTTTTTTCTTATTTTTGAATTTACTTCATTTTCATTACGAAGAACTGGATTTTCTTTCTTGCGCCTTCAGTTATACTTTGGATTGGCATCGTTTGTCATCCCAGTCCAACTAAAAACGACAAACTTTGATAAACGCAAATGTCAGTAAGCTAAGAATAACAAATAACTTTCCAAGCTTCTTCATTTCATTTTCAAGAATCAGCTGAGACGAAATTGCCATTAGCATTATTGTATGAAGTGCCCGTTACTGAAAAAAAGATTAAAGATGACGCTTACATCAGCGAGGTTGTCCGAACGAGTTTCTTTTTACCAAAACATTAATTTAAAATAGAACAAAAATTATGTGCAATTCAAAAATATATCCAAAATAATACCTTTAAATTTAGTATGATATTTTATATTAAGATCGAAATCAAAAGTGTATTTCTAACTGTTTCAAAAAGTCATTCATTAGAAGTCCATTTGAAGTTTAGCCAAACAGGTTTAAAGTGAACGCCCTGCTTTTGAGTAGCTATTCGAATTAAAAAATCTATATGAACTCGCTTACTGGCGCGTGGCACAACCATGAACTTGGGCGATCTTGCCTGCTGACATTTCGCGTTTGTGGCAATACGATACACACTTAAAACTGACCCCGCGCGGTCGACGCTTCATTTTATGTCTTTAAGTACCCACAGACACTTGTCTAGTTGTCGCGCAGCCCTTCTCCAATAGTTCATTTGGACAGTAAATCCCCATCAAAGAGAAAATTAATTTGCAGTTCCCAATTATATGAATGATGGAAAAGTATTTTGTGACAGTGAAAATATTCATTTAATTTCTACTCGATATAATTGATTGTAATGGAAAAACTTGTGTACTCAACTAACTCCAGCTTAATTTAACAAAACGATTATATGACTTTCCTTTATGTTATTTATATCTTTATAATATAATTAAAAATTGAATTAAAGTAGAGAGCTAAATGTTCATCACAAGATTTTATATTTTTCCAAATCTGAATGCCTCTGGCGTTAGAATTTAGCATCTTGTCATCTCAGCTCCGCCTGTCTCTCTGTACCAATAAATAACATTGTCTTGTATGAGCCTTTTGATTGTGAGTACTTTTTTATCGCAAAGCGTCGCAGTGGAGAGCGGTAAGTCTGGAAGTCGCGGGCCCCTGGCACGCCCTGGATGTCAGCCTGCTACCACCTGAATGGCATATCGGTGTCTACCCTCGCCTTTTTACGTGTGGAATGCTGTTGTATAAAATTTTCATTCTGAAAAAAGTGCACATTGACTAACGCACACTAACTATTATTAGCATCTTGCGTAGTCGCTCCTTCCTTCGTGACCACCTTTTTGTAGATCGTCCAACTATACTCTAGCGTCATCGGAGCGTAGCAACAACATCGATTTATACCAGCATTTTTTTATTATTTTAAACTCAAATCTATTTATGTCGATATCTCTACTGTCGAATTTATAAAAATACATGTTGATGTTACGCTTTGTTTTTATTCTTATCTATTGCTTTAGCATGATGTACCGATGTTCTTTGGATCTTTAAGTATGTTCTAGTTCCAAAATTCTAAAAGCCTTTGCCTATGAATGATCAACATCTCAATTTACAAAGACACATATTTTAATACCTTCAGACGAACTCTGTTATGACGATACTTCTAGTGTAATCAAAATTATTGTGATTGGCCTCTGTTACTTATTCAGTTTTATATATCTTGTATTTTGCACTTTTTTCTTATTAGAGTCCGATTACAATTGGCTGTTCGTTTCTTAGACTAGGCAACCTCAAAAATATCGTATGTTTTTTGCATGATGATGATCCTTCATGTCGAATTTATTGTTGCTTCATTATTAATTTTAATATAAACCTGATGTTTAGTTATTACATAGCTTTTCAATGAATAGCAATTATTTGTATTTTGCCTTCAATGTTATTTTAAAACATTTGCATTAAACGTACAGGTACACCATCTCCGAGAAAGAAACGTAACAATTCAACACCTACCAAAAAGAATGCAGCAGAAAAGAAACAAATACTGCAACAACTCATTAGCCCCGCATCGGCCAATGACCACTCAAGGAAAATCACAATGGGCGAACTCATTCAAATGAGCGAGAAGAGAACCCTCAGCACTGTGGAAAGTGCGCCCGCCTTCGTCGAGTATGGAATAGACAATAAAGAAACTTCATTCGCCAGTGAAGCTTCTACGCCTTCGACATCGCCTTCTATGAGACACGTATCGGATCCTAAACTAGAAAAGAAAGTCACGTTTGCTCGCTTATTAAATAAAGTGTCGGCCGAAATGAGTTCGAGTTCAGATGCGGATATGGTTAATACCATAGCCATACCCATGGCCGTCATAGCAGATAGGGGAATCAGAGCTAAGGCATCGAGCACACCGCCGTCTCCGGGCGTCGAAATCAGATCGCCGCACAGTACTTCAAGCAATCAAGGCAGTGATTCAATGTCAAGCCTGGATCTCACACTTCATAATGGATTAAAAAAATATTCAAGGTATCACATTACTTTAAGTATTATTCCTACCTAAAATTTTTTTTCTCAGTTTCCTTTTGCAATATTGAACATAGTACAAAATTATCATACGATTAATTAAGAAGTATTTATTCTAAGGTTAAATATATTTTGATATTTACCATTTTTCAGAGCACCGAAATTATCAAGCGCTGATTCTATACTAGCCATGTTCCGCAATTTCTCGTCATCTTCCGCCGCGATGGCTTCACGCGCATCTTCAGGTGGCGTGTCAGCGTCAGGTACTCCTAGCGCTTCATCACCACAAGATGACACGATAGATGCCGATGATTTATCATTAG
Organism: Eumeta japonica; assembly: GCA_005406025.1. Classification (NCBI taxonomy): domain Eukaryota; kingdom Metazoa; phylum Arthropoda; class Insecta; order Lepidoptera; family Psychidae; genus Eumeta; species Eumeta japonica. The sequence goes on from BGZK01000109.1 coordinate 48,503, forward strand.
CGTCTTCACACATTCCATCATTAGCACCAGACTCTCCGATCGCAAGGCCACACAACACTATTGAGATTCAGGTTTGTAACCTAACAAAAAATTTAATTCATTAATAAAAATAATACTTTCAAACATGCATTAAATTACTCGGGTTTATTACGACGTAATTAAATTGTAACAGTAATTCTCATTTATTTTTCTTTTTAGGTCTTGGACCCTTTGAGCGCTCACAAGTCATTGCCATCCTGTAGCAACCTTTTACATCCGCCTTCAATATTGTTGGAAGTGCCAAGTTCCATTAATAAATGTTTATCGCCGATCAGAGAATTACCAACCCCTTTACCTACTCCTCTTCCTACGCCACTTCCTACACCTTTACCATCACCTAGAATGCCTAGAGCTAAGATAGAACCAGATACTAAAAGCGAATCAACACTAACTTGTCCTAGTGAAGACGAATTTGATGATACGAAATCCGATACCAAACCTGAACGACCTACATCCGGATTAAGGCTTAAGGTAAATAAGTTTAATTTGCCAAAACAAAAAACTGGAAATCAATGCAATTAAAATTAAAAATTCTTTCAACAGTTTAAGCAATCAACAACCAGTACAGATACACCGACGCCATCGACACACGTGACCGATTCACCGAGTCCTCAAACTCACAGTCAAGATTCTGAACGAGAAATGTCGTCACCAACGCTCGCCCTCCCTACACTGCACGTGCCAGTTCTCACAATAGAGAGACCCTCGCCTGGATCTCCACCGCCGCGACGAACTCCTCCACACCTGGAACTCCAACCTCCACCTCTCATTACTGTCACTTATAATGCAAGTGAAGAATCCGATGAGCCTTTATCGCCTAGACCGCCTCCTCCCGCAGGCAATATGTGTTACTTAAGTCCTTTTTCTATGTCGGCTCGTGGAGAACGTGCTCCTTCTGAATCCAATTTGTCGTCTTCAGGATATAGTTCGATGGCAAGTCCTGGCCCTTCCAGATGCGGATCTAGCAATCCTCTCTGTCCTTCCGAAATGGAAGACCCGGGTTCTGGTGGAGGACCTTCTAATTTACAATCCCGAAGAAGACCTTTGATGAAAACTAATTCGAGTCCAGCAGCGTCAGGAGATGATTCAAAAGAACATAAAAGAGGCCGATCAGATTCTGAAACTCTATCCGATGATCCCTTACTGGAATCTAACGATGAGGGAATAGGCACAGATGAAAGGGTCGACGATGTGCCATCGAGCGCAAAAGAAATGACACTAGGTGTTTTGAAAGAGAATGATTCACAGCAAACGACATTATGCTCACCCAGCGGAGTCACGAAGTGTTCTATAGTTCGATGCGTCAGTATCGAAAAGGGCATGGAAGATAAAGCGTCTTTGAAACCACCGATTCTTCTCTCCGATTGCAGCCGTCCGTTGAGTCCCGTCAGCTCGAGAAGCGAGAGCCCCCTGAGCGATAAAACCGGCCTAGGGCGGTTTTCGCCGCAATTCTACGGGCGACAATTGCCTTTTACCGATTCCGACGGCTTATACGATTTTCCGAGTTCGGAGTGTGTTAAAGGAACAAACGGAAAGATAACTACCAGCACGCAAAAGAAGGCAGGAAGAAAGAGGGACCGACGGACGCCGCGGGCGGTGTCGCACGAGGGCGCCACCGGCAACAAGGCCTCGCTGCCACATATGCCACATTCAATGCACAATTTGCTTGAGGTGGGTTTCAAAAATAATACAGATAATATAAAAAATTGTAACGAAATCCTAGCGACGCATACCAAATACTCTAACGCTTTTTCTCTTTTCCTATGAAAATTTGCTGTATTAAATTAGTTACATAGTAATAAAACAAATAATGTACTTTGTACAACCGCATGCTGTCCTCTATTCGGTGGGGCGTCGCCGGGTACGTAGTACAAGACTAGTATTTTTTTGAAGTTTGTAATGATTAATTGTGAAACGAGAAAGTCTCCTATCGTCATGTAGTATCCCGGTATCGGGCGAAGAATGTTCGGAAGTTTACGGACATACTTAACAGGTGTCTCTTTCACGGCTAAACGCCTATTGCATATTTACTGCGCGCTGGGCGCGTACTAAAATAACACCCTCGATGCGTTTAAATTGCATTATCGCTTTAAGTATTTTACGTTACAATCAGTAGCACTTCAAGAATATTAATTTTGAATTAGGTGCCAGGTTTACGAGAACCGTGTGCTAATTCTAATCGCGCCGGCCGAAAGGCGGGCCGCCGACGCTCGCGCTCGCAGGCGCCGGCGCCGCCGTCCTCGTCGTCCGAGGACTCGGCGTCGGCGGCGTCGGTCGCGAGCGCCGCCTCGGCCAAGGAGCTGCGCGCCGCGCCCGACTCGGACCTGCCGCAGGTGAGCGTCGGCGTCAGCACTTGTGCTTGTTTATTGCACGACTTGTTCAATGTACTTAACTTTATCCTTTACACGACACAACGATAAATTTAAAAAGCGACCAAAGCGAACATAATAAAAGTCACAACACGACGGACGTGGCATTTATTTAACGAATGTATTTTTATTTATACTCTAGAATTTTCCAAAAAGTCAATAATATTTACTTCGGTCGACGGCGGCCGTCGAGTGCCACCGCACACTACTGACATCGGAGCAATGCTACTTAAGGTGGTAGTGTTAAATTTAATTGGTGTATGACTCGCGATTGCAGGTGTAAAGATGAAAATGAGTATAAGCCGAACCAAAAGATGACTGGAAGTAGAAGAATTAGGAAATGGATTTGCTATAGTTAGTTAATTTTTGAAAAGAAAAGAGAATAATATTTAATACGTTGATAGTATTTAAAATAATTTATAACTCTATAAATATATGGAAAAAGATATCCGCACCTCAGTTCCGAATAACGCCATCTCGTGAACAGAAAATTATTAGTCCAATTCGTCGGTCACCTATAGAGCTGCGGATAAATGAGGATAAAAATATAGATACGGATAAATTATTTCCAGCTGGCCGAACCAACTCGAATACGCAAGCCGCTGCGGAGGCAAAACTGTCGTACCTCAGAGGTGACTCCTCTCCTACAGCCTGTCGCCCGCGCCCGCGCCGCGTAGCCCGATACATGCATGCAAGCTGCCTTCTCACTCGTAAACTCATTACTTTACGAGCTCCCATACCATCGCAGTGACATTGCAATGCAAATATGTCGACCGTAGTGACCTAACGAAGTAACCATTTTAGATTAGATAACGTAGTTTTATACCTTCACTTTATATCGTGAAGCGGTTTCAGACCCGATAGAAGCGTCGCTCCTACCCACCCTTGGGGCGCTAGAGAAGACTTGAACCATTAGAGGCCATTCCATATCGTAAACCGTCACACCTCACATGTTAATATTAGATCGGGCATGACGTGACGTAATTAGTGACTTTTCTATATCATCTCTAATCACGTACGCTTATAATTCCAGGATACGCCGTCAAAGGTTTCATCAAGTTTTGATCTAACAGAAGACATGAGAAAACCAGAAATTAAAGTCAACAAACTAAGAACTATAAGCAATCAAATTAGGTCGGTACCCTAAGTTTTACTGTACTCACACCTGTGCTTGTTCAATATTAGCAACGAGTGACTTAAAAATGACATACCGCACCTTAGTTGCGGGCCGCCACACCGATCCCGTCAACCTAGCCGTCTTAATATTTTATTTTCTTGCGCAGATTTCTTCGACGACTCGAGCGCAGTCTCAAGATGAAAGAAAGTTACCCCGTGCTGTCGGACGACGAAGGCGACGAGTCGTCGAGCGTCACCTCCCCGCTACTGCAGGGGCGGAAGGAGCTGGCCGGGCGCGCCGCGCACGCCACCTCCGCGCCGCTGCTGGGCGCGCGGCCGCGGGTGGCGCGCGCGCGCCGCTACGACCGCTCCCTGCAGGGGGACGACACCCGCACGCTCGCGACCGCCGGCCACGACAATTCCGATTGAAAACTCGCTAACAAAACAATTCCCGTGTGTTCGTTTTGTAATCTTAACCGAGATAATAATGTGATTTTACTTTACGATTCTACGTAATAGAGAATGCGGAACCCTAACGGACGAACGCGCGCAGTGACCGCCGCTGACGGGGCCCGACCGCGCCCGGTGCGGCTCGACCGACGCTCTGAGCCTAAGCGGTGCAGTCGAACTCGCTTATCGGCGCCGCGCGTCCGCCGGTAGACGGGACTTTGACGCTATGATGGTACGATTGAATCGTTTTAAGTTTACAGAAGTGGTCTGCCGGTCGCTTCTAGCGATGGCAAAGTTATCGTGGCCGTCTTCCGCCATCTCGGCCTGCCGTCGGCCGCCACGAGACGCGGTCGTGTCGCGCCTGCGCGTCGTGAGCCCCGCGACGTCTGCGTCGAATTCTTCGACAGCGTTTACATATTGAATATAATGCTCTAAGCTAATGTGATATAAATAAATAACCGAGCTGCGCGACAGGCGTGGTCCGCGTCGTGCCGCCCGCCCGTCGGCCGTGGACGAGCGAGAACGCGCGACTCTACCGTCGACCGCGTGTTGCATTCGCTCTTTTACGTATAAAAAATTATCGATTTTCGCTAATTTTCGATGTCGAGTGCTAGATGTAGGTACCGCCCTTCTGTCGCCGCCGTGGACTTCTTTACCCATTACTAACCAATAAATATGCCACTTGCCGTTTTTTGTTCTGAAAATGCGTTGCCGTTCGACGCCCTTCGCCGCCTTCGTTCGAAGTCGAAGTGACTTCTTCTTGTGGCAAGGGCCAATACGCCTGTGTAAATAATATTCCTAACGCAGCTACCGACATAACGTGCAATGAGTCATTTAATTTTTTTTACATTATATAATTTATATTTTAAAATATTAGATGAGTTCAAAATTTATTTAACTTCGCACGATGATGTCACGCTCGAATTCGCCTTTTGAGATAATATACGTTTTATATTAATTCTGTGATGCGAGATGTCTGTCCGTTACTAACAAATATTTTACATTGCTTTTGCACAACGTTTTTCTCAGTCGCTCAAATAAAATATTTTATGATGTATCCTTTACGGCGTTATCTCTGGTGCGATTACAAAAACAAACTCTAAAGCTGTCATCAACTTCGCCTGTGAACTGATTTTATGTATTAAATATCTCTCTCTATGTAAATAAGTAAAACGTTTCAGAAGAAAAGTTTTTGTACAAATATGGCTAGTGTTAAAATAAAACAAATAATAAAGGCCCAAAAAAATATATTATTGCACAACTACCGTTTCTACTTTAAGAAATTACTATTTAAGCGTATAATATGTAAGGTCTATAATCGAGTGATACGATTTAAAAATTATGTTACAAATGCACCAATATTAATATTAAAATAGTGCGTTAATGCAGGACCTTCTATAACCTATTAGCCCTTTAGAATAGAATTTAGAGCACAACCCTCGGAGAAACGACGTCGGGGCGCATACGCACCGAATTCCATACCCACCTAATGATTAATTTCATAGCAGTTATACCGATTCGTCTACTAATCTTTCAAATCAATTAAACACTTAGCCGATTTGTAACCGGGAGATTGCAGCCGTCGGATGTACACGTACCCGCAACGGAGTTAAGTTGTTAAGTATACGTGGGACAATGATGCATCTGGTCTACGAGCAGCCTCAGACGTAGGCGCAGCGGAGTGCAATCCCCGCGGGCACCGGCGAGTGAGGGCCGCGGCCGCGGCGGCGTGCGCTCGCGGCGCGCGGGACTACAATATTCTACCGAAAAATCAATTTCATTTGTATCGTTGTACTTTCATTCGGACGTCAACCGCAAGCCTTAAAAATATCTATATCTCGGCGTCCAAAGTTCTGTCACAATAGATAAACGTAGGAGCTCGCACGCTCGCGGCCCGCCGTCCACGTCGAGCGCACGTGCGACACCGGGTGGCGCATTCGTCGATGTCTGCTCAACAAATCATTCGACGAAGAAGCAATAGATCTTAAAAACGAGATCTCGACTCTGGGTCACTGACGTGTGTGTAAATGTAAATACATTTCAAAGGATAATTTTGGCATACTTATTTATTAAATTGAATTAAATAATTTATCAAATTGTTCTATTTTAATATAACACTTTTATTATTTAATAATACAATATATGACACCGACCTATTATTTAATATAATACGGTTAAATAAAAACGTAATCTTCCTGCGAAATACACAGGATATTAGTTATGTATTTTCGACGCCGCTGCGAGTGCCCGGCGTCGCCCCTCCACCTCGCGTCGCCCCCCCCACCTCGCGTCTCCGGCCTCACAGGGAGAGGATACGAATGCGTACATTTATTTCAGCAATAATTAATTGTGATCGACTATATCTCTGAGACTGATGTATTTCGACGTACAAGAACAAAAACCGACCGTCTCCAACGTGCATGGACGTCTGCGCGCGCGTGCGAGTGTACCTGTGACCACGTCCGTGCATCTGTGTGCTCGGTGAGTAGTGCGCATGAGTAGTGCATGTGGAATTCGCATCTTCTCGGTCACGTCGGTTGTTACGACGATGCATTTATTCATCCCGGTTAAAACCGCCCGCCGTAATGCGTACAAGAGACGAATGGTTTAGAAATGGCATTGAATAAACACACTTCCGACATCGTACTCACCGTTAGCGAAATGTCAGAAACGACACGGGAATCCATTATGGTACATTAGAGGATCGTTAGTAGATAAAAAAGAATAGTTACAAACATTACTAGTTTGAAATGTGTATCTATAACTTAGGATTTCTGCTCGTACCTTATGTCTAAGGTCACCGGCTCGAAAGGACAAGCCCGTGGCCTAGAACTAAAACTAATCTAAGAGTAATAAACAATGGCCTGTCGATTGAGACTGATTTTCTATTCTTACTCTAAAACTATTTCGGAGTTGATCCGCCCCCGCCCCGCCCGCCCCGCGCAGCCGCCGCCCGCTTATGCGCACGCCGGTCATTTTCATCTGCAAGTCTACGATATAGGCGAATGTATTTTCTATACAATAATTTTTTCATAAAACAAATGTTTATTACTTTAGTCGTTTACATTAAGTATCTAAATAGTACGAGAACTATGATCTATGGTCCACTTTTTCACGAAAATATACAAATTTAATTAGATATTTTTTTTAAATATGGCGTTATTGCATTATTTAATTATCGAAAAAATTAAAATAATAAAAAATAGAGTGTACAATATAGACGCGCGCGCGCAATACGCCGCCGCCCTCCGCCAGAGGGCGACGCCTGACCAGGCACGTCCCTGAACATTAACACTATTTAGTTGTTGGAAGTTGGTAAAATTTGAACATCGCTGTCCGGGGTATGTACAGGCCTTAATAAATTAACTCCTTGAAACGAAAAATATATAAATACTTCATCGATTAAGATTATGAACAGAATAAGCAATATACAAATAAAGTTATAAGCATTATTCTACTGTTGATAATAATTAACATATTAACTTTTCGAATGCTGTGATGAAATTGTAAAACTGGTACTGAGGGGCGCCGGCGCAGAGACAGTGACATGCTCGAGAAAAACCGAGTGGTTTTCTCTAAAAAATATGCGGCCTGCTCCACAGCATCAGCGAATCTTGTAGGACCATCGATTCTAAGTAAAAAAGCAATCTTTCGCTGTATTAACTACTAAGTGCACCTTCAATTTAGAGTAAGTATTGTTAAGAAATACGAGGCTGACTGAGGCCTCGGCGCATGCGCAGCGCGAAACTCTCAGGTAGCGCGGCGGTCCTGTAATATTTTATTAGATATTTGAGAAAAATTGTACCAAAGCTGAAAAATCGTAACCTTCATTGCGTGAACTCTTTCGTGATATAATTAGACAGTTGTTTTTTAAAAAGCTCATATCGACTCAATCTCGTGTACGTATGCAATAGAATTTTCTTATTCAGTTTTCACCCTCGAATAATCCGAGATTTTGCAGAAGTATTGCCGACCGATGATAATATGTTTTAGAGTAAACGGTATTGAAGAACAGATTCAATATAAAAAAAATAAACAAAATATAATAAAAGTAAGATACCGTTGAATAGCTCTAATAATGTGGCCAGGAGGTGGTTATAAATTCACCCATTCCGATTAACCTATCGAGTTGAACCTTAGGTAATACTAACGTTCCTATAGGAAATCGAATTTGATAACACGACTGACGGCCGCATAAATACGGACGCGATCGCCTGAGCACCAATTTATTTGTTTAATTAAAAAGGTCATCAAATGCCATTTCGTTGTAAGCCGAATTTTAATTCGGCGACAGGATCAATGGAGCTTGTCAAAGGAAATTTATTACTTAGATAATTCTTCAACTCCCCATTTAAGTTGTTATGATTTTAGTGGGAAGCTTGCTAATCGTGTTTCCTTTTACGTTTGCATATAAAGTTATAAGTGTTTGTATAAAAACAATTATGAAATATCTAACTATTATGTAAGCAAAAAAAAAATTTAAGGTTTTCGGATTCATAGTCAGAAATGTCACTAAATCGTAACTGAGAAAGTGGCATGGAGGTTGCCGGCCAAACCTGTAATACTGTAATAATTGTATAGATAAGTTTGAGTCCTATTTATTTGGTCGTCGACATTTTAGTGTTGAAGTACGGTTCGACCGCATCTACGGGCTATTATCGTTCCCATTAACTTTTTCACTCTCCAGCTACACTTATTATAAATTCAAAGAACAAAGAAAAATGTGAAAAGGGACGAACGTACTGAGAGTTTCGTCAAGTGCACAGCGCGACACCCGAGAGAAAGCGCACCGGCCAGACGCGCCGACGCCCGCGCGCCCGCGCGCCCGCGGCGGTCGGGCGTGCGCCGAGCCGAGTTACGGCAAATCAAAGCGGGCGTATTGAATGCGTGGGTGCGATTCGTCGAGCGTACGTCGGTGGCTGGCCGGTAGCAGTAAGATGTATGTACCTAGTTATATTGGTCATTATAATAATAATAATCCCTTACATTGTAAGTTAACGATGAATAAATATTTGCTTGTTATTTTCGAATGTTTCATTTTATCAGCCCTCTCGGACCGTTTTAGGATATATTCATTTCTTCCACCGGAGTGGGAAATATTTTGTCTCGCACGAAGCGAGAGGGCGCGTGAGGAGACTACAACATTCACCACTTCCTTTTTTTGCGGATATATTATTTAAGTGGACTGTACATGCGGCCAAGTACTCGGGTAAAGATAACATATAATTTTTCAGATCAGAAACTTCGGAACGATTCCCGAGCACAACCCAACACATGGTTCCGAGGAATAAAATTGCACGTAAGTAGTATAATATTGAGGACTCTGGCTCACTTGTCGTCTCCAGAACATCTTAATCCGCTAAAACGTCTCGCTTCGCTCTCGCGAATTAATATATTCAGTAGACGACAAATGATCCAGAGTCCCTAATTTTTTTAGGGGTCTAAACACTCTCATTAGATGTAGTCAACGGTTTATAGATATTCAGCACACGACCAGTAATCCAGAGTCCCCAATTTTTTTTTAGGGGTGTAAACACTCACATTAGATTTGGTCGAAGAATTGAAGATATTCAGTAGACGACAAGTGAATAAGCTTTGCAATTATTTTTTAGACAAAAAAAAAATAAAGTCTGCGTACTCACCAATGAATGCGAACAACTTCGCGGCGCCACAGATAGACTTTCAAATTGAGCAAATTTATTATTTACGAAACGACAACTCAAAGCGCGTAACCGGATTGACGGCGCAAAAACACGTATCGCACGAATCGTTTTCTTTAGTGGATGAGAACAATCATATTTTCATACCCTGAGCTCGGTCGTACCCTCTTTTATAGAACCGACCCACTGTATTTTTACTAGCTAAATAATTCATTTAGTTAATTGCATTATACAAACATTAATAAAATTTTAAATTTATTAATTGTTTTATAATTAAATGAAATTAATCTAGAGAAGGTATATAAGAATTAATCAAATTTTAATAGCATATAAATATGTTTAACATTTTACTTTTCAAAGTTCTATTAAAACGCTCACAGATGGAAACCTTTAAATTACTAAAAGTAGAGTACATATTTATGGAGTATCTATTCATAAAGGTTTTAAACGAAGAATTATAGAATTTGGTACCATTATTAACTTGAAGATTCTTTGGTAGTCTACCAAATATAGTAAAAAATAATAAAATTGCTTGGTTAACATCATTACTATGTTTCGTTTTCAAAGACACAGCCCAAACGAATTTTAAAAAGTTGTCGATTACCGTTAGTATGCATTTAAAATAATCTTTTCACTGTGGCATACAGTTGCGCATCAACCGGCAGCCTGTCGGGTTTCATCTAATCCACGAATATCGACGTGACGATGTTGATAATTTTTACGAACAGCACGATGTAATTCTTCAGCAACTAAAGTTTTGTAAGAGTTATTCATATTTTATTTGTATTTTCTAATGCTATTAATCTTTGATCTATGTCTACTAATATATTAGAATAGGCTTTAGAGAGGTTATGATTAACGGTAATTAATGTCTTTTTCTAATTTCTAGTTTTTAAATAATTATATATTTGATTTGATTATATACTTGATTTCATTATTATCTTTTGTTAATTGATCAAATCGTTCAGAATTATTGCGTTTTATAATATTTATTTCTCTCGACAATATTCCCTTACAATTTTCAAAGATACACCATCACTGTTTTCAAAAGCCTCTCCCACATTGCATAATCGATTATTTTCAATATTATAATTCTCATCGATATCAATCTTAATCCTTCTCCAGGGGGCCCCTGACGTCCTGTTGAAGATACAGATAATTGACGCCCAAATAAGTCCACATTCAGTGTACTACCTCAAGACACTTAAGAGAATGATTAAATGATTGATAAATCTTGTTCATAATTAATTTTAGTTTCACGTAATTCCTCTTGGATTGATATAATTTCATTGGAATGGGTGACGTAACCGCTTGCCGCTCTTGATGCTAGTAGAAGTCGTAAGCGATCAACCAACTCATTAGGATTATCCCAATACACATAAATGAAATTTAAACCGACTCTAGAAATAGACATATTGCCAAACAGTATTTATAGAAAACAATATTTTATAGTCTCCACTACATCTCTTTTCATTAGCAGATCTTGAAATAATGTCGATATGTTTTGGGGTATTGATTTTTCGGATATCACCATCATCTTTAAAATATTTACGATGGCATTTGTAGCTGTAATGATTTCAGTGTAATTTTCGATGTCACTATCTATTACCATATTACTGTTTGGTATTTTTTTTAATTAATTCTAATAACCCAATCGTAGCGAGATAACTTTTCTTTGCTATCAAAATTTTGTCCTTTTCAAAATTTATGAGAGTATTTCCTAACATTAAGCGATTTCCCTTCAATTGTCTCACACCGTAAATTTTATCTAAGTCTTTGTGATTTTTAGATTACAACAAAGATAAATAAGGTACAATAGTTTTACTTTGGTTTTTTTAAAGTATTGTATTTTTCTTCTTAATTTTCCTGCACGTCAAGAAATAAGTCATCGGTATCACTATCATTCGTTTTTTCATGTCTCAAACTTGAATTTCCTGCCTGTTTCCTTTTTATGCCTGTCAAACTAATCATCATATTTATTATTTTACTCAATATTTTCTTCCTTTTTAGCTGTAATATTCGGCGTAGTGGAACAATTTTTTTTTTTGCTACTGCATAGCTTTTATCGCGGGCTTTGAGCGCGGCGACCGAATCAAGAAATTCCGTGACGAAAATAAAACCTAACTCCCCCACTCCTCCTACCATGTAGCTCGGCCTAGCGTTCGCTTAACGTGTATGTATATAGTACGACTGTACGAAGCTCGTACGGATCGAGATGAGCTGCTTCGAAATCGGAGGAATACGTAAGCAGCTGTTTGTGAGAAAGTATATAGGTGTATAGGTATCTATCATATCTTTATAATGCCACACTCAACGCATGTGCCCCGTAAGTATACATGTAGGTATATATGTATACATAGGTATACCTATGTACAACAGTGAATAGCAGGTGCTGGTGAATAGCTATACGCGTAAAATTTGTGTATAAAGTGTTTTAAATATGAATAAACAAAGTGCATTTATTAATGAAGAAAGTGAAGAAAAACTTGAATTAATATCAAAGAAAAAAAATACTGCATAAATAAATAAATACATAATTATAATTGCATAAGTTGATAAAAAATGCTATGCAATAGCTTTACCGCGGCAGTCCCCGAGTGCCACACCTTTTTTTTAATTAGACAGCGGTTTAAATACTTCGTTTAAAGTAATTTCAGTGTTTTTGTGCAATTTCACATTATCTTCTTTATCACATTACCAATCTTTCTGATTGTACGTAAAGTATCCTGTTGTTTTTTAGTACTTTGAATTTGCACGGTGTTTATGCTTACTAAGACATGTATTCTTTATATCTATAAAAGTATCAAAGCCTTTTCTATATCGGCCGTTTTCTAAAGAATTCTCCTTATCAATGACAACAAAGTTATAATTTACGTCGCAAGATTTTAAACTTAATTTCCTGAATTCTTTAAAACTCATGTCACTGTTTACATGTTCATTGTAAATATGTTTTAAGTTTTTATCATTTTGTTTAAATATTGCTAATAAATTAGCATTGTCACGAATCAAATGCTTAGGAATACTAAAATAATAGTAAGTGTGCGAAAGATAAAAGCAATCAACGTCCCGATGTCCTCCCTTGCAAAGTATTCCTTTAAACTGTTATGTTTTTCACAAACAATATCATCAATTATAATTATAGGACTAAGAAGAATATCTTTCGGTTTCACTATTTCATAATTTCTTGAAAAATATAGTGACCTATATCACCAACAGTAGCGATTATTTTCTTAAGAAGTTCGTATTTTATTGATGTATTGATTTTGGGTAAATATAAATATTTAAAATCTTACTTTTTTGTTAGATATTTAAATATTTATGTGGGTAATAATTGCTAGCAAAGTATTTGTTTTCCCACAGTAGGAGGTGCCGCAAAAAATTGCTCTTGTGCTATTGGGTAAAAATTTACCATGTCTACGGTTTTTTTCTGACTCGGTAAGTAGAATAAGATTATCAAGGTTCTCGACGAGTAATTCGATTTGTTATTTTATAAACCTCATAATATAACAGAAAGAATAAGGAATCACCTGTATGTAGATTATGCATAAAAAAAATTTAAAAAATCAATATGCGTAAGACATTTATTAGATGACAAAGGGAAATAAAAAATTGTTAATCGGTTTGGAAACATTTTCTTTACAACAATACGACAATACAACAATACGCTTGCATGATCATATGCATATCGAATTCCTCTTGATTGTCTGACGTGCTATCACTGTGAGAATGAACAGTGCACTCAGTATCAAATGGCTTTACATCATCATTATTTAAGACTAATTCGGGTAGCCGATTATAAACATGCCATAAATGAATATAGTGACCATAATGTTTGATTAATATGTCTATAGGGATTTTTTCAATTTTGTATTTACGTAAAGTGAATACTTCCATTTTCCTTAATTTACATATAACACAACCACACTACTACAATTTGCCTACTGCGCTGCTAATTGAATTATATTCAATTATTCTGTCATGTATAATTAAACAATAAACCGATGTTTGCGGGGGAAAATTGTTTTTCTGATTCGAATTCTATACCTATGTCTACAGGTCCTGTTCTTAATTTATCATTTTGTTTGGAACAATCTCTCACAAGTGGACCATTTCCTTAAATTCTTTTTTAAACATTAACTGTTTGCAATTGTTCCTATCGAAGTGACAGTTTTGTAATTGAGCATACAGAGAGGGACGATCCGGCCCTCAGCCTCTCTAGTACACGAGTCTACAACACGGCAAAGGCTCGATGGTCGGAGTTCGGAACAGCAATGGATGTTGCTCTAAACCAGTGATTATCAAACTTATTCTTTTACCGCCCCCTTTGAAAATCAATTATTTTTCAGCGCCTCCCATTTTTTATAAACCCCTTAAACTTAAAAACAATTTTATTAATTTAATTAATTTAGTTATATTAGTCGGTTCTGATGTTTAAACTTACATCCTAAACTAGAAATTTTTACCAGTGAGAGCAAATAAAACCCAACTTTATAATATTAATAATATATTTTAATTAAATTAAAAGAAACAATATAGATATGTAATTAGTATTCGTTTTTATACTAATCTAATAAGATGGATGAATTTAATGATGTTTAATAAGTTTGTTTGATATCAGGTTCGATTTTACTCAAAAACAGTCGTAAGTCGCCGTATTTGGTAACTTGGAAATTATTTCTCTTTTTAGTAAACAGAGTTGTCACAGCGCTAAATCCACGTTCACACAAATATGACGATGGGAATGCTATCAAAAATCGTTCAACGATAGACCACAATCCAGGGTACAACTGCGGAATTGACTTTTGTAGCCAAAATTGTTAGTAGCCATTTTTGTATTTGATTTTTATTTCCTCGTTCGTTGTCAGTTTTATAAGTTCTTCTTCCAACTAGGGTGATATTGCTATGTTGACATTTGAAAAAAGATCTAACACCCAGTCTGGTATTTCCAATTTCAAAATAAACTGGAATCTTTCGATGAAATCACTGTGAATATTTTCCAAATGTTAGCAGTAGACGAGCAAGTCGTCGTTGTTGCAGGATACTGATAAATTGGAAAAATTATGGAACTCACGTCTGCTGATATTCTTTTTGTGTAACAGCAGCTTGGCTACGAAAACAGCGACGACATTTTTTGTTTTTATTAAGTTCAAGTCATCGCCTTGAAGTTGGAGATTCGTATTATTATGCAATGTATAAAGGTCTGTCAGGTATGCGATATCATTTTTTGATGTGATCAGGTTTTCACGCAATTCTGTGTCTTTGTTTTCCAAGAACTCTATGACAGAGTTAAACAGATTGTAAAAACGAGTCAAACAATTTCCTTTTGATAGCACACTTCTGTGTGAAAGATCAATCTGTTGAAATCTTCATCATTATCAACACGAAGCTGATTAAATAATCTGTCATTTAAAGAGTTGTTTCGGATTTTATTGACTGCTATGATGACATGTTGCAATGATTGAAATAGTCGTTCACTTAAATTTCTAGTGACTAAATGCTGTCGATGTATAACGCAATGTACAGCAAGCACATCAGGAATATTGTTTTTTAGGTTCGATATGAAGCCTTTATGGCACCCCGTCATAGCCGGAACACCATCTGTAGCAGCTGATATAATATTTTTCAACGGAATTTCTTTTTCATTACAAAACTTTTCCAGTGTTTTAAATACGGTTTCTCCTTTCGTGTCTGTCTCTAAATTTCTAGCAAATAAAAGTCCTTGACATATTTTTTCATCTTTAATAAATCTCACGTAAGACAACAACAATGCTTCATTAATTGGTAAAGTGGACTCATCCAACTGAATTGAAAATTTACTAGTCTTCAGATGATTGCACAATGACTTCAATGTTTTCAGCCATTTCATCAATTCGTCTTTGGACAGAACTATTGCTCAAAGGAATTTTTCGAATTATATCTGCCGCCGTTTTATGGAGCACAGTAGTTATAACTTCTTTTATCGCTGGCAAAATTAACGTTTCTCCGATGGTGTGTGGTTTACCTGTTTGAGCAATTAACAGAGAGATATTGTATGAAGCTCGAAGTCCGTCATCGTCTTGCTTAGCAGCCACCGAAAAAAGTTTCGATACACTTGGCTGTGCATTATGCTTATTTTTCAGATCTTGAAAATAGGCTACATTTTTGTTCTTCTTAACAGGATGCATTTTATTGAAATGATCTTGAAGTCTTGAAAGCTTCATCGCTTCGTTTGAAAATGTTTTTGAACAAAGAAGGCACAAAGGCAAAGATGGGTTTGTCGAATTTTCTATGAATCTATTTAATATATTCTACACTGTATTGCCGTTTCTTCTTTTTTGCTTCCATTTCCTCGTTCTTCTTTTTTGTTTCCGTTTTCGTTTGCTTTCCGTTTGCTTTGGTTTTCAAAAATATGTAAATAAAGTGTTGAACTTAAATACTTGTTTAAAGATAGCGCGCGAAACCACAAATGAAAATATAAGAAAAATTACGAGCTTTTATATAGAATTTAAATACAGCCAGTAACGACAGGAATAAGACAAACACACACAAAGTCGTTTATCTCTTTCGACGCTCAATCGTACTGAGCGAGTATCGATGAGCCAGCCGATTTCTACCGGATCCGCAGAAACTTGTTACAACTTGATTGCGTACGGTGTGTGGGCTATCCTACGAAATCTAAAATAACTTAAAATACTTAACAAAGTATTTTAAGTTTTTATAACATCACACAGGGTAGAAATATAAACTAATTATTCGTTATTGTGTAGTAGGTAGGTTTTAATTTTAGTGAAATTTAAAATACTATATAAAGTAAATGAAATTATAAATTATACATCACCCCCCTAACCCACATCAACGCCCACCATTTTTTCTGGGCTCATTAACGCCCCCCTCTAGGTTTCAAACGCCCCGAAGGGGGCGTTATCGCCCACTTTGAGAAACACTGCTCTAAACGAACGGACTCTGACCGACGAGATGGTGAAATCTGTGGACTCGTGCGATCAACTCGACGAGGTTGTCGAGACTTACACCGAGTGTATCCGACAAACTTGCGACGCTGCCATTCCACGTAAAAGCTCGAAAGCGCGCGGATTGTAACCCCCCTGGTGGAGTCCCGAGTTAGAGGGGCTGAAACAGGATGCGCGCACTAAGAAGCGGCGCATCCGAAATGCGGCCCCCAGCAGGCAGGAGCACGTGGTCGGGTAATATGTGCAGGCCAGGGACGTTTACGAAAGGGCAGTAGCTGAGGCGTAGACCACGAGTTGGAAGCGGTTTTGCTCTGCACAGGACGAAGAAAGCCAGTGGGACGACATTTACAGGGTCATCAGGGAAACGGGAAAAAACCGGGAAGACGTCCTATTAAAAACTGACACGGGACAGGTTTTAGGTCCGGACGAGTCAGCGACCCTCCTGGCGGAAACCTTTTTCCCTGATGACCAGGTCGATACTGACGATCCGTATCATACGGAAGTCAGAAGGCGAACCGACGGGGGTAGTCAACCACCCGAAACTTCAGGGGATCTGCCCGGAGTAGACCCACCTTTTACCGGGGCCGAGATTAGAAGCGCTCTTAAAGCGTTTCACCCTAGGAAGGCCCCAGGCATTGATGGGTTCACCTCGGACATATGCCAGGCGGCGATTTTCCGGGACCTGGGATTGTTCCTAGCGATGGCCAACAAGGATCTCGAGCTGGGATACTTTCCCCGGGCCTGGAAGGTAGCTGCCATAAAGATCATCCCGAATCCGGGCAAGGAAGACTACGGCCGTCCGAAGTCTTACCGTCCTACAGGTCTGCTCCCTGTACTGGGCAAAACAGTGGAAAGGATGTTGGTCGGACGCCTCCAGTGGCATCTAATGCCAAAGATACAAGCGACGCAGTATAGCTTCACGCCGCAGCGCGGGACGAAGAACGTCCTCTATGATCTAATGACACATATCTACAAAGAGTTAAATCTCAAAAAGATTATCTTAACGGTGTCATTGGACATAGAGGGTGCTTTCGACAATGCGTGGTGGCCGGCGTTGAAGACCCAACTGCACGCTCATAACTGTTCGGAAGGCAGTTTTCCCTCAAGAAGAACGAGCAAGAAACTTAAGGGTAGTCTTTTCTAATTTGCACATAAATAGCCAAAACAAATACAAAACCTTTAAGAACGAAACAGCCCGGTAAGAAGTCGAGCTGCTTATGCCCATGGATATTTGTCTTCTAGACATTCAGAAAAAGTATAATACCCTTTTTTACTGGGTGGTTGTTTAATAACACTCTTAAATTTATATAGGTGTAAATCTTGTATATCTACAGCAGCGGTTCTCAAACTTTTTTGGTGATGGAACCCTTTTGGAAAGCCAAATACTTGACAGAACCCTACAATAAAACAATAGTTTTTAAAAGGATATTCTTTATTAATAAGCATAATAAAAGTACAATGTAACAGTTACTGACTATTACTAACTTTACCACATGGCAAGTACATTATTAGAAGATATTAAAAAAGAAAAAATCAAACTAATGGGAGGTATGAAATTTTTTTATTTTTCATCATTTGGTTGATATCAGGTTTGACAGAAGACAGTTGAAGTCTCATATCAGGTTCGGCGTCCAATCTATTGCGATATTTTGTTTTCGTGGCTGCATAGGTTGAGAATCCTGTTTCGCACAGATATGTTGTTGGGAACGAGAGAAGAATATTCAGAATCATTTTGCCAAGCAATTGGATATTCATCACGGATTCTGCACCAAAAATCGTTGAGAGGCGTCGTTTTGAACAGTGACTCCATACTTGTGTCTGATGACTTTTCTAAAAGAGATTCATATATCTCGTTTGACATACTCAAATCAAATCAAAAATATCTTTATTTCGTAGGTAATGAAATTACACTTGAAATCGTCATTAATAAATTCATTTCGACATTACCGCCCATTCCAAATGCTGATTCATACTTGATACATTCGGGCTTTTGCAAGTTGGGTTAAAAAGTATTATGAATCCATGAAATAAGTTTCATTTTTGTATTCTGTTCTTCGGAAAAATACTTTTCAAAAGATGCGAGCATCGAAGTGAGATATTGGACCAATTCTTCAAAAACATCATCTTGAAACTTTCTGAGTCGTTATCGCTAACAAACTCACTGAGTGACATAAAGCTTTCTATTTCTCTCTTACCAACGCAAATAATCCAAAAATCTAATTTTCTTTTGAAGGCAGTTATTTTGTTATAGGCCTGGAATACTGTTGTCTGTTTACCTTGCAATGATAAATTCAATTCGCTTCAGTTTTTGAAAGATATCCGCCATAAAAGACAATCGGAACAACCAAGTTTTATCATACAAACGGTCTTTCAAATTAAAAGAAGTATTTGCCGAAAGAAACATTTGTAAGTCGGCTTTAAGTTCAAGTAGCCTTGTTAAAGTTTTACCCAGAGACAGCCATCGCACTTCTGTATGGAGCAGCAGTGTTTTATGTTTGCTGCCGTGATCTTCACACAATAATGAGAACAATCGAGATTGTAGTGGTCGTGATTTGTTAACATTAATTATTTTTACCGCTTCATCCATAACTAATTTTAGATTTGACGGCATTTGCTTCATCGCAAGTGCTTGTCTATGCAGAATACAGTGGCTGCAACCACAATTAGGCGCTTTATTTTTTATTCGTTACACTGCTCCTGTTGTTTTACGTGTCATCGCCTTGACCCCATCTGCACAAATGTCAATGCAATCGTTCCAACTGAGATTATTTTCTTCAAAAAATATGTTTATTTTATTAAAAATTTCTTTCTCGGTAGTGTTTGTGGGCAGCGGTGAACACATAAGCATGTCTTCTTCAAAAGAATTTTCATATGGATATCTCACGATAACCAGCAAAATAGCCAGACCAGCGACATCAGTTGACTCATTCATTTGCAAGGCGAATCCTGTTTTTGTAGACGTGTAACTAGTTCTTGTTTGACGTAGCTTGCCAGATCGTGGATTCGCCGTGAAACAGTATCGTTTGATAGCGGCACAGTAGAAAAATGCTTTGCAAATTTTTCATCGAGCATACATTTTGTTATGTCTAACACTCATAAATTCTCAGCGATAGTGTGCGCTTCACCTGCTTGTGCAATTCGATAGCTAACTAATGATGATGTCTCCGTGGCCTTTTCATTGATAGTTGCATTATAATTTTGACTTTCCAATAACTGTTCTTTTTTACGAACAAAAATTCTTTATTCTTGTCTTTAGACTCGTGGTGTACAGTTTCTAAATGTCGGCGCAATTTGGCAGGCGCCATGGAACTATTAGGAAGCAGTTTACTACATAGCATGCAGAGAGGTGAACCGTTGGAATAAACAAATCCGAAACTGATATATGATTCATTATACTTCCTTTTTTTCGTCTTTGAAACCGTGGAGCTTGACGTCGTGGCATCATCGTCTGAATCGGTGATTGCTGTATTCTCCGCGTGTACTGCTTTTGAACATTCAGCGTCATTAGATGTTGCAACACGTTTAACGCTTTTGAGTCAACGTCCCCTTCTTTTTTATTAATAAGTAATGTAGTAACACGTCAGGATGGTAGGGTCAAAGTAATGCACAGTCGTTACTGCGTATAAGAGACTAAGTTTAGTCCAAAGAATAAATGTACTAAACTGATATGTACAATCTGAATACAGCAGGCAGTAGAACAGTAAACACTAGTTTCATATCACGTTTAAACTCCGCAATTCGCTAGCCAGCTTATAAGTAGGTAGGTAGGAACTTATCGCTCCGAACGCTAATTTTATTTTGTATATAAATATTTACCATGTTTTATAAACTTGGAAAATATGAGATTTTTTTTGTAGGGAAAGTATTTACGAGGAATTTTTTCCAAACTATCATATCGCTAATTTGTTTTTATTTTGAATAAAATATTTAACATGTTTTATGAATTTTGAAAATATGAGAATTTTTCATGTTGGGAAAGTATTTACGAGGAATTTTTTTTTCAAACTCTATCACATTGCAAATCTTTTTTTATTTTGTTTATAAATATTTACGTACTATGTTTTATGAATTTTATTTTATTATATTTTTTTTTTTTGGTTACATTACAAATATTGTTTTTCAAATATATAATACATTTTTTATAAATTTCTGGGCTAATATCATAAAACAAAAATGGTCCGAAAGTTCAACGTCCCTGCGTTCACGACATATTGTGGACTTGGCGCTGAGCGAGTCGGACCAATCACTGCGATCTCCAGCTCCTGTGCGAATCCCTTCGCCAGCGATCCCAGGTCGTTCGTCGGCGCAGCCATCTCCGTCATCTTCCACATCATCACCACAATTCAAACGCCCCAAAACGGTTAAATACGTACAAAAACTAGTGTTTGTGACTGTTTTTAGAAGTTTTGCATTTATTTTTAACCATTCTTACATTACAATCTTATGTTTCAGGAGGTCTGTTGCTTGTCCTTCGGCTGTGTATCGAGATTTTGAGAAGCCGGCACCCAAAATACCGATGTCGATGTCGATTTGTGAAAACGCGTAATTATACTTTTACAAATGATTAATTAAAATTTTATCCAATCGTAAATACCATGTATTATTATAATATTATTAAATTTATCGAACTGGAAAGAAACCCATTTGGTGAAATTTCTTGTTCTTACATTTAAAACTTAATTTGTAGACTAATTATCAATATTTTCTATCTAAAATACTTAGGGGAATTGATGCAATGAAGAAATAATTTTTGAATAGAAAATTCTAATTGCTTACGATTAAATAACTTTTTTGTGATTTATAAGACAAAAATCTAGCTATTTTATCAAAATTTAGCAAATTATTCTTTTAAATGCTGAATATCTTTTAAGCTATCAATTACATCGCGTTGAAGTATAGGACGATTTTTTAGAAAATTAAATTTTCTACAATTATGTCATTTACATTTTTTCGTATGTCTCGTTGTTTATAAGATAATTACAGAAAAACTAGAATTTTATAAAAGACTTAAGTTTAGTTATCCATACTACCTCGTCAATTTACGATTACGCCGGCACTTTTCTAAAATAAATCCTGACTGTGGGCGAGGTCATACCATGAAATGCCACTGAACTATATAAATTTAAAGATAAAAATACAAGTTTACGTGTATTTAAAATGGGAAGTTTTTGAAATTGGAAAAAGTACTTAAAACTAAAATTAAAAGTTCCTCCTTTAACAGGTTTTTTTTTAGCATATAGAATAATATTTTACTGCGGGAGCGAAAAAAAATCATCGCTTAAAATGAATCATCTTAATATATATTGTTTTTAGTGTGCCAGATTTCAATCGGCCGAAGAATCAGGCGCAGGCTGATTCCGAATGGGAGGTGTCGACGGATGTGGAAGAATGCGCGTCGGGCACCGAGAAATTGCTGATGGAGCTGGGTATAAATGAACTTGGGGAAGCCAGAGAAATTCTTTACGTCATTGAAATAGAAGATACCGAGCATGACACCACCTCACATATATCAAATCTCGTTGTGCCATTTCCGGCTTCTACGATTCAATCGGCGAGTATTCATCAAGTGATAACTTTTCCTGATGTCCACGTTTCTGCTGGTAAAGACATGCCGAGTTCTTCTAGGACTTTCCGTGTCTCATCACCTACAGAAGCGCTTTTGGATCCTGAAAATGGAAGTACTTTGATGATTCAGAATTTTTGGATGACGATGATACCGAATATCATGTCACTTCCGCCAAAAAGGAGATTCAGCAGAATTTATCAGATTATGAGGAGCTACCACCTCAAGTAGCTGCGTCGGTAAGGCTTATGGAAGCCGAAATGGATATAGACCACGAGAAATTGTTGAGTGGTGACGTTAATTTCAAATGGCAACAAGACTTCACCGCATTCACTGCGGTTAGAGAAGAGTTTCTTGTCCACCCCGTTGGTGCGGTGAAGGATTATGATTCTCCTTCTGATGCCTTCATCTATATATTTGACGATGACATCATGAAGGAAATCGTCATTGAAACTAACTGTTACGCTCATCAAGTAATTGATTAGGCAAAAGCTGTAGGTATACATACAACGTCATCGCGCATGCACAGGTGGAAAGATACCACTGTAGATGAGCTTTACCGTTTGTTCACAGTTTTTATTTATATGGGCATATGTCAATTTAACACTTTAGAAGAGTATTGGAGGAAAGGCACTGACGTTGAATTGGTCTATTTCCGTAATCTCATGTCCTACGACAGATATATCCTTCTAACCAAATGCCTACACTTTTCAGATAATAAACAACCACTGCCGTATGTGAAAAGCAAGCAACCGCTTGCTGCCAGTAAGCAACCAGTTACTGACTGTAAGCAGCTGCCTGCCGATAATCGAAAGGAAAGTGTAGGTTCCTTTTCCCATAGATTGTATAAATTGCAACCTATTATTTCCCATTTGAATCAAAAATTCCAGGAATTATATGTATTAAATAGATCGATTAGCGTAGATGAGTCCCTTACCCTGTTCAAAGGTCGTCTTTCCTTTGCACAATATATAAAAGCAAAAGCCGCTCGCTGGGAAATCAAATCATTTGAATTGTGTGAATCCCGGACAGGGTACTTATATAAATTTATGTAGGTGAGGAAAAAAATAACAATGAAGAAAGTGTTGACGATTGTGATGAAAGAGCTGAGGCCGGGAGGGGCAGGGTCAAAAGTAGGGGACTAAAGTATAGACGCAAAAGTAAAAAACTATTGTCTAACCCTCCTGCTACTTCTGGTACTGCCCCTAATCCTAACATTATGGCAAAAGCCCTGACCGCGAAAACTACACAAATAGTTTTAAATTTACTAGAAGGTCTTGAACATAAAGGACATTGTGTCACGATGGACAACTTTTATAATAGTCTAGCGTTGGTACGATACCTCAAATGTCGAGGCTTTGACTGTCTGGGCACAGTACGCCTCACTCGGAAAAATTTACCAGAAGATGTAAAAGAGATGAAGAAAAACTGTGAAAAGGGCTCATCATTGATCGCCACTCCGGCGATGTAATGGTGTTGGCATGGAAGAATGCAAAAATCGTATCGATGATTAGCACCTTCCACGACAACAGCACTTACACGGGAACAAGGGCTGGCTAGGAATGTGAGAAGCCCATATGTGTGAAAGACTACAATACGACTATGGAGGGCATTGATCTAAAATATCAAAAGCTCTCCATGTATCCAATGGAAAGAAAGAGGGGCTTAAAATGGTATATAAAGATGTTCAAAAGATTATTGAACACATGTGTGCATAACGCTTATATTTTGTACAAGGATAGTCATAACAAAGATATGACGAAAAGAACATAATGACGCACAGAGAGTTTCGATATCAGATTGCAGTATCGTTGAAGATGCGGCACATGCCTCCCGCACCGGTTCGCAGTCTGATATCGCGATCAGAATTACGACTGGACAGGACTAAAAACCATATGCCTATTCGTGGGGATACTTTGTGTTGCCAGATGTGTTCACTAAAATATGCCATAAGAAGTTGGACGGTAATCCAGTGTTCTGTATGCAAAGTCGGATTATGCGTCTTGAAAGACGATTGTTTCCTTGAGTATCATTCAGTAGAAACACCACCTCCACGTAGTCTAAAACGAGACAAGCCTAAACGAGGACATGGGCTGGGTCGACAAAATCGACGAAATGAACTGACTGAACCGACCCCATCGACTTCTAAGGAATGATACTCTTCGAAACTACAGTAAACAATTTTGGATACACTGCACTAGATTATGATAGAATGAATGAATGAATTTTGATAGCGGGATATGTTAGTATCATGTTCGGAGAGACTTTGTAAGGGAATACGAGTGTCGATTATTATGTCAGACTAATTTTAAAGGTGTTTGCGTAGCTTTCACATAATTCATTTATTTGAAACCCTTTCGAAGCTTGCGTTTGTGCAAGGTAGACTTCTTTTGAACACATCCATATCCTTTATTTATTTCTATGTATGTCTATTTATATATGATATATTTGCTATATTTCCCTTCCTGACAATAGTCATCTAAAAGTGTGACGACATCCACAGAAAACAAATTTCGCAAAGAAAATCCATAAAATCCATGACGACTAAGAATTTTTCAAAATATGTTTTTGAAATAAGTACTAAAACATCTTCGCGTGAATGAAATTTATAACAAATAGACAATTTCGGTATCAGATTGTCAAACGAAGGCCAAAGACCATTTTTTTAATTTTCTTGTCATATGGAATATACTTCAGTACTAACGACGATATATATCAACATTGGGATATTTTTAGGCTAATATGTGCTGTTTGAATATGCCTAT
This sequence comes from Eumeta japonica, assembly GCA_005406025.1. Lineage (NCBI taxonomy): Eukaryota > Metazoa > Arthropoda > Insecta > Lepidoptera > Psychidae > Eumeta > Eumeta japonica. Next base: position 73,412 of record BGZK01000109.1, read on the forward strand.
ATGAATATTATTGCTTTTACCTGAAATTTTTGCCAACCTGTTTGGTGGATATGTTTTTCTCATATTTTCACTTTGAAATTGCAAACTATTGTTTGCAAAATCTAAACATGTAAATACAGTTATATGTACAACTGTACCTGTATCAAAGTGGTTAGGTTGACACTTGGTAAAATTGTTACATATTTATAACTTTTATCAGTCATGCTCGGCTTAGTGGATTATTTCCGATTTTGAATGTTCTTTTGAGGCTTAGGACTGTTCGATTTGAATTATTTCAGATTTTGAGACTTTTCTCTGGCTTCTACATATTTATGAATTTTTTACGCTTTTTTTTTATTTTCATTATAATTTGAATTGTATTCTGAAACATATTTCATTTCTCGTAATAGCTTTATATTGGAATGTGATTGTGAATAATAATTGAATTCAAAAACATCTATAATCGAATTTCTTGCTCTTTTTTCCTTCTTCAAAACTGCCTACAAAGAAGGGGTAATTTTAAATATTTTATTTTTAACAATATTATGACATATTTGAATTTTATAGTAATGATTGTAATATTTTTGCCCATAAAAATATGTATAGAATTACTGAGATATCAGCTATAAATTTAAATTTACTAAAGAATTGTATTATAAATAATGTAATTTGTATGTAAAGTGCAAATATAATCCTTAGGAATAAATTTTATTATTATATTAATACAGTGTATAAGTTTAAAAATGTAAGCCTAGGAATAAGTTTTTTATTGTTTTATATTTTATTACTTTTTATGCCTTATTTTATATGAAAATAAAATTTTTGAAATTGTACATGATGTTTGCTTCATTTCTTCTCCGAAGCGGTATATATATGCGATATATATATATCGCATATCCATAATAAAATAATTATATCATAATATATTGCATATAAATATACACTTACAAAAATATATATCTTTTTGCTATATACATATATACAGTTACTATATATATGAAGTAAAATTCACTAATAATTTATTGCATTTGTAGTTCAAAATTATTGCATTTGTAATTTATGACAATCATTTAGAAAAAAAAATTAACAAAGACAAAAATGTATTTTGATATAAATGGATATAGCAAAAAAGATATATTTTTTTGTAAGTGTATATTTATATGCAATATATTGTGATATAATTATTTTATTTCAAGGTGATAATCATGTTTATGTATATCACCTTGTATGTATATAGTAAAATATCGAAATAAATCACTATGACAAAACTTAAATAATGATAAAATTATACAATAATTACATTATCATTCCTCACAAACTAACGAAAATAAAAAAAAAACATATGTTTAGATAATTTAAATTTACTCACTATACTTGCAGTTAGGCGTAAATGTTTGACGGAAAGTGCAAGCAATCTAAAATGGGGGCGTTTTGACGCCTCGGCTTTGTATCTGTTTTTAGTAAAAATAAGTATGTTTAGTGTCAGGAATATAATTATTTTCAAGTCTTGAATAGTGTTACAAAAATGTTATGTGGTTTTCGTGATAAAATAGTGAATATTATTATATTGTATGTTCACTGAAAATGAGTGATGTAATTACAGCACAGGTTGTGCAACTTTCCGATTATGTTCCCGTTAGAATACTAAGTCTGTGATAATGTGACTATTTAATATGTAATTAGAATCTAATTGACAATCAAAAAAAAAATACATTAATATAATAAATATCAACATTTCAGTCTATTTTACAAAATTTATGATTAGGGGGCGCTTTGCGGTTAAAACTACAGGAAAGTTGTGCGGCCGAAGGAGGTACTATTTTTTGGGTGCGCGTTCCAGGGGAAGAAACATTGAAAAATGGGATCGTAATCCTGGATATACAAGAAATCATACGTGAAAAACGGTTGTACTTGGCTTCAATTATTGTAAAAAAGTTATAATAAAATTATAGATTTAAATCATGACATTTAAAAATATAGAATTATAGACACAAAGAATGCCGTAAGTGCTGAAGAAATAGGGTCTAATCCGGTGCAAACAACGCACCGGAGCTCAATGAGATAACAAATCAAATAATAAAAACTGATCAAGAGCATGTCGGACCATGCTCACTGGAGACTTCCGAAGCCGTACATAAAAAAATGCATTATAGTTGAAAAAAACTAGGTTGTTACATTTTTTCCACGTTTCCCGCACATGATAGGTGTGAGCACTTTACTTACCTATAACTAGAGAAACGAGTGGATATGTCGATTATTACTCTGAAACTAGTGTAAAGTGCATCAGCAAAAGAGCGTATCTTTAAGACATTTACATCCTTTTGTTTAGAAGCGCAATTTTTCGGCATATCCGGCATAACTCAAGAATGATATATCCGATAATCTTCAAAATAATTTTCGTTGAAAGTATTTATTAAACTATTTTTGTAATTTTTTTAAAATTTATGAACGTACGATTTAAAAAAATAGAAGGGGGACACGATTTCTACTATTTTCGGAGCCATTATTTTCGAAAATATTCAATTAATCAAAAAATTCCCTAGAAACCATAAAATGTTTTAAAAATCAGGTGCCACACGTTGATGTTTGCTGAAAAAAAATTTTCATCTGTTACATGTATGGACTGCCCCCTTAGAAATATTTATTTTTGTTCTTTAACTACCAAACTGAGTAACGGCTTATACAACACACGTATACTCAGAATTCCAACAATATATATTTTGTTCTTTTTGAGTAAAATGCCTCTGACATACGGACGGACGGACATAACGAAACTACAAAGGTTCTGTTTTTGCAATTTTGGCTCAGAACCCTAAAAATCATTAGTAAAATTATTACTCTTCCACTCGCACAAATATTTAACTTGACTTTTAGTTTGGGTAAGTTTCCGGAAAATTGGGAAAATACCCGCTATTATACCAATATACAAAGGTGGTCCAAAAGACGATCCAAAGAATTATAGAGATGTCTATAATTTTTTGGATCTTATTCTATCTCCCTTATGGACGCTTTATCAAAATTACTTGTAGGCTGGTAAACTCACGTCTGATGGCGTTTTTATAAAATAATAAATTGATATGGAAATTTCAATTCGGCTTTAAGCAGAAAATATTCACCAAAGATTAGCGGCGACTGTTGTTTAACATCTTACTATGGGCGTGAACGTATCGGCATTTTTATGTAACTGGCGAGATTACGACACAGTATTTACTACGATTCTATCGAGAAAGCTAAAGATGGCAATAAAGGGTATCCCTCGTGCCTGGTTTTCTAACTACAAAATGACACTACATAAAAAGTTAGTTCGGAAATAAAAGGCCCGGGAGCAAGGTCCTGTGGCGTACTATTCTAGGGTACTATCATTGGGTCTCCATTAATTTTAGTGTACATTAATGACATAATATCATTAACGTTAACCTAGAGCTCCTTTTTTTTGCTATGTGGATGATATGGATATGATCACACGAAGGTTTCTTGAACATACAAAGTGGTATGGCTATGAAGTCATATTAGTTAAGTCGTAATTTGCTTACGTTAAATACATCGAAGATTACATTCATGTTTCCAAAAACTGCGACCTCAGCCCCAAATGAGGACACCACTTATAAAGATTCACAATTGTATTTTTTTTAGGTTACAATTATAGTAGTATTACATTTTTGAAACTAAGATTGTGTAATTAATATTTAAGTGTTTAAATAACAATGCCTTTTACTGCTATCGATTATGCAAACATGATTTATTGTTGGGGAGTCTGCGGAGGTGACGGCTACAGCTTTACAACTTTACAGTGAAATTTATCTGCGAGCCCGCAAGTAACATTACATGCCGTTAACGAGATAATCTGCCTTGTTTGTTTAGAGGTGACCTTAGCCTTGTTAATACTTAATTTCATACCTCTTAACAGAATCATTCATATTAATTACCATCGTCCACACTTCGCACGCCAACGGCACAAGGCTTACTTGATCGTCGGTATACAAGAGCAGTTGACAGATAGCTCATCCATTTGTAGTCCACACTGTATACTCTTAAACTACTTGGGCAGCTATTGGGAGGAGATACCTCTATGTATGTCAAGCCAGTCAGTGTATGTCCCATTTATTCTGATGTAGGCACTGGAGCCTCTGTACAGAGATTGCAGTGTCCATATCAATCCCCTACTCACGCCATGCGTGGATAAAATTCTCTACAGATCATTCTTTTCCACTGTATGTAATGCGGTGTAATTATTTGCAATTGTTAATTATGGTTACTTTAAGTTTTACTTTATTATAAGTTTAGCACATAGCCAGTAGGCTACGTGCTAAATGTGTCCATTTGTCTCTGAAGTCACCTATAATAATGCATCATGTAGGTCAATTATTTTATTTAGTGATTTAAGAACAGGTTCTAAAAACCTAGTTAAGAATCAATATCCTTATTATTTTAGATTTCTGATTAGGTTATCTAAAATTGTTTATTAATGTGGGAATGATAAACAGTGATGATTTTTCACATTTATTTCTACAATTTTAGATTATTGAAATTATTCCTTGTACTAGGTATTTCATTGATTCACTGTTCATTTTTTACACAGCGATCACACATAATGAATTTAACATTACTTTTTCATGAATAACTTTTAATAATTCTTTAATGGGCAGCAGCAGGTGCAGGAGTTGAGCTGGCAACATTTTCAGGCTGAGCTGGTTCCGTCAGGTCATCATGAGGCCAGAAAGTAGGTCTATTGATGGGATCTAGAGCCATTTCTGGGTGCGCATCGCGGAAGTCTTCCATGGTCATCTGGTCATAGGGTAGAAGAGCATTTGTTGAAGCAATGTCTTTTTCATACCTATAATTAAAAGAAAATTATAGTTAAAGGTAGTGCATAAATTTTTTTTTTATGTTACATATACATTTGACGCTTGCCTGCAACATGAGTCATGATGCAATGACAATGCTAACTCAAAATTATTACTATTATAATAATTAATTTTATATGCAAAAGGAGGGTCTAGCTGTGGTTCACCTTAAGTCCATTAATGGTGGAAACTTTCATGGATGAATTTGAAAACAAATATATAATAATATCCTGTATTATTTTAAATTAAATTGTTATCTCCACTTATGACATCGGCATCACACTTAACTCATTGATAATACACTAGCAAAGGCACAACGTAAGCAGCTGGACCTAATACTCCATTTCGAAAAACCTTTTGAAGCAGCAAGTACACCGCAATACTATTTAATACATGCAATGTAATAAAATTAGAAAGAGTGATGTGGAACCGCCTGTATATCAGGTTTTATTTATCCCATTACTGAGATATACCGTCCCAAAATTTTTTATTTTGGATGGAGGTGCTTGAACTTTAAGCCTTCCACTCCAGCCTAGTGCAGGTTGGAGGCTCTTAATGACTGTCACCACCAATGCTATGATAATGTCTGTAGCTTATGACTTAATGTACTCGCCGAGGCAGGAGCAAGTGGTGTAATTTGATTTAAGTTAAAAACTCATTGGTCTGTTCATTTGTGGTCAATAGAACCTGACACCTTCTGGTCCGAAATCAATGCTACTCTCAGCCCGCACTATGCTTCATACATGATGGTGAATTCTTAAAACTCCTAAATTAATATAAATAATATTATTATACTAGTTATAAAGACAGTGCATTAAAACACAAAGTACATTCATTAGAATCTAAACATATACACTTGATAATATATTTCTCTACAAAATTATAAATAATGACATTGATTCTAAGGTTTTTCTAGATATTATATTTGAAATTCTAGACTTACATTCAAAGAACACATTTTACATATCTTTTTGCCATACTAATTACACAAGAAATACTTTTTGTAGAATAACCTGTATTTATTACAATCAATTTTTAAGTCAATTTGACGTATTATTCAATCAACTTTCATTAGTTACTTCAAATTTTTTATTCAAATGGATATGAATAATATTTAATTATAACTTTACCATAATATTTCTTTTTTATTTGTTTCTTGTTGGGATTATTTTTTTTTTTCTTCTCCACAACTAACCTTTTCTATTAACCCATTTCGAGCTAGCGGTGCTATTTGGCATTGCAATTTCTATTTTCAAATTCTGTCAGGTACGAAGCGTTTCACAAGGCTCTGCTCATGCGATAATCAATCGCAGGACGAGTGTGTGATTTACTGTTATGCAGTATTTTTTGTCATCTGTTCATTAGTATAATGATACACCTCTCGAAAGTCAGTACAGTGAAAAATATGTGAAAAAATGGATATATGTTTTAAGTGGCCTATATTTATTAATTATCGGGAATTTGACGATTCTGCGTATTTTATACTAATTTCTAAACTTCTCGCTACATGATAGAGTAGTTATGTTAGTGTTTTCTTATACTGATATAAAATAATACGGGTTCAAAGTGTCCGATGCCATTTGGCATCGGTAGCCCACTATTATGTCTTTTTATGAAATATGTATAATTTTATTTGTTTCAATTGTTTTAATCACTTTGGCAGTAACTTTCGAATTTAAAGTAGGTTTGCAATGTGTCATTGTTTAAATTGTATAAAAAAATCTAATATTATATATACATACACACATACAAATTTTTTTACATAAGTACTTGTTTTATTATGCAGAAATTGTATGCTACACGAAGCTCTATCGATTTTGGAAGATGATGACGTCGTGGAACCTCAGCAAGTTTGTATCGAACCACCTGATCTGCTGTTCTTTCTGACGAGGATTCAACTGACGAGAACCAAGGAGGTTTTATTAATAATCTCACTGGGAGTCAGCTCACTCGGTGCAAGATGTGAAGTAATGCTGGCTGGAAAATCAAAGGATCATGTACGACGCCTAACCACTTCTAAGACTGTGAAATCTTACAGCGAACCCCAATTAGGGCCATCAGGTAACCAGACCTCTAGGAATCGAGGCCGCGGGTTATCTCAACACAGAAGTGGGGGTCGTTGTCGCGGGAGATCTCACAATCCTGATTCAGATAGTACGACTGGTGTGATAACAAATCGGAGAAAAAAAGGAAATACAGGTCCCACGTCTAAACATTTTAACAGAGTACAATTCATACATGGGAGGTACAGATTTAATGGATCAAAGTATAAACACCTATCGCATTGGAATCAGAGGGAAGAAATGGTGGTGGTCTATTTTTACTTACCTCATTACTGTCTATCTGCAACGCTTGGGTACTTTCGAGAAAAGCCGGTAATACTATAATTCAATTTGACTTTCGTAGACAAGTCGTCCAAACCTATCTTTTATGATACCAAAATTTACCTCAAGGCGGCGGTCGTCCAGCTGCTTCTAAAGCATCCTTAACTTGCAACAGAGTCAGTGATGATATTCGGTACTATGGTCGGAATCATCTCCTAATTCCATGAAAGGTGGACGTCGACTCAGGTGTGCATTGGAGTTTTGCAAAAGTCAAACAAGGCGCCAATGCAAAAAATGTAATGTAGGGCTTTGTGCAGCATGCAAATATCAGTTTCATACTTAAATTTTGTAAATATATATTTTAAATAAATGTTTGGAAAATTTCTAATAATGACTTTAATTTCTTGCACTGTTTTTGAGTCTGTTAATTATTTAAATCAGTTAACATATCATAAAAATTATACATAATATCCTTACTTAGTATAACATCGATAAGATATGGTAAGAGGCTAGCGGGTGCCATTTGGCATCGCTTGTTTTTTCCAAAAATATAGTAGGTACACAAGTTTTAATCTTTATAATATATTAAGAGGTTTATTAATAACAACATATTAAAAAATTAAATGAATCTGAGACCATTAATTAATTCAGTCCGTAATGGGTTAATGTATTTTTGGGTTTTTTTTATAGAATTATCGAGGGGTAAAAGAGCATGCGAGTCAACAGAGTATAGACGGTCATCGCTACCCATAGACAATCGTAACTCAGGAGGAGTCTATAGTATTTTGTTGGCCTCTTGGGTAGGGATAAGATATCTGATAATGGGACAGAGAGCCATTTGGTTGATTTGGGATCTGTAATTTATATCTATTTATACAAAATGCGTGTTACCAAATAAATAAATGCATAAATTAGAGTTTTTCATTTGATACAATATTTATATAACAAAAAATATTGAAAATGTATGAAGACAGAATTTATGATGCATATCAATGTGATGATCATCCAACCACCACCACTGCATTTAAAACATTATTTATGTTATTTATGTGTTGATAACAAGTTCAAAATGGTGCAACGTAATTCTTACCTCTATCCCTTAAGCTATAAAACAATTCACCTAAATTGTACATTATAGATTATTTAAATTATATAAAATATTGCAATAAATTTAAATTAATTTCTTTGAATTCCACATTGATATATACTAATATCACTGCTATTATATGTTTGTATAAACAAAAAAATTCTCCTACTTAACATTGAAATTGTAAATTCAAAAAAAATTTACATATACAAATACATTATTGTTTTTGCACTGCTGCATATTTTAATGCTCTTAAATAAATTAATAAGCAAAACTACTCACTTAGCAATATTAGCATTTGAGGCCTTGATAAATTCCTCGATAGCTCTCTTCACTTCCGCTTTCTGTGCCTCCACCTTAGAAGTCAAGGTATCCGAAGGAAAAGGGATCTTCAATGCTTCATACTGTTTTTGAAATTTGTCCACCATACCAGTGATGGGCACAAGCTGTTTATATTTAGCCCAATCAATTTTTGGTGCCTCGGAAGGGTTTGCCATCACCCTAAAAGAAATTATGAGCAACAGTTTCACTAGGCTTACTACAGTACCTTCAACATACGCCACGATAAATCCTGATTAAATCATCAATTAAACAAAAAGTTTAAATTAATTCTCCTATCTCATTTGAATTTCTCGAGTTTCATTTATCTTGCCAGTGTTCTTTTCAATAATCAGCATAGATATTTCCGTAATATTAGGATTAGTACAAACTTTTAATATTAAAAATTACACCTGTGACATTAACACAAACCCAATAACTAACCTATCACTAACCTTAGATTTTTAATTGTTTATGATACCATTTTGTCTTTTGATAAAAGTTTACTTTAAAAATTGTTACCAATGTAATGCCAATCTTTTAGAAGCCCAATTACTACAAGAAAATATAAATAGCTGTTTGACCTCACCAGATAGAAGACTCGTAAATGCAATCATACAATAAAATGTTTTTATAATTATTGCGATTACTCTTGAAAAAATAGATGAATTATGTAACCGCAGTATTAAGTCTTACCTTCGAAGATATCCATCAGATCTGACTTTGAACGCCGTAAAATGAGCACGTTGTTCGGCCGGCACTCTCTCTGCCAGGCCCGCCCAATTTATTGAACTTTGGCTAATTCTTTTCGCCATATTTTACTAAAGGACAAACCTGAAATCCGACCTAATCCAATGCAGTCAAACCAATCTTAATTCTGATTGACAATAAGGCAATCATTCATTAACGGTCAGTGTCGCCAACATTTGAAATTTTAAAATAGTTATTTTTGAAAAACCTTCATAAGGGAATTTACCGATTATTTCAAAATGAAAAAAAAATTCAACACAACATTTTATGATGCTTTGCAGTATCCACTAATTTTCAGTAAAAGTGAGCCAGGATATTATTTCAATATAGCAATTGTTTATTCAACAACAAGACAGTCAGTTCCTAATAAAAAGTTTCCTGTATGAACTTTTATGCGTATCAGATAATACTTCGAGAACACGACTTCAACCTCCTTCCGCGGATAAGGCAAATTTTTCATCAATTATTGGTAGATATGTGTATTAAAGATGAGAGCGAACGTTTTCGTTACATTTCTATAAACCAGAAGATTACGAGTTGAAAATTACATTCATCTGCAAGATGCGATTACTGCAGATGATAATATTAGACCTAATGATACAGGCAAAATAGTTATTTAACTGTCTACTTTTGTAAACAGTCCACGTTATCTGCATGAGTACACTCAAGACGCTTTCACTTATATACGAACTTACGGAAGGCCTGACCTATTCGTAACTTTTACCTGTAATCCTTCGTGGCAGGATATAACTAAAGAGCTTGCGCAAATGTCTGATTGCAAATTGCGCAAGAGTCTGGGCAAAATGCCACTGATCGACATGATATAGTTTTCCGCGTATTTTATTTAAAGGTTCAAAAGTTAATGAATGTTGTGAGAAAGGGAAAAGTATTTGGAGACGTCCAGTGCCATATGTACTCCATTGAATGACAGAAACGAGGTCTACCACATGTACACATTTTAATTTGGCTAAAAGAGAAGCTACTATCCAATGAAATCGACAGCATAATTAGCGCTGGAACTCCAGATCCATATGAAGATAAAGACACGGTTATAAACAACATGATTCACGGTTCCTGTGGAACTCGCAATCCAGCATCACCTTGCATGAAAAATGGCAAGTGTACAAAAAAGTATCCTCGGAAAATTATTAGAGAAACAGTACATAATGATAAGGGTTATCCGTTGTATTGACGAAGAGTGTCTGAAGACGGTGGTAAAAAAGTTGACATTCAGACTCGCAGTGAGGTAACCAAAAGTTTCGATATATCTGGGTTGTGCCTTATTCGCCGATTCTGTGTAAATTATTTAACGCCCAATTTAATGTTGAAACTTACAATTCTGTACGTACAGTTAAATAAATTTGCAAGTATATTAATAAAGGAAGCGATCAGGCGATCTTCAATCTGCATAATGAAGGTGTTATACAGCTCCAAAATGAAGTACAAACTTATCAAGCAGGAAAATATGTCAGTAGCAATGAAGCAGCGCGGCGGCTGCTTGGCTTTCCATTACATGAAAGACATCCTACTGTTACACATCTTACAGTATATTTAGAAAACGGACGAGTTTTTTTTTTAATTTAACCTTTCTAGAAAGGCTTTTATCTCCTAAAACCACACTAATTGCATTTTTCCAGATTTGCCAGAACGATCTTTTTACAAAAACATTACTGTACTCTGAAGATCCCCGTTATTATACGTGAAATATCTCGAAAAAAAAGGCATCGTCATGTTCTAGGTACAACTGTTGAAAATCAGCCTGGGGTTAAAGCATCGGACGCTCTTGGTCGTGTCTACACGGTACATGTTACGAATTTCGAATGCTTTTGTCTGCACATGTTATTGCATCATGTTCGAGGTCCAACTAGCTTTATAGAACTTAAAATTGACAATGGTCAGGAATTTCATACTTAGAGAAAAGCATGTGAAACTCAACGACTGTTAGAAAATGATAATAATTGAAATGAAACTATGTAGGAAGCCGTACAATGTCGATTATCAGATAAAATCAGAGAACTTTACGCAACGCTTTTATCTTCTTGTGGTCTTTCTAATCCACAAACTCTTTGGGATAAGTATAAAAAATACATGGCAGAAGATATTTTACATCAACTGCAGCAAGAGCACACAGATATGACTTTCAATAAACGTATCTACAACAAAACGCTAATTATAATCGAAAACAAGGTTTTTCCAATGGTTGGAGAAAAGCTAGATGATTTTGGAATGCGAAGTCCTCGACGAGACAATGGAGATGATTTTAATAATGAAATTGCTTGAGAGTTAAATTATGATTTTAGAGCACTACAACATCAAATGGCTGAATTAGTTTTTCGATTACTTCCAGGGCAAAATCATGTCTTCCATCAAGTTTTGAGTAAAATAAAATCCGGCAACGGTGCACTATTCTTTCTCGACGCACCTGGAGGAACAGGAGGAACGTTTTTGCTCAACTTATTATTAATGTCCGTCAGAAAAAACCAAAAATCGCAGCAATACCGGAAGAAGCTACAGGAACTGCTGTAGCTTCTTCCGGACGCTATTGAACGACGGCCGTACGGTACATTCCATTTTAAAATTACCATTGAATTTTGCACATGAAGAATTTCCCATATGTAATTTCAGTAAAAATAGCTAGCGAGGTAGGATCCTGCAAGAATGTGAGCTTTTAGTGTGGGATGAAAGTACAATGTCCCACAAGAAGGCTATTGAGGCTTTAAACCAGACTCTTCGGACTTACGAGACAGTACAGATATAATGGGAGGAATGGTAGTTTTATTGGCTTGTGATTTCCGACAAACTCTCCCAATCATTCCGAGGGGAACACCAGCAGATGAAATTCAAGTATGCATTAAATCATCAGGCTTATGGTTAAAAATTGAAAAATTCAGTTTGAAAACGTATATGAAAGTGCGTCTCATAACGACGTGGAATCGGAACTTTACGTAGAAATGTTGTTGAAAATCGGTGATGGTTGTTTAGACGTTGACCATGAAGGTTATATTTCACTTTCAAGAGAATATTGTAATGTAGTAGAAAATGATGTGGATCTCATTGCTGTTGTGTGCAAGAGCAATATTGGCACCAAAAAAATGAAGTGGTTAATAGAATTAATACCGCAGTTTTAAAAGAGGTGCAAGGAGATATGAAGGAGTATTTGTCAGTGGATACAATCATAGATACGGAACTAAGTACTTGATATCCTGTAGAGTTTTTAAATTCACTTGAACTTCGGATCTACTGTCACATAAACTTCAATTGAAAATAAATGTACCAGTAATGCTTATGCGAAATCTAGATGCTTCTCGCTAATGTAATATAACAAGGCTTTGCATTACGAAATTAGGACAGAATCTACTTGGTGCCTCTATTTTAACAGGTGTAGCTTAGGGAGAAAGTGTCATCATATCTCGGATTTCAATTATTCCCACTAACCTTTTTTTTCCACTTCAAAAGGGTACAGTTTCCCGTCAAGCTCAGCCTTGCTGTTACTAGAAACAAAATACAAGAGCAGACATTACAGGTAACAGGAGTGCACTTAGAAAAGCCATGCTTATCTCACGGTCAACTGTATGCAGCTTATTCACGTGCGTCTAATGCCCGAAATTTACACATTTTTGCACCGGGCAGAAAAACTTACAACATAGTGTACAGAAATATTCTAGAATTCATCATTTTATATTGTTAGAATTCAAAATTGCTTATTTTTGTGTAAGTGAATTATGTTTTAACTTTTGTTATAGTAAATTATTTCAATAAGGTATATTTTCAGTTTTTCAAATTTCATTGTATGTAGTAATTTTTAAATACTGAATCACATTGATTCAGTTCTATTGGAATGAAATGATCTTTGATATTTATTTAAGGGCTTCAATGCGAGCGAAGCCGTGGTAAAAGCTGGTACAACCTCGGATAGGATAAGACGGCATCTGGGGTCAATTCATCTAAGAATAGATGATGTAGATGTGGGTATATCCTTTTGCATTATTACGCTTGTTTACTAGGACAAACGATGATCAAAGTGCGATTACGTGTACCGTATGGGAGAGCGCCTCGAAGTTTATAAACCTGAGACGGTTTGACGTCTCATATGGTAATTACATAGTAACCGATGTTTTTTTTGTAACCTGTACTTCCAGGTAAAGGAGTTGATCGGAAAGCGGTGCGTTGAGAGTGGCACGCAGTAGGGGCAGCGGGTGGCATTCGTCGTAGCGCCACCCGTTTGGAATACTCAAGGGCTATTGACTGACGCGCACGATGCCAAAAGTCAAACTAGTTACTATTTATGCAAATAAATGAACAATGGCCTTGAAATACAAACATTATTACAACAGTGAACTCGTATTTACGTAGTTCGTTTCAATTAAAACAGAAAATAAAAGCTTTTTTTCAATGAATTTATTTGTTTTCAAAGGGAAAATGAGCTTTTGAGTCACCAGAGTATAAATGGTTATCACTGTTCATGAACACACAGATATTTTCAATCAAATCTTTTTTGGATATAAACAACTAAAAAATGTAAAACAAATTTGTAATTGTAGTTTGATACAAGTGTAAGTATGATAAATTAGACAGATAGCAAAATTTTATACCAAAAGGTTAGCGTAAGAGACGAGTCAAAAAATTATATAGTTGATAAATGGTATAGTCAACTTGGCTGCAACACAAAAATAGGCCAATTCAATGAGATACCACTCTTTTACAGAATATAGACGCAATGTTGCAGTTTCCACTGCTGCGTTTCGTCCAATGAGTGAAATCTCTACTCCAATTCCAGATATCAAGTTACTTTCTAAAAAGAATTCAGATATCATATTCCCTTCTTCATATATCTTATTACTTCTTAAAAGGCTGGCAATGCACTAGTGACTCCCCTGGGAACCTGAAGTTATGGGTGTCTTTGGGCGGCTGTGATCACCTGGTGATTCACATGCTCATTTACCGTTTAATGACGTTAGCACCCAAAAATGCAAATATCAACTACAAAAGTAGTCCAAACAATTAACCATTAAATTTTATAAACCATATTTATAAACCAGTACACATAGAATATATAAATATTCTAGAGTAACTTAAACTTTTAAATGTAAAAAATCATCTCTTAAAACACATTGTCTTTTGTCTCTTAAAATACAACAACATGTCTCTTTGTACACTTATAACTAGAGAACCACTAATTTAATTTATTAAGTATTTCATTAATATAGAAATACATTATCTAGCCAGGTTCTTGTATGCCTTTAGTTGTAGATGTGTAGCTTATTGACTAAGAACCTAGCTAAAAGTACTATCAATTTTAGAGCACCATGTTAGAGAAAAACCACAGGAATGTCAATAGCTCAAAAGTTAATAGAGTTTGATGATTCTAATTTATTATAGAAATAATGTAAAGTATAGACATCTAGCGTTCATTTTGTGTAATATTATTATATGTGATATCTGTGTATGTAATATAATCTATGGTTTTCTCTCTCTCGTACGTCAATGAATGCCGCTCATTTACATAAACTCAATTTTTTATAATAGGATTGTTGTTGTTATTTGGTACTAATGCAAATGTCTTCTTCTTCTACTTTCTCATCAGTTCTGACAAATCATATGCAAGTTTTTCTTAGTAACAATGAGAATACCGCCGCCACATTTTTTGATTACAGAAGTAATGAAACGGTCCCTTCGAAAGACGTTACACCGCGAGTTGAACATTTCACCATCAAGTATAGAATCGTCTAAATTTATTTCTGTAAAGCATACAACATTATAGGTACAATTCAATGTACTAAGATAAAACTCAGTAGTTTTAGTTGTAATTCTATTAACGTGTTAATAAAAATTAATCATTTTCAAGCAAATTACCCAGTGAACACATTTACATTAAATTTACATCAGTATGACATCATGTTATGTCATGATTTACGTAAAATCTAAGTCACATATAAATCATTATTTCATACCTCCTGACGTCAAGCTGTTACATAAAACTATGACATAAATATGATATCGATTTGACATGATTATTACTGATCTGACGTCAATCTGATGTAACAATGACATCAATATGATGTCATTATTACGTCAATTATGTAAATGTGTTCACTGGGTAGAACCAAAAGCGGAAAACCAAAAAGAGAAAAAAAAGAAACTTGAAACTAATACAATTAAAAATTAATAAGGATTTACTTGTGCAGCTTATTAAGAAAAACAGTATCTCGAATTTGCAAAGCAGATCAGCGGTCGTTCTTACGCATGTAGCCCCGTTCAAATTTAACCCAAGCATATTTGTAATTATATTCCCTGACGTATTTTTTTACAGCGGCCTCCAGTTATTCACATTCATGAGAAAGATGTTCCGGAAAACAGATTCTTCGACTTTCACCAGCAATATCTACATGCTTACAGTTGAGTATATTTTTAGAATAAGCCTTGTTGAAACGAAGCGTAGCAGAAACTACGAGATCTCGAAGATGTGGTGAGGCCAGAGTCACAAGAATGTTGCGAGGTCTGTCCGACAATGTATTAATTTTTGCGACTCGACGGCATACACGGATGTCGGTGGGGCATTTTATAGTCGTGCAAATTTTCTTAAGTATAGTTAAAATATTCTCATTGTGGCTTTCTGGTAACGCCTGTACCTCTATGTTATGATCTCGTAATTTTTTTCCTAAATCAAATCAAAAATATCTTTATTTCGTAGGTAATAGAAATTACACTTGAAATGCGTCATAAACAACTGTTATCGACATTAAAATTATCACCCATTCCAAATGCTGATCCACCATGAGAAGAGAGGAAATAAATTCAAGGTTTGCTCTTTTTTACACATCGATACAAAATATTGAATAATTAATAACGTGAAGTACAACATTAGTAATAACATGAAACAACCTGATAGCCGAGAAGTTCAATCCCATGGGTATTTTTATTAATACGTATTAATACGTACGTATAATAGCCCTTGCCATATAACTTTCTCTTCACGCAGCGTTTAAATTCATAAAACGATAAATTTTGAATTTCAGGTGGGATCTCATTATAAAGCGCATATATTGCCCCTTAAACGCTTTATTAACTTTGCTTAGACAGGTTTTATGACCAGCCAGATCGTTCTTATGTCTAGTGTAAAAGTTATGGATATCGCTCATATTTTGAAATGATTCTATATTTCTTTTGACATATACCAGATTTTCATATATGTAATATGATGCTAAAGTTAAAATATTAATTTCCTTAAATTTTTCTCTGAGAGATGCAATTGGTCTCAAATCATAAACAGCACGAATATCTCGCTTCTACAGCATGAAAATTATGTTAATTCGGCTGCGTGACACATAACGAAATTCCATAGGTCATGAGACTATGAGAAGAAGTGAAATAAACTAGTCTCGCGATACATCTGTAAGTCGCCGAATTCTTTTCACTACATATGCTACGAAACTAAGCCTTTTCGCCATTCTGGTAATATGAGAATACCAACGCAATTTAACATCTACAGTGTGATCAAGGAATAAGGTCGTACCTACAATATCCAGTATCTCGTTCTTGACCATTATATTGCCGTTGACCGGTTTAGCATTAGTCAAAGAAAATGGAACAAGTTTTGTTTTCATCTCATTGAGAAGAAGATTATTAATACTAAAACACTCAACTACTTCAGAGAGGGTACTATTTACTTCGTCAAAAGCTGGCTGTTGCCAATTAATCTTAAAAAGTAAAGAAATATTATCAGCAACAGTACATTCCCATGCCCATCTTAAACAAGATGTGCATGGATAAATAAAGCCAGTTATTTAACAATTCAATTTCACTTTATAATTTCAGTTGTTTGACTTCAAAGTTTTAATTATTATGTTATTATTATTATTTTTTAATTTCAAGTAATTTTGCTTGTTTATACTAAAGTTTGTCGTTTTAGTACAAGCTAAGTGTTTAAAGTAAAAAAAAAAAAATAAACTAAATATATGGGCCATCTATTAGCATGAAAAGGTAACTCTTCGCCTGCCTAAAAATTCGAGCAAATGACATTTCTGGAATGTAATTCTTCAGTTTATTGTCTTTTAATTAAAATCTAAGTAATTAAAATAGAATTTGAGTAAAACTGAAAGCGAAAATAACTCTAAAAATAATTTCATACATTTTTATTCAGTTTATTCGTAAAATCCAGTAATTTCAAAAATAGAAAACTCTCAAATCATATCTAGAACATTCGGAGTGACGATTCGAGAATCCCGCCAGTTAAGTATATAAGCAGGCACACTCGGCGCTGCAAGTCAATCTTCTTTTCAAACGCTTACAGTGAACATCGAGAAATAAAGTGAAAGTAAAAGCTTTATACTGTCAATTGCTAAGTAAATTATTCAATAACGTTCTTTATTGTGATTCTAAGTGAGAGTAATTATTTTTATCATTGAGTAAAGCATCTAAGTAAGTGAATATTTGAGTTGTAAGTGAAACAAATGTCTGTGAGTGAAATACAGATCTGAGGGGCTCCTCCTCGAGCCAGAATCTATTCCTGTGAGTGAGCTTACATCCTGTGGGGCTCCTCTTCGAGCCAGAATCTATTCTTGTGAGTGAGTTTACATCCTATGGGGCTCCTCCTCGAGCTAGAATCTATTCTGTGAGTGAGTTTACATCCTGTGGGGCTCATCCTAGAGCCAGTATCAATCTTTTCTTGAGCAAATCAGTTATTGGTGACTTCTAGACGAGAAACTCACCGTATTCAAGGCCTGGTTTATCTTTTCACCTTGCAAGGTAGCGGGCAAGCTCCCTTGTGGTACACTCCTGAGAAAATCACCGTACCCAAGGCTTGATTTACGGGTTCAACTTGTCTAGCACTTGCAAGTTCCCTTGAATACATTCTAGAAGTCTTCCTCTTTTACTTTTCAGCTTCTTTTCAGAGTCTAGTTGGGTATCAGTTACGAGAGACTTCACTGAATCCAGAAAGTATTATAACCACACGCAATTGAGTGTCCAGAGGGTTAACTTCAAGAGAGTACTATTGCTTCCACTGCCTATTTTTTGTGATCATAAAGTGGTAATCGTATTTGTGCGTTCAAATCATTAACTTATAACTTTAATTTTGTAAATTGAGTTTGTGATAAATAAATCTAAGAAAAACGGACTCTCTACCTCTTATCTTTTAACACTAAGCAATTAGTGTCTCTTAGGTAGGATAGAGAGCAGTGCGACGAAAAAGCCTTAAGCACCGAGCAGACTGCGTGGCCTACGCGTTATCGTCAACGCAAAACTAAAATTGAAATAAAATACAATATTTAACAAAATTTTTAGTTTTTCCACCTACTACTTATCACTATTTCATTAGTATACAAGAAGATTTTATCAATATTACTAAAATCTGAAGTAATGATTAAACTCTTACCACAAAAAAAAACAAACCAATTATAATTAAAAAGCGATTTTGTTATCGGGTACGTTCCACATCGTTTAGTGGAGAATGAGGTTGCTATAGGTAGTATTTACATAGAAATTAATTGCTCAATAGTCACTGAAATTTAGTCACGCTTAAATTCGCACCAAAAATTAACAAAAGACCTGTTTGTATCTATTTTTCGAAACAAATGAATCTTTTGCTGAAAATGGGGTTGTTTCCAATAAATAAATATATATAGTCAGCGTAATTGATCAAATATACTGTATATGTGATTAGCCCTAAGTTAACATAATAGACTAAGTAAACGTTTTAAAAAATATGAATAAAATCTGGCAACATTAAAATAATCAATGTAATGAAAATTAAACATGGTGGTTAGTTGCTAATTCTAAGTTGAGGGGTTGTTAATATTGCAGAATTGTGGTTCTAATCATATTTCTCCTAATAATCAAACAAATTTATTAAATACTAATAGAAAAAGTAATCTATATTATATCCCGAAATGTAAGTTGAATAAAAATCCTGTTTTGCTGTCTGAATTTTATTTATAAAAAAATAGATATAACGGCAAGCGTTCCGCTTCAGGTACGGCGACGATAGACGTGGTGGGCGTGGTGGTCGCGGCGGCATCGGAGGCGGAAGCCGAGGCAGTAGTCGCGGAGGATCAAGAGGTAGCCGTTTTAGTGGCAGTGGAGGCCGTGGGAGCGGTGGCGGCGGCGGTCGAGGTGGCGGTGGGCGAGGTTTTGGGGGTCGTGGTGGCGGTGGAGGCAGAGACCGTGATGACTTCCGTAACAAAAACGATCAACCTGGTGGAAACCTAAGGAAGATTCGATGGGATTCCGTTACTTTGACGCCCTTTCAAAAGAATTTTTATGTACCTCATCCCAACGTCCAGACCCGTCCACTTGCTGAAATAGAGCGTTACCGTAGTCAGCATCAGATAACTGTTAGAGGCCGTGACGTTCCTGCGCCGAGTATTTTTTTTGAAGAAGGTGGATTTCCCGACTATGCTATGAGGGAGATTTTGAAACAGGGCTTTCCACACCCAACACCCATTCAGGCTCAAGGCTGGCCGATAGCTTTATCCGGTCGAGACATGGTGGGCATTGCTCAAACGGGTTCTGGCAAAACCTTAGCATACATTCTACCGGCTATAGTGCACATCATTAATCAACCCAGATTGCTACGTGATGAAGGGCCAATTGTACTGGTTTTAGCTCCCACAAGAGAGTTAGCACAGCAAATACAACAGGTGTGTATGCCTTCATTTACATAGTTATCAATTGAAGCTTTATTTTTCCATTTGATCCCTAGAAATAACAGTTCAAAACAATACTTTGAATCAATAAAATATTAAGATCAAATAAGAATTTCCACACTTTGCATTAGGCACTGGTAGCCATGAACGGGATTGCGGCGGAGAGCCTGCATAGTGACCAGTCGGACCTACAGCACATTGTAAATTAAAATTTTTGTTGTAGATGTTTTAGAAATATTTCTCCTGATGAGCTATGTTCGAAAACCTCGGCTTTTCAGGAGATTGGTAGCAATGTAACTTTTGCAGACTCATTAGTGTTTCATACAATGTGATAGCTTAATTCATTTTGTCAAGTCAAGGTTTCTGAACGTAACTTGTAGAGCTGCACTATTTTGTCTTTCTCAATAAATCAGAGTTGCTATATTATATATATATAAGTTTGCTGATCATCGACTATCATTCACGTAGTGCACTTCCAGAATGTTTGCCGACACATAAAAGTTTCATCTTTATTTATTTCTTAAAATATTTGTGCTATATTTTACAATTGTGCTTAGATGTTCAAATATGTATTAAATATTTGATATTTTTGATTAAAATATATTATTAATTTCAGGTGGCAACAGATTTTGGTCAAAATGTTCAAGTTCGAAATACTTGTATTTTTGGTGGAGCACCAAAAGGTCCTCAAGGTAGATGTCTCGAGAGAGGCGTAGAAATTGTCATTGCCACTCCTGGACGACTAATCGATTTCTTAGAAAAAAGGTATGTATTTTCATACTAAAATGGCTATTATAATATTTTTCTGTAGTTTTACTCAAATAGATTAGAAAAACTGGAAAAATACATACCAACATCATCAGACTTATTTTTTAACAAAGGTTAGATGATTGGTTCAGGACAGTATGTACTGACTAACTCATGGTAGGTGGAGTTAGGTATTTCTTAAAATACTATGAATCACAAATGCACATAACAAATCTTTTTGTGAAAACGACATATGTGAATTTTGCTATTTTTGGCATGCAGTATAAATTCAAATTATCTTTATTTCATAGATCATTAAAGAACAGTTGAAATACGTCAATGTTTTGCTAATTCGAATTAGTTTCAATTTCACTCAGTTAACATCTCATTGAAAAGGTAGTTTTCTCCAAAAAACGAGCAAATATTAATGCTAGTTTTTTTCTAAACTTATTGTATACAACTAAAATAAGTAAAAAACGATCACTTAATGAAACAGTTCATAAAGAAGTCGATCTGGTTATCTCCATTGATAATTGTCTGCTACATATTTGTAAATTGTATTATACTCTTTTTGACTGACTGTTTGTTAATAATGCTCTTAAATTTACGTAGGGGTAAACCTTGCATATCCATAGGGACGTTATCAAACACAGAGCCCTTAATTGAATTTATAACTTTGCATAGTCCACTAAGACGTAAACACAGATTGTGTTTATATTTAGAATTAAGTTGATATCCACCACTGTTTCTTTTAATTGTTCTAATTTTTTTTATCTTTAATAAATTTTCATATATAAAGCTAGATGCCAGAGCTAAGATTCCAGTTGATGCCAGATGGCAATTTTACGTTAGATTATTATTATGTATTCTTTAATAAATATAACAAGAATAAAAACTTAAATTTGAAAGTAAGCATATGCTACTTTTAAAATGATTTGTATGTGTATGGAGTTAATTCTCACTTTTGTGGATTTCATTGTTTTGCTTAGGATTTATTAACATACTAGAGATAATAATTCTTAGTGGTATTGTTAAAACTAATGGAATCAATCACTAAATAAATAATTCTCAGGTAATCAACAAAAAATTCTTACTTTAGATTATTTGTTTTTGAATTTTCGTATATACAAAAACGTCTATCCTCAAAACAATTTTTAATCTTCAAAACGATTTGATTTTCATAATTAAATTATTTTAATCAAAATAATAACTTATTTTAAATGAGTATCCCAATAAAAAAAAAATTTGTCAATATTTTCTTCATTGCTGCTGCTTTAACAGACTATTGATTGTTTTACATTATTGTCTTGAAGTCTTCAATCTTTTTTCATTTAACATTATTAGATTACCACATGACAAAAAATTATAATTCTACATGTTTGTAATATATTGTAGCGAATGAACAAAAAGTTGGAAAAGATCTATATTAGATACATTACCATACGTTTAATATATTTTATAATAATTATGTAATTATGAATAGCGTGATGTTTTATAAATATAATTGATAAAAAATGTGACATCTCTTTGAAAGTTGATGAAAATGTGGTCTTTGTGTATGCTCTATCGCATATACTAAGAGTGCTCCGAGGTGATATTCATCCTCATTTCTACTGCTGATTTCTGTCATTGCTCCGTTTGCCGAAAATACCATTACCATCATCTTGATGGTTAACATTCTATTACCTATGTTCTATATGCATTTTCTGCCATGTATGGTGGGGCTCTGCAATGGTTTACCATCAGCAGTATGAACTTTGACAAGGAGCCTTCAAGAAAAAAGTATATTCAAAAAGCCAGCAATGCACAAATGATGGGTATCCATGGACAGCGATGATCATCGACATCCCAAAGGCCCACATGCTTTTGCCTGATATAAAGCCTATATAAAAAAAATGCAATATCATAAGAAAATTATTAGTGTATCTGAAAAATAGTGTATGTGAAAGTACCTACAAAATTTAGAATAGTGATGTTTGTTTTGTTAGCTGGTGTTTTAAAATGACTGATACATTTACAGGTACAACAAATCTGAAGCGTTGCACATATTTAGTTTTGGATGAGGCTGATCGTATGTTAGATATGGGTTTTGAACCACAGATTAGAAAAATTATTGAGCAAATTCGGCCAGACAGACAGGTATGTTAATTTTTGTTGAGAAAAAAAAACATTATAATTTTAGTTTACCTTTACATCATTATATGAACTTTGAGGTGCTGATGTGGTCTGCGACATGGCCAAAGGAAGTGCGCAACTTAGCTGAAGAGTTCTTACATGACTATATCCAGATCAACATCGGCTCTTTGTCACTGGCAGCAAACCACAATATCTTACAAATTGTTGATGTGTGCGAAGAGTGGGAGAAATCAGATAAGTTAGTGACACTGCTTACAGAAATATCTTCTGAAGAAGAAACTAAAACTATAATATTTGCTGAAACAAAGAAAAAGGTATGTAACTGTTTAGATTTTGATGAAAATTCACTTCCTTAGGGAGAAAATTAATACAAATCTGTTTAAGTTACAAAACTAGTTTAAACATTAATTTATGAGTGATTATTTATGAAAAATAATTATTAATAAAATTAGTTTAAAATGTACAGTTATTAGAAACTGACACAAGTAAGTGATCGGAGGTGCTTTTATTCAATTTGAAAAAAAATCATTGCATTTCATCAATATTCATTGCAAATAGAAGGCAATGTGACATCTACTTATTTCCCATTTTCGTAAAAAAAAATCATACATTCCAATACAGTATTTATAAATAAGCTAGGTCAAAGGTTCTTTAACTCTACAAAATGAAGGAGTCCATTTTGCTTAGGAAATATATATGGTGATGTATAAGAGTTAGTTAATAAGTCATAAACACATGTATAAATAATTAAATTCTTATCCACAGCAATTTTGCATTGTAAATTTTTATTCTCTGAAATAATTGACTTGGTACTTTACATAATTAACCTTTTAAATGTTTTTTATAAACTTAATGTGAAATAAATAAATTGAAAGGAACATGAACAATAATGTTACATAATGTCAAATTATTAAGTGAATCTAAGAAATGTCTTAATATTCATAGAAAATATATTGATATTATTAGCCCTCATGGTCCATATTAATAATAGAATATTATCATTTCACCTTTAAAAGTATCAGAAATAATGTTGACAACTTTGACTAGGCACGATAATGTAATTCGTGGCCATTGCTACTTGGAAGTTTGAGAACTGTAAAAATTTATCAGTTTTTAGGTAGTATGTTTTACAAAAGATAAACATCTGGAACTTAATTTTAGTTTTAATTTTGTTTGTATCAGACTTCAAGAAATCAAAGGGCACAAATTTTTTTTACAATTTGTTTTTTTGGAAACTGGGATCAAAATTTAAAATAGTTTTCAAATTTTTAAAGGTTTGATTGGAAATAATAATGGTCCCAAATTAAGCGACTAGGCTTGTATTATAGTACCAGATAATTGATATAATATATATATAGAAATACCCAGACTCTAGACAAACATTAATTTATCTTGTGCACGAATCAAATCTGCACCGCCAACACAACAAGTAGAGTCACTACCAACTGCACCAATCATTTCATATTCGTATATAGGAAATGTATACTAAATTAATTTTCAAGCAAGTCTTTCTAAATGACATAAAACAAGAAAAAGTGCTCCAAATTTAAAATTTTAGAAAATTAAGCACACTAGATTGTGCAGGCAAATCATCTATATCATTAAAATGTTGCTTCAAAAAAAATTGAGCTTATCTCAAAGAACTTCAAATATACTGTAAATAATATTATTGAATTGATTATTTGGTGTTCAACATTGTTGCTGTTATTTATTACTGAGCAAAAGTATTATCGCTGATCTACGATTCTGTCCATAGACGAATTATTGAGTAATTAATTTTTAACTCAAATGCAATTTAATAATTTGCTTTGTGCATAGAATTGCCTTTTAAGTTCTTGACGTGTGAATAATAGTAAAGGTCATTAGCAGTCTCCAACCCAAACAGTATCTGTGTGAAAGGTGGTAGCAGGAACTTCTACAGTAGGGATATAAAGACTGCTAGCTTATTTACATTAATTATCATAGTTTTAATTTTGTTTTAAAATAATTAGTACTTCTATTTAGTAAGTGAATCCTTTAATGTATATATATTTTTATTATTTATCAACTCACACTTATTTTTTAGAAAGTTAGGCAGAGATGAACACGGTACAATTTTTGCATACTCTCTTACTTCACTCGCATTCATCAATCTTTTCGAGCAAACTCATTGGTTTCAGGTGTTTAATAATTGTTCCTCTATATTAGTTACATCTTAGACTGCCCTTGGTGCTTCTTTTTAGTGTTGTCATTTTCTGAAATGCTAAGTTCTTTTATTACTAGTTTTTTTTTCAGGGTTTGTGTAATAATGAATTTTAATTGTTTGTTTCAAGGTTGATGAGATTTGCAAGGCGGTGAACAGAGCAGGTTGGCGAGCCTTAGCCATCCATGGAGATAAAAATCAGCAGGATAGAGACTATGTTTTGAATCAGTTCAGACAAAATCCTAGCGGTATATTAGTCGCTACAGATGTTGCAGCACGCGGCCTTGGTAAGGTTATCATAGGAAATCAAAGAACTGAAATTTGTCAATGAGACAGAACATGGCAGTCAAGTTAAAAAGACAATTTTGTAATTGGTGGAATATAAATACCGATTCTATGCATTGCCACTGTCTTTGCCCAGAAGTTGAACATCTTATGTTTGTGCCATTATTTCTAAATATCATGTAGGTCAAGTTCCGAAACTTTCTATAGACACGACAAGTGACCATTGTCACAGCTGGTAGTCTAAAAACCATTTCCCTTCCAAACCTATTGAGCACTTATAGTAAAGTGTAATTTCACAGAATGCCAAGCGGTTTTGTGATTCAACAGTGTGATGGTCACAAAAGTAAAATTCAGATAATGGTAACATTACTAATGTACTTTGTGTATAATTTATGATGTTGTCACTAATTGATTTCCAGTAAGTAAAAACAATTTAATGTGGGGAATATGGACACATAATTATATTTAGTTTTTAACATATTGTATTTCTCAACAAATCTAATTATGGATAACAAAGCTCCATGAAGTCGTAACTCAAAATTTTTGGTGCTTGTAAATATTGTAAGATTATGATAATGTTATTTACATTTTCAAAAAAAGATGTTGAACATTAATAATGAAAATGTTTATGTGATATGAATTGATTAGTACACTATAAAATAAAGTTTTTATTGAAGAAGAAAGCTTTGTCAGTTTTGTTCAATGATTGATGTTTCTCACTTTTTTTACACAGAAGTTAAAATTATCCAAAGCTTTTGTCTGATTATCCAAATCATTTATAAGCATAAATTGCTATAACGTCAAAACATATTGAGTTTTGATTGATGTTGGAATGATTATTAGAAATTATATGCTTGATATTTTATTAGAAATGTCATTACCTTCTTTTGAAATTTATATAAAGAATTTTATATATTTGAAAAATCTGCAAAAAGGAGTTAAACTTCATCTAGAACAAAACAAGAGTTAATTAGAACCACTAAAGCTTTGTAAAAATCATATACAAAAAAATATTCATTCATTACAAATATGTTCTTTTTGAATAGACTAAATAAAATATATTTTGGACCATTGTCTATGGCAAATCCATTTATAGGCGAAATATTAGAACAATTACAAGATTAAGGGATACCAACTTATTTTAGAATGATAATAGAAACATAATTCAAACAAAAATCTACATTAAGTGCATATAGACACATGTTACTGTAGACATTATATCAAACAATTAAATTTCAGTTTATAACTTAGAAATACAGATATTTGGTTTAATCATTTATTTTTCATCATTTTAATGGACGGTAAACTATTTAAGATTTGTTTTGATAGCTAGTCATGAAGCTAAAGTGGAAATGTCATAAAAATAAATAATGAACTTCCATGTTGCTTACGTAGGGCAGACAACATGTCTGCCATGTGATGTATTCTTCAGTGCTTATTATCAAAACAATTGGTGTATAATGCTGATGGTACGCATCCTTATACTTGAGATATATTGTATTGACTGAATCTTCTATGAATCTATAGAAAAATAGGTAAAACAGGAATAAATATTTTGTTTTCATTTGAAGAATATTAAGAAGACTTTTTTGAGTTAAAGCTTCTGAAAAAATTCAGAGCTTACCATTAAAGCAAATAATTTGTGAAATAGAGCTTATAACTGCTTTGGATTTATTTAAATGTTTGAAAAGACAACTGTTGAGTTTCATGGCACTTCTTGTGGTCAGTATTGATTGCTGAACCATTGATAGTTTTTCATACGTAGAATTGCCTTGTATGGTTAAAATAAGCACATAAATACATTAAATTCTAATTATATGACTATATAGTACTATGTTGCACTAGCATGGGCCAACATTGATACTGCCATTTGGTAATGCCAAATGAAGCAACATTATTATTTGAAATAATGTCCTACGTTCTATATTCACAAATAGCATGTCATTGTAGATTACGTGCTGGCAATGAAGTTGATATTAGGTTTTGCCAGTAAATGTCATGGCTCGAGTTCTAGGACAGTTTCGGAACATTTTGTATTAAAAAGTCAGTGACAGACTCTGAAGTCATACTTTCATTTACGGATGAATTTGAAATCCATCCATCTTGTCTACAATACAGCGGTGACATTTTCCCGCCAAAAAGGCATCAAACAAAAGATTATGGTGAGTTGAAGAGTTGCGAGAGTTGAAATAATACTAAAGACATGACTCGCTCTTGAACTCATACTGGGGTGTTAGAAAGGTCTAAGAGAAAGTGTCAGGAGCGTAGAGGAGGTGCAAGCCATTGCTAAAACTCTTACTGTTACCAATCATTGTGGTTGCATTTCTGACAATATTGTGATCAAGATTTCATTTAGCATAATTTGAGTGGAGTCTGTACATATTCATTGTTTACATTTAAGTTCCAGTATTCACAATACAATTCATCAATAACTTATATTTTCATATCATAGGCAGTATTTTATTTATAATATACTCTATGAACATGGTTTATTATTTGTGAATTAAAAAAAGTATATATTGTAGCTCTTTTTATTACTTACATCTGAAAGATTGTTATTGACTATATTTTATAGGATTTAAGAATGAAGTGTTAATAGTGAGGCTATATTTTATAGAATTTAATAAATTAAGAGTTGCAGTGAATATTGGAACGATAAACTGCAACCACATGTGCATGCACAATTAAAGCAATGGTTTTTGATAATCAATACCTATAATTGAGATTTCCATGACTGACTCGGCATTATTGTTCTCGATTTTGTCTTTTTCAGAGGCACATGCATCAGGGGCTTGGGGATAGACTAGCGGTGTGTTGCTGACTTTGTGATGTGGCCAACTCGTAGATGTATCTTTTGAGCTGTCAGCGCACACTGTACCACATAGCATGATGCCTCTTTCGTAGATTACAGGGTGTTTCTAATAGTATCATTATTATTGTTAGTGATCAGGGACTTTCTAAATTACAATCTAAACCTTCAGTGTTGATATAAAAATATATAAACTTATTAAACACTTACTATATTGACATTAATACATTATTTCAAAACTATCAATATTGAGAGAAATACATGCTTGGTTATTCGTCATGAGAGATTTGCCTGCCCTACGCAACCTGACTATGATATTCGCGTACGAATAGTTATGCATAAAATGCGTCATCCCTTTTGTCAGCACACCGTTAGTACTAACTCTTGGCCTGAAACACTCCGGCGCACTGAAGGGCATAATACAGTTCTATTTCAGCAAGTCCACTGTCAGCCATTCTGAAACTGTAAAGGTAAATTCTTTAACTACCAAAATTCTCTTTACTCTTGCATTATGTTACAATCATTGAGTATATATTCTGTTTGGAAATTGAACAACTCTGTCAAAGTAAGTAGAAATATGTTTTATATGTTTAGTGACATAACGTAAGAATAGATTGGTGCCACTGTAATTTCTTTGAATAACTTTAATAGAAATAATTATGCTATAAATTTATTTGTTATTTTTAAAACAGTGAATATTAGTCATTGTTTACATTGTTTATCTGAAGAATCCTCTGAAAAGAGATTGGTCTCATTTTTCACAGGTCTTGTTAATGACCCTTTCTTTTTTCTCTCAGTTTTTTTGTTATTTTTGGAACCAAGAAATTATAATAGCTTGATTGGGATTGTATGGTAGACAATTTATTATTTCTATACTTGAAATTGTCAGACTTTGAGGGTCATGTGGAAATGCTTTTCAAGCTTATTGTGACAAATGAGTCCTTTCATTAATTACCATTTATCAAATGTTAAACTAGAATTGGTTCATAATGTATTAAGCTTATTGCATTGATTATTAAATATCTGTTTTATTCGGATTTTGCTTGTAACTCATACAATGTCGCTGCATATGATCAGCCGGTGGACCTGTGACCTCTCCCATCTACTCGTTGTGATAGTCAAAATTGGTTGTCCATTACTAGGTACTGGTTAAAGTCATAACCCTGACTTTTATTCATTATATCCATCTTTCATTTTTTTTTCAATCCTTGAATAGTTTCAACATTTTAGTAATCTCTTTCAAACATAGAGTCAATGATACTATTCAATTCAACAGAGTTTTTTGGGTTTCTAAGAATTTATATGGTATACACATAGAAAAAGGGTTTTTGATGCCTATTGCTTTTGTAGGATTTTTTTATGTATACATAGACTCTATGTCCATCAATAGTGAAATTTCTATGACCACATTTGTATTTACTAAAACGTATTAAACAAACATTAGGAGCTTCTTTGATAAATGTTAATACAAATTTATCATAAACTTTGTTGTCTATTGCGATAGTGATAAAAATATGGAGTATTATTAAGAATTCCTCATTTTATGACTTTGATGTTGTATATGAAATTTTCAAATTGCTGCCAGATAAGGATGTTGTGTTCATGCAATTTATTTCTTTAGGTAATCAGTTTTAGGTTTAAATTATACTTTATTTATCTTCACTATTGCAAACCAAATAACCGATTCGGCAAATTGCAAATAATCAATTCTAAGAAATTACAGTGTCACCTGTGTAATTACACTGTGTTGGGGAAATAATTATTTGTTGATCTCTAAATAAACATATAACAGGTTTTCATTGCTAGTGTTGTCAGTTAGTGTCTCATTTAATGTTTCTAATTCAATATGTAAAATAATAATTCAAGTTGAATGAACAGCAATGACATCATCATTTGTTAAAGTACTTACAACTTATTGAAATTCATGGATTCATATACAATAATTTAAAAAATTATTACCTCAAACTTTTTAAATATATTGCATTATTTCCATTTTATTCACTTTTTCGTTCAATATCATACTTTTAGTTTGATTCCGCTTAAAATGATCGCATTAGCATGATGCTTTAACCTGAGGCGCAATACTGTGTGTATAATACAGATGTGGAAGACGTGAAGTTTGTGGTGAACTATGACTATCCCAACAACTCGGAGGATTACGTACACCGCATCGGGCGCACCGGCCGTAGCCAGAACACCGGCACCGCCTACACGCTCTTCACGCCCAACAACTCTGCCAAGGTCATCTATCTGAACGCTTTATAATCCCGTGATTTATTAGTTTAAGTGTTTTGAAGCAAGATCTCGTGCAATCAAACCAATTTTTTTTCATAAATAGCAAAGAAATTGTTGGCCAAAGGCTAAAATATTTTATGTACTTGCTTATTTGAATCTGAAGAAAGCTTATGCTAGAGTAGAGAAGAATGGTGTGAGTAGTAGTCCGATAACGACACTGCAATACCTATACAGTGCCTGCATCAGAGTGATCGGAGCATACTCTGATTGGTATGACAGCCATAGAGGTGTCGTTTAAGGATGAATAGTGCTACTATGTCTGTTTAGCCTATTCATGGACAGTTGTTTACATAATTTTAAGCAGTATGAGAGGTATAAGATAGGGATATATTGTCTGTCATATGCCTGGTATACATCAATGACCGAGTAATCCTTGTACTATTGGCATACAAGTTGAAGCAGATGGTAAACAAAATGAACTATTCAGTAAAGAAAAGAGGTATGAAAGTAAATTTTAGGATAGCTAAAGTTATGATGTTTAAAAGAAGCAAAAGTATAACTGAATGCAATATATGACTAGGAAGTAGACGAGTTGAGCAAATGAAAGAGTTCATTTTTAACTTCCCGCTAAGAAAATTGAAAATTTTCTAGAATTTTCGGGAAGTTATTGTTTTCACCCCATTTTGCAAAAATCGAGTTCTCATCAGATCTCGACGTTCTCAGGGTCTAGGAAGCTTCCCTGATCATCCCTGAGATGAGGTCCATATGTCTGTGTGGATGTGTGATGTGTGGATGTATGTAAACCTCTTATAAGTTTTAAACAGCTTGACCGAATCAAGCCCACTAAACGGCGTTCCAAAGAGTTTCACCAAACTTAGATTTCCAGAATGTTTGGGTCGATTTGGACCGATAGATTTTGAAAAATTTTCAAAAAACTAAGAAAAAAAAATTTTTTAAAGTGGTTTTTTCAAAATAACTTTAAAATGGCTTGACCGATCAATTCCAAAATCTAATCAGCCATTAACCTATTAAAAACACGTCGATTGCCGCAAACCGGGTCAAAATCGGTTGATTCGTTTGTGAGAAATCGTTGTCGATAGAAATCGAAAAAAAACAGTTTTTTTGGAATAACTACAAAACGGCTTGAACGATCGATTTCAAATTCTAGCCAGTTATTGACCCTGTAAAAACACGTCGATTGCCGCAAACCGAGTCAAAATCGGTTGATTCGTTTGCGAGAAATCGTTGTCAAAAGAAATCGAAACTGTTTTTTTTTGAAATATGAAAAGGCTTGACCGATTAATTCTAAAATCTAACCAGCTCATAATCCTGTGAAAACACGTCGATTGCCGCAAACCGGGTCAAAAGCGGTTGATTTTTTCGTGAAAAATCATTGTCAACAGAAATCAAAGAAAACTATTTTTTCTAATTTCCTCAAAATTTTTTATCTGATTAATAAGTACCTCCGATTTTTTACTCGAAAATCGCATCAAATCCAGTAAAATATGGAGGGTTTCGAACTCGAATATAGCGGGAAGTTTCAAGATTGGCCTACAGGGTCAACCGCTTTTCTAATTTTTTTTTAAGAAGAAAAAGGTAAATATTTTGTATGTAAACTGTAATAGAAATATTTGTAAATAATGTAATTACATATTACGTAATACAATTACAATATTATTGTAAATAATAAAATGAATAATAATAGATCTTACTGTAAATGTAATAGAGAATTGAAAAGATGTTGTTTATCAGAAATAAATTGGAGGCTTTGCTTTTATGAATAGTAAGGGTCTCGCGACAAGCACGTTTGATTATATTATCCATTATGGAGTTCGAACCCTTATGCATATATAAGGGAGTATAAATTAGGTATTGCAGAAGAAACATAAAAGGAGATCAATATAGTCAAGATGTCAACCCTACATATTATTTATGGAAATAGTGATGTCAGAGGGTAGTGTGGTTTGAAAAGAGATGTAGTAACTACAGAAAAAAGATACAGTGAGTGATTTAATTATCTGAAAAAGATGAAAGAAAATAAACTAACAAAAGAAATCTATTAAGTAAAAGGGTGTGACAAGATTCAGTGAGAGACACTCTAAAAACTCTTATGCACAAAATAAATTGGTATATTATTAAAGGCTAAATTTTTAGGGCCCAAAATCGCGCGCTTCATGAATAAATCAGTGAATGTCAGTGAAATGTGATGAATGTAAAAATTGTATTACGTGGAGATATAGATCTTCATTTGATACGTTATTAGGTAATAGAAAATAGGCATACATTTCTTTATGAATAACTAATGCTTGAATATTGCAGACGAGTAAAATATGTCACTAAAATGGCAAACCCACAAAATATTAATGAATTTAAGAAATATTGATAATTGATACTAATTATTATGAGGGAAGGTTTACATAATACTGTTAATTAGTGCACAACCGACCCTAAGACTGATAACTAGTGTACTGAATAAACTAAAGTTTGTAAACTGATTATGCTGTTCTTAAAATTTTATATATTTGTATCCAATGTTACATGTTGCTTAATGCAATATTAACAGTAGCAGTTAACTTCGTGTCAAAATAAGATAAACATAAAGATCTTTATGATTATGTACATATAAATAGTTTTTATTTAACAGGCGAAAGACTTAATGGCAGTGCTGCAGGAAGCAAACCAAGTTGTGAACCCCAAGCTATTGGAATTGGCACAATGCGGGATGGGCTTCAAAGGCAAATATGGTGAGATTGTTTACACATGACTTAACAACAATATCAGTTTTCAACTAGTGAAGTGAAATGAATTCAATAAACATGCATAAATACACATTTTTTATGCAACAATTAATTTACATGTCCACTTTATTTACTTGTATTATAATACAATACAATAGTTTGAATATCTGAATACTGTACTCCTGAAAGTATAAGTACCTACCTAACACTTCCACAATCTGTACATTCTGGTGGAACATTTTATGAAAAAGCTATTACCTTATCTATAAATAAACTAAACTCTAGATTTAGTATTTAATCCACTATTTTAAATTTATGTCTAGATCTGTTATGTATCTAATATGTTATTTCATGAGCACATATTTCATAAATATAGAACAAAAATGTGGTATACTTTATCAAATATATTGTGATGTCACTAATAGCATCTGTGGAAAATTATAGAACTATTAAGGCACATATCAATGTGTGATGTCTCACACTTGCTAAATGTCATCGCTTAGTTACCACAGAGTTAATATTGACGTGCTTACTTATAAAATTGTTGCATGTTTATTACATTGTAAATAAATGGATAGTAAATACACATACACTCTTATTCAGAGTCACTAGTCTAACTTTAATACGTGCTTAGACAACAGTTCAACGCGAGTTTACAAAAAAGTCTATTCAGAAATCTTGTTTAATTTATAAACACTGTTTAAACCTCGTCTAAACTCGTTTAAGGCAAAGGCTGTTTAACAGTGGTCTAAGGATTGTTTTACTGAATATTTGACGTAGATTGTCAAAAGTGACATTTGATCGTCGTGTTTTTGTCATCAAGATAAAGAATTATCTGAAATTAAAGAATTTCACAAATGTTTCAATAAATATAAATTTTATATATATTCATATAATTATATAAATACATACTTTTCATTACTTGGATGCCAGATACTAAATATTTTCGAGTTTTTTAAAACATTTTTCGATCAGAATGTTGCCATTATAACGCTTAAACTCTGTTTTAGTTAGACTGCAGTCTAAGTGACATTCTGAATTGCTTAATGCCTAAACAGCTGTTTAAGGAGTAAACAGTGTTTAGTTAAACTACCGTTGAACAATGTTTTAAATAAGGATTCTGAATATGGCAGATAGAGTTTAGTATGTGATTTTTTTTTTCAAGTAGAATGTTATTGACTATTACTGTCATGTGTTGAAAATCACAAAATTTATAGACAAAAATAAATTACAAAATATGGAAATAAATATCTCTATTTTTTTATTTCCATTCCTGTTCCATTTGTTCAACAATGATGTGACACATTTTCTATGAAAATTTTTGTTATGCATATTGTACATTATTTGAAAATTATTTGTTAAATGTGTTATTTTATTAATATAATTCCTATATGAACAGCCAATTTTATCAAAATTTTTTTCTTAACCTTTTGAACGCGCAATTTTAAAACTACACCCTGACCTTCCGCGCGCGGCTGCCCTGGACGACTCGTTGCAACGCGCACCCTAATCAAAAACTTTTTAAAATAAATTGAAATGCTGATATTTATCGTATTACTGTATTTTTTTATTTATAATAGATTCTTAATACACATGAAATACATTGTGTCAGACTGAACTGCACGATTAACCAACTTTAATAACACATTGTAAATTTTCTGGCATAAATGACTCAAAAGAATAAAAATTTTTTTTGTTGCCTTATTTTCTAAAGAATACGATTCAATTACGTTTAATAACTTAGTACAACCCAGAAATTCAAAATGAACTTTTTGTGCTTTGCGGCAGAGAACGAACGTGTGCGAAACGTATATATCCCGTGCGCGTCTGATCAATTGGCTAACTTCACGAGATGTACAAACTCCTCCGCGCGTTTAAAAACTTAAACAATATCACGAGATATAAAATTATTGTTTGAAATTATTAGTATGTCAAGAAGGTTCCATGTAATACATTACATAATTTGGATTTATATAAATTTATTACATGTACATGCATGATGTAAATGTGTCATCAACCAGTGATTATGTTTTGGATTGTGTTGGAGCTGTCGTGGCTCTGAGCTGCTTGATAGAGAAGCTATCTACATGAGCATTTGAAAACACATTCCAAACACTACCCTCAAGCGTATCCTAAAAGCATTTTTGCACCTACTGTATGCCCAGAAAAATTTTATGAGCCCTCACAAAGCAGCGCTTTTTACTAATTATAACCAAGGAGTACCTTTTTTTAACTAAAACAAATCTACATATTAGGTTGCGGAAAAAGTTTTTTCATGTTTTATAAGTAGAAAAATTGCAGTGAAATCTCTTTGTTTGTGGTGTTTGTATCTGGCTAGTTTTGATACCATTAAATAGATGACATTTTAAAAAAGAAAACTTGCCAAGAGCATGTCAGACCATGCTTATTATAGGATTCCAAAGCCATTGTTACAAAGAAATGCACTAAAGATGAAAAAAGTATGTTGCTACACTTTTTCCAAGTTTCCCGTAGAGAATAGTTATAAGCACATTAGTCGCCTACAACTAGAAAAACAAGTAGATATGTTACTATTAAACTAGTGTAAATAAAGAGCATCAGCAAAAGTGTATCTTCATGTAATTTACATCCTTTTATTGAGAAATGCAGTTTTTCGGCAATAATTCAAAAACAGTGTATCCCACCACATTCAAAATAATTTTCATTGAAAGTATTTATTAAGTGTTACTTTGGTTATTTTTTTCATATTTTTTGGACATATGGTTTAAAAAATAGAGGGGGGACACAATTTCTGCAAATTTTGGAGCAATTATTTCCAAAATTACTCATGTAATCAGAAAAAATCTTAGAAACCATAAAGTGTTTTGAAAAGAACTGTCGAAATGTGTGCTACTCATTGATGTTTGTTGAAAAAAAAATGTGTATGTATTAGTGTACACATGTAAGAAGTGAAACTTCTTTATGACATCATTTTTCAAAAAATAATCCACTTTTTACAACTTTACAGAAATTGATTAAATAAAGCTAAATTACATAAAGTTTAAGCAAAAAAAATCATTTTGTATTAAGCTAATGCTATTTTATTATCATACACATGCATACGAATAATATAATTATTTCACCTTAGTATTGCTATTAGGATTATTATAGTATTTTATTAATCATGATAGAATTATTACTATCATTGTTATCCTTATTATATATTTTTGTTATTAATGGTTTATGGTAACTAAAATATGAAATATATGGTTTACATTTCAAGGAATTTAGTGACCTTGTAAAAACTCCATCAATTGTAGTGCCGGATCTTGTTATTAATGTTTGAGGACTGTTTTTCATAGATAAATTTATCTTTCAAAAATTCAACTAGCTTCAAAGATTTAAATCTAATCCAAAGATCTAATCAAAAATTGACATTAAAATTTCCACTTAAAATCATTGATATTTTATCATTATTGTTATGGAGTAAAAAGACAACAATGAATGGTTAGGGAAATTAGTAAAATAATTTTAAAAAATAAATACTATAATCACGCCCAAGTGTTGAATGTATTAGAAATAAATAAAAAATCACTTTTGTTAGAAATCTCTCTGAAATTAGAATAAATCCTTTTTTTACTGCCTATTCCTTTATTATTGAATTATTATTTTTCATGTCAATACTGAGTTTTAGAAGTAAACAGAGAAACAAATAGAAAAACTTAACGATTTTATTTTTACATTGCTATAAAATTTCTCTCATACGTCGATAAAAAAGTATCACTTCAAAAATTTTCTTCCATTTTAGCCATTTTGGCTCGGAACCCTAAAAATCAAAAGTAAAAACGGTGTCTTGCAATTTTTCTATTGTTTTTGCCCACCAAAATGAGTGGGCATAGAAATTTGATACATTTTGAAATTTTATTACAAAAAAGGAAAAAATGCGGTACAAGCCAGGAAAAAAATTTTGATGTTTATGAACCTTATGCAGTGTTGATAATAGTAGCACAAAACTGGTTAAAGCGTTTTCAGTCCAGTAATTTTGATGGCAAAAATTAACCTCTCTCTGGTCTGGCCTCGTCTGCTCAACCTGTCACTGATAAAATCGATGCCATTTTGATAAAAATAGAGCAAGATGCACATTACGTAGGGCACGCTGAAAATTTCTAAAATGAATGAGAAAAAATTCTGTGAATAGTATAAATGAATTTATTATTTCTCAAAATATTTTCAGTTAGTACTTTTTCATAGGAAAAAACCAGTTTTGAAAACATTAATGCCACTCTTCCCTGGTGACCTCGGAAACATATTTTTCATACTCTTCGACAGATTCTTCTGCTTATAAAAATCATTGACTGCATAATTGGTTTTTAATTTTTACAATTGAAAAAAAAATCAGTGTCAAGTTGGGACTGTGCAGGATTTCTCATAAGTTCTGTGTTTTTACCTTCAAAAACTTAGTTGTCTGATTGAACGTGTGGAAACTGGCATTATCATAGTGCACGATGATACTACATTTACGATTATTTTTATGGAGTTCGTCAATAACTTCTGACAAACAAATGGTAATGTACCAATCACTATTTACGGCACGACAATTCTCTAAAGCAACAGTAGCCATGTGTCCAGTTTTATTTAAAAAAAAAAGCAATTATCGTCTTACAGCCACTTACTTGCGCGCTACTTTGGTTGGTTTAGGCTCATCTTTATAGACTCATATGATCGATTGCTGCTTTGTTTTGGAATCATAGCAATAAATCCATGTTTCGTCACCTGTTACTATGTTCCAAATTTAATGCCTCTTCCTTGAATGTAGTAAGCATGGCATTGCATCAAGTGATGGTCCGTTTTTTGAGCGTCAGTGAAATTTTGTGGGATTCAGCGCGAGCACAGCATTTTCATACCCAAATGTTTATGTAGGATTAATTGTATTTGCCTCATGTTTATGCCTAAGGATGCTCGAATCTCATGGCAGGTCACATGTCTGTCTATTTCAGTCATACATTATGCAGCATCAATATTTTTGTTGTTCGCAGCGGTGGACATGCGACCATCACAAAATTGGTCACTGAGATTGACACGACCGCGCTTTATAAGCAGTCGTCTCGCGTGATACGCCATAGCCAAAAGAAGTGCAGAGCCGAGCGCGGCTCTGCGGAGCTGTAAAATTACACTTATAGTCTTAGAAAATCATATTACGAAAATTTTCCCACATGAGCTCCCTGAAAAAAATCTACTGAATCGTGTACTCATTTGCGATTATCTATTGAAATGTAATGAAAGCGAACCGTTTTGGAAAAGATTGATCACTGGTGATGAAAAATTAATTACGACAAGAACGCGCAAAAAAGATCACGGTCAAAGGGCTAGCGAGCTCCACAGACTAGCAAAACCCGTATTAACTCGCAATAAGTTGATGCTATGTGCATGGTGAGATTGGAAGGGCATTATTCATTATGAGGTTTTACTACCAGACAAAATGGCATATGTATATTATAATTAAATGTAAATAAAATATGGTGAAAAATTATCTTGAATATATATGTATATAAAATGCGAAAAGAATTTTTCCCCAACCTAATATGTACTTTAAAATCTGTGCAGGACGCGGCCGATACCGCGAGCGCGACGACGACAGCCGCGGCCGCGGCGGGCGCGGGGGGAGGGGCGGGGGCCGGCCGACGCAGCGCTTCGGTGAGGCTTTCCTCTCATTACAGAAATCGTTAACTCAAAAAATAGATCTAGGGGTTTATTTACAGGGATACAAATTGATTTTATGCTTTTTTTTTAAAGCTATGAAGGACAAATCTTAATATTTATCTTGATCTTTTTTACATATATAGTCTATCATTCTTCAATTCACACTTATATTCAGTTCATTGTTGTAATATCTAGCTGCAGGTTAGTTGCTCAACAGCATAAAAAAGTTTTGAAGTGATTATTTCAGTCATAATATATAAAATATTAGTGAATATGATTATAGACACAGATGGAGTGTAACTTTGAATCGCCTACACATCCATTATTCTCTATTTATTTTAATTTTAAAAATATTTGAATTTGTACTTTATTTGAAATGCATTTTAATCTCTTAGTTATTTTGTTCTAATTTGACTTTGTTATTCTCCATGCCTCCAAGTTTAGAACACTATGTGTTTGTGTTATACATATAGAATAGGAAAATGTGAGAGGTCATTTAGTTAATTTGTGTCGCTGTGACTTTAAGTATCCGTGCTCATAATAATGTTAATCATATAATATCTGTGCGAAAGTTGCAAACGCAATTATATTTAATACACTATTATGTCAACATTATTTTTCTTTGTTATTATTATATTCCTTGAGGAAGTATTTAAACTAGAGTCTAATATCGAGTTTGGAATGCAATAATAAGTTTATTTGCGTTTTAGGGTCCAGGTGGGATAACAAGGACAACAACAGCTACAACAACGACGACTCCAATGACAACTCGGGCCGGCAGAGCTCGTACGGCGGTTACGGTAACCAGAACCGCGACGGAGGCGGCGGCGGCGGCGGCGGCTACAATAGTCAAGGACGCGGCGGCGGGGCGGGCGGTACCGGCGGTTACGGGAGCCAAGGACGCGGCGGCGGTGGAGGCGGAGGCGGCGGTTATGGCAACCGTGGCAGCAGTAATAACTATAGTAGTCGCGGCGACTCCGGGTACGGCAGAGGTCGCGGCGCCCCGCGCGGTCGCGGAGGCGCCTCCGGCGGAGGACAAGGTTATCAACAAAATTCTGGACAAGGTTATCAACAAAACTACAATTCCGGGCCCCCACAACAAAATAGTTATTATAATATGTACTCCCAGCCTCCACCACCTCCTCCTAACAAATACCAAACAAATTGATATTCTATATTTAGATAATTGATGACAGAGGACTCGGTTAGCCCTGTTTATTTTCTCATACTTCTAAGCTATGTCTATTGCTACACTTACCTTTTATTTGAGTATCAGATGTAAATGGTTTTACTTGATGTGAGTACTCTTAGAAATTTGACGTATGCAGATGTTATTGATTTTAAATGGTCAATTATTAGCCACATGTTTATAAGAAATTAGCCATAGGAACATTGATGTATATGTGTTGCCCAATTACATAAAGCAGCCACTAGGACTGGTTTATTCAAATTTTATTTTCAGACTAATAATATTTATTAAATAATTTATTTTTATTAGTATGTTTATTTGTTCTTTGACAAGGAGCATATAAAAAATCATATCTCTATAAAAATGTATCTTCGAAAGTGATAAACCATAAAATTCATACTAAATTGAAAACAATAAGTTATTAGTGAATGTGAGTTGGACACTAATGGCTATCTATGTAATCGTCATATCATGGTGCATTTATGTAATGCCAATGTTTTAACAAACATTAATATTTCTTTTTTAAAAGTCTGGAAAAAACCTATCAGCACAAATATGTCCTATTTTTTAAGCCAAATAGTAATTTTTCACTATTTCCATAATGTTATAAAAATGTGTATATACTGATATGTTTGAATAACAGTCAATGTATTAGCGACCAGTAACAGAAGCCTCATGATTTCATAAATCGTATTTACTATCTACGCGCCATTTCGTGGAGTCTTAATAAATGTTAGCATCATGTACCTTACGAGCGAGATGACGTAGTGCGAGTGCAAACATATCTTCATGCAGTTCACGGCTATGTTCAGGTAAGGCATATCTGTATTGGGCTATTGGGCGCATCCCTCGCGAGGCGAATGGGACGTGAGTGTCGCCTGCGCTTCCTTCACTGTAGATTCCACGGATATCGCACATAGATAGTACAAGATTCATTTATACTATTGTATAATCCCACAATTGTGGGATTGCACATTTATTATGGTGTGTTATTTTTAAGTAAATAAATTAAAAGTTTTAAAATGTTGCTGTTGTCCAAAAAAAAACATTGAAACAAAATAGGGCATTGGTAGGTGTACATCGAACATTTACAAGTCCAAGTACATTTTACGTGCTAACGTGACTGTATTGTGTGTAATGTCTTTTTTATCCACAGAAATAATTAACATTCTACATAAATAGTGTGTGGCTAATTATACATAATCATATTTAAGAATGTAGAAAAAATCAATGGTTATCATTTATTTTTGATGTATTTGGACAGTTCCATATCAGTTGAGAATCATATTTAGACAGTGATGGAAAATACTCGTGTGAATTTTTAGTTTGCGTTATGCTTTTACAGGTGCACTGTTTTTGTTTACTGTTCTGAATATTGTCAACAGTAAATTGTTTATTGGTTCCTATTGTCATAGCTGTCAAAGTCAACTAAAGTATAATAATTTTTGGACAAGATCTTATACATATAGTAACATTCCTGTTTAAATGTACTTCATTTTGAAATAAATATATTGAAATTTGTATGGGTACTTTTTTGTGGTTTAAAGAGTTTGTCGTTTAACTGTGATTGAATATCAATGAAGTTTATAACTTATCAACTCAAGTGATTACTATAAAGCATGGCATCCCACTTAGCGCCAGCTATATTAAGAAATTGAATTGAAGTAGGACCCATTTTATTACTTTAGATTGTCAAATATTCTCCATAGATTAAAATATGTTCTAATTGAGATTTAAAAATAGTATACCACTGGTACTTTTAAAAGAAAGTAATATTCATAAATATCAACATAAGCTGTCATAAAATAGTACATATATTTCTTAAAAATATGTTAACTTTCTTAATCGCTTGTTTCCTCGTTCCATCAATGTAACAAACATGTCCCGTAGAATAAACTGGAATCCTAAATCTATTAATGAAATAAACAGTTTATGATTATGTATGGCTTATACTATGATTTGCATCAAAGAATATGAACATTTAACATGATCAATATTTGGCTGAAATACAAATTAATTGAATGTGAATATTGAATACTAGCTCTGCCCCGAGGTTTCATCCGCGTGGTGATGGAAAATTGTAATAATGATAATAGAAAGCGTTTTATTTTTTTGTCAATTTTTCAATGTTTTTTCTATTATTTTGCTATTCGGGATGGAGAAAACTCCAACAAATTAAAAATGAAAATCGGTCCAGCTATTCTCCAGTTATAAGTGTTCGAATAATTAAATTGTGCAATGTATGTCAATTCGAACTAAGTATTTTTTATGATGATCTCACTAATATGTATTATAGGTATTATAAAACGCTATAGATTGTAAGGACAGATAGGTACGGAAGTATATGATGATTGATTGTAATGCAAATATTATAGGTGGCTACTGCAACGTACTCCTATAAACTATGTTATACGATTTATTTTGGTCTGTATAAACATGCAGATTTTGCGATTTAGAAACGCGTGAGCAAGCCACATAGAGCTGGCTGTGGGAAAAACATTGCGTGCTCAAATGTATGCCTGCTACCTTTATGGTCTGACCCTGCCGCCGGACCGCACCGTAATATCGCGCACTCGCTTGTCTATCGTTATAACAGTTAAAATATTTGTGCCAATGATGGAGTGTAAAAGACAAAGTTTATCTACTTTAAAACCAGATGCGATAGAAGTATTTATTTTGATATAAGGATCAATTTGTTACTACCAAATGTGCGTTAGAAATAAATTATCAATTATTATTATATTTATGGTTCACTATTTTGGCGATAATGGCTTACACATAAAAGATAGATATATGCTGTCGCGGGCTTTTTTGTAGGACTATTTAAGATAAACATTTCCATTATACATTATATATGTGTAATTCCAAGAGTTTTTGCGGCGCACGCCAGAATAGCTCGCAGATGACAGATTTTTTTCTTACTTACTTGACACTTATCGTTATATTTTGGATAATTCACACTATATCTTTATAAATTATAGCCTATTTGTTTATCTGATGTGTGAGCTATATATTATTGTACAGTGTCATCAAAATCCATTCAGTAGTTTTTGCTTGAAAAAGCAACAAACATCCATCCATATTTACAAACTTTTGCCTTTATAATATTAGTATAGATTATGATTCAACTCTTTTCTTTTTTGTGAGTGCTTTAGATAATGAAGGCATTTCTTTCAAAATCGTACGCTTCAGTATATCTCTGATGAAATATTTTGATGGAACGCAAGCTGACCTCTTCCAGCTCGGAAACCACTAATCTGGATTATGAATGCTATAGGTGAACTCTTAGTTTAATTAAATTTATGAAGACTTTTCAATGGCAATGCCATGGACTTGACCTTTCATTTAACTGCAGTCATTTGAAACGTAATGTAAATGTGTCTTAAGTCGCTATCCCTTAAGTTCTTTCTAATTTTGTGTCTTTTATCCCTCTATCTTTTCACTGTGTGTATCGTAAATATAAAAGAAACAATAATAAAACTTTATAAATATATCAAAGTAAAATTATTTTGTACAAAATCAGTAAAAGTTTCGAGATGTCAACAATTTTTCAATAGTAACAATTTAATCGCCGCCCCGGACAGGCAATGCGTATGCAGCTTAGTGCGATAGCTACCACTATCTTAAACATATATTATATTATAACAGATTAATTTGTTAATAATTGTAAGGTACAGGTTTATTTAAATTTGGAATAATGTTGCTTCATTTAGACAAACCCTGGATGTGGGAGTGCTATTACCACTTTTTCCAGTTTTTCTATTCTAATCTTCAATTTTTCTCTAAGTGGACACACACAACTATAGATAGCCAACTATAGGTGGTCAAAGGATTCCACCCTTTGGACACCGCACATCCATGAAGTTTTACATTTTATCTTGAATAACTTTTGACACAATTGTCTTTTGCCCACCAATGGGTATTCTGGCCAGTTATTATTGTTATGCAAATAAAACAGTGAAGTTTGTGACATGGAATTCGACAAAATAATCAGAGGAACAAGTAAAGAAAGTGCTACAATGTACATATTTCGTGGATTATTATGAAAACATCCTAGCAATAGTAATTATCGGATTCCCATTGTAGAAAGGATATTGTATACACGTATCTACATACATAAATAAAATAATTGTCTGTCTGTGATTTCAAAACAACTACGTTTTATTATGTTTATAAAATTATCTGTACTTATCGCACACCCACACAATCCTTTTAAAATATTTTGTCTATGTCTACCTATTTGCCTTCTTGAAAACTTTGGAAAGACAGAACTGATCATGATGAGATTTCACTGATAAGTAGAGCAGAATGTTAGAATATATTTAAGTACTTTTTATCCTGAAAATTTTTGTATGA
The DNA here is from genome assembly GCA_005406025.1 of Eumeta japonica. NCBI lineage: Eukaryota > Metazoa > Arthropoda > Insecta > Lepidoptera > Psychidae > Eumeta > Eumeta japonica. The sequence continues at coordinate 117,692 of BGZK01000109.1, forward strand.
AAATTGATAACCGTTTACTTAAAAATGAAATAACTATCAGAATTGAATCAAAGTGGTGAAAATCAAAGGTGGAACCAGGATCCAGATCGGGACCTGAACCGGAACTGTCGAAATCCAGAATGAAAATCAGGATCGGTATATGATAGACAAGTGGTTTAAATGATGTAAGAATTCATTTTATATCCACATGGGCTCTATCGTGGGAGAATGCTATCGACGATAAAGATTAGCGATGGGTTTTAGGGTTCTCTGAGAGTCACTAAAAACATTTATGTCTTAACGGATTTCAATATGTGAATTTATGTAGGTGGAAGTTAAAGGATCGAATATATGTACAATACTCTTTTAGGGTTCCATGAATATAATTTAACACTTGCAGTTTTACAAATATCAATAAAATCTAATATGGACATAGGAGTCAACAGAAGACCATATGACACATTTTTTAGGATTCCATGAAAATAACTAAAATTGATAGAATCGGGGTCAGTAATCCATAAACATATATTGATCACAAAATTTTACAAAAAAAAATATATTTGAACAGACGGACGCTACAGATTTATCAGCAGTAAAGATTTCAATGCCACGACGATTTCACAAACGGCCCTGAAGATTTTCACGAAAACTTATTTTGATTTAAAAGGTTTCCTTTTTGTTTATATTCCTACGTCAAACTCAAAAGCTGCCAACCAGATCGATTGCTCGTATTTGCTTTTTATTGCGAGAAATGATGTTTATGATAAGATAAAAATGTCATCAGAAAATAAGATGTTCAAGAAACAATAAAATAAACATATCAACGCATAATAAAAATAGACGCGAGAAACTTCACATCCACGCGGGTGAAATCGTGAGCGGAAAGTTAGTATATTTAAGAAAATTAATTCCATTGTAGACCATATATATATAGGTTGAGGGAATTTTTTTTCCTTTTCATATTTTATATACAAATTCAAGATAATTTTTCATCATATTTTGTTTATCTACTTTTAATTATATATGCCATTATGTAGGTAGTGACACAATCCTATTACCATAGAAATTTAGAGACTTCCGATCAAAAAACTGCGACAATTAATTTTGACAGTCCTTTCTTGATATTAACCTAACACTACCCAGAGAATTCTAAAGAGACCGAAACAGGAGAAAATCTGAGGGTGCAAGTCAGGGCTCTATGTCTGTATATGGTGGATGCAGAGTGTCTAAAAATGTGTACGGTCTGACGTTATCACAGTGAAAAACCACACCTTTTCTGTTGATCAACTCCGGCCGTTTTTTGCTTGAGTTTCATCAGCTGTTGGCAATAGAGATCCGAATTGACGATTTTGCCTGGCGGTAAAAGCTCAAAAAATAAATGCCTTTCCAATCACACCATACACGTAGCATCAATTTTATTGCGAATTAATCCGGGTTTCGCTATAGTCTGATGTTTGCTTGCATTTAGAACACAGTCGTTTTCGCACGTTCTTCTCGTAGGTACTCTGCTTTCATCACCAGTGATTAATGTTTTCGAAAACTGTTTGGTATCATTACATATCAATAGAGAATCGCAAACGAGTACACGATTCAATACATTTTTTTCAGTGAGCTTGTGTGGGACCTAAGTATCGATCTTTTTTGCATATCTAGCTATTTTCAAATGAGTCAAAACTGTTTGGCGGTCAATCCCAGCTCTTCAGCTGTCTTAAGAACTAATATGCCGATCTTGCTCTACTTTTCCCAAAACGGCATCACTTTTATTTGTAACAAGTCAACCAGAGCAAGGTTCGTTTTGGCATCAAAATTACCGGACCTAAAACACTGGAACCAGTTTTGTGCTACTTTTTCTGACACAGCGTTAGGGCTATAAACGTCACAAATATTTTTTACGGCTTGTGTCGCATTTTTCCTTTTTTTTTAAATAAAACTTCAATATGTATTAAATTTCTACGTTACTTTTTCCAAGTTTCCCGTAGAGAATAGTTATAAGCACATTAGTCGCCTACAACTAGAAAAACAAGTAGATATTAAACTAGTGTAAATAAAGAGCATCAGCAAGAGTGTATCTTCATGTCACTTACATCCTTTTATTGAGAAATGCAGTTTTTCGGCAATAATTCAAAAACAGTATATCCCACCACGATCAAAATATTTTTTGTTGAAAGTATTTATTAAGCGTTACTTTGGTTTTTTTTTCATATTTTTTGGACATACGGTTTAGAAAATAGAGGGGGTACGCAATTTCTGTAAATTTTGGAGCAATTATTTCCAAAATTACTCACGTAATCAGAAAAAATTCTTAAAAATCTTAGTGTTTTTAAAGAAAACTGTTGAAATATGTACCGCTCGTTGAAGTTTGCTGAAAAAAAAAATTCAGCTTCTGTTACATGTATTGAATGCCCCACCTAGAAATATTTATTACTTTTATTATCCATTAAACTAAGTAAAGGCTCACACAAGATCCCTATTTTATAAATGTCATAAGTACAGGTCTATAGTTTTTGTATAAAATGCCTGTCACACACGGACGGACATAATGAAACTATAAGAGTTCGTTTTTGCCATTTTGGCTCGGAACCCTAAAAAATGGCTGGATACTGTTTTTATTTTATTTTTTTAAAATATCTATCTGATGGTATCAAAACTACATAGATACAAACAGGACACCCAAAGATTTACTGCAACTTTTACTTATGAAATACAAAAAAAAATTCCCGACCTTTGTGTATGCGTTATCTCGGAAAATAAGTGACTCTAGGAAAAAAAGCTGCACCGTTTTACACCATTTTGCGGTTATCACATTGTTACTATATTAGCAGTTGTCAACAACAAATGGCACTACATACAGATGGTACTAATATTTAAAAATACTCGGATATATTTTGCGATCAAACATTTAAATAAAACACTTAGATACTTTTGGGTTCTAACAGATGGCAGTATTTAAATAAAATACTGAGATACTTTTGGGTTCTAACAGATGGCAGTATTTAAATAAAACACTGAGATACTTTTGGGTTCTAACAGATGGCAGTATTTAAATAAAACTCTGAGATACTTTTGGGTTCTAACAGATGGCAGTATTTAAATAAAACTCTGAGATACTTTTGGGTTCTAACAGATGGCAGTATTTAAATAAAACACTGAGATACTTTTGGGTTCTAACAGATGGCAGTATTTAAATAAAACACTGAGTTACTTTTGGGTTCTAACAGACGGCAGTATTTAAATAAAACACTGAGTTACTTTTAGGTTCTAACAGATGGCAATATTTAAATAAAACACTGAGATACTTTTGAGTTCTAACAGATGGCAATATTTAAATAAAACACTTAGATACTTTTGGGTTCTAACAGATGGCAGTATTTAAATAAAACACTGAGATACTTTTGGGTTCTAACAGATGGCAGTATTTAAATAAAACTCTGAGATACTTTTGGGTTCTAACAGATGGCAGTATTTAAATAAAACTCTGAGATACTTTTGGGTTCTAACAGATGGCAGTATTTAAATAAAACACTGAGTTACTTTTGGGTTCTAACAGACGGCAGTATTTAAATAAAACACTGAGTTACTTTTAGGTTCTAACAGATGGCAATATTTAAATAAAACACTGAGATACTTTTGAGTTCTAACAGATGGCAATATTTAAATAAAACACTTAGATACTTTTGGGTTCTAACAGATGGCAGTATTTAAATAAAACACAGATACTTTTGAATTCTAACAGATGGCAGTATGTAAATATAACACGGAGTTGCAGAGTTCGTAGTAATTTTCACGAAACCCTTTAAATATATTTTATATGTACGTGTATTTTCATTAGTTTTCAGCTATATTTATACCAAATTTTATTGAATTCTATTAAATTATATGGCTTTTTATTAATTCTCACAGAACCCTAAATAATGTCGTTTTTCTTACCATAAATTTTCTGCTATCTTTACACCAAGGTGTATTGTAATCTGTAAATCTAAATGGCTTCTTAATAAATTTCACGGAACCTTAAAAAATGTGTTATATATTCTCTCAGTTTTCAGAGACTTCCTTACTAAATTTTATTGGAGTCGATAACATTATAAGGTTTTTTAATAGTTCTGAGAGAACCCCACACATGTATACTTCTATTGATTTCCAGCTAACTCTCTCTTACATTTTATATAAAACTACTACTTTTTTTAAGCGCTCCTCGTGTTTAGCTAATTTAGTACATTATGAATGTGATTTATATTTATTTTTACTTAAAACATTAAGTTTTACGATTTATCCAATATAAAAAAGTAAATAATTTGTTCTCTATTCATGAGGAAAAATTTAATTAATACGTACGAAAATTAGTTAAGTAAACAGGCCGACAATTGCACACGGGCTTGGAGTGTGTTCGGTTGAGATTTGTGGGCTTGGAGTTTGTTGACTTAAGGATTGTGGGCTTGGATTGTGTGAGTCTAGGGTTTGTGACCGTGGGATTTGTCGAATTGGGATTTATGAGTTGGGAAATTGTAGACTTTGGGTTTAGGGGATTACTTAAGAAGTCCACACAACAAAACTATTATTTCGTAAACTTAATAAACCCATTTAAAAAAAAACTGTAACGAAATATGTGAATATTTAATTGATATACAATATTTAGACTATTTTTAGCTTTAGATACTATCCGACTTTTAACGCTTTGAAGGTACTTAGGGGTGATTTCAAACAGCAAATCGTGATGTACATTATTTAATTTTCCTAATAAACTCATAAATACCCAAATTCCGCTTCGAAAAATTCAGAATCATATGAACGTTGAGAGGATCAAAAATCATGACACTGATTAATTTCAAAATTAAATATCTCAAAATACAAATAAGCTACTCGTGTAAACTTAACGTGGTTTAAGAGTACAAGAGTTTTACTTCAAAAAGCTTCTTAGTTTTTTTTCCATAAAAGATCATGATGCTACAGAACCTCTATTACACGTATAGCCAAAAATCGCGATTTTTGTATTTTTAAGTCAGGACATCTCGGAAACCAGAGCCAATTCAGAAATTTGGACTTCAGATCAGATTCAGCGCACCGAAAATCTTCGGAAAAGTGACTCTGGTTTCTGGATCAAAAGATCGACCCGATCCTGTCGGCCTGTATTGTTATTTCAAAGGAGGCTGACCAACAAGTTGTTTACAGACTGCAATTTAATTTATGAATGTTTATTAAACGATACCGAAGAACAGTGTTTTCGTCAGTTGTACGCGCACCGCTATAGGGCGTCTCACAAACAAGTGTCGCATGTGGTCAATGTGCATCAATACCATGACTTGATTTCGTTTAATCAAAGACGGACGACAAAGAGAACGTATCGACGAAAATGCATACAAAAATGCAGCTCGATGGGATGGATCGAAATTTTGCTCGTTTTTTCAAGTCAGATAAAAATAAGCATGCGATGACCGTGAACTTAGAGAATTTCAGTGGTTTCGTATTCGAAACGGTTGTAGTTCCGTGAATTGAAAAGATTTTTACACTTTAACATTTTAGGTCAACTTATAGGTGTGGTAGGTATGTAATGGAATCTTAACTACATAATAGAACATCATATTCCAGCCGTGTTTGAGCTTATTGTAATTGTATTGAAATATACTACAGTCATGAATGGTCTTACAGCTGATGACAGATCCAGAAGGTAGGCGCTGGAATTTACTGTAGCACACCACACTCTGTAGAACTTCCGTTTGAAGAGTCGGATTGTTCCAAGTTGAGAAGGAACTCTGGTAACAGTGATGCATTATCAAGAATGGCGAGGATGGGCGCTCGGTAACATCCACACCGATTAAGTATACTTTTCAACGTCCTGCCTGCCATGAAAATTACATTAATCTTAGAAGTAGAAAAACTTTTTTTTAAACATTACACTAAAAATTGAAAAAACAAATTTCATTAAAACAAAATATAAACACGCTTTACTGCACAGACATATCTAATATTTGAGTATAAAAGCGTTTATTTATACCTATTTTTGAGGATTAGCGCCCCACGCTTTTACATTCAAACATTATACATTCAAACATGATTTACTCTAAGGCTCTTTCGGGGTATAGAAAATAGGCTCAATAACTATTTTTTTTAAGCATACAGGTAAATGCAGCATTATTTTTTCATGGTTTTGGCTTTTAAATCTGTTGAAGCCAAATCCATGAAACTTTTGACTTTCCGTTCGAATTTAGTTAATCGATGTAGATTCCATAACTAAATGATTGAATACATTTTAGAATTTTTTCTAATATAAAATTATACTAACGTCTAATTCTAGTTCTGATAAGAATCAATTTAAGGCGCAGTTACGTCCGTTTCGATAATCCTATTACCGTGTTAAGATTGTTAACATTTTGGCACACTTTTATATAAACATTAGGCATTCAAGGACTAAATTTGAAATTTATTACAATATTAGGCCTTAGGACTAAAAAAATCGTTTCGTTATTTACTTTAATGTCACTTAACGTGCTGATATTGTCCACAGGCACGGATTTTTTGCAGCTTATTATTTATTCAATGTTGAGTAAAGTCAGCGATCAATACAAGTGTTAGCTCGACCCTATTCGAATGTAGTGAATGTGTATGCAATTAAATGTGTGAAACCAGACTCTCCTGGCTTTCAAACTGTGGAGTGAGACGCACGTGGACGCTAAAGCGAAAATAAGTCCACATTAAAACATTAAGCAATATAGTAGGTATTATACCATAAATCACCAAAAAGGCCCTGGTGACCCATCAGAGTTTGATCTGATCTATTTAAAAATCTTTGGTTGGCGGTTTTCAATAAACTGAATGAATATGAGGAATTATCAAAAATTCGTATAGGCTAAAATGGTGAAGACATCGTAAATAAAGGCTTAAACGTTAGAAACTTTGCTACAAACACGCGATCTTAAAATAACTTTAATTTGATTGTTTATTAATGAGCTTGTGTCGTTGTTTCCTTTATTTCTTATCGTTGTTTCTTTCCAATACCAAAGTATTTAGAACTGGAAAAACTCTCTGCGCTCGAAAATAGACAAGTATTGCAGCTCAAGTCAAACCAACGGGAGCATATATTGAGTTAGGTCGGATCAACCCCTTCTCAAAATACATTTTATGTTCGTATTTAATTATTGGGTCCGTTTTTGTATTGTTATCTACGTCCTATAAATGCATCTGTTGTATTTTATATCACTAAGCAGATGAAGATATAAGAAATTGAAAAGTGAAAAGTCGATTGCGAAAAAGGAAACCAAATAAATTTGCAGCAAGTTACATTATAGAAATGTTGGTACCTTAAACTTATATCGGCATACAGAATGATTGGTTAAGTAAAACATTATGAGATAGCGCGTAAAGCCTTCAATAAAATATTTTAATTTCAGAATTAACAATAATTAAAAATGGATAAAGACCTACTAAATTAATTACAAGGTAGTGCTGTTATGAGAATTTTGCATGATACATTCACGTCACTAAGCTACCATCCGCTACCATAGGAAGTATTCATCGGTATTGATCAAACGTACCACATACCTCATCATAAGCAATCTCTGTTGCAAAATGGACGCGTCCGTGCCGGTTTTTGAAAAGCCTCACCCTCGTGTGACTGTCTCGGACTGGACCGCCAATATCCAAGCATTGCAAAATGAGGCCAGAGTACGTCGACTCGAATCCTATGGATTGAGGGAAAGCGCTAATCAACTCAGAAACGAGAGCTCGATAACCACCCGTTGGGATAACTATCTTAACAACCAGCTGCTACGTGACAGGTACTAACAAAATTGTTATTAAATGAAAAACAAAACTATTAAAGAAAACAAGTAGAAACAAAAAGGTCGATAGGACTCAAAATTTGTAAATGGATAATAATTTAGTACAATTATTTTTATTTGATCAATTGTTCAGGATACATGAAGTGCAGTCATGGCGTGAAAAACAGCGATTTATTCGTGAAAATGTAAGGGATGAGATAAGGGTATTGAGGGAAGAAAAAAATAGTACGGAGTTACATCTCGAATCCCTGCAAATCCCGCTCGCGGTGGCTATGCAGTGTCAGTCCAACAGAGACCAGCGAGTACCTCCAGAATTGACGAGGGATCAGTTGGGAGAAGAGCTAAAAAAAGTAACTATTTCTGAACGTCACTAAAAATTTAAATTGAACTTTGCAGGCAAACTATTGAAAGGAAAGACGAGATTATTTTTATTGTAGGTACACGAGGTTCTTAGTTTTACCCTCTCATTGAATATTCAAACGATTTTGTTTTAAAAATTGCTACTAACGTAAAACTTTCTTCTTCTCGTATTTATTTCATTCCACTTGTATATTATTTATTAGTACATATTAGTATTGGTAAGTAGATATTAAAACAAAAAATAAGTTTACAGAAGCAAATCAAGTAACTAGCAGGTTGTAAAAAAAGATAGAAAAGGGCCCGTTTACAATAAAGAGAATATGTTTCAATTTCCAAAAATAGATAAAATGTATAAAAAAGTTATTAATATATTTAATTTTAAGAATTATACTGAATTATTCGTAGTCTAGTTCAAAAGTAAAAATCGGTTTTAATTCTTGATAAAACTCCTAAAAAAGAGCGACAGTTTATTGGATTCAGAAATGTATTAAAATGGTTTCACAGCTCACGAAAAATCGCAAAACTGATTAAGAAATTAAGATCTGACAAAAAAAATCTTATTTAGCATACCCACAGAACCACAAAATTCCTGTTTTACAAGGCTACTGAATGAATGTCTTACCATCACACTATTAGTCTGGTAGAATACTTTTGAAAACTTTACCCACAACCTTTGTGATGATATTTTTTATGCACATCTAATCCATATGTGAAACTACTACTAAAATTATAATTTAAAAACCTATTAGAGCGCTTCGCTGCCCAGCGCGTATGTATCTCTTTGCACTGTGCGCTGATTTTGGACTACTTGTGCGAAGCGTATTCGAGCGCAGAGCGGTCCACGCGACGATAATACCATCCGACGAATATTTCAATATTACATGTTTCACATTCTAAAAACTTAAAAACGAGCCCTTTTTTAAGATTTAAGAACACAAAAATGTTATAAACAAAATTTTATACAATAAATACAATACGAAAATTTAGTTTGTAGCATAGTAATATTTTCATAATATTAACAGAGGTGTTTTAAACTATCATTTGAAATAATTAACATTTAAAGTTAAAAGCTAAACACGTTAAAATAAGTTGTTTTAACTTAAGAATAGGCAGTTAAGTAAGGTAATATTAAAGATATTGGCATTTATGACATTATATTAATGTCACAAAAGCTAATATCTCTAATACCACCGATATTTGTACATGTTTAGAGTTTAACTTTATCAATTAGGAGTTCACTGTTGTAAGTTTAAAGTAAAGCACACCACAAAAAAATTTATTAAACATACATTATTATTATTTTTAAGTATATTTCATGCCAAATCAGCATATCCTTAGCAAAATGGAACCAGTCATGTCCAACAGGGCAGCAACCACCTTATGCATCATACAGCATGCACTAACTAATATGTCAAAATATAACAGAAGCCCCTCCACCAGGAGCCACAAATCATCACCAATGGACATACCTGTCAATTGTCACAGACTAACCATGACTAAGCCACATAGTACAAAAGTTGGAGGGAAACGCACAAAGTGTAGCGCCTTTGGAAGCTAATAAACCACAAAATATACGCCTTCAAGAAAAACTTATAAAAATGCAATAAAAATTCTTATTGAAATTTTAAATACCTATATAACGAAACTCCACTCACTGCAGCGTTCACAAAAAAAAATATTTAAATCAAATTAAATCAAAAATATCTTTATTCTATAGGTTATAGAATTATACTTTACATACGTCATTAATGAATTCATTTTGACATTAACATTACCTCCCATTCCGAATGCTGATTCACCTTAAGAACAACAGGCAAGAAACCCAAGAGTTGCTTTTTTTGCTCGTCGATTCAAAGTGTTAAATAATTAATAAATTAGTGCAACAACTTAATGCCAATCAGTTCATTTGCATGGACTATTTAATGTAGATATTCAGATACTTTGCCTTATAACTTCTGTTTAACAGAAAGTTTAAATACATAAAATGGAAAATTTTAAATTTTAGCTGGGATCTTATTATAAAAGCGTCCATTAAATAATTTGCTAATTTGGCTTAATCGGGTTTTATGAGCGGCAATATCGTTCTTTCGTCTAGTGTTACCTCAATTTTTTGTACAGAATTTTTCTCATTAATTTTTTTTTATAATTGTATGATGGCTCACGTAAAATACTTCATTCTATAAATTCATGAAAACTGATGACAAACGAGCATATGGACGGGTGAACTGACGGAATGTTACAATAAGAGTTCCTTTTTAGAGTTCCGAGCTATTTTGGCACGTATAGTTTTATCATATAATCTCATATAAATTCTTATAGTTTTATCATTTTCGTCCGTCCATCTGTATGTCACAGGTATATTACTCGAAAATTACAAGATATGTATTGATAAAATTTGAAATATTTGTGTTTTGTATAAGCCGCTACTTACTTTTATAGTTAAATAATAAAAATTAATATTTCTAGGAAGGCACTCCATACATGTAAGCTGAATTTTTTTTACAAATGTCAACGTATGGCACATGCTTCGACAGCTCTTTTAAAAATATATTAAGGTTTCTAAGCAACTTTTTTGATTAAATGGATATTTTAGGAAATAATCGCCCCAAAAGTAGCATAAATTATTATGCCTATTATTATTCGAACCGTATATGAAAAAATAAATACGAAGATAACACTAGTAAATAATTTCAAAGAAAATTATTTTGAACATGATTGGATATTGGGGAACGTGGTCTGAGATTGCATAGATTTTAAATTATCGTTTATCAAAAACCACAAATTGAAATTTAGATAAAGAGGTATTCTGTAGTAAAAAGTAATTTATTCTTAGCTATTTAACAGTCTCAAAGTTGAATACAATACATTATTTTTATAGAAAGAATCAATAATAAAAAATAATCGAAAATCAATATCAGCTTACCCTAGTGGATGAACGGCTTACCCCTTATAGGTAAGATGGCATATAGATGATAAAGATACAAAATCAATTATTTGTCATATTTAGTAAGCATAGTTATTTAGGTAGAAACATCACATATAACTCGTTTTGATGTTTTCGGTAATCCGATGCATTCCGCGTGACAACATTGGTGGCAAACTGGGTATTGAAGCCAACATTCTAGCACGAGAATGACTCCAAAGTTCTAGGTTGTCCTAGGTTTTTCTTTGGGAGAGCCCAAAGAAAGAAAATTGCAATTGCAAGGAAGAGTATTTGGCACTAGAAGATGGCAAAACGCTCTTTTTTTCACTTCTCGAGCAGACTGTCTCAAATTTGCAGCTTTTTTTTCAGCAACAATCTCTTTTAGTTCTGCTATATCCGGTAAAGCATTTAGCATTCCATATTTACCTTTTTATGATTACCTTTTGGTTTTAATTGCGAAGATTTAGGCAATGAGCTCATCTCTGCTATGGTAAGACGTGGTTTAGTTCGATTAATAGACTGAAGGATTCCTAACCCTAAAAGCCCTGGCTCAAAAAGTCACTTGATAGAAAGTTGTCAAGCTCGCCTGGTTGTTCAAATCGAAAGTAGTAGGTTCTATTTGTTCTATATCAACTTGATCCTTTTCATGGGACTTTTATGCATCTAAAATTTGGCGCTCTACCACTGTCATCCAACTGGATAGGAACAGATAAATCTCCAGGATCATTGTCCATAACATCTACAGGCGCATACATCCACTCGGGGAAAATATTCTCATTTAGAGGATAGATGCCACTAGCACCAAATCCACCCTGAACATTCTTGACTGTGCCTGCTTGAAGATAGGCTAACTTAAATAGTTCGGCCACGTACAAATGAGTAATAAACTCTTCCAGAGTCACTTCTTAAACAAGTATGCAGCTTTTTATTATAGAATGTATTAAGTGGGCCAAAGAAAGTGACATGTAACGGCTGCGTTTTAGGGTGCAGTGCGGTAGAAAACAAAATACGATCACAGGGTTTTCTTTGGCATAAGTTAACACCTCCAAATTTTTGTGACTTGAGTGACTATCTAGAAGTAGTAAAGCCTTGTCTTCTTTCGCCGGCTTTGTATATTTGACAAAATGCTGCATCCATTTAAGAAAAACATCCATCCTTTTTCATCAGCAAATCCAACAGCGCCTGTTGGACCACCATCTACTAATTCTGCTTTCATATTTTCACGGGAGAAAATGATAGCTAAACGTAAGAAACTGCCAAGAGCGTGAACGCAGCAAACCGTTGTATAGTGTTGACTTCTATCAACGCTTGTTAATACTCCAACTTGTTTTCTACACTTAGTCACAAAGACTCTTGGATTTTGTGATGGTACTGTGCTATATCCAGATTCGTCAACATTCCAAATTTGTTGGAATTCAAAGTTATGCTGTTTCATAATGTCAATTAACAACTTTAAAAAGCTTGCACTTGAACTTTGTTAAAACTTCGTGCTCCTGCGGCAAATGTAGCTTCGAGAATCCGAAGTGATATTGATGGGTTCCTTGTTCTGAAGCTTCTTAACCAGTCCATAACCCTATTTGATTTTCTGACGAAAATTTGTGAGGAATGTTTTTAGCAATTTGATAAGTAAGTATTCTCAAATCAGTTGTCAATCCAAAAAAAGATACCTCTAACTCTTGTAAATGTTCAATAATTTGCTTTTCCAGAACTTTGGTAAAAGTAGTTTTATGACCACCTAAATAACTTTTTGACGATTCTCCTTTCTCAGATATTTGAAGTGTAGTAGTTGTAATTTTACATGTGGTTGCTTTCTGCCATTTCATCTTTTTGATATTAACCGTTGCAGTGGCGTCGCTCATATTTTTCTCATCCCAAGATTGTCATATTGATTTTCTAATGTATGGCGACATTCTAAAAAAAAACAAATTTATTGTATTACTGGCTTGGAAAAATTTTTCCACAGAAAAGTAGTTTAACCACTTATACAAAAAAAAAATCTAGACAATCATTTGATTCAGTCAATACAATAGGTATTAGAGGTCAAACTTTTTTAAAGTAAATGACTATCAAAACTTAAAAACTGCCTGTTGAATGAGATGGCATACACCTATACCATCTCATACATTAGGCACATAAACAAAAAATGTTGCACCTCAATTAATACAGAAGCTACAAAAATCAAATTAGTCACCATAATCTCATTAAATTTAGCTTTAATAATGCATCCTCACTTACCTTGTACATCATGCACAATCCTTGTGATATTAGTTATAACTTTTTGAGAAAACTTTTTTTACTCAGTAAATTTTATACAAACAGACGTAGTATCGCTTTCAGTTGTTTTTGCGCACTGACAACGCGCAGCTCGCTGCACGTCGCGGACCGTCTATTAGCGTGTGTGTTGATGCTACTCGATGGCGAATCACAGAGAAATACCGACTCTGCCATCTCAGACACGTTCCCCTACAGTTATCAAATTATTGCCGAAAAACTGAGCTTCTTGACAAAAGGACGTAAGTGCTGTGAAAATACGCTCTTTTGCTGATGCACTTTGGTTTAAACTAGCTTAGGAGTAATAGTCGACATACTTGTTTCAAGTTCTCTCTTTAGTTATAGACTACTAAAATGCGGAAAATGTGAAAAAAAAGTGTAGTTTTTTTCTTTTTATCGTAGTGCATTTCATTGTATTAACGATTATGGAACCCTATATTGAGCATGGCCCGACATGTTCTTGGCCGGTTTTATTTGTCTTAGTTTCAAAATGCTAATAGTATTCAAATTATTTTTCACCAAAGAATATTATAAAATGTAAAATACATGTTTTAAAGTTTTATTAAATATATACTACTTTAATATGACGTACTGTATTACTGTACCAAAATTTAAGTTTCTTCAGTTGACGGTTCCTGAGACAACCAGTCGCGTCAGACAGGTGATACAGTTTAATATGATTTACTCTATAGAATATTCTAAGAAGTTTAAACCCGTTCAGCAATTATATTTTCAATTCCAAATAAACACTTAAATTTTGATGAATCATTAAAGTAATTTTATTTCAGGAACTTCATACAATTGAAAATCATAAAAGAATATTAACCGAAATCTGTAACCTCGGCTGGGAAAAAATCAAAGAACTAACCAACGTGCTATTCCGTTTGGACAGAGAAATCAAGAATAAAGATGAAGCCCTGGAACTGGAATATCACGTAAGGGACTTACACAGGGCCAGCTCGGGCATATCCTACAAGATGGATCCATCTAGGATACCCGCCGAGTAAGGTTTCTTATTAATCACCGCCAAGCATCAATTTTTCATTTTCGTAAAATTTCATTACTCTACTGCTGAAACGCGTCTGTACTTTGGTGTTACACACGAACCACTGGCAGAAATAAGTGACGAATATTATATATAATCGTACGTGCTACAAATGGAAATGCTTTAATTTTAACGGATAGTCGTCTACTCGATACTAGATATAGATCATGTGGCATTTCATTAAATGGTGTCAATATTATATATTTATCCCTCTATTCCATTAGCATCTAGGAGTCAATAGAATAATAAGCCTAAGGGCCTACGTTACCTTGCGTTACATCCTACACTTAGCATCATGGTAGTTATGCCTCAAAAATCTACGATATAACACTATACAGCAACGAATAAAAAAAAATTTTTCGCATTTTTTTAGAGAAGACACGTGTATACAAAAAATTGAAAAGCAAAACGTTATTTTCATCGAATTGGTAAAAGCAGTTTTCGAAACACCAATGTATAAATTTACATATACCGAATGGAATTAATTATACATCTTTTCGCAAATATTCATAATCTTTTCCCCTTTTAAAACAATTTTGCCAAAGAAACCAGTCATTGAAAAAACCGTTTCTGAGAAAAATAGCTTATAACATCTGCGTAGAAATGTCGTACTGACAAGCTTAAAAACAGCTGACGAGTATGTACCGCATCACAGGGGGGAGCTAGGGGTCAACCGAGTACGCGCAACCGGACAGTGATTCGCTTCACACCCGCCGCGCCCGCGCTTACTGTCGCCGACATTTTATTACAATTGTCTATATTGTTTATAAGTACCTATATTTTCAATGATATATTTCTGTTAGTTACTTTGGCAAAGTTGTTCTAAAAAGGAAAGGGATCATAAATACGAGTATTTACGAAAAGATGCATGATTGAATCCATAATATATACAAGAATTGCTCACTCGAAGTAATATGATAGTTATATAGTGGTTGTATGACTTTCTTTACGTTTTTTGTGGAAAATACTTTAATGCACTATTTTGATACAACCTACCATACGTACTAATTTTAAAAGTTTAATTATTTGTAAAAACACTTTTGATATAATGCAGTTTGTTACCAATCATAACCTTATACTGGGCTGTGAAATACATAGGTAAGCAAAAACATTTTAAAACACTTTGAAATAATATTTTTCTATTTTGTGAATAATTTCAATATTTGTGGTTTATGGCAGCCATTTATAGTTTAAATTGTGTAATTGAAGTAGAAAAATAATAGGTATACTTTTTTAGCCCTTTGCTTTCCTTGCAAAGGAAGACAAGGGGCTGGAAAATTTTTGATAACGCAAATTTAATGATAAAATGCCGACAAAAGAAATTAATAAATTGGTGCAGTAAAACTGTTATATTTAAAAATAATAATAAAAAGTAAGGTACATTTATAAATTAATTTCTTCTCTATAGAAGTTACGATAAGAAAATATTTCTACAATTTATTAGTGCTCTTCACATAGAAACTGCAGTAAGTAATGTATTACGTACAATAATATTAAGTTTAAATTGTGATTTTCTTGTAAAGGTTGCATCTTAGTAATATGCAAAATAATTAAACAAATCAATCAGTAAAACGAAAATAATGTGACAATATACTAATCACTGTGAAGTGAAGTGAAACTTCAAGTTGAAATCTTTTCAACCGACATACATGAACTACATCTCACATTCTTTCATTGAGTGACTCGATTTTATATGTAGCGTTCGATAATTTTCCTACAATTCTATATGGCCCTTTATAACATCGCATTAATTGAAAAGTTTTACCTATCACCCTTCTAGGTACATATACCATTACCAAGTCTCCTACATGAAACTCTGAACATTTCTATTTCTGAAACTCAGTAGTGACGTGAAAAATAATATTTCAATTAAGTGATTAGCGAAAAAAATTTTATAAAGTTATTGGCAAAAAGAATAAAAGATATTTATTCTAAATCCAGTGGATTTCTAACTGTAGTAAGTAATTAAACCTTTTTTCTAATACATTCAACACGTGGGTGTGATTACGGTATTATTTTTTTTAAGGTTATTTCAGATTAACCTTAGTTTATGATTGTAAATATCAGTGAATTAAGCCATTAATTACAAAAATATATAATAACGATAACAATAATAGTAATAATTCTATTATAATTAATGAAATGCTATAATCTTAGTAGCGGAAAGGTGAAATAATTGTATTATTTTTGTATCCATGTCTTTGATAATAAAAGCCTTTTGCATAAACTTTATCTAATTTAGCTTTATTCGACCAATTTCTGTGAAGTTGTAAATAGTAAATCATTTTTCGAAAAATGAGGTCATAAAGAAGTTTCACTTCTTACGTGTGTACACTAACACACACACTTTTTTTTTTAATTGAAGCTCGTTCGGCTGGAAAGATTAACTATAGCGAATGGGTTAGTTTAGTACACATTAATATCAACAATTTCATACTCAGCTCCATGACGGAAGAGAGCTACGAGGATTGCATTAAAAATACAATCAAAATAGCAGAACAACTCATGTCAGAATCGAAGAAGATAAGAGAGACTATGTTCTCGAATAGAGAAACTGCTAGAAATCAAATGTACGCACAATGCCAAGAAGTTGAAACGATAATGCGCAGAAGGTTGTACGATATACAGCGCGCGCGCAACGAAATGGAGTGGCAGAAGTACAAGGTGATTTGATATCAGTGTCTTATATTATAAGCTTCTGGACAATTATTGTATGATGTTATACGTGCTCCTTTACAATTTATATTGTAAATTTATTAAAATAAGTATCTACTAAAGGATATTCAACATCAACTTTTCCTGTAATAAATGACAAAAATCATTGTATTGAGAATGAATGAACTACCTAATTGATTAATATAAAATCATCAAATTAATAGCTTAGAAAAAAATACTAAAATGTTTTCTCAATTTTTGTAGCTGGAAACTAATTTAGAAAAAGTAGACCGTGAAATACAGTTACTGAGAGCTGCAGTGGTGGATAAAATTGATCCCACAAAATTAGTAGAAACCAGATTGGAAGTAAGAACTAAAAGACCGGTTCTAGAAAGAGTCCAAGATAAAGTATTAAGTGGACTACTAGAAGAACATGAGAGGGTAAATTTGTCTAGAAGTATGCTAGAAAAAAAATTGGAAGAAGCTTTGTAAGTACATCCTTATTTGAATCTCCATATACGACACTAATATGTACAAAATATGATAACACAGTGTTTACACTGGGAGATAAGTAAGATAACGTATTGTATTTTCTATATATCTAGTATTATATACACATTTTTTTCCTTATTAACGTCTAAAATAATTTGACGAGTAGAATAAAATATTATTTTCACAATAATATCATTAAAACATACAAAAATGAGTTATCTTGTTTTTTGTGACGTTATTAGTCATTTTCTTTAAACGTGAGAATGAATGACGTCGTTATTTATATGCATTCATGCAAGTTGGACTCACATGTAGACGATTCAGTACATAACACATTTTTGTGTCCTATTTCTTTTTTGACGTTTCTGATAAAGACAGTTCACACATTAGTTTTCCTTTGTGAAATCTAGAAAAATATATTAGATGAATCATAAAAAATAATTAAAACCTGAAAATAGTGTTTGAATATTTAGGTATATTTTTTTAGATTAAAGACGCAATCAGTGTGTTTTCTAATTTTCCTAAATTGAAGCAGTGAGAAGGAAAGGTTGAAATTCCATTTAACACAATTATACGGAAATGAAATAAAACTGATTCGAATTCGAATAGCAATTATTAAAAAACAAAATTTCGCCAGTCATGAGTACATTAGAGCACAAAGCGCATTGACAAAACTAAATATTAAGTAAGTACTTTTGTAATTTTAAATAATAAAAACTCTGGAATGTTATTCCTTTTCCAGTCAGAATTTTCTAGGTGTCATTGGTGTATAAAAAAAATTAAAACAAATTACAGGGAAAGAAAAGTAATTTTATCATAAATAATAAAACACGCATATTAGTCGTTTTAATCATCACTGTCACTCTGTTCATTTTGTGTCGTTGAATTTGTAAGTATAAAAAGATTAAAAATCATCTGGTATGTAGTGCATTACTTTTACCATATCATCTATCTTTTTAATGATTATTGGAACTTTTGCATGTGTGCTTTGTTATGAGGAAGTGTCACAATGTTCTCTTACTTAATATTAAAGAGTGCTCCACACAAACCATCAATAAATTCATGGGTCTTTATGTAGTGCTTCAAACCTGATTTGTATTCTAAATGCCTATACTTTCTAATAGCAAATGTTTAATTTTTTTTTATAACATCCTTATAGGCCTTTTTGAAATATGTCGGCTAGCAGTTCTTAAAATCTAATATATCATGATTAGACCTTATTTGAAAAAGTTTTTTTTTTGACGTGACAACGTCTTATAAATTGGTTTGCCGGGTAACACTTCAAGAAACTGCGTTACGCTCCGCTCACGTTATGCGCTCACAATGAGAGCGAGTGAGAGGCACGCGTCCCTTCCACTCGGGCATGGTTAGCCCGCCCAAGAGCGAGAGAGACAGAATTGAAAGGCACGCGTCCTTCCACTCAGATAGGAACAAGTTAAGTTGTAGTAAACGCTGTTTCATTGTACGCAAATGTATTGCAAGTTATTGTATGTATATTTGTATATAAATACGTATGAATGTGTAAAGGTAAAAATAAAATTTTGTTAATATGAAATTCAGTGCGAGATTCTTTGTATAAATTAATGTTTTAAATATAATTCTTTGTATAAATAAATGTTTTAAATTGTTACTATTATTTCATCCTTCTTCCTACTATACGAATGAATATTCACATTAAAATGATTTTACCACTCAAAGTCGTTGTCACGTAAAACTTTCGCCCGTATACCGACTTTACAGGCAACCAATTTTTTTTCATTGCAATTTTGGTCAACTGATCATATTGTAAAGGCGAATAGACACGTTCAAACTTTTTCACACATCTCTTGAAAATTGTAAAGTTTCTATCACATGGCATAAAGCTATGTCCCCGCATTGGATAGTACTGATAATCACATCAAATCTGCCATTCATTATTAATGTTGCAAACACCCTTATTAAGATATGATTTGTCCATCGCATGCGCCGCGGAACTCATGTAAGGATTTTACTTCTGCAGGAATGTGTTTGTTAACAAAATCTAGCACAGCTGTGCATACTTCGTTTGGACCTCATTTACCATCTCCTTCAACGTATATATAGAAAACTAATATATACAAAGTTTGCGAAGGTAAAACATTTCTTGAACTGGCTTTTGTGGCAGAGGTGAATTTTGCATATATTCAAACACGATTGCACCGATATCGTTTCTGGCCACATATAAGTCTTTAACATCTTGCAACTTTTTATAAAACTTGTTCAAACGTCTCTTGTGAACTATCATTTCATAGTAATAGCAATTCGCTTCGCTACGTAATTAAATATAGGAGATTTTACTTTTACTGACAATTCTTAAGTTGAGCAAACATCTACCTGCGGCCTTCCAAAACGATACCTGTAGTTTTCTTTGAAGTACTTTAAATAGTAGGTATTAATATTTAACAACCTTCTTCAGATCCTGGTTTTTGTCAACAAACAGATCATACATTTTAGTTACAATAAGAAAGTAGGTAATTAAATTGCAAATAGGTAATCGTGGTAGCATTATGCGACTATTTCGTCGAAATCTAATTTATACGATAATCGATTTTGGCAACAATTTGAGAATCGATTTGTTGGCGCCGTTTGAATGTTTTCCTCTCATGTCACTAGGTGGCTTTTAAATTTCAAGTAGAGTATGCAAGGGTTTTATAGTTTTGTTTGAAACAGAATGTAACTACCTAATGATTCATGGCAAATTTGAACTCTGTGGGACAATTTAATAGCAAAATATTTGAAGGATGATAAATATTGCCTAGACTGGGAAGTCGAGGGACGATGTCTACTCACCTCACACTGTCAATTCCAGGAGCTAAGTGTCCTCCTTTTTTAGTTGCCCATCATATAATGTTTCAATAATATGACGTTTCTCTTCATCGTTGAATTTATCCATACGACGTCTCCGAGAGTTCAATTTGGACCGTTTGTTTTGTGTTACTAAAAATACTGTTCGTAACAAACTCTTTCCCTTTTCCTCTTGCCAATTTTTCCATACCTTTAATTTAACGTGTTAATGTTTGTTTACTCTGCCTCTTTTTCTTTTTGGTGCGTCATTATCAGAGTCACTAGACATTTTTTTTATTTGGTACAAAATCACAATGTACCACGTGTTGACTCAACAAAAACAACGACCGGCGCCTGCCCGTCACGGGCGCCGAGAGCGAGAACACGCGCGCTCAGTACAGAGGTGACATTCCGGGAATCTTATCGTTTACGTACTCGGCGCAATTCAAAGGGTACCAGTTACGTGATCAATAATGTAGGAATTGTATCGTTCTTGCGCTCGCGGGATGTCGTATAGAAACAGAGATCGAAATATTTGTTTAGTGTAATTTTACTAATTTGTAGAAAAAAATCTTTTCCTTCTCACCATATGAATTAAAAGTAAAACAATACTCTATATTTGTTGTTTCAATGCTGATACGATTTCTTTGAAAGTTCAACATCGCGGACGCTGTAACGCGAACTCAATATTTTTGCCCATCCGAAAATCCCTAGTGCGCCTTAGTTTCTATCCTATCCTATATATATATGTGTATATATTTATCGACTAAATTACTGAAAATGTAGATATAGAATTACTATTAAGCAGCACTTTTTCTTCAAACTATTTTTAAAATGGTGATATTTTCTAATTTCGAGATCTATAAGTATTTTAAGTAATACAATAACAGTTTCTTTATTTCTGAAAGTAACTGATTACTTCAATCTGTTTAATAGGCAATCAGTATTTTTCGAACACATAGTTCTAATTATTGGTAAGTTTCTAAAAAAATGTCTGTTTATAAAAGATGGTGAGTAGTTTGGATGTAGCTAGGATTAATTTTATCAATAATCAATTGATTTTAGAAAATGTCTATAACATAAGATACTACATTAAATAAATATTTTCATATCAATCAAAAATATAGATAGTAATTTCTATAAATGTGTTGCAGATCGACATATCACGGCATGAACAATCATTATGTTAGGGTCTGCAAAGATTTAGAGTATAAAAACCAAGCTTTGGAGACAGACAGGAGGCTCATAGAGATAAGGAAGCCGATACATTCACCGGGCGAATCTGACTTCAAGAGAAATGTTGGATACTGTCATGTCGGTAATGAACTCATTCCCGAATGAAGACTATCACACATGATCTATATTTTAAATAACCTAAAAATCAGACAAAACATCTATATGTGAATTACAAATATAATATGTATAAACAGTAAAAAAAATGCGAGTTCCGGTTGTTCCTCCGTTGCGATCGGTCGCCTTCGGTCTAGTCCCCTGGGCCACCCGTTTAGTGTGTTACTGCGTGGCAGTGTTCCTTCGAGCCGCGTTCCGTAGTGTCGGGCTCCGCGCGTGTACGAGTGTGTGGGGTGCCGCGCAGTGTAAGTCGCGCGGCGGCAGTTAAGCCACGGGCGTCCGTCCCGGCTACCACTCCGGCGACCCTGCCGTCTGCACGCCGAGCCCGCACACGGTTTTCTGCGCCTAGGGAGCGCTCTCGTAGTTTTCGCATTCCAGATTCCGATCGCTATTTTAGTTATTTCGCGTGTTTTTATGTGCATAAATGGTTTACCATTAACTACGTGAGGGCGACCGCATGTTGACCAGCAGCGGCCCTTTGGGGACGGGCTTCGCTCAGCGTCACGGTTAGCGGTCAAACTCTGTTATTGATGGTTAATCCATTCCGAATTTAAATTCAGTTATGTTACGTTACGTCTTTACGTAACGATTATAGGTCATGTTGTTAATTTTAACTTTAAATTCAGTGACTCAAGGGCCTAACGCCCTCAACCGGAACCGTTAGTTTTATAAGCGCCTTTCGCGGTTTTTTTGCCACCCCCTCTACTACTCGCTTTTTCAAGCGTCATCTACTATTAATCTATTACTCCAGGGGTAACACATTCACCTATGACGTTTTTACGTCGTGGTAACCCGGAAGGGTTACCACGACACGACGCTGTTCTTCGCGCCGTAGGCACTCCCTAGTGCCTTCTAACCGCTTAGATGAAGTCTGAAAAGCCTACGGATTAAAGGCATGCGCCTTAATGCTTCAGGGGGTTTTTAGTCCGTGAGAGTCGGACAGACCCCGTGCGTCCGGGCGCACGGACAGACCCCGTGCGTCCGGGCGCACGGACAGACCAAATTGGGTTTTTGCCTCCTTGCTCTTCGCATGGGGAGTAATACAAAAAAAAAATATGATTCAAGTCTACAAAACCTAACAATAAACCTAAAAATAAAAGCTATTGGTATTAATATCAAAAAAATATTTAAAAAATTATTCTTTAAAGCAATAAAATAGATAAAAGATTTTACACCAAAATTTTTCATTTTTTAAGTTAAAACTTTAAATGACTGGTTTAACAATGTCTCAGTGTCAATACTTATATACAGAACCTATTAAATTTCCAACATGTATTAAGCCCGAGTGAAAAGGGTTATTCTTTCTTGTTATGTTTTTAAATTATTATAGATCAGAGGATTGTTAAATATACAATTGGATATGATCAAGTATATCTTCTTTATCTATTCTTATAAAAATGTTCGAAAGGATAGACTATTTTAAAATATATATTCATAATCTAATATAAACTAAACAATCATATTACAGACATGTTTAGAAAGTTCTAAACAAAATACCATTTTTCAAATTTAAGCTCATGTCCAAAATCTCCGAATGGAATTTTAAAAATGTACACTGCACATGCAATATATTGTACTACAAGAGTTCCCAACAAGTGGGACGCGCCTTCCAAGGGGGGCGCAATACCTTTGCATTTTTGAAAGAAAAAATATTTTGACGCGTAAATTAAGCAATAAAATAATAGTATTTACTATAATTATAATAAATATCAATAAAAAAAACGTTTCGAATTTGTTTAAAGTTTATTTTGTGTAATTTTGAATTAAAATAAATGTAAGTCCTTAAAATAATGTGCGTTTTTTTTCGCAAAGCAAGATTGAAAGGGAGGCATGAAAATATTACTAGAAATCCAGGGAGGCCCAACAAGAGAAGGTCGGGAAACTCTGTTGTAGTGTATCCTTACATATCACTGGGTAATCTTCATTTGTATTAGACTTGTGCTGCATTCATCTAGCAAACATGTATTTATATGATGTACAGCATAATTGGAATAGATTAAGAAGTTTGATAATTTTTATTTTCATTTTCAATGTATTTAGTTTATTAGTACTGGTGTATTCATTTTAAAGGATTATTGTATGTCTTTATAATAAAAACAATTACTTTTGGTTGCGTTTTTATTATCTATTTAATAACAGTGCAATAATTATTAACTTCAAGTAAGCAAATATAAAGAAAAGCATTTATAATACCAATTAATTTTTATGTGCAATTTGGCCAAAATATAGAACAATCTTTATTCCCGTCATAGTTTCAATTCTAATCGCTGTCGCGTTTCTGATCCCTGATATAGAAAACCCAATATTTACCCAATACATATGAATAAAGCTGCAGGTGAACTTCAGTTTAACTAATAATCCACTAACTGAACAAAACAATTTAATGGTATATAAAATATCACAGCGCGACTATTGAATTTATTGGTACCTAAAATAAGTTTGGATGCAGTCTTGGATGACTCTGATCACCAAACATGTAGGGGATCATGATAGAGTTCAGGACGTGGGTCAGGATTTTGAATACAATTGAAAACATTTTATGATTACACCATTTGTGCAAAACCGAGGCTGCATGCTAATAATATCTATAGAAATTGTTGGTACAATATTATTTATTTGAACTATTGGGATAATTGAAACTTAAGAACCCTATAATGTTCCCATAAAAAGATTTAAAGAATAAGGAATGTGATAATTCAATTTTAAGTATATTAAACCGGCACAGAAACAACTTAAGCAATTTTCAAAATTTAAATCTTAATACCTTCTAAGATTACTCAACATTTATTTTTAAAATTTCAAATGAACAATTTTCAACTAGCGTCATTCAATAACAACAGTATAAAAACACTTAAATTTACTAATAATGGTAAAATAGATTAATACATTCAAAATGTTATATTCCGATATGTAAACTATTATTGTGACACATAGGCATACTCGGCTTGGAGCACACATTAAAATTAGTTAAATAACTTCCATGACTTTAACATCATCTAAAACTAACAAGAACTGACATATCTATAACCAAATATATTTTATCAGGCAAATGATGAATTTATTCAAAAATATTTCAAGGTATATTTTATACATTTTTCTCATATAGTGACTGTATAAGTCAGAAGTTATCATTAGAGGAACAATTCCATAGTGTTTAAAATCACAGTAAGATCATACAATCACCTATTTAAGTAACTTTTGGCAGTAAGTTGAATACCTTCTGACTTATGTTGTTCGATAATAGTGGCATATTTTATGACTAACCATGCAGATCATTTAAATACCATACAACTAAATGCAATGTTTAATTAAGTAAAATATTAAGCTGAAATTACAAATACTCTGACTTACAATATAAATGGTGTTTTTGGTTTAATATATCTATAAATAGGCGATAAGATTATCAATATATTTTTATTTGTTAATACATCAGCCTTTGATTACTAAATTGTGAATTATTATATTTTAAGCAAAAGAATACATAAAATGGAAAAAAATCCTCAAAGTGCCCTTAAGTCCTGTTTGGGACCGACCTTTTCATATGCTTCATCGAGTACCTCACAAATCAATTTAATATTTGCATCGGTCAGCTTGCGACTTGAAGCAATCCTTATAGATGGTTCTGGGCAATTGTGTTCCACATCCCTTAAATAGGCAGAGACTGCAAAAGCTACACCTTTGTCGAGTGAATAAGCCATAATGTTTCTCAAGTAACTATGCTTCAATCGGTCTGTAAAGTCTTCATTTTTGAGGTACACATGCTTGATAGGCGAAATTTCGACACCTCGCATTCGATAGTGTTTCAATTTGCCAAGTGCTCTAAAATAATAAGGGAATACATTTTCAAAACATATGCCATTTTCTACAAATACTTCTATTACTTATAGGGATATATCAGAAATAACCCAGACTATTAACATTTATAAAAGTGGCTTGATTACCTAACAATGACCAAACCAGTGTCAGCAAATCAGTAACTTGATGAGATTTCTATACCATATAATTTTTAAACACTAAAAGAAATTGACATACCTTGCCATGATTTTTACTATTCAACAAGGTATGTCAGCAGAAATAATAGAATATGTATAATATTCTAATAAAAAAGGCATCCCACTCGCTATGGTATTTTAATAAAAAAAAAATAACCGTAACACACGTCATGATAGCTTTTGTTCATTACAGTCAGTGTGATGGCAGGTTTCATGAAATTGTTGGTGATCACTGTAAAAACAAGCCGTTATCGATATTCATATTTGCATGGATAAGCTGTTAATCGTAGTAACGTAGTCGCGTCGCGGCTGTGCTAACTGCTAGACTATCACCGCTACTCGATAAGTAAATAACATAATGAAATGAAACTCTAATGGCTCCCACCATTAAATATTTTCCCAACTTATGAGCGAATTGAACTATCAATATTCATTTGCTTTAATAATAGTATAACAAAACCTGCAGGTTGGCGAAAGTTTAACTACAGTTCAAATCTTCAACATGTGTTGGGTTGGTGTGGGCACTGTGTCCTAGAAGATATACTTGGTATCTTCATAGAGGTGTCAAGATGTAGTACTCCAATGTTTGTTGAATTTAAATTATGCAAAAAGAGGGAGAATATTTATCTAACATGAAGATTTGGCAATGTTTTTATTACATTACTGACTAAGATGCGTGTCACTTTTAGGGGAATTTAAGCATTTAATAGATATTTATATATCAGGATCTTGAATAAATTCTCACTGTTTCTTTTACAAAATAAGAGTTTATTTAAATTATAAGGAACAAAAACGTTTCATTTAAAGTATTGCCCATCACTAGCGACCACTTTCTCCAATCTTTCTGGCAGTATATAAATTCCGCGTCGGAAAAACGACATGTCTTTTGAGGCTATCCAAAAATGCATCCATTTTTTAGCTTCTTCATAAGAATGAAAGCGCAGGTCAGCTAGGCCATGTGCCATCAAACGGAATAGGTGAAAATCAGAAGGGGCTATGTCAAGTGAATACGGCGTGAGGTAGAAATTCCCATTGAAGCGTTTCCAGGTAGATTTTCACTGGTTTTGCAACATGAGGCCGAGCGTTGTCATGTAGCAAAATCAGTTTTCCGTGTATCTGCTTGTATAGCAGCCTTTTTTCTTTTAAGGATAGATTTAAACACATCAATTGAAGTCGATAGCGATCCCCCTTGATAATCTCATTCGGTTTGAGCAGCTCATAATAAATTACACCCTGCTGATCCCACCAAATACAGAGAAAAAGCTTTGAACCATGGTTGTTGATGCATGGCCAGGTTTACCCCACGATTTTCTAAACTTTGGATTATCGTAGTATATTCACTTTTCATCACCAGTCACGATGCGGTGCAAAAGACCTTGTCTTTTCTGCCGTTGAAGCAGTAATTCACAGGTGAGAAAACGCCGTTCGACGTCTCTCGGCTTCAATTCATACAGTACCCAATTTCCTTGCTTCTGGATAATTTCTAAAACTTTTACACATTTTGAAACAGTTGACTCATCTTCTCCTAACATTTTTCCAAGTTCTGTTAGCGTCTGACTTCGGTTTTGATTGAGTAATTCCTCCAACTTTTCGTCTTCAAATTTTTTCAGTGCACCAGAATGTTCTTTATCCTCAAGTTCAAAATCATTATTTTTTGAAGCGTCGAAACCAGTCTCTGCATGTCGTATCCGACAAAGCATTGTCACCGTATATACACTTTATTTAGCACAAAAGTAGACATTTTCAGAACTAACAAAAAATTACTTTGTTTACACTAAAGTGAACTACCATACACTGAAAGGTTAGATACATTACTGCCTTGCATGTGTGTCACCATTCGAAATTTCACGAACGGGGTACTGCTACTGCCATCTTTGATGAAACAGCGAGAACTTATTCCATGTCCTAATAGAATACCTAATCCCATATTGACATCACTACATTCATAACATAAATATACAAGTCTCTTAAAATAAACCTTGTTGCTATATCAACATAGAGTGTGCAATGGATTCTGATAAAAAACAATCTTGTATTAGTCAATGATTAACTCCATAAGATAAGCCTGTGTTTATGAGTCATGCATTGTAAGTCATATCTTTTATGGTTAGGTTACGAGACTTTATGCCAATGTAGAATGTGTAGTGATCAATGATAAGAGATATGACATTTAAATAAAAAAGTTTCATAGTGAAAATATGGTAAAATGAAATAACATAGTAAGATTCAATAAAAAGCCAATTTCATTATATGCAATATAGCACATTTTCTTAAAATATATTGAATAACAATTTTTAAACCAAATTGCATATATCATTAGTTACGATAAAAAACTCACATGTGCAGTTTCCTGGAAATGTCATTTAATTCTTGTAGAATACTCGGTTTTTGCTCAATTATATCCAGACCAGATATAGCAGCTTGAGTGAGCATAGGCGGTAGTGAAGCACTAAAACAGTACCCTAAAAAGTATATCTTTATTATCACATGTAAGTTACAGTAAGGCATTAGGAACTAATTATTACTTAACTACAAAATAATAGTTATCAATAATTACAGCAAATATTGCTTATTAAAATTCAGAGTTACACAAAAAAAAGGAAGGACACAGCAAAACACATAATAACACTTACTACAGTGAACTGGTATATTTGTATTGTGTTATATTTGACAAATGCATTTGAGCAAAATATGCAATAAAAAAGCATTACCTAACTGAACTGATAAATTGTCGCACATTAGTGCATTCTAGAAATTATAATTTCTTCACCAAGAATGTTACAACAATTTAAACTGAATGCAAAAATAATGTAATAACTTGATTGCGGTATTTATAGTTCCCAGCCAAAATAGCATAGACGGAACCCTTATAGTTTCGTCATATCCGTCCGTCCGATGTATATAATATAGGTCTCTTGTATAAGCCACTATTTAGATTAATAGTTGAATAATAAAAATAAATATTTCCATTTTCAGCTTTTGCTACTCCATACGAGTTAACAGAAGTTGAAAAATTTTTTTCACCAAACCACCACACCAATCAATGTGTGGCACATATTTCAATAGATCTTTGAAAAACATTAAAGTGTTTTTCAAAGAACCTTAAAAGGTTTTTAAGCATTTTTTTCGATTAAGTGAATACTTTTGGAAATAATCACTCCAAAAGTAACATAAATTGTCTCCTCCCCTTTATTTTTTACATGGTATGTCCAAAAAATATTAAAAAATTAACAAAGGTAAGGATTAATAAATACTATCAATGAAAAAATAGAAATGCAATGCTATATAAATAGGTTCAATGAAAATTACTTTGAACATGATTGCATATACCATTTTCAATTTATCGCCGAAAAACTGCATTTCTCAATAAAAGTACCGAAGCGGCATGGAAAGATGATCTTTTGCTGATGCACTTGAATTTACACTAGTTTAAGGGTAATAGTCGAGATACTCGTTTCTTCAGTTATAGGCAACTAAGTGCAGGAAACATGAAAAAAAGTGTAATATATTTTTTCATCTGTATGTAGTACATTTCATTATAGAAATGGCTACGGAACTCTACACTGAGTATGATCCGATGTGCGCTTTGTCAGTTTTTTTTTGTAATTTCTGAGGTGGAAAGACATTTAATTCATTCAGTAAATGAATAAATATTGTTTAAAGGATTTTTATACACTGCAAAACAATTTAATACTTGTTTTAATATTCTATAGTTACATCGAATATCTTATTTTAAACAACTAACTACATATGTATACATATAATCCTATTTTATTAAAACCAACAATCCCAATAAACCTTCAAAACCACAATATATTAGCGGCACAGTGCAAAATATGTTTTTATCATTGCACTTATAAGATATTAGTACCTATAACATACTAAAATTTGTGTTGTTCATAAGAGAGATAATTAATTGATTACCTAAACCAGAAAGCCTTTGGTGTTCAACAATAAAATGAGTACCGGCACAAAACCCTCCGATACTGGCAAATGAGTGTTCTAGGGATCCCACTATCAAATCAATTTCATCTCGTGGCACATTCAAATATTCAGTCAAGCCTCGCCCCTCTTTCGCCTAATACCTGTAGCAAGAATTATTAGTTATTATATTTAACATGTTATTATGCTAAATTTAAAGGATGCCAGTATCAAGAAATCAACTAGTTCAATTTTATGACAATAATGTATAATTTTATAAAACTTATTTTTACAACTTCTTAGTAAAAAAAAATTATTATTGTTTGTGCTATTTTTACATAACAAAATTAATACATTTTGTTTAATTATAGTATTATTATTTTAAACACTCTAAAAAAATTGAGATTATTTTTAACAGTGATATTGTTGCACACTTTTTTTTACACATTGAGAGTGATTTTCTTTATAAAATACATGTATTTCTTGTTTCTAATTGAAATGATGGAAACCTTAAATAAATTTTAAATACCTAATACATAGATTGACAAAAGAAAAAAAATTGACAAGACAAATGTCCCATTTTTATCATTGAATACTTACAATGTACATTTCAGGTAATTTATGGATTGCATTAGTTAAAATATACATTGAAAACAAACTAGGTTTCTTTTTCAGCTCAACACAGTGCGAGTTAAAAAGTTTGCATGCAGCATACAGAAGTGTGTTAACAAGCAGTAATTGAAATCTGGGTCAAATGGTTATGGCCTTTGGAGTGTGAACAAAAAAACTATCATAAAACATTTAGTACTCCTTTAAACTGCTCATTGGCCATGACTGTTGTCACAATAGTGTTTCGCTTGAAATATACGAAATAAATTAAAAGTGATTGTTTTCAAATCAAAAAGCATAATGATTATAGATGTTATTACAAAATATTACTTCATACAAATCTCTCCATGACCTTACTATGAATATACCAAAAGGAAGATAGGATATTATTTTTAAAAAAATCTATAAGATCATTCATTTGATTGGGGGCTATTCAAGTATTATGTAAGCATAATAGGGGTTGCTTTGCTGACTTTTAATGACACGGGGGACGGAGGAGGTCTGGATGGCGGTTAAATCAGCAATATTTATTTATTTAGCTTTCATATTTTTTATGAAATGTAATAGATTCTAATTTCAAGACATATGTTAAACCTACTTGTCGAAATTCTAAAGCAAAAAGGACTCTTAGGCTTTTTTCAAAATAATTGATTCTTGCTAACTCCCTGTCACGCTGTGTCGATTATGGTTAAATAAGAAAGAAATTAAGCAAGGAAAGTACCTTGCGCACTATTCACTCAGATGAATTTGCCCTGGATAATATCATTGGATTTGACATGTCCTAAATAAATATCTCTTTATTATTAACCAAGATGAATAATTTTAATTTACCAAACTCTTAAATAAAATAAAACAAACGACTTTTATATGTCAATAATATAATTAGATATAATGTTAATAATTTTTTTGAGTAAATATGAAATGTGCATTAAATTCTTATGTCGTTTATAAATTGCTTATTTCATTATCGTGGACTTAATAATTGTGATGGGTACTTCCTCACAAATAAAAGACGAGACTTGAACAGATTTTGTAAAAAATATACCGGTGTTTACATATGCATGGGGGGAGGGGGTAAGAGCTTTGCTCACTTTTGCTTATAATGAGGAGGAAGGGGTTAAAAATTACAAAAATTCTGCTTACATAATACTTCAATGACCCCCTTGACTGTATGTTGTACCCTATTTTCTACCAAACTGAATATTAAATTTATAGATAATAAATAAAAATTAATCATAATTTATTTAACAGATATTTTGTTAAGTTCTATCTTTAAAATTATAAAACCAAGATTGTGCTAACTTTAAACCTACTAATAATCCAAAGCTACTATTACCCATAAAAACAATGAAAAAAAAAATGGTGTCATTATTCTTCATTACAAGAATGCCAAATTAGCATTAAAAATACAAACATTACAACTGTTATGTATATGGTAATATCAAACTAGGATTAAAATTATTTCCTAGTTATAGTCTGTTGTAATTATTTTGGGAAGTTTTCAACATTTTGATGGCTAATGATTGTACAATGGAATCTCAATAACTGGAATGTCAAGGGAAATGCAAAAAAAATCGGTTTAACAAGTTTTCGACTTAACATACATATGACTGTGTCAACAAAGAACAAACATAACGTTCACAGCTGTGTTACTTAGAAAGTTTCATGAATGTATTCATTCATTGCACGTGTACAAGACAAAAACAATAGATTAGAAGCCCCAAACCCGAACATTAATTTTGGAATTTATTGCTATTATTTCGAGGAATTCCAAATAAGAAGTCATTATATTTTACCAACTACGACTTATGGAGTGTCCTTTTTGAAATTCGGGTTATAGAGTATAAATATGTATTATTAATACTTCGTAGGAAAATAACATTTTGTTCGAGTTACAAAGTCTAAATAATTGGAGATACCGCGTATTCAGGGGTTCATCAGAAGGGAATGGCAATTTTTTTCGACTTACTGAGACTTTTGACTTAACGAGGTTCGAGTTATTGAGATTCCACTGCATAATTTATTTTACAGAAAGTTAGAATTTCATTCATTCACGTTATATTATTATACTCATACTAAAAACACTGTAAATGAACTTTTGTAATTAAAATAAATAAATAAACACCAAAATCATACCACTGAATGGAACATTTTTAAAAGAAAGCTTGATAAGGTTTTTATAAATATCCCAAACGAGTTACTATTTTCAAAAAAAAACCTTGAAAATTAAGTGGACCTATGACATAGTAAATTGAGCATTCTTTGTAAAATAAAATATCAACACAAATACCTACTTTACAAAATAAACATGACAAAGCATAAAAATAATAATTAGGTATATATTGAGAAAATATTCCCTTTTTTTATTTTATCAAAAATTATGGAATTGTGACTTTTTAACAATGAATAATCAAAACAAAACTCACATAATTTATGAAATAAAATCCATAAGTCTCATAAAAAATAATGGTTTTTTTTTAATTTTAAAGTAATAATAAGGCCCAATTCTAGCCTTTGTTTTCATGCAATAAATAATACAATAACAATATACAGTAGATCCTGGTGCAAGCCCTCCAACAAGGCCTGCTGTATATATTTCTTATTAACTGTATTATTTATTTCACCTGCCAAGTTCTATTTAACATTTCATTCTCAGTACAACACACAAAACCCTGTCGCTGTGAAGTTAATCATGAAAGCATAGCAATAAAAGAGGAATGTGAGGGAGAAGGGATGGTTGGGGAATATTGCACCTGCACATTATTTCATTCACAGACAGTTCAGAACGGCAGTTTCTTTTTATTTATATTTGTTTAAATTAACTTATTGAATTGATTAAGAAATACTAACACATAAAACTTCTCTGTGGAAAATCTCATTATATAAGCTAATGTATGTTAATGAATACTGTATTACTTACCCCAATTGACAAACTTTCATCGAGAATAATCCTCAGTTTGAATTTCCTAGCCAATTCAACGAGCTTTCTTAATGGACAAATTTCTCCTGTATTAAAATAAATAGCCTCAACTATTAAAAAAGCACGCCTTTTTGGATTCAACTCCTTTTTCTCTGCAGCGATACTAAGTAGTTTTTCAAGATTGTTCATGTCGTTGTGCTTGAAGTAACGAATAGTGCTGCGTGTAGCATCTAAACCTTTTTGGATTGCAAACCAAACATTTTCATCACTGAAAAAAATTGAGATAAGAGTTTTATTTTAAGTACTAATCTGACAATGCCATCGTTAATTATAAGTTTTCTGAAAAGTGTTAAAAATTGACGAATGGTTTTTTAACTTAAATCAATTTAAATCCCCAAAAAAAAATGATTTTTTCCAGACAAAATGTATGCAAAATCAAATTTAATAAAAATTAAATCAAATAATTAAAAATTAAAAAAATAACTTCAAACTAATACAAAAATGGGACAATAAAAAAATTAAATTTATTTATGACTGTTATACCAACTAATTCTAAACAAGTTAACAAAAAACAATTCAAAATTAGTGATTTGAAACATTTCATAAGGACATGTAATACCTTTATAGATACTTATTTTAATTGAATGTATGCGAAATATATTTTTTTAATTTTTCATGGCATTTGAAAGCTCCATGATTTCCTTCAGGTCCTGTGGATTTCCACAAAGTTTTTAGGTTTATTATAACCTCTCTATGTGAACAAACTATTTAAAAACTGCTCAATGTCTTTGATAACAACAAAAAGTCATATAATTCTTACGTAAATATGATGTCTCCTTTTTTGGCATAAGATGGTATAGCACTCGCTATTGTAGAAAATCCATAGGAATAAACGCACGTCTCCTCTACTTCAAGAAATTTTGCTAAACGCTCCTCTAAAGTTAGGTGCACATCAATGGTACCATAGAAACCTCTTGGACCACATGATCCCACTCCATACTTTTGCAAAGATTGTAATGATTCCTCCATGATTTTTTCTTCTTTATCAAATGAAAGAAAGCTAGTAGCACCAACATTTAGCACATCTTCATCAATTTTCCCCATCATAGGAGGTTCTTCGGCTATTACATCTTCTTCAACAAGTGGTAGAGGTTTCCATTCCACAGGTGTGCCATTGCAGAGGGGATCATATTGCCTTATACTTCTTTTCTTGTTCCAAAAAAATATGGTGACACCGATGATGATTTGTAAGGCAATGGCCACAGTCCAGTAACTAGCCTTAAAGAACAAAATCAATTGAAGTAATTAAAGTAGATTGAGGGTGAAACAATAATGCAAAAACTTATTTTTCAATATCTGTATACATTGAATTTTTGAAATATGGCATAAATGTTTAGGGAACCTAAGCCAAATTAGTTTTATTTAATGATAATAACACAAAAAAAACTATATTGTACCCAAAATATGCACATGTAAGTAAAGGGGAAAAGCCAAATATATGAAAAAATAAGAGAAAATTCTTGTCTTATGGGATTTCAAACCATATTGGCAAAAAATGGAACTCTTATAGGTGTCTCATATAAGCCGCTATTTAGTTTGGTAGTTAATTAACAAAAATATATATTTCTATGGGGAACAATCCCCACATTTAACAGAAACTGAAATAATTTTTTTTCAATAAATGTCTAAGTGTGCCATATATTCTGACAGGTTTTTTTAAAAACATTTTAGGGTTTTCAAACAAATTTCTTGATTAAATGGATATTTTCAAAAATAATCATTTTGAAAGTAGTAGCAATTGAGTGTCCTTTTATTTTTTAAACCATATGTCCAAAAAATATGAAAATAGTTACAAAGATACAGTACAATGCACAAAACTTTACCGCTATGGATTGGTTGTGAATGAAATATTGCACAAATATTTATCATTCAAATTAAATAAAATAATTTGTTGATCATACCACAAACAGTGAAAAAGCTTAGTTGTGAATTTATTGAAAACTTACAAAAAGAATTTCTTTTCTGAAGTACATTGCAATAAATGTAATGGAACATTTTCTGTTGCTCACGTTGGTAGACATGATACACAAAGGCATTTGACAAAGAACAAACACAAGAAAGCACTGACTGCTGCAAGTATGTCATCATCAATGACTTCTTACTTCTGTCAAGAAAAATATGGTGACAAAGAATGAGAGCTGGCAAAAGCTAAAAACTTGAGGCATTCCATACAGTATGTCACAATCAAAGTTTTTGATTGATAGAATGCACTTCTAAATTAATTTAAAAAGGTTTTGATATGAAGTTTTGCTGCTGGAAAACTAAGTGCAAAGCTATTACAAAGAAAGAATGTGATTGCACCACATTTTTCAGATATTCTGGAGACAGAACTTAGTGATGTCCCATTTATCTGTATCAGCACAGATGCCAAACCATAGACATCAAAATATTTGTAATACAGGTAAGGTACTTTCACCCTACAACTGGCATTAATGTCAAAATATTAGATCTTGTGAATTTATCTGGTGAAACCGCAGTTATTATGTACAATTCATTAATGGAGATTCTTGAAAAGCACGAAAAGTGGTTGGTTTTTATACATATAATGCTAACACAATTTTGGTGCAGTTCAACGTGAAAGTCAATGTAATGTTTTCAAAAAACTTGAAGAAAGTCTACAAAGACAAATAGTTGTTGTGGGCTGCGCAGCATATATCGCACACAACACTTCAAACAGCAGCAGATTTGTTGCCAGTTGACATTGAACACATAGTTATTAAGATTTATTCATACTTTTATATATAGACTGTGTATTTACATAATCTTAAAGATTTTTGCTAAGAAATAGAAATGCAATACACAAGATGGCTTACAAATATGTAAATTTTAAAAAATGTATTTGTCATTGAAATCATACTTTTTACTGCAAAGTAAAATGCCTTTCTGTTCCATGATATTTTTTCTCAAAAAAATGTTCAGCGCTATGGTTAAAATTTATTCATGTACAAGCATCAGTATTTAACGATTCCATAAAAAAGATGGAAGTAGATAAAACAAGCTACAGAGAAGTGTTACACCTGTTTGTGGATTTACAAAATAAATACATAAACCACTTAGAAAATAATTATATTCCTCTTACCATAAGAAATAAGTTAATGAAACTTGTAGAGAATGGTCAAATAAACAGGAAATATTTTATAGTTTACGTTCATAACTTTTATCGAGTATCTACATAAGTATATAAATCAGTACCATTCATTTAAAACTATTATTTAGATTCAATTAAAAGAAATAGTGCAATAGGCTGATATACGGCAAACATACCAACAGATATCACTCCAGATGCCCCTAATACAATTGCTGCAACTTTAAAAGACAATAGTTTGTTCGACAAAGTAACAATAAGCCAAATGATGTCTTAGAGAGATAGGAGATGAAGAACAACAATGGATAGAGAACTATGCTTATTGTAAAATTTAAAATGGGCAGTTATGAAAACTTTAAAGGCATTCTTCACTATAACCCAGAATTAGTAAAAAATAATTTCACTCATATGAAAAATACAATATTAAAAATGTTGATTCAGTAGTTATGGTGTTTGTCTCTGATTTAAGTGCACCACTGACACATCCACAATATTCTTGTGAATAGTGTGGTACGCCACCTGCTCCTATTCATCCTCCTACAAGTGTCCCACACTGATATTTTACAAAGTTAACCGCCTTATATTATATATATCATTTGATCCTCCCCGCGAAATTTCAATGTAACAAAAGACCCACATACACTTTGGTACACAGTACAATTACTATGTTGATACATAGTACAATTACTATGTTAAACAAACCGGATTTACTAAACATCATTTGAATTGCCATTTAAATAATGGGACCACTTTTTATATCACTGAAATACAATTTTGATTTCGTATATTCTCATATTTCAGAGGTTACATTATACTTATATGGTATTCTTTATGAAATGGCTATTTCGGAATCTTTTATACTAAATTTAATAGTCGCACCAGATAATAGTTTTAAAAGCGATACGGCAAAAACGTGCATATTACTTACCATATCGCAACTGTCTATTATTATCATGTTTGCTATATTACCCTTTAAAAAATAATGTAGATATTATTAAAGTAAAATAGGCACAACTCACAATATACTTGAAAGCAAAACAATTAGTGTATAATATTTAAAACAATTGTCGCCGAAACTCTTCCCGTCTTACACCTTAGCCTAAATGACAACTGTTGATAACCGCGACAACCGAATACAGAGCACTCAGTATATATTCATACTTCGCTACGCTCAGAACTACCAAAATTTAAATTATCTCTCTACCAGAATCAATGTCAATTACTACTAGACTATTTTGCTTATTATTACGTAGAAAATTTTAGGTGAGGATTTGAACGTATGTTATTTTTTTCCCTACTAGGGTGAAGGAAGGAAGCTTCACGGTTTTTACCACAAAATAATTACGCTCAGAAAGTCCCCTTTCGCATGTACTCGAATTGTAATTACCTATTCTCGGTTGTGCGCTTAGGACTAATGATTTAACTTTTAAATAATTATATCATAACAAGGTTTTTATTTGTAAAATAACATTGTTGTAAATTATTAAAAGATAAATAACCTGATGTCCTACTTAGTTATATTTATTAGTAAATATAATAAAAAAGAAAGAAAATAATTTCTTGCAAGAAATCAGATGCAAGACATAGGAAGGGTAAGGTTTTGTAATTGTTTAAAAAAATGTAGCTTATATATTTTATTTTAAAAAAATTACAAAATTTGCTCTACATTAATTAAAAAAAACCGGCAAAGTGCGAGTTGGTTTCGCGCACCGAGGGTTCCGTACAAACCTGTAGGTATATAAATAAAAGTTCACCCATTACGACAATCGATTCATAGTTATTGTATTTTTATTGTAAAATGAAATCCATAACATATTTTTTTTTTTTTTGTTTCCCTCTTGCAGCGAGGAGGTAAAAAATGTCTATCCTGCACACCCTCGCGCCCGTACGCGTGGGTAGTGTGGGACTGAAACCCACTCAAAAATTGCTCCTGAAAGTGAAGTAATTGGGTAGGCTGTGCTATTTAGTCGGTCGAGACGAGTCGGATGACAAGTCAGACAACTTTGATAGTTTCACCAAGTGCGGCCGGACAGCACATGCGAGTGCCGACGGCGCGTGACATGCGCTATGGACGACGCCTGAGGGAGTCGTATAGGATGTCGCAGGAAACCGTCACGGGTAGGTTCCCTTCCCTCCTGCCCGGCCGGAGGCGGTTTGCGGCGGCCGGGTGGAATAAGGGAGCTTAGGTCGATGACCTGACTAACGGATAGACCTACTCTAAGCCAGTCATGCGTGTCATTGACGTCATTAAGGCTTTCAACTGCTGCTGTAAGAGCATCAGGTGGATCGGTAAGTACGTTCCGTGACCTACGGATAAGGTGGGTGGGATGCGGCGGTTGATAGTCAACCGTTTTGTGGTATTAATAAATTTGTTCAGTCATCTTTATGATCTATGTACAATAAAGCTAAAGGGTCGAAAGTCTACACATGGAAGATACTTGAAAAAAAACTGTATGTACGTAAGTAAAAAGTCACACTTTTGGTGTGACAAAACAAAAATAACTCCAAAAATTTCATCCAGTCTATTAGTACTCCGCATTTGTAAAGTGATAAAATTAATGAATTTTCAATATATCAGTACACAGAACCAATTAAATATACCAAAAATAATGAAGGAAACCTATTTATTAAGCAATATTATAATAATTTTAAATAAACGAACAAACATAATGCACACTGACAATTATATGAAATTAAGTTAATGCATGTTACAAGCAAGCGTGGGTTATGTGAATCTCGAACTAGGTTGTAGGTTATTGAAATTATCCATTTTTAATTTAAAAGAGGTAGAAAGAGTGGTTAAATATTGTTTGGGACCTTCTGGAATTCATAAATTATCGGCTTAAAATAAGTAAGCACACAGCCGGAACTTCTCTTGAAGGATGGAGGACCAACAATTTATGGAACGCTATATATAAAATAAATTCAAAATCAAAGCATGTAAAAGCTAATAATCATTATAATATTGATGTATATAAAGAAACTTTTAAAAAGTTTTATATTTTTTGGAAACTGTATATATGATGTTAGGAGATCATAATCACTGTTGATCACAACATTTCTCCAACTAATGGCCGCTTGTGTATATTAATGCATTTTTCTCGTGTAAATGAATTGTATCATATTTTGTATTCGATAATGATTATATTGTGTCTGAAAAAAAGTTTTAGCCTACTTTGTAAATAAAATGTTGCAGTGAAACATCTTTGGTTGAATTGTTTATATCTGGCTAGTTTTGATATTATTAAGTAGATGATTTTTTTAAATAAAGTAAAAACAAAAGTAAAAACGGTAGCCTGATTTTTTTTGGTTTTTCTGTCCTCCAAAATAAGTGAATCTGACGTAGAAATTGATACATTTTGAAGTTTTGTTACAAAAAAAGGAAAAATGCATTACAAATATTTATACATATGTATTATAATTAAATGTAAATAAAATATAACGAAAAGTTATATTGAAAAATACGAAAAAACTTTCCGTGTTTTTCAAAATAAAAACTAATATTACTTTTTTTGCTAACAGTTCTGTTTCTATCACTAGTAACGTAAGTACAATAGCCATTCTTAATTTTTTTTCTTTATTAAATCACCTTACACCTTTATTATATGTTTTAAATATTGTATGGTAAAATATTTTTTTTATTAGTAGTAAATAAATCAACATATAATTAATAAATCAACTATACTGCATATTTAATCAAAATAAAATAATTACATATCTGGCAAAATAGTTATATAATAATAACAACCTAATTTAAACCTTAGGTTGATGTTATTAAGAACATCATATCTAAAAATATTAGATTAGGCCCAAGCAAAGAATCTACTTGCCCTCCTGCCTGATTGATATTTTCTTACTTCTATCACACGCTCTCGCTCTATCTCTCAAGTTTTTTCCTCACGTATATAGGCACATTCTTTAATATTTACTCACGTCTCACCCATCCATACATCTATGCACCCTCATACATTGATTAACTTTCACACGACTACACACACTTGTATGCTTTACTAAAACTGCAACTAACATTAATTAATATATATGTATATATGTGTGACAACTTTAGTAATATGTGAAATCGAACTCACTTCTGTAATACTTGAAATAATTATGTATTTTTAATATTTTTTGAAATTAGTACTGTGAAATATTTATTATTTTTATTTAAAATATTTCTTAACCATATAGTAATACTTGAAATAATTGGATTTGTTATAAGACTTGCGTTGTATAATAACTATTTATGAATAAAATGGATATTAAAACACTGCTATATAACCATTAGGATAATTATTTCAATCTAAAATTCTAAAACGCACTCTTAAAAACATGCTGCCTGATTGTTGAGAGAAATAAATGATTATTATTTATTGTTAGAACCACGGTCTTTTTACTTCAGATTTTTTGAGATTTTGGTTTCAAATTTTAATTATCGAAAGACTGGCGCATTTGAATGAAAAAGGATGTTAAAGTTATTAACTCGTATCGATAAACGCGCCCTAATTATAATATTCTTTATTACAATTATTCCAGTTACACCAGAATGAAAACCGCAATGTCTTATTCGTAATTGATTATCATTGCATATAAAGTAAATAACTAGACAACTTTGATGCATGAAAATTGACAAACGTAGTTTCCTCTACACGATTTTCTATTGCTTGATTTTATAAACCAGATAGTACGACTCGTTCCAAATTCAGAGAATACATACAATACTTAATTAGTACTATTAATAGTTAGAAACACCATTTAATTGGTAAAATTGCATGTTATAGATGTTTTTTTCATGCTATTATTATATTTTACAACTCTTGAAAAATTTTTGATGCAAATGCAACGTAATTACGTTCATAACAAATTTAAAATAGGCACATGGCACGATCTCTAATTATAATTTAAGATCTATATTTTGCAGAAAATGTGCAGTTTTGCCAAAGTGTAAGACTGTTTTTCTATTTATTTCTAAGATTATATTTTTTATCGTTGTAAATAACATAAAAATAATTTCTACGTTTTCTGATGTTTTAATATTTGTCTTGGTCTATGGCTATATCTACTACATAAAAGATACTCTGTAGTCTACAATTGTTGTCATATGTCTTCTAACGTTTGTCATTGAGAATATCGAGAATCAAGTTATTGAGAATTAAGTCTACTATTGTTGAACTCCATCTAGTCTTTTTGTATTTTAAAATAGAAAAATGAATTTCGGAGGGACTTTTCGGTTAAATAAATTTGCATGTTTTACTTTACTCTTTGTACTTTTTCTTATTGTTTATTGGAGATCTGGTGGTGGTGGTGAGCCACCTAAAAGAAATGAATTAGTTAATTTGAAAAAAATGTTAAAAGTTGCTATATATGTAGCCGAACTCGGTGGTAAAAAAGTAGTGGAAACAAAAGATCAAATCTTACACATAGAAAGTAAAGGGAAGACTTTGGAAGAAGTAAACGACCCTGTAACTGAAGCGGA
Source organism: Eumeta japonica (assembly GCA_005406025.1). Taxonomy (NCBI): domain Eukaryota; kingdom Metazoa; phylum Arthropoda; class Insecta; order Lepidoptera; family Psychidae; genus Eumeta; species Eumeta japonica. The sequence continues at coordinate 159,401 of BGZK01000109.1, forward strand.
TTACGTATCTCATTGCGCTATGTATTACAGTTTGAGAAATATATTTCCTCAAATTAATGTGATTTCTGAAGAACACACTTCGAAATGTGCAATTCAAGATAATGACTACGATGCCTCGTCTGCTGATCATCATGCCATAGACCGATTGAATGACGAGTTTGTTTTCTCCAAAGATGTTACGATATGGATAGATCCTTTAGATGCTACAAAAGAGTATACAGGTAAAGTGTTTTTATCTAATAAAAAAATTTAAATGAAGTGATGGGATTTTGATTAAAACTTTCATTAAATTGGTTAATTGATATTGTAATGAGGTATGAAGTACATAATTTCCAAATTATGTCTATGAAAATAATATTATTAGATGGAAAAATACAGTTGCCCTTTGTCACATTGTATCTTCATTTCCTTTTTTTAATTTTTATATTTTTATAACAGTTTATATAATCTTATAACAGCATGACTCAACTATGTTATTGTATCAAACTAGAAAATATGTAACAATATCTATGATCATTATCTTTTTTTTGTAGAAGGTCTATATCAATATGTCACAACAATGGTGTGTGTGGCTATCAAAGGTGTTCCAGTAGTTGGAGTCATCCATTATCCATTTGCTTCTCAGACTTACTGGGGATGGATTCCAAGTGCAACTTCTCCAAACATTGCAAATATTGTTCAGGTAAATTTATACAGTTGATTTTGACAAACAAAATTGTTAGCACCGAGTTTCACATCACATATTTTAGTGAATTAGTAGTGCTTGTAGATAAAAATTATTGTTTGTACATTTAAGTTTATTTAACTGTACAGATCATATTCTTAGCATCCTTGTTGCTAAGTATGGATTTTCTCTAAAAAAGTTTATCCCCAATAAATTTATGTACACATTTAAGATATTACTTGATTTAATTTAGACAAAAAAAATTGACACTTGAAACAGACTTGTGGAAGGTTTTTTAAAATTTATTAAAACATAGTAAATTCCCAACACTCAATGAATATTTATAGTGAATTGGCCATTTCAGTATTAATGTACAAAAAAAAAATTGTAGGCAGTCTTTGAGGACTGCTGACAAAAGTGCAAACTCAAAAGTTTTCCATAATATATATTAGTTTTCATGATCCATACACTATTCAACTAAACTGTACTGCAATCCGATCCTTATTTAGTATGGCATCAGTATTCATAACTTGTGCCTACATAGTGAGCAATGCTATTATTACGATAAATTGAAGTGAAGTATGAACCAGGATTCAAATTTTCACTTATAAATTAACACTTGCTTGATGTATGTCAATCCTCTTAAATCAATATTAAATTTAATGTACAAGGATTGATAGTGTAAGAGCACATCATTGACGGTTAACGTTGGGTTGCATGCTGCATGTTATCACATGTCATAGACAAGCATCTAATTAATTATTTGAATAATGCAGTGCACTGCATTACATAAACATTAGCATGTCAGTGGTGTGAAAATCATAACATTATGTAGGGAAATTGGAATACTCATTGGGTCATGTCTTTTACAGAAAGAAGAAAACAAAGAGCATCCTAAAGTTGTTGTATCAATTTCACATGCTGGCACAGTCAAAGATTTGGCATTTGAGGCTTTTGGAGCTAAAACAACTGTCTTATCCGCGGCTGGTGCTGGCTTTAAAGCAATGGGAGTAGTAAATGGCACATATGATATCTATCTTCATACAAGTGCAATAAAAAAATGGGACATTTGTGCTGGTAACGCTATATTAAATGCAGTAAATGGTGAAATGAGGACAACAAAAGGCGATAAAATTGACTATACTCCGAAAGATTCTACAGACCATAAAGTGACTGATGGCATCGTAGCAACGAGACACCATAATGACTATTATTTAAAGAGAATTATTGAGGTTTTAAAAACCCACTAAGTGCCAATCTTTCTCTATTGTACAATTATTAATAATATATCTAAAATAACATACATAAGACTGTAAAGTTGTATAAAATATTTATGTTTTTTGTCCACCAGTACTAAGTGCAACAGTTATGTTATTTATTTTAGTCCTTGTATAGTTAGAAAGCATTAGTAAACTCCATCGAGTTAGTTGTTGTGATCTTGTATAATGTGAAATTTATTTTATTTCTCAGTTGTTGTGCTATCAGGGTTTTAGATGTATTTTGATGTGGTTATTTGATGTAATTTTGGTTTTTTAAAATGTGTTAATAATTAGATTAAGTAAGTGTGTGAACTCCTGTCGTTAATAGAAATTTGTTATTTGACATTTTATTAGATCATATTTACAATGTAATATTTAGAATAATGAGAAGAATCTAGTAAACTAACACAAAAAGTTTAGTTTTAAAACAATTACAAATTATAAATAACAATTTGAATATTAAAACATTATAAGCAATTTATTGAAATTGAATTACAGTGAATAATTATGATTAAATAATTAAGTATTTATGGGTGATGAATATTTCTAGTTATTCAAAGAGTTATGATTTTTAATTGAAAATATGCAAATTTTGTGTTACAAAGTCCGAATAAAGATAGCATAGAGGGAGTCATAAAATAAAAACACACTTCCTTCTATTTGAACTTATTTGTTTTATGATGTCTGTAATAAAAAAAAAGGGGTAGTAATTTAATTGACAAACATGCTCCTGACGAAAGTTTTACATTTTTTTCATGTTCGTAAAAGAGAATCTAATGCTGTCGTTTACCAAACTTATTATTGACAATATTTGCACTTAGTTTTTACCATGAATTCATATAAAAATGCTTAAACTGTTTAAAAATATGTTTTTGTATCAATTAAAAATGCAACATATATACAAATAAAGTTCAAACAAATTAAATGTCTCTTTATGTTTATTTGTTTGGGCTAATCTCCAAAATGGTGGAAGTGATTGTGTTCAAAGAACATTCTGCTTGTATATATTATTTGCTTAAACATTGAAAGTGACAAAAAATAGTTTCCTACATTCCAAATAATGATTATATTACCAATATATCATTTAATATACATATCCAATAAAAGTGGAAATGTGTAAATATGACTCCAACATAATTTTATAATCGATGTGGTAGAGCCATGCTACGGTCAACTTGATAGCGGTAAGAATATGCTGGCTCAACCAGTAAGATTACACCATACTCTCACAGAATATAGATGTGAAGCAACAGTCTTCACTGTTACGTTTTATTCACCAAATGAAAGTTCCAGTGGCTCACTCCCCTCTTTATAGCTCCATTCTTCCATCTATCAGATGTCTTATTCCTGCCCAATATGGTAGCCATTGAAGAAGCTAGCACTGGTGGCCTCTGGGGTTGTAAATGCCCATGGATTACGAGGAGGCAACGATGACCACTTGCTCTTTGGTCTCGCATGCTCATTTGCCCCTCTAAAACGCTAAGAAAAAAATAGAGAATGCTCTGTTTAATTTAGTTCAATGAAAAACGTCTAAAATCGTTTTTGTTTTTTCATTTCATATATTTTTGTAGTAATTCATGTTCTTTTCCAATAATATATATCTGAAGAGTTTTAAAATTACACTTGATTTACAGATAAATTATTAATTTACAGATATCAGTTGCATTGAAAAAAATTTGGTTAATGCTATATTGAATTTTATATTATTAAATTTTACATTTAGAAAAATTAAAGAATACACTTAAGGCCACTGCATATAAATGAAATGTTTTATCAGTTCCATAAATGAAGTGCCTAATATTATTGTGTGATTCCTTATACTTTTAGGCTAATAGAACAGTTTTTAAACAGAAACATAAATTTTGTCAATTATCTGATTCACTTCATACTGATTCAATCACTATTCACTTAATATTTATCTACCAATATTTTTAAAATGCTATTGGGAATAAATGAAATAAAAAATATATAAAAATGATGACTGTTTGAATAATATGAATATTTGTTTTTGTTTGCACATTCTTGATATTATCATTATATTTTACAGGCTATATGAAATGCTAATTCAATAGTTTCAACTATTTTAGAGCTAGGTTTAATTTGCTTTCAATATAACAGTAATGCAGATACAGAAGCGTCTTACATTTCAAACACATTAAATGAGCTGAATATTTTCTTACATGTCAAATGTGTTCTTCTTTGTTTTGACTAAGCAATGTCCTGTGCACAGAAGTAGATTATCTGTTGGAATTCAAAACAGGAGATGGACAAAAAAAATGTATACAATCAGAAAAATAACAGCGATGCCCGAGGAAAGACCAATATTGGCATTGGTATAGAAAGCAGAGCTGCAAGTGAAGTAGAGTTCAGAAACAATCCCTGCTAAATTGTAATATATGCACAGCATAATGGGCGGATAAAAGTCTTGAAATGAAGCTTGTTTATAGGTTTTGAAAATTATCAAAGTTGATTGCAATTATGCATCATTAGGGACATAAAATCCAATAATATTTTTAAAGAAATATTGTATTTACTGGTTTTCTTTATGAGGGGAACTGCCTACACATAATTATTGTAATATTAAATAGCGATTATTATGATAATATGTTGTTAACACAAAAGTTACTCTTGCATAATCCCTCAAAGGTCCGTTGACGGTTTCGGTACATACCGGGTCACTACAGTCAACGGTCCATCATTTTCGCGCGCTTGCGCCGTGCGACGGGACGGCAAACGATTTCATTTTGCGCATAGTTTGAATTAGTACTCTATAGTTGTTATACATTTTAGGAATGTAGATAAAATTTGCTAACTCGAAGAAAAGAAAACTAATTGAAAACGGTCTCCAGTAAGAAGGAATGAAATGTTAAACTTAGAGAGCTGTACCTTCCAAGACTTTGCTCAAATACAAAGAAATAAAACCACATTGTTGTTCTTATTTGTATTTCATTTATTCCTTATTAAGTATTTTGCAATAATATTTAATAAAACATCAACATGCCATACGTTTTTTTTTTTTCAAGGGAGACATTACATCGCAAGGCGTCGGACCACCGCGCTCAGGTAGAGCGTTTTTTTGTTAAGCCTGTTTTCATGGCGAGTTTGTTTCAAAGAGAGTGATTTATTGCTTGCGCCTTTGGAGCCCCTAAATAGACTATACAAAAATATAAAGAATTGTATATTTTTGTTGTTTGCTTTGTGATTAAAAATTAAAAACAGATTAGTTGAAATATAGAGTCTTAAATTTATACAATGAAATGTATTCATATATGTGCAAATTTAAGGCATTACATATAAAATAGAATAACTATTCTACAAAATAAACTTTGAAAACAATAAACTTTACATAGAAATTTTTTTAAATACAGCTCTATAAAAAAAACCGAAAATTTCCGAAATTCGTGACGAGTTTAGTATAGGTATGCCCTGTGACAAGGTTAGACGAATATTCAATGTTGAAATACTTTTATATATCTAAAATTAATCAAATATTAATATAAAGTCAACGTTTATAAAGTTTCACACCGTTTTCATAATAAAGGGAATTTAACCGAAATAGTAACGGTTTTCCGAGCTTAGTTTGTCGATCGAAATTTTACCTGAAAACATTCGAATTAACTAAAAAATGTTTTTAACGAACAAAAATATATATTTAAGATTTTATATTAAATACTTCTTTCAACTTTAATAAGCTTTTAAAAGCATTTTATTAATAAACTACACTATACGCTTTTTCCCGATACAAAACCACAAAAGAGAATGAATAATACACAGATCAGTAATGCCACAGCTTATAAACTACAGTGTAAAATTGTTGCTTCATTCCTAAATTAATAAGAACATTTTTCTGTTTATGAATTTTATGTATATTCTTTAATATTTTGCATCATCCTGAAAAGTTGCACCCAGATATAAAACATAAAGTCTCGATATTCTTAGGGACCCGATACTTTACTGTATATCTTAAACAGTAAAGAAAACACGAGAAATTGAGTAAAATCGAAAAGCGCCCCCATGTACAAGAATACTCTTGATTGTAATATTTTCACATACGACTAACTTAAATTTCACAGCAGCATAAACTTGAGTTACTACAACATACTTTTTTTTTTTAATTTAACTGCATAGTAAACAAGCCAAGTTGTCCACATTTATCTCTTTTTGTCAAATATGCTTGTCATGCATTAGTGAGAAACGCACATAGACGACAGTTTCGAAATTTTTAAGCGGTCTATGCTATCTTTACTCTGAGTTTATAAAGAACGAAAAAGTTGTAGATTGTTTTGTGAAAAAACTGCATATCGGTTTTTTGGAATAAAGTCTAAGAAAGGATCATCTGCATCAAATTTAGTAATATAAAGATACTTGTAATAAAAAGGCTGTGAATACATACTGAAGGAAAATCAAAATAATTGCCTGTCATTTTGTAATAACAATAAAGGGCCTAGTATTCTATAACCTATTTTTTAAATATATATTCGCATTTCTCGATTTCAACTGATTAATTTTCGTATCCGTACCTAGGCAACTGAGCAAAGCTCGTCATTCAAGTTTATACGAGAATATGACATCTTCCCATGGGAAAAGTTGCTCCATTTTCAACAATAAATATTTAGGCATTTTATAAGTTACTATGTATTTATTTCATGAATGCCATCTGTAGCCTGTGATGTAGGGCCATTTCTTGTTGAGAGTCAAAAATATGTCAGCAATATAATTACATCAAAATTCAACGAAATGACGCTAAATAACGCGACATTCAGATTTTTTTTATCTCATTTTTTCCAAGAAACAGACCTATACAGATAAATTTGAAAAGTAAACTTTTTGACATCTAATACAACAAAGTACAAATTTACACAGAAATCATTAAAGCCGTGCCGACATGTCCATGTACAGTATAACGCACGAAACTTTACCGCTTTGAAGCTAGTAACGAACGCGGGGGATAACAGGGAGCGTTATACCTGCGCATCGTATAATTCACAACGGCAGAGTTTCGTGTGTTGTACTGTGCAAATTGCTTATTTTATATATATTATTGGGATGATTAATTTATTTATATGTATACAAATATCAATCTTTACATAGAAAATAAATTCTTACCAAGGACAAGCTCTGAATTTAAATATTTAGAATTTACTCTTTCAATTTAATGTTTCTCCATTAAGAATACAAGATTTTTTTTTATTTTTTCCAATTTCTTATATTCTATTACCTTTCAAGATATAGACATCCTGTTTATTGGAATATATCGAGGATTCCATAAAATTTATTTTTTACTTTTCCTGTAGCTCGCGTTAGGTCAACATTATGATCTGTCATTTTTTTAATAAAATTCTTTTTTTCTCATTTTTAGATTATAAATCGATTAGTATATGAGAGAAATGATACATATTCTTGTAAAAAATTTAAATCTCTTATTTAATTTGTGATGACTAGTATTTTTTGCCAATAAAAAATAAATAGAATCACTGATACATTCACAGAAAATTCAAATTTACTATGTCTTTATAAGTTTTATTACATATAATAGAATTGGTATGTAGTGTGGAAATGTAATCGTAGGAATAAATTTTATTGTTATTTAATTTCTAGTTTTTATCTGCGACTCCACTCGCGTGGACATACAATGATTTCTTTTAATAAATAGGATTTGCGTAAAACCCGTCATGTGTGAGCGTTTATGTCCCGAAAAGAAAAACTATAGCGAATTTCAGGTTAATTGGATCTATAGTTTCGGAGATCTCATAAAATGATCAATGTTTTGGATAGGAATTGCGTAAAATCCGCTCTCAGTGAGCGTCTGCATCCTGAAAGTCCCACAGGATTCAGTTAAACAATTTCTATTATAGTGTATACGAATGATCTACCACATCTTGTAAAGGATGGTCATGGGATTGTGCTGATGCTACGTCCTTTTTTATATTTATTTTATATATTATATACAAATTTTTAATATTAACATTACTTTATTAATAGGCGTCAACGAGTTTTTGACAAAGTACACAGTGGGTACCATCTCTGAAATAGTTGAGTGGTTTAGTATTAATAATCTTCGTCTCTATAGGAGGAAAACAAAACTTGTTCAATTTTCTATGGCTAGGTAATGATAAACTAGTCGACGCAAATGTTATGGTCAAGAACGAGATATTGAATTTGGTGGACACCTTATTCCTTGATCTCACTTAAGATGCTGAATTGTGTTGGAATTATCATATTACGATATAAGCGAAAAGGCTAAGTTCTACAGTATATGCAGTGAAAAGAATTCGGCGACTTGCAGATGAAAGTACCGCGAGACCGATTTATTTCAGTTTTTTTCATAGTCTTTTGACCTATAGAATTTTGTTATGAGGTCACACAGCCGATATTAACACACTTTTTGTGCTGTAGAAGCGAGCTATTTATACTGCTTATTATTCGATACCAACGACATCTCTCAGAGAAAAATTGAAGAAAATTAATATCTTAACTTTAGCGTTACAGTATATATATATATATATGAAAACTTGGCATACATCAAGAGAAATATAGAACCGTTCCAAAAAAGGAGCGACATCCATAACATTAACACTAGACATAAGAACGATCTTATTGCTCATAAAACCCGTCTAAGCAAAATTAGCAAATTATTTAAGGGGCAGTGTGTGTGCTTTTATAATAAGATCCGGACTGAAATTAAAAATTTGCCATTATATGTGAATTTAAACGTTTCGTTAAAAGAAAGTTATATAGCAAGGGCTATTATACCGTGTCTTAATATCCTATTGGAAAAAGTCTTGGGTTTGAACTGTTTGGCTATCAGGTTGTTTCATATTATTCCTAAATGTCAACTAAGTTATTACTCAATACTTTATAGTGATGAGTAAAAAAAACCACCTTGAGTTTCTTGCCATTTTTCTCTAGGTGAATCAGCATTTGGAGTGGGTAGTAATGTCCAAAAGAATTCATAAATGACGTATTCCTAGTGTAATGTCATTATCTTCAAAATAAAAATATTTTTGATTTGATTTGACCCACGCCGAATTCCAAGTCAATCGGATCTATGGTTTCGGAGATCTCGTGATGAGTCATGAGGTATTTTGCAAATATATGTACAGATAGTTTATAAGTTTAGAAATATAAGGTTAGGAATAAGTTTCATTATTATATAAATTGCAGTTTAATAGCTTATAAATGTGTAGAAGCTTAGGACATAGTTTTTTTGTTCTTCATTTTATTCGTTTTTATGCTTTATTTTTTTTCTTTGTTATACGAAAATAAAATTTCGGAAATTGTAGTTTATTTAATTTTTCCTCTAAATCTGATCATATGTGTATTCTTATACATACATACAGATTCATACTGGTATGACACACGTCACGTAATGAATCGTGTATACATCACGCGACGCAATTTAGCATCTTCGTTACATATTGTTTTTCCCTTAGCAATTGATATAGATAGTACGATATGCTGTACTTTCAATGTTGCATACATAGGGGGCGTTAAAGTATTAGGTACAGTACAACGCACGATACTTTGCCGCTCTGAATTGCTTGCGAATGATGTAATACGCGGGTTTAACACTCCCCGACCTTTTCTTCTTCTCTATTTTAAGCCATTGCGACGCTTTCATAATTAACTTCACAGTGGCAGTTTCGTGCATTATACTGTAAGTAGATTTTCAATGATTTTATACCCCCCCTTCTGTAGGAGTAAAAGTAAGAAAATGTATGAACCCTTCCCAAAATGATGGAGTAAGATTTTAAATATTTGGTAAATATTCAAATACAATGTATAAAGTATTGATAATTTTAAAAATTGAATTATTAGTGTTTTTATAAAATCAGAAGTACAAGTTACGTAATGTTCACGGATTCCATGTACAAGTTACTGTATCATTAATGATTGGTAATTTATCTTTACGAATCGGGCTTGAATTTCTTAAATCTGTTGAATTAGTAATGTCCTTTTCATTTTATCGCACTCATCAACTTCGCATGCGTCGGGTGGTTATACGCTACGCGTTGGGCGAACTTTTTCGTCTCTGCATTCCTGCTTTTTAGGAATACTTTTTGAATTATAATTTCCAGGTTTTTGGGAGGCATGGTACGGGCTGGATATAATAGAGTATTAATATTATTTATTTCTTATAAGAAAAACGAAAATAATACTGTATAATCATATAAAAAATGATAGCATTAATTTAAATTATAAATATTCTTTTGTAAAGATTTTCACTATATTGTTATTGTATGTACAATTTATAATATTCCCCCACTTTTTGTCATTAACAGTAAGAAAACATTGAACATCCCGCCCCCTGAGTCTGCTTACACAATACTTAAATGCCCGCATATAAACATGTCTACAAAGGTTGAAATTTCTTTGATGTGCAGACTTCCTCACGATGTTTGTCAAAATGACTGTAAGCTGATATTCCAATTTTCACATAACTTACATGGTTTGAAGTTTTTATCTTCTCCCGCGCCGCAGATGATAACCATTGAATTATCTTTCCAATTTTTGCAATATATGATAAATATAAATAAGCTTATGTATGAACTTAATCTCCCGGTAGACCACCATAACAAAGGTACCGCCCTCCATAAAGATATCATAGCACTGACCTGTACTTATTGTCATCCTTACTGCAGAAAAACATCCTCGTATATTTTTGTTAGAGTGGCTAAGTACCTTAAAGAGCTGTTAAGCTGACTCACTGCAGAAACAATGGCTTGAGCTTTTCATGGTGCCCAGCAATTTAATTTGACAATAAAAAGGTATTGGTCAATTTTCTTATGGTTGGGGGTTCAACAAGTTACTTTAAAATTCAAAAACAATGCATCGACTCCTTAATCATTAATGTCTTCTCGAGTTTTGCAAATTCATAATTCATTGTACACATGAACAATTTGTGCACATGTATAAAAAATCAATAAAAACATCTATATTTATTTGAAAAATGTTACATAGAAAGCATTTTTTTACAAATACCCTTACATTTTGTAAAATAATTTTAGGTTATATTGGATTAAGTTGGCCAAAAATCTAAAAAATATTTCAATATTTAAAACATAAAAATAATTTTACACTATAGCAAAGAAAAATGTCATATCATAAATACCATACTATTTATTACACTGAAAATGGAAAGATATTAAGAAAATAGAAACTAGAATTATGATAACTATATTTTTATTTTAATAAATTAAGCAGTTCATTTTAAAATACATGATAATGCATTTATATTTTCAGTTTATTTCCAACAAATTTATAAGCAAAATCTTGTGTAAAGGAATGTGTTTAAACGGAATATACTAATGGATGGATTTAGATTTTGGTATGTACACAGAAATTATACAACTTTAAACAGTATCCATTGAATTTAAGAACCCAATCATAGAAATAGGAAAGCCTGCCGCCACTGCCATGTTTTACTACAACTATTACAATGCAACATTTATACAGGAAACATTTGGGGATGTTGATATCGTTGCTATTATGGAACAATCATAAATTATAATGTTGTTAACATGACAAATTTGCATATGCGCATTAGTAGACACGGTTTCAGGCTTTCCTACTTCCATGCGGCCAATGTTTTTATTTGGCAATGCAGGTAGGAGTGTATAAAACAAATAAGTTCTAAATATAATTTTAAGCACATTTACAATACAAGTCAAAAACATTGTCATAAACTGACATTTTAGAAATACCAAATTATGAAATTTTATAAAGATGTCAAAATTAAGGTATAACACTATTAATGTAATCTCTTTCACTTGTGTTTTTTTCACTTTTATTGAAATATTTTCTTCATGAGTTATAGTGAAGTTATTTGCAATTTCACATAAATTAAATAAATCACTTGCTTAATGATGAATTTTTTTAAAAAAGTCTATTGACATAGAATTTATTAAAGAGAATAAATAATATTATTAGCTTTGATAAGTATTTGGAAAAGTAGTTTTGGAACAATATTATTAAACAACTGTGTACATAAGGGAGTTCATTTAAAGGCAGTACATATTTTCATATCCTTCTTTTACCACAATATAAATTTTCACACATTTGGAATATAAAGAATATCACATAACCAATTTGATCTGTTCTACAATGTATAATAATCAATACAACAATACTTAGTACTACTGTATTCACCAACTTTGACAGATAAAAGAAAATATTTCTCGCTTTATGGTTTCACCTTTAAGATTGGATTGGGGAATATTATTTATGCAATGTGCGAGATGAAAAAATCACATTTTTCTGACTAATTTAAGAAGATCCTAATAGAAGACATAACATTATCAGAAAAAATGACTTAATTTAACATTTTGATACCAATCACACCAATCTTAAAATAGTTTCACTTTATACAATGTTTGGAAAGAAAAATATAATAATTTACATAAAAAGACAAATGTTACAAAATTGTCAAAATATGGAACAATAAGCAAAAGAAATATTAAGTAACCTGTTAGATTTCTAAAAACATTAGTCTGTTCCTTTTACACTGTTGATTTGAAGTAGTCTGCCACTACTAAATACATAACTGTTATTTGATATCCTATTACCCTACTTATGGATATACCTTATATTTATTTAGCACTATAAACTCACAGAAGCCTGGGATATTTTTATTTCATTTTGCATGTTTATATTAACATTAAACATTTTTGATAACAATAATTAGGTGCTGGCGCTGCTTGCCAATATAGGAAAAAGAACAAGTGGTTAAAATTGTAAGTACATATTAAGAAAAATCTTTGACTTGGAACCTTAAACAGAAATAAAAACAGAACTATTTCAGTTACAGTCGCTTACATACGTCTGTATCCTTTATGTCCAATACCTGTAATTTTAAATAATTCTATAGAAAAAGATGCCTTCAGTATACTTGTACAAGAAATAATTGTGAATTGCGAGGTTGATAATTACAATATGTGTTGGCCCACAAATTAATGTATTTTGTATTTCTCTTTCAATTGTGGCTGATAATAAAAATTTAAATCTATATGTTATGCTTTTTTAAACATTTTGACATTCAATCATATAATTAATTACAATCTATTCGGGCAATCTTCATTACAGGTGTAATTGATATTGAAGTTCTGGATTTTTAACACAACATCAGCTTGTGAGACAAGTTAGGGCAGTATTGGCCTCGCGGTAGGCTGTCTGTCCTATGTACAGTTGAGCGGCGCCGGCGCACACACATCTCACACGTCACTCTTCGCCCCCAAACACACGCGCTTATTGTCCCAACTAGGCAGAGGCGGTCGACTGTTACACAGAGTCATCTGTATGGTCAAAGGTGTGATCAATAGATTAATTAATTCAAATAAGGCTACAAACTCGCTTCAGATTATTGTTGTGAATCTATTTATACAAATAATATCAATAATAATATGAATACAGAATTGTGGCTGGTTAGTGGTGATGAAGCAGCATAAGGCATATCCAGTGCCAGGCTTTATAATAAGAATAGAGAAATAATGCACAACAAAAGAATCAAATTGTCAACAAGAAAATATATAAAAAAATTTAAAGATTGCTAGGTTAAAAATTTTAAAACACTGTTCAAAAAATAAATGTAGTGATTTCATTGGAAAGTACCTATTTCAAGTTCAATGTTATGAGGTTTTATGTTGTTTATATTCATTTGTACTGTTAAAAATAATTCCATGGCACTGACAAGTTTTTGCTTAAGGGTTTTACAGCTATTGAATAATAAAGTAAAAAGGTAATTAGTAAATGTAATCCAAAAGATTTGATAGAAATTTGTGTTTAGAACTACAAGTTTTTGAGGGGTATGTACCCTTTGAAGTAATCTCAATATGAGATTTAACTTCATATTAAAAATATAACATCTTTACCCATTCTGAGATTAATTTTATCAAGCCTTTAATGACATTTTACATAGTAATCTGTAAACTTAATGACATTTTACATAGACATCATACATACATCTGTAAACTGTAAAAAATTAAAACAAGATGATGTACAAAAAAATCATCTAATTCAATATGAGAAAAATTTGTAGTCAAAGGTATCAGATTTATGTTTTCTTACTTGCTGTGACTCTTGCTATATAGATCAGTGTTTCCAACTGCAAACACATGTCATATTAAATTGGATGATTTTTTACACCATCTTGATTCCATCTTTTTAGTTCACTTTTACACAATTGGGTTTTTTGATTTTTTTTAATATTTTTTTCTTTAATGATTGGTTGTCCAACTCATATAAACTTAAAGCTATAAGAGTTTGCAGAACATATTTTTCTTGATGAGCACTTAAAGCAGGTTATAGAGTTCCACAAAAATATTATATTTTACTAAGTAACTAATAGATTACAATTAGTTTGCTACACAAGTAAGGTATTTGTTACATTACTAAGAAAAAGATATCTGTGGCACAATGTAATAAGTCAAACTATAAGTTATATATTAATTGTTGCAAATTTTGAGATTTTGTAAAAAGATTTTGCGCAACGCTTTATTCCTCTCCTTTAAAGTTACAAAACTAGAAATATAGATGAATTCAAAGCATTAATTGAACTAACAGGTTATCTTTGGAGTTACGTAAATGTGGATATTTACAGATTTATGCATTCACATATTAAGTCATCGAAAAAAATGGAGTAGCCTCTTGCCCTGAAGTAAACTGAATATACAAAATTCAAATTTTTTTCTAAAACAAAGATATTGAATCAAGGTGATGAATTGGAAAAGAATAAAAAGTTTTGCTACATCTGTATTAAAAATCTGTTAATAAAAATAATACTAACGCAATTGACAAAAACTTTCTTTCCTTGTATTCTGTTATTTCTCTAATAGAATTGTTGACAGTTTATTATAAAAAATAGAATATTTAAATGCATAGTTTAACTTGTATTCTCTCATTGTAGAGGTAGCATAGCAGTTTCATTTTATATTTGTAATAAGAAATTGCATAGCCTTTGAGAACAAACATCAATGTCTGCATAGTATTACATAAACACAAGAATTCAAAGACTTAAAAAAAACATATGCGATTTATGAACACAGTCTCCAATGTATGTACAGAATATGTGAACTTTTTTCTTTTATTACTTAAAAAGACAAAAATGATATCCAATACTAGTCATTATATTATTTATTAAAAACTTACCATGGTACCACCACTTCGTTTTTTTAGGATTTTTGTTGCAAGTTTTAACATAAAATGAGTTGTCAGGTGGTCGCTTCTGAAACATTAAATATATTCATAAAAAAAGACAGGAAAAATAATTAGTGAGAAATGTGATTAATAACACTAAAATCATAATTTTCTAAATATTTTTGGGTTTAAATTTGGCAATAAATGTATTGAAATTCCCATTGAAATACAAAAGTATGTTTCTTTAGTTTTTTTTTAATGGCTAACTGCAAAAAAAATTTTGAACATAAAATGTTCCATTTGTACTTTAATTTTACATAAGCATACAAGCTTTTAAAAAAACTATAGCACACCATACGTTTTATTTTTTTTACAACAATATAGTGCATTGTTATGAAGAAATTCATTTTTTTCAAACTTGGAACTATTTTTTTTCCATTTTTTTTTGTTAAATATTCTAAATTTACATGCTAAATTTTGGAATGGAGAAATGAAAACTGTAGGTGGTACGACTTTTTTAAGGCGTCGCGGCGAGGGAGCTCGCGCGTTCAGCCGGTGACGACTACGCTTCAGCTTGTTCGCACAAGCGCGGTGTCAAAGCACGTTTCGCGCTTTATGCACTGCCCGCTGTTTCAGTTTTTAAAAACTTACAAATAATCTAAAATTGAAACAAAATTTTTACTCCTGAAAAATCATCGAACGATGAATCGCAGTCATCACCATAGTCACTGACAGTTGAATCAGATTCTTCCGTATAATCAGACTCTGAGACTGTATGAAAAAAATTTCATGGTATTTCACTAAGTACTTATTGTTGGACAGAATTTTTCCTATATATTTTTTTTCCCGTTATTTAGGCTTTGTGAGTAATGCGCTCCAAATGAAGACCTTGTAAATCTTCATCAACACATCTACTTTGTAACACTACTTATACCTAGTAATCCATTACCTATTTCAAGTTTGAAAATTTGTTTTCCACCAAAGGCGGCTCGTCTTAAAGAGCGCTGGTGCAGTGCACTCCCACAAAAATTAAGTAATAAATATATTTCTTTATGTAACCTATAATACTTATATACATTCTACTATACCTGCCTATGCACTCATAATAACAGATTACTAGAAACTACCTACGCGTATTGAGTTGAAAGTTCTCTAACATATTTGGTGTTAAGTTGCAACGAGTGGAGCGCCAGCGATTGCGCTCCTATGGAGCAAACTTTAGTACAATCTCTTGCACTGTATTCAAGGAGTGCGAAAGAGAAACATCGACACGGTTCGACGCGTGAAACAAAAGATTTTGTATGAGAAATGAACTTCATCTGGAGCGCCGCTCTTGCGCTACGTTGCCAGATCGCGGTGTGATGGCGAATGACACGCGGAGAAATGCGTTGTTGCCGTCCATCATGTAAACAAACAAACGTGTATTTTAAACCAGTTATTAGTGTCGTGTCGTGTGTCGGTTTGTTGGTTATTTTACGGGAGTTTCTTATAATTTACGTATTAAAAATAATTTGTGCGCAACGTTTGTGTTAAAAATGGAACAATACAATGTGACTTTTATTAAACATTGTGAAAAAACTCTAGAAATGCGTCTCGAACTGAAAGTTAAGGGACCACCACGGCCTGAAATTGCACTTACTCAAAAATGTCGTTCGAAAACTAAAACTTATACGCGTGCTTTTAAATCTGAACAATATATCAAAACACCTTGGTTGTGTGATTGTGAAGACAGTAATAATTATTTTGTTTCCGTACTCGGAAACAAAGTACCCGCCTCCACAGACGAAATGGAATTATAATACACGTATAGTGAAAGCTATACACGATAATTTAGAGCCTCTGAAAGAGTGTATGCAAGCAATAATGGACAGTCATAACAGTGATCCCGATAGCTACAATCAAGCTCAATCGCTCCTTTCATATTCAAATAATGAAAACTTTTGTATTGGCTGAACTTTCATGCGACGCTTATGCCGCATTGTGAAATGTTGTTTAAATTTTACAGTCTCGATCACTTGACTCGATTAAAATCATGAATGAAGTCAGTAAATTCGAAAGAGTCGTAAACGAGTTACGTAATGCAGTTCCACCACCTTCGCCGAAGAAAAACGTCGTCCTGATGACGTAAATCATTCAGTTATGAGAAAAGAAGTATGTGACGTTTAAGAGTGCAGATTAAAGACAGATTTATACATACGAACCATTTATTGCTTCTAAATTGTTCTAAACAGATAGATTTGCGGACTACAATAAGAGTTTTCCTGAAGATGATTTTTAAAAATGGTAAACACTACAATTTCCTAGAAAAACCAAACTAAAAATGAGTTGTTAGTAATTTATAGCAGAGAAGATTTTCACAATGCTGACGGCGCCGTTGCTTTACTCAATATTTTATGGAATTTTCATTAGAATCTGTATTTGCTGAAAGCATGAAACTTTTAAATATTGTATGCACTATTCCTATGACCTCAGTAGAAAGTGAACGCTGTTTTTCGACGTTAAATAAAGTAAAAACGTTTACGCGCAATACTATGGCGCAAGACCGTCTTAATGCGTTATGTATGATAAGCATAGAAAAACACTTAATTAATTCAATATCAGATTTTCACAAGAAAGTGATAGATGTCTTCGCTCGCCAAAAAGACCGGCGAATTGATTTTTTATATAAATAAAGTTAATGGTAAGATCTTGTTTTTTGTTTTTATTTTTATTGAACACCCATAAAAATATGTCACGAGCCGCCTCTGTTTTCCACATTTCGTTTGTTCAGATAGGCTAGCACAACTATCCGCGAATCGTTTTATCGCGCGAGACACTGTTACCAGTTTTTCTAGCACTGTACGAAATATGTGAAACATCACAACACAGTGATAGTTTAAGGAACCCTGAAAGCTCCCTGTTTGTACCGATGAAAGCTTGAATAACGTACCTAGATATTGTGCATTTATAAATTGAAATTTTAACCAAAAATCCTTTCTAATTTGAAATATTCACTAAGATAAAAATTCATTGATTAGCATTTCCCTTGAAAGAATTTTCTAGCATTCACTGTATTACATATTGTACTTATATTTAAATACCATACAATCACAATGCAATTGACAAATAATGTTATTAATATACAACCGTCGCAACAAATACTTCATTTTATCAATATATAATCACAAGTGGCATAATTATGCTAAAACGTTGAGCAATGCCTTATGGTACAAAATAAATCTAATCATACATATATTTTGATTTAATATTAATCCTATGCCCATCTTAAGATAATTAAAACACATCCCTTTCTGTTTACCTCATGTGGTTTCACTGCATAATAGTAGCTAGTATGGATTAATGAATCGAGTATTTTATATAAGAACATCAATTATTATTGTCACCAGCAGATTTTTGTTGATGCCTGGGTTGCTTTATTTATGATAGCTCATAATTTGGTTATCCTTATATTAAAACCCTGTGATAGGCATTCCTCATGGAGAGAATATTTTTTGGGACTCAGTATTACTTGAAGTTTGACATTAAGATTGTTATACTTCGTAATGACATTCATAAAATCACCAATACAAAATTAAAGAGAAGACAAAATTAATATAAGACAAAAGACAGAACTTGCACTACCAGAAGAAAAAAAAAACAACTATGAGTTTTTATGATTTACAAAGTGCTTATTTTTTAACCTATTTTATATTTCATCTGACATGTAATAACTTCAATAACTAGTTTAGTACATTAGTCTGATTGCAGAGATTGATCTTTGGCATACTTTTCTGATAAGGTTACTACAGTTTGATTGTTAAATAACCAGCTTATTTATTCATAAGTAGTCATTTCCACACCATAAATTAAAATTTAGCAAGTTGTTTTCAATCCCCATTTCACTTTTAATTTCAACTTAAGTCATGCTGCCAGTCCTGATGCTGATCTTGGTTTTCCTTTAGATATTACAATTTGTTTCTGGTGTTAATACATTTTATTGTATAAATAGTATTCTATCTCACATTCCTAATTTACCTCTGTGCAAAATTTTATTACAATTTAGTCACTTTAGAAATAAGCCTTGATAAACATACAGACACTAATATTATTTTATACATAAATACATTTTATGTATAAATGTATAGATAAAGAAAAGTCGCCAACATCAAACTAAGTCTAAAATAATTAAAAATGTACATAAATTAGGCTATACATGTTCAGATTCTCAATACAATTAAAAAATTTTTCCTCACACTACATCAATAAGTGCTTAAGAAATGCAAATGAAATGTAACACGAATGAAAGAAAATTTGTATTAAATCCAAACCTAAGTAATATTTGGATTTTATTTAAATTCACTACTTATTACTTATACTTAATTCAATATCTTATAACATTATTTTATTTTTAACATATAGTATATATATGATACAATGATCTATTTCATTTGGTTTACGTAATGATTATGAAGGTAGGCTGAAAATAATCTTGCAAATTTATTCCTTTTTTGAAATTACTAGCGTGCATTTACCATGTTTGACTTCTCATTATTTCAAACATGTCGTAACAAAAAAATGACATGGTACAATTGAGCCATTAATTTCTTACTAAAGAGAGAAAAGATGATTCTTACACTAATAATTTCATTATAAAATACTGGTCCAAACAATTAAAACAAGGTCATAAAAGCCTTAAAGACAATCCCTGAAATGAGTCACTCGCTTCAGTCATTATGATGAAATTGTAGCAAAAATATAAAAACCAGAATTTTAGAAGATCGGTATATAAAACAATGGAACATTGCTAATCACGTGAGCATTAGTTCAGAACAACGTTAACGGAATAATTTATCAATATTGAGGCATGTCTAACGTTAGTATCTGTTGTATCCTTAAAATTTTAATTCCGATGGATATGGAGCAGGACGTGAAGTTATGTGGCATTTTTAAATATAAATAAAGATAAAGAGGTAGAAGTTATTCCCCGAATAATAACCTGTATCAAGACCTGGCTCAGGTAACGGGATGTAAAAAATAAACATGCATAATCAGAGAGGAAATTTAAGAATGAAAAGCTTTCTCAGAAGTTTAAAGTTCCTTCATTGACAGGGAAACTAATGGCCACTATTTATTGGTACCTCGAAGAGATATTAGATAGATTGTGTTTTTTATTAACTTAAAAGGTGAGCACTTACCGGTAGAGTTCTTTTCAGGTTATAATTAACAAAACTATGTGATGAATGCCATTTTATGAATACCATTTTGAAACATCCAGTCAATAAGAAAGACGAAATAGGAAAATTCAGTAAAGGCATATTAATTTTGCACAATAAAGCATCTGTGCATAGTGCTCAGTGAATAGCAAGAGCCAGGAAAAAAAGGGTTTGTATCATTGACCACCTATCCTACAGCTCAAACTTAGCGCCTGTAATCGTTTCCTATTCAGACTTTTGAAAATAGAATTAAGAAGACAATGGTTTTTTAAACGTTGGTGATAGTAAACATGCATTTTGACAATAAACTGATTTTTTAATGGCCTAGTATCTCTTTATAAGAAACTTAATAAAAGCATTTCCCTCTTAAGGGATTACATTGAAAAATTAAAAATATCCATGTTTGTCTTTTCTTAGATAGTTAAGTAAATAACTTATCAGCTTTCCCTCACATGTACATTTAAATTTCATATCAAAAGTAACTTACTTTTTCTTTACAGCTACTAAGCATGGAAACAATGGAAAGACAGACAGACTGCACAGATAATGCTGGAGACCAGTCATCAGTGAGGATGGATAGGCAGATATGCCCATTGGAATATACATGTGGGTGCACAGGGATATTGTTGCCCACGAACGTCACCTGCAAACAAAACGTAATCACAGACATTTTTGAATAATGCAACATTATAACTTATTTATTAATATGAATAAATAGCAAATTAATGACGTAATTGAAAGGCACATTATGCCACATTTTCACATGCTCAGCTACCAACCAAGCCTAGTCTTTTAAATTAAATATTATGATGACATAAACAATTATTCCCAAAATATAACAAACATTTTTTAATGCAATACTAGACAAAATTTGTTTATAAACACCTTTGATGTGGAACAAAAGCCTTTTGATACAAATTGTATTTACATTATGTTTAATTAACTAAAATAAAAATACTGAATAATATTATACAAAAAGACAGTAATGACTTACTACATGAATAGATTAAGACAGCTAGAAAGAAATGTCTTAATTATCCAACCAAATTTTAGAACTAAATGGATAGGGTTGTCACTTATATTCCATTACTTAATCCATGGTACACATTTTTATTAATCTTTTCCAGTAATATAGTAAGTACAGTTTCAGAGTTACTTAAAAAGAAATAACCTAATTACAAATAATAAGCCACAACTTCAGAATGCATTTGTGATTATGGAAATCAGATAATACAAAATTGTCCTTAGATTTGTCATTCAAGTGCTATAAACTGTGTAAGAGAGAAATATCCTAATTCTAAACTTTTAATTGTAGGTGACCATAAATGTTCTAATAACTAAATAACTCGCCATATGACGACTGTATTAAATTAATATATGAAAACTTTCCTCTTGCAAACTATCTGCATCCCAACTATAATCTTAAAGTTAAAGGTCATAACTTTCAACAACACAGATGCCAGTGTGGTCCAAATATTTTCCAGTGTTCAAAAAGATAAACATCATCTAGCCCATAATTCAAATATAAATTCCCAGACCAACCTAAAATCCTAGTCTTCATTTACCTACTCATTTAAAAAAGTCAACTATGCATCCCTCAGAAGCTTCTTTTTCCTAAAAATTAATTGGATAGATCTATATAAAACTGAATTAATTCATGATAAGATTAATTGATTCTGAGATTTAATCAACAAAGGAATAGCATAATTTATATCGATTTAATCTGGGAAAAATAACAATTACCATTGCTGGTTTTCGTTAATAAAAACGATAGAATTGAAAAGAGCCCAATTTCAAAACATAAGACCAGGTGTGATAGTATGAAAAATTCTGTTTTATAGGCTAGAGTGCAAAAAAAAAATATCAAGAAATGTTATAAAAACTAGATATCTAAAATCCAAAAAGGAAAAAAATTGATGCTTGACGATTTTAGATCTTAATTAAAAATTGCACTGACTTCAGCAAACAGTCTGTGATGATCTGTAGTAATGGAACAGCCAACAATGGTACTGACATTACTATTAGTACTAACATTTTTGTGTTATTTTATCATAATGTTTATTGCACAAATCAATCTCTTACATTGAACATTACCAAAGAAGTGAATAAAGATGGAAAGAATGCCACTATCTAACATCAGGAGCTGGATGCTAGATTTTATGATATACTGAGGCAATTAATTTTAATATTAAAAAGGTGTAGAATATGATGGCTGGATTATGTGAACAGCCTGATACTCCTTCATTGGGAAATCATTTGGTCTGGTCAAATTTTGTCAGTTTTCCATATCATAGAAATTATATTAATCAGTATCAAAATTAGACAACTAATTAGAATCCCATCTGCCTGTAATTTACAATATTTAGCATAATTACTTGTGAAAGAAGTTCTAAAATTATCTTCAGTTTTCAAGAATATACAATGCTCTAAGACAGCTTTTTGAATGGAAAATTCACTTTGACAAATTTATTCCAGTATATCAAATACGAACATAGGTTTCAGTGTTGATGCCATTCGTATGGATTAGCAAACCTTTTGACATAATGGATCATGATATAGTACTTTATAAAAAAACTGGAATATGGTTTTTGAAGCAAGACAAAACATTTCATTCACACTTGTGCTGTATATGTCTCTAATGCAAGAGTGAATGACCAAATAGGTGACCAGCCTCAAGAATTTCATTGATGGTCTATCTTTTGCAATATCTTTATAAACAATATTTTGTATCAACTTCAAATAAGAATTTCTGCTGTGTGCTGATGAAATTAGACATAATTGAGCTTTATAATTAGTGTGAGGTTAATTAACTCAACTTGAATTCAATATATTTAAAAGTGCTGTTATGACTTTTAGCAATACCTAAATCCATGTCCAGCTGCATATCAATAACATATTCAAGTGAAAATAAAGTGCTAGCCCAAATCTATCTCGAGCGCGACATTGTCATCAATACTAATCTCACCTTCAACAAACTCTAGTCGATATCAAATTATTTTGAAAGCTTACCCAGTCATAGGATTCATCATTACAGCAAACAGAAATTTTCATAATGTCCACATATTTATTTAGCTTTATTTTATGCATATAAGATTGATTTTCTATGGTTTCTACACTTGAAAATTATAAAAACAGTAGAATATCCTTAAGACTTGGTAAATTATGAAAGATTGATGGCAACAAAATTTGTGAGTTATTCCAAACTAAGTTTCCTCTGTTTTAGACAAATAAATGATCAGTTATTTTATAAGGTCATCAATGGGCTTATCAACTGGAGACTTGAAAACTCCATCTGTCCAAAGATATGCCTAAGACAAAGTCATTACTTCATGCAATGGATTTGACAAAGAGGACGTTGAGCATTGCCAAACAATTAAATTATTGGAGGTATCTACTCGACATTCTTGTCTTGTCATCAAGAGAATAAAACTCTGATAAATAAGTACATGTATAATATTTAAATCTTGTATCTTTTTATTTTTATACATATAAACCCAAAATTAAAATCAAGCTAATCAACACCTAAAAAATTTTATGTAAGTTATATATAGTATGAGTAAATACAGGATCACAATGTAAAGATTTATTCAATTTCTTGATAAAATAAAATACTACCTATTATTAAAATAAAGTTATTATTGCTGTCTGAAATTGAGTTATCGGAGAATGTATGACACAATGAGTGTGATGAAACAGACAGTTATCAGTAATTTCTTGAGTGTGTTTATAACTCATGTATATCATAGCAAACTTACTTACATTCAACGACTTTAATTATAGCTTAGCAATACTCAATTTCCCTACATAGCAATACTCAATTTTTTACATTCATAGAATAACCAATACTTTCAATTTAATTTGTTTTTGTATAAATGTAATTTGTTCTTTAGAGCAGTGGTCGAGTTGGTCGCAGCAAGATGAGTGGATTGAACTGGTGAGATACTACACTCTCACAGAATACGGATGTAAGGTAACAGTAATAGTGATGAATTAGTTCTGATGGGCCATTCCCCACTCCATTACCTCACTCGCCCTGCCATCACCATCAAAAATCATATTCCTACTCAAGAGGCGTGCAACAGACTGGTGTAAATGTAATGCATCACCAACTACTCTCTGGTGGTTTGCAAGCTTATTTGTCCCTTGAAATTTCTATAATAAATAAAAAAATAAGCTTGATATAATTAAACTTACCAATTATTAGTGTTTTCATATCTAATTTATTTTTATTACAATATTTAAAATATTAAGCATCTCTATATAAGTAACAATATAGATTTTAATATCACTTGATATTCTTTTTGTTACACAATACATTTTCCGAATTGTTACTAAAAAAATTATGTCTGTGGCAGTCTTGTAGCATAACTAATTTCATACTTATTTCCTTTAAAATTATCTAGACTATCTGTATTTACATCAATAACAAAATAACAAAAATAAAAATTATTAAAGAAGTCATTTGTTAAGTACATAGTATACAAATATGAAAGAAAAAGGAAGTTGTTGCCTTTATTTAGTAATTTTTAGGACACATTGCTAATATGTTTGTTTACTTATAATGATTTAGGTAAAACTACAGTTGAACCTCGATAACTCAAACCTCGGTAACTTAAAAACCTCTATAACTTCAAAAAATAATATGTTCCCTTCCCATCAGAGCCCAAAACCTCTATAACTTAAAATACGCAACCTCTATAACCTAAATAAGTAATTTCTGTATTGGCCCTCGGTAACTTAAAGAAATGTTTCCACAACCTCTATAAAATAAAATTGTTTGTCAATGAGTCATTTTGAAAGAGTGTGCAAAACGAAAGGTTTTGGTATTTATTGCTTGCACATGTTCACTAGTTAAATTGTTAATGTAATCAATACATATGTCACCTATTGTTTGCTTCTTCGAAATTCTTTAAAGTTTTGCGGCGGTTAGCCTTAAGACATAAGTAAGCCTTGGATCATAAGTTTTTGATCATTGTCCTGGAAACATCGCTTTACTTACTGTGTGATAAAACTGGCTTAAAATGAGTTTATAAAGAAAACTAACAACACTCACGCTGATAAAGGGTGGAACAAGGGTACATACATACATATGTACATACCTACCTCTATATTAACCTATCCCTAACATAGACCCTTGATAACTTAAAACCTCTATAACTTAAAATATTTTGTGTTTCCCTTGGACTTTAACTTATCAAGATTCAACTGTACAAAATATTTCACATAATGTTATTGAAATGTTAAGTATCTGTTTAAACTGCATTCTTTAATTCCTAGAAGGGTATAAATAGTTGTTAGTTTAGTTACTTAGGAAAATTACAAACATCATACTTTCGACATATTTGTAAGGAACATTTTAAAAATAAAATACTATATAACCTTCATTCACTGTGATTCTTGGACATTGAATTACTATTGCAACAAAAAAAATACAAATTCTCAAGGCAACTTGTGCTTTACAATAGCTATGCTAATTGAAATATATCATGTGCCAGCTAACACTAGGTAAGACGTAGCATTCTTTTAAATAATTACATTAAATAGTATAACAAACTCTATAGGAACTTCAATTAAGAAAAAATCACATCTAACCATATACAGCAATGAATAATAAAAAAAACTATGGGTATCTTTGGGTGGTAACTGTACGTAAACTATGGGTTTTTAATATATGAGAATGGATTTAAATTATGTAGAATAATTCTTTTGTATAAATTGCATGCACCAAATTGCATTCAACTGCCACTATCGAAAAGTTGGATGAATTCAAAAAATCAACAAATGCTAATTAAAATTTCATATACATACATATTTTTCATGACTATTTAAATCAAGTTTAATATTTAAATGGTTTCTCCTATTAATAAAAATTGAACTATTCACTTACCTCAGGAGAATCGAATGGATATTTGTTTGTGAATTTGAATTGCAACACAAATTTTTCACCTTCGTAGAGCGTGCCAGGAACCCCTTCCATGTGCACAGTCCACCTAGAAATAACATTGATATATTAATATTTTTGTGATGTCTGATTGAAATGATTACAGAATGGGACGATCATGTCGCGATATTGAAATATGTAAATACTAAAATCAAGTATTCCTAATGGAAAAATTTGTCAAGTGATGTACTCACAATGTTAGATTTTGGCTGGCTTGGTCTCCATCCACAGTGACTCCCGGAGGGGGTTCCTTCATTAATGACATCAACTCTTTCTGTAGTCTCCTCTGCAAATGGTAAAATACGGCCATAGTTTTTAAACGAAATAAGTGTTGGTTCGTTGACTAGTCAGCAACTTCCTTTACAAAACATAGATCGTGTTTTAAATAAATACAGTTTGTGTTAAACTAAAATTAATATTTCAAAAAGAGTAGCAGCTATTTGTTTAATTTATCAAGATAAATGTAGGTAAAAGAAAAGTACTAATAACAACAATATAATATTAAACCTCAGACGGAGACATAGCCGCCATTGTAATCCAATTTGATTAAGACATTTAGGGTTACCAACAAAAGTTTCAGACAATCTTCTTTAGATACAGAACAAGTATTTATGATAAAATAGTAAAAAATCAGGTTGAATAGAAGACGAAGTGACTTATTTAAATTTTATTACTTCATGAATTCACTAAATCTTTGTGGAATAATAATATTAAGTGAGCTGAAGACAAAAAAGTATTTTTTTTTTATTAATACAATTTGTATTTTTTAACAATTCACATTCATTGCATCTAAATTGAAAACTATATGAAGAGATTGGGTTTATATATAAAATTGCAAAGTTGAAAATGTCGATTGTCGCGGTCGGTGCTCAGCATTTAGGTCAAGCTGGTTAGTCGAGCTTTTTTTTGAGTTTCTCTTTTACATATACGATGTAGACGATTGTTCTCCATTCTCAAAAGTTGTTTTAGTCGGACACGATTAAAACCTTTTTATGGTATTTCTCTGTTTTCTTTTTTTTATAACATAGTCGAGGGTCAAACGAGCCGACGAGCCATCAGAGAATAGATGGACACTTATGGACATTTGCAACCTCGACGGAGTTATCAGTGCGTTGCTGGCCTCTTAAATGCTCAGTGCTCTTAAATGAAAATAGGATATCTAATAGAAGGAAGTTAGGTGAATGGAAGTACGAGAGAAGTACTGGGGGCAGAGGCCACAGGAACGCTAACTTACTGGACGAGACGAACAAAGGAAGCTTTTACTTTATATCCATATTTTATAAGAGTGTGGCATTTTACCGGTCGAGCCAACCCATTTTTGTTCTGCAGCTAAGATGGCCACATCAGCTCTACCACAGTTAATTATTTTGCAATTCACAGTTTCAGTCGAAGGCAGAAATTTATTAATAAGAAAGATTTGTTAATTATTATGTCTCACTACAGGAAATACTTTATTCTTTAAAATTAAGCTCCTTTGATCTCAGCCAATTTGGCAGTTTCGTGGTTAGATTAGGTTAAATTGAGTAGTGACTGATGATACGGTTTATAACGCATTCGTGGGGTGTGAAAAGAAGGTAAAATATTTTTGTGTTGTCGTTAGATGGATTTTCACAATGATATAATTAACATTTTGGTAATTTATATACTTTAGTAATATGAAGCGTTCAAAAATACATGTTTATCGTTAGACAATTTTTCTAAATTAAATAGTTACTATAGTAAATAGTTCTGATTATACTGAACCAGTCATATGCTTTTCGCTTAACTTGTAATTGTGCAATTTATAACTGTCGATCTACTACTTTTTAAACAGACGAACCTCCTGGAGCTGTGTATCTATTTATTGATTTGACTGTTTTGCTTTAAAGCTGAGGCCTAAACGAGTAGATACCGTACAATTCATATTGATGTATTAATCGTACACAAAGGCGTAACTAGCAGGGAGGGGGAAAGGCTACTGCCCACCCCATACGTCCGTACCGGGTATGGGTAAGTGGTTCCCGTACATTACACACTACATTCACTCAAAACATAGTTATCTTTGTGTGCTAAGTAGTTGTTTTACTAATATTTTTTTATTTTATAAACATTAAAAAAAATATGTAATTGCCAACTTTTTTGGAATTTAGTATTGACATATGGGTACGGCGCCAAACTAGGTCTAATATAGCTGAAAATGTAATACTATTTAGTTGCTCTAATATTGTCAATAACTATGTTGCCAAAATGGCAATGTCGAAGAGATTGTAACACTGCTGCCGAAAGTGCGAATGAATTAAATTTTTCTTAGTTCACATATGTTAAGCACAGCTCCGATTACATTCCTTTTTTTATAATTTGTCAAAACATGTGGATGCGGTACACAATGCTAAAGCCTTTTTGGAAATCGGCTTTATGATAACTCTCAAGAACAAATTATAGACCTGATTCAAGAGCGTGATGGGTCGTTTGGGACGTTTTTCAACAATATTTTAGCTTTTCTCTTAAAGAATACGATTAAAACACGTATACTCCATGTGTTAAACATTATATCTTCGAGAATGACTGATTAAGTATCTTCTAGAAGACGTTAAGTAATTCCCTTCCACCCACCTTTAGAAGTTTAGTCCTAGAATTGTTTTCTTTTGCTGCTTTACAGTTTTTAATTGTGTGAGGGCCATGTCACTCTTGTATAGGCTTACATTTGGGGTGTGCTTTTTATAGTGTCAGGTCAATTTCGTTCTACGATCTTTAATAGTTTGCCGATAACAGGTTTTTTTTCATTGCTCTATTATATTTTGTTTTACATTGTCATTCTTATACACTTATTCATACTGTTTTATATTTGTTTTTTTACATTGTCTTACTCTTACTGTCCTATTTCATTTACATTTTTGCACTTATTTTATATTTCTTATGTCTAATTACAGTACTTATATATCTATATACATCTTGTTTATTTAATTAATTGTCAACAATGTTTCCCCACCATCATAGGCCTGCTCAATTTTATAAGTTGCCTTCTCTGTTTATTGCATTTTTAAACATTTCCTTCCATCAAGCTATTCCATGTATTTTCTCTTATAAACTTTATCATTTCTAACTACTCTTGTTTAACTTACAACATCTCTCTACGACTATGCCGCAGAACGATAAAAATTTCTCTCTTTTGCTTGTATCCTCTAGGATCTTCGAAAAGTGCCGCCCCGAGACCCGGACGCCTATCTCCGCCTCCAATGCCGCACGCTCCCAAAGAAACATATTGCAGTCCTCGAGAACGTGCAGAACGTCCTGAGTTTTGGCAGGGTCACAGGCGCAGTGTGGTGAGCTTGAACCTAAACAGGTACTGCGTGAACCCACCATGGCCCGTTAAGGTCTGCGCCTCTTGGGACGACATATCGATATTCCTGAGGACCCTATACGCTTGTTTCACCCGGGGAAAGAAGCATTTGGTGATCTGATCCGTGGTTTCATGTACCGTTGTTGCCACTCTTCCAGCCTCGCCGCCCTAATCAACTTTCTCGCGTACGACAGCGGAAACCGATCGTAATCCGCTGCCGTCTTCTTGGTGAGGCCGGCGCGCCTGGCGAGCTCGTCTGCCCGCTCGTTGCCCGCTATTCTGGCATGCGCTCTAATCCAGAAGCGCACAGCCCTGCCTTCAGCAACGATCTCGGATATGTCGCGCCTAGCTTCATGAGTCAGAGGGTGATAGATTTTCGGGCCTGTCAATACCTCCAAGGAAGACCTGGAGTCACTAAAGACATTGACCAACCCATCTTTACCATTCTTCACTCTCCGTATCGCTCTTTGCAGGGTGGCCATCTCCGCCTGAAAGACCGTGCAGAAGAGATCGAATCGTAGTGTCGAGTACCAAGTCTCCTCTCCGTCCCGCCATTCCGTCAGGGCCGCACCGACTTTGCCCTCAATTCGGCTGTCGTCGAATTCGGCGGCCCGACCACTGCGAGACGGTCCATTGTCTGGAAGTCAAGGTCCTCGACGCTCTCGTACACGATCTCGGGCACGTGCGCAGGGTGAGGCAAATCGCCGAAATACACGGGCCTCTCGAGCTCCCCGTGGACAAAAGTGTCCCCTAAATCTTTTCCGCGCTTAACCTTGTATAGCCAGGCTGCTTCCCTCACTCTTATGTCGAGAAGGAGCAGCCTCAAGAGGATCAGCGCGGAATGCAGAGACACTGTGCGGTGAGCCCACATGCTTTAAGAGCGACGCTGCATTAGACAGCGACGAGCATCTTCTGCACGCCGAGCTTCCCCGTCGCCGGTGCCCAAGCGCACGATGCGTACAGTACGATAGGCTCTATCACGGTAATGTATATGGTCCTCACGACCCCCAGACTCAGATCCCATGTCACCTTGGATGCTCGGGCTAAGCCCTTGTAAATGATTGCAGCTTTTTATAAGCCTTGGCGACATGTGGAATGAACGTCAGCTTCCTATTTATGGTCAGATTGAGGAGGCGTATTATGCCAACCAAGCTGATCTGCACGCCATTCATGTGCACCACTGGGTCATCATATTTCAGCTTTTTGGTCAGCACCATCGAGTTTGTTTTTGATGGCTAGAACCGCAGCATATTTCTGACTCCCAAGCAGTCCACGCGAGCTAGAGCACGGTTGGCCTCCTCCTCGATCGACGAAGCCGACTGTCCGGAGAACATAAGGACCACATAATCCGCGAACGCCTGAACGTATACGCCGAGTTCCCCGAGTTCTCGGAGTAAGGAGTCCAGAATGAGGTTCCAAAAGTTTGGACCGGCTATAGAACCCTGCAAACTACCCTTGGAGGTTCTCCTTCTGGACTCCCCTTCTGCGTATCGCACTATCACCTCTCAGTCTCGCAGGTATCCCTGCACCATGCCGTAGAGGTTTACCGGGCATTTGTAAGTGAGCAGCTAGGTCTTCAACACGGGCCACCACGCGTTGTCGAAGGGGCCCTCTATGTCCAATGACACTATTAAGACAATCTTTTTGAGATTTAACTCTTTACACATGTATGTCATTAGATCGTAGAGGGCGTCCTCCGTCTCGCGCTGCGGCGTGAAGCCATACTGCGTCGCCTGCAGATTCGGCATCAAGTGCCTTTGGAGGCGCCCGACCAGCATCCACTGTTTTGCTCAGCATAGGGAGCAGGCCTATGGGCCGGTAAGACTTTGGACGGGTTTAGTCATCCTTGCCCGGCTTCGGGATTGCCTTAATGGCCACCACCTTCCAAGCCCGGAGAAAGTATCCCAGCTCGAGGCATTTATTCGCCATTGCTTAGAACAATCCCAGGTCCCGGAAGATCGCCGCCTGGCATATGTCCGATGTGAACCCATCAAAGCCCAGGGCCTTTCGAGGATGGAACTCTTTAAGAGCGCTCCTTATCTCAGCCCCAGTGAAAGGTGGGTCTACTCCGGGCAAATCCCCGAAGTTACGAGTGGCTAACCTATCCCGTCGGTTTGCCTTCTGACGTCCGCATGATGCGGATCGTCAGTATCGACCCGGTCATCAGGGAAGAAGGTTTCTGCCAGGAGGGTCGCCCACTCGTTCGGACCCAGTACTCGTCCCGAGTCGGTTTGAAGTAGGACATCCTCCCGGTTTTTCCCGTTTCCTGATGACCCTGTAGATGCCGTCCCACAAGCTCTCCCCATCCTGTGCAGAGCAAAACCGCTTCCAGCTAGCGGTCTGCGCCTCTGCCGCTGCCCTTCCGTAAACGTCGATTTTGTATCATAAACTATTATGTACTTTAGTCTACAAGTCTTTAGCAGAATATAGCCATGTCACCCAAAAAATTAAGTCTTTGGCTAAACCAAAAACATATTTATTTTGCAAAGACTTTGATACCTTTTTTTGCTCAATCGTTTCTTCAATACGGTTTGTAATGTTATATTATATGTTGTGTCACACGAACATCGAAATCTGTCAACTGAGGTCTCTATTATAATTCAAAATATCAGCTGAGGATTGAAATGTCGTATCTCGACTTTGTGCTACTAATTTTATAGATTGTCGTTAGAGAATTTTGAGTCAAATTTTGGTGTCGGGTTTCAAAAAACTATTTGAACCGACTGCATGAACAATTACCACAAATCTATTCCTCATATCATCCATATCCATCGCCCATTGCAATTGTCAAAGCACATGAAAGCTTGTGAGATTTTAGAATTTGGTAGTTTTTGGACTAATCATGTACTCCAGTAGACGAAACCTTTCCAGCTTTGCATTTAAATTTATTGTGCTTTAAACTATGTAAACACACTACTTTTGGTTTTTTTCTTATTGATCATCTAGATATCATTGGATACTTGTATTTCGTAGTCTAATGAAGTCTAACATCTCGTTCGTTATGAATTCAAATCTGTGCTGACTTTGATTAATTTCCATTGAGGCCGCTTCTTGAAGCGGCCTGCTTTAATTTTTCGTTGATGTTCTGCTTCGTTGTTGCGTAGTGGGTTCCTTAGGTATATATAAGACTTTTGAAATATCTTCTTCTAACTTTCTGCCTGCGGCTTCACTTAGACATTTATAATGAACGACTTAGTTTTACAAATGTACTATTTATTACCCAAATAGTTACTTAATTTAAAATATAAAACTGAGTTTTTTTTTGTATAGAAATACATACCATAAACACACTTGTAAGACTTAAACTACTGATTCGAAGGGTGTGGAATGTAAAACGTTTTAATCTAGATGAAATTTTGAAAACGATAATCGGTATTAATTCCATAAGGACTCATAAACTGTGACCCAAAAAACCTCTTAATTTAAAGATATGTTTAAGAGCATTTTCTAGAAATGTTTTTCCGTTATTATGTGACAAACTTAGGAAATGGACATATAATGACGTTAAAATTTGATAGACTTTTCATTAGGAATAATTTCGTTTTGCGCTGTTTTTAAATAACTCTAATTAATTACGTTGTGCACGCTAGTAAAGTTCCAAGTCGGCATGATATGTTCTGACATCTTCAGCAATTATCGTTTTAATTCAACAAATTTTCATAAAACCTTACTAAATCATACATTGAATTCTTCTTTATGAATTACTCCGTCCACTCGTTAAAACCGCATGGAAATTCGTAAAGTAGTTTTTGAATTTATCGTGTTCGAACCAGTAGCGGATTTATATTTTTTATGAGTGCAGGCCACTTTTTTTTCCGCCGCCCCATCTACCTTTCTAAAATAATAATTTTACGAAATCTGCCGCCCCTGGGACGCTGCCGCCCCTAGGCCGCGGCCTATACGGCCTATTGACAAATCCAGAACTGGTTCGAACACAAACAGATACGACGGGTGAGACTTTGTTTTATAATAAGTAATTCATTGTAGGGTATATGTCGAAGTCAGTGAATATAAATTAATGACTTTATACGAATATGGTTTTGTGATTCTTTGTATAATGTACGCTATCCTTTTGGACATAAATTCGATGTTGGCTATATGTACTGTTGGTGAAGGACTTGTGGAAAATAAATCCGACACCACCTTCGGATAAGCTATTATTTATCTGGTACCAGAACAGGTTGGTGGATTATAGATTGATTGTGTCTTCTTCTTCTCTTCGGACTTGAGATAAATCTATAATGAGACATCGCAGCTTCTCCACCGTTTCGTGCAGTTCAACAATTTTCTAATCAAACTTCAAAGTACGTGTGTTGCAGGTTGCCAGGTCAAGTTGTTTGGGATGGTAGACATGTTCTCCGAACCGGTGATTCGTAGCGCTTCGTGCCCCTGTTTACATAAGTGCTATAAGTGACAGAACAGTGGGTCACTATAACTTAGGTTCATTCGCTTTGGTATGGCTATCGTGAGAATTTTTTGTAAAAGTCACTACGATTGGTTAATAATTGATCGTGATTGTAGTACATAAATCTATATTTACTCAGTAAGAGCCGCAGCCCCCCGTCCTCCCAAGGTCCGCCTTTCCACTACATAGTAACGCGCTTTCTAGTCAGCGGTGAAGATTAATATTCTTATTTTATCTACATAGATAGATAATATTAATATAAACAAAATCTTTTAATGTATTGCTTAGCCTATTGCATTATGTGAAATTTCCAGTAATTATTTATTTTTCAATCAGACAGTGTTCCATTTTATGTTTGCGCGATTTTCAACACTGTCTTGTTGTTTTTAGTTTAATATTGTTCTGTGGTTTTGAATTTTGAAATTCTGTTCACTGGCGTGCACAGAACACTTAATTAGATAGAGTGAGCTAGTAGTAGTCATTAAATTTTTATAACTTCGGAATTTCGGGAATGTTTGAAATGTTTAAACCTGTAATTAAAAAGTGTGCTGTGTGTTTCCTTTGCAGTTGAATAGTGTTCGAAATGGTGTATCCATCTTCTAAGAAATCGTCAGCAGAATGGTTCATAGATCAGTTAAATGTAGAAAATGCCAAGCGTTTGGCTTTTGTTTTGGTTTTAGGTTTCATAGCTTATCATGGAATACTCCATCTACGTTACGGTAATTTGCTGAAATGTAAATTAAAATGTCGATGAGTTTTTATGGTGGGGTTGTAATTAATTAATATTTCTCATTTAATACATAGGTCCAGATTCATGCACTTTGTTATTATCATCTGGACGCTATAAAGGTGACCACGAATGGCAACCTTATGGGTGCATGTTACATAGATATTCTAAAACGTAAGTAATTAGATACTAAATGCTACGCCATTTAGATTTTTAAATATATTTGAGTGTGATTTATAGTATTGAATAGTATGCTTGTTCAGTCATCATTACAATAGGTATACATGTAAATATTACATGTGTATGTATATAGATGCAATTGGTAGAAATTATTATATTATTTTAATGTTTGAGATGATGTTATGTTTTGATGATGAACTGATTGCAGATTGGCTTAATGTACATTTCCTTGCTTATTTAGTTTGAAACCTTACTGTTAGTATTATATTTTTTAAGGTAGGGTTTCTAAGTTGACATCACTGGTACAAAGTATTATACAATAAGATCTTAATCTTCATTTTATATAAGTTTTTGTTTGCTCATGTTTAATAAAATAAATAAACCTTAAGTTACTACAAAATCTGCACTAAATTATACAGTTTGACTGATAAGGTCGATTTAAACTGAATTACTATAATGAACATGGTCTGATATGCTCTTGGCCAATTTTTTATATTCATTTATTACCAAAACAGTATTTTCAAAAGTGGAATGGGTGATGGCAGTTTTTGATAATGCAAAAATATGTAACATTAATGAAAATTTTGTAGTGTTTATCTTTTTCAAAATCAATTTTTATGTAATCTTATTCTCAGAAGTTTGTAATTTTTTACTTTGTTTGTAATTTGTTGCCTGTCGTCAATTATGATCTTTAAATATTTATCTTTCTATGTATTAAACACTGAAAAAAATGTCTGCTGACATAGTTCTCAAAGTCATACCTGGCAACGTTAAAGTTAAGGCATTGAGTTTTTTTTATTTTATTTTTTTGTTTTAGAGTTTTTATTATAAGAAGGTTCTGAAAAAGACAGCATTCATAAGATAAATACAAAAGCACACAAACTTTTTTGTTTTAGATAATTACAGTAGAACCTCGATAACTCAAACCTCGGTAACTTAAAAACCTCTATAACTTCAAAAAATAATATGTTCCCTTCCCATCAGAGCCCAAAACCTCTATAACTTAAAATACGCAACCTCTATAATTTAACCTTTAACGTCACGGGCGGGGTCTAAGCAGACCTCACGCGCTGTTTTTTAACGGTATTTTTTGAAATTGACAAGTGACGATCGCGCGCTTTCGGGTAATCTCAGTGCGACGCGAGGCGTTTCGGCGGGTGGACGTTTGTCGCTCTTCTGCTAAGGTAAGTTGCATTTTTGCTTACGTGGGGCTACCTGCAGACCCACCCGTGATTTAACGTGAGTAACTTTTTCAATTTGGATATATTTTTATTTTGTTTCCTTTTCAGAATTGGTGTTTTATAGATGGAAAAATGAGTCGCCGATTAACCGAAAATCAAATTGCCCAAATTATACACGATTTTAGTGACTCTGAAAGCGAAGGGATAGAAGACACGCTCAAGAGAACATTTTGGAAGAGGTAGGTGATATAAGTGACTGTGAATCAATACATAGCGAACCTAATTCAGCGCCTGAAATAGAGGAAAGCGATGATTCTTCCGATACTGAATCGCAGAGGATACAAGCAGCAACAGTTTTTATGGTAAAAACCGGTTCAAATGGAGCAAAACTCCACCACATCCATCTCGTACTCGACAGCACAACATCATCGAAGAGCGCACAGGTTTGAAAGGGCCTGCTCTTTCTAAGAATGAGATGTCACCAGTAGAAACTTGGGAACTATTATTTACCGACGACATTATCCAACTTATTATATTTGCCAAAGACTGGAAAATAATCCTAACTTGACCAAAGATATAAGAGCAATAATGAGCAAGTTGATCGAAAAAGAGCAGTCTTTGCCTAGTTCAGATGAAGCTGGTCCTAGTGCCCCAAAATGAAGCGAAGATGTTATTATTGTCCAAGATCTAAGGATAAAAAGTTCTATTGTTTGCAAGTCTTGCCAGAAAACGATTTGGCCTCATTCAACAGCAATTGCTTATTGCTTACCATGCCTCCCAAAGAATAATTTTTATGTTAGTTTAGGATAGTACATTTCACCTATTGTCATTTTTTATCTTTAGTGCTTATTGTTATTTTTCTTATAATTTCTTGTTTTGATTCATACTTATTTGAAAAAATAGTAAGTTAGTCAGAAGTTGACTCTTTTGTTCAATTTTATTACATTAAAAATATGTCTTAAAATTCTATGTAGAGATTGTTAATTTGATAAAAATGTTCCTAAGTTCTAAAGACTGATAATTTTAAGATTAATAAATACTTTTATAAATACTATAATGTCTTTTCTTCAAATATAAAACAGCTTTTAAAAATATTGAACAATTCTGAATATATATAAATTTATATTGGGATACTTCTGGACCCACATGGATTGAATGTTACCCAAAACAATGTGTAAATAAAGGTTAAATAAGTAACTCTGTATTGGCCCTCAGTAACTTAAAGAAATGTTTCCACAACCCTATAACATAAAATTGTTTGTCAATGAGTCATTTTGAAAGAGTGTGCAAAACAAAGGTTTCGGTATTTATTGCTTGCACGTGTTCACTAGTTAAATTGTTAACGTAAACAATACATATGTCACCTATTGTTTGCTTCTTCAAATTCTTTAAAGCTTTACATGGTTAGCCTTAAGACATAAGTAAGCCTTGGATCATAAGTTTTTGATCATTGTCCTGGAAACATCGCTTACTTACTGTGGATAAACTGGCTTAAAATGAGTTCAAAAAGAAAACTAACAACACTCACATACGCTGATAAAGGGTGGAACAAGGGTACATACATACATATGTACATACCTACCTCTATATTAACCTATCCCTAACATAGACCCTTGATAACTTAAAACCTCTATAACTTAAAATATTTTGTGTTTCCCTTGGACTTTAACTTATCGAGGTTTAACTGTATATACTAAATGGGCATGAGCATACATTGTGTTTATTTCTAATAATAAATAATTTTAGTTTGTTTTGTACACTGATTTTGTAATTCAGCTTCATGTCACATTGTAGACTATATCTATATATTTTTTGTAATATGAAAGTATGCATGTGTAAATAGATAAGATATGATTATCTAATTTAAGTCTGACTCTAGGCTATCATACTTTAAAAACTATCGTTATTCATTCACTGATTTTTGGTTGATGCCATAACAAATGGACAAGAAATTATTAAAACCATTTCTGTATATAACGGTTTTAATAGTTGATCCCAGTTAGTTCTTCAAAAATAATTGTAATATAAAAAATAGCCCTATTACAGTTCTACAATATTATAATAATAGTGCCAGCACTACTTTTATTTTTAAGTGATTTACCCCAGATGTTATTCTAATTTGTCATTTTAAATAGTTTACCTTGTATGTGATTTATTTATATATGCTTCAAGTTGAAAATTACCAAATGACCTGAAACATCAAGTTATTATTTCTTTCTTTACTGTAAATTATATTAACTTTGTCTTCATTTTTTTGTCATCTTTGTAAATAAAAAAAATTTTTTTAGGGATGCACGTAATTGTCTAAGGTATTTGGCTTTTTGGGGAAACTTCAACAGTTTTGCATTTATTGGTGATACAAGATTACAACAGCTTTATGAACATTTTATTGGTAAGAATTTATAATTTTGTAGCATTTGATATTGAATTACTTATTATTTGCAGCACCCATCATCGACGTAGCAAAGGTGAGGCAGGCTGAGGTGCTAACTCCCCCCTGACTTATTTAGTTAATCAGAATAATATTTTTAATGTGCACTTATGTTTTCTTGTTTCTGGCTTCCTTTGAAAAGATTACTGGCTGTATCCTTGGCACCCATGATTTTCTGATAAAAACGATAGATGAGCTATGTAAGATTTAAAATAAAATGTATGGCCTTAATAATTAATTAATATTATTGAAAATAAATCTTAAATAATTTTAAATAAATTACGTTTTATAATTCAAATGAATTTTTTAATTATGAAACATATTTTGATTATAAAAATCAGACTAAAATAAAAGTTATTCTGTTGTAGGACAGTTAACATGTGTTTTAGGATTGAGTATCCATTATCACAGTAAAACTTTAAAATTTCCTATAATTGGATTCTTCACTACTTTAATGAATTAATGGAAATAAACTTTACATTAAGAATTGAGGCATTTGATATGTTAAAATAGGTTTCTACAAGTTTTTTATATACATTTAAATTTATTAAGTTTAGACACAGTAAAACTTTAAAATCTGGTCATTAAAACATTGCAGGTTTATTAAAAACAAGATTAGACATAGACACCTCTTTCTCGGCAGCTGAACGTGTATCAAATTATACTTATGAGGATGAAAAATTAAAATTATCAGTAAAATTCATTTGGAGCCCAGAAGTTACCAAAACTATGATTGATCAATTTAGAGTTTGGTGAGTGTTTCAGTAATATTGGACCTTTTTATAGTTCAAGTATTTATCTTTGTATATTTTGTAAACATATTACATACTAAATCTAGATCATTATTCTTTAAATCCTTGAGGGATATTATGCATAATTTAATGGTGTAATATTCTAAAATACAGTAAAGTTTAATGTAAACCTATAATTTTCAGAATAAAATTGTTGTATCGAGCAATGTTCAATGTCTTTTGCATTAATATTGCATACACCCTGTTTCATTATTAGAAGTATTTTATCAAATGAATCTATTAGCATATGAGAGCAATTTAAAGTGCAGATTCTTTAAAATGTCTTGCTTTATTTTCTGCAGGCAACCACACTCTTTAAAACTGTTTTTAGTATAGAACTGTCTTACTTGTATTAAGCCATTAATTTACTGTTTGAAGTCACAGTTTTAGGTATTAGAATAATAATTATCAGAAGTATTATAAAGTAAATGCTTATTGATTTGATTTTAGTGCTTGGTGTAATGTATTTATTTTTTTGGTGTAAATTGTAATACTTTTGAAATGATTTACCATCAGTGGTATTCCGATTCAACAAGGAATTTTTTCAGAAAATAGTGTATTTTTTCTAAAAGGCCAGCAATGCACCAATAACTATTGAGGGTTGTGGGCATCCGTGGACGACGGTGACCATATATTCTTTGATGGCTTGAAAGTGACCTGTATTGATATACCATTAGGTGACATTTAAAAATTTTATCTTATAAGAGATTAAATATAAGACTATGCCTCTTTGTTATTTTTTTTTCTTGAATTTTTTTCTTGTATTTCTAAAAAGTGAGTCATAAATCTAGGCTAGTAAGGATGGTGGTGTTTGAAATGGGTACTTTTTCAGGCATGGCAATGAACATAGCCTCAGACTGCTTAGCCCCAGTCTCATTATTGTCAATGTTTAAATGATAGTTTTCAGTCTAATTCTAAAGAATAACCCGTTATTATATTGCAAAAATTCAATAATGGTAATATTAGCTTGGGGAACAAGTTTTTTCATATTTCATAAGCAAAAAACAGCAGTAAAATCTCTGGTTGTGCTGTTTGTATTTGGCAAGTTTTCATATCATTAAATATATGATTTGTGAAAAAAAGAATAATAAAAAGTAAAAACAGTGTTTTGCCATTTTTCTATTGTTTTTCTGTCCACCAAAATGAGTGAATCTAATATAGAAATTCAATATATTTTAAAGTTTTATTACGAAAAAGAGAAAAAGTGACATGAGCCAAGAAAAAAAATTGTGGTGTTTATAAACCTAATTCAGTGTTGGAAAGAGTAGTACAAAACTGGTTCAAGCATTTTCAGTATGGTAATTTTGTTGTCAAAAATGGACCTTATTCTGGTCAATCTATTATGGATAAAGTTAATACCATTTTGTAAAGTAGAGCACAAACGGAATTTATTAGTTTTTACAATATAACTGAAGGGCTGGGCATTAACCATAAATCAGTTTTGACCTGTACAAAAATAACTGGATATCCAAGAAAGCTCAATACTTGGATTCCACACGAGCTCACTGAAAGAAATCTAATGATTCATGTACTCATGTGCAATTCTCTATTAAAATGAGAAACAAAACCATTTTTAAAAAAATTGATCAGTGGTAACGAAAAATGGATTACCTACTACATGAATGTGTGGACAGACTATAGCGAAAACTGGATTAACTTGTAATAAGTTGATGCTGTTAAAGGTGGGTCTTGGAAGGGCATTATTAATATTACAAGCTTTTACCACCGAGCAAAACTATGAATTCGGATCTCTCTTGCCAACAGCTGATGATATTCAAGCAAGAAGTAGAGCAAAAACGGCTGGAATTGATCAACAGAAAGGGTGTGATTTTTCACCATGATAATGTCAGACCACATATATTTAACCACTCATTCAATATTTGGAGAGTTTGGTTGATAAGTGTTAATGTGTCCACCATATAGTCTTGACCTTGCACCCTCAAACTTTCATCTGTTTTGGTCTTTTCAGAATTCTTTAGGTAGTATTTGGTTAACATCAAGAGAGACTGTCAAAACAACTTGTTGCAGATTTTTGATTAGAAGTCCCAAAATTTATACAGCAATAGAATTATGTCACTACCTGCAAAATGGCAACAAGTTTTTGAACAAAATGGCATGTATTTAGAGGACGAATACTCTTCCATGGGAAATGATTCTGAATGAAACACTGTCGTCGTTACACCAAACAGGCTTCACTCTCTGCGGTGCGCTGCTTACCCTCTTTTTCGAGTTTTTCCGTCGGCCGCTGTACGGAAACTGACAATTATTGCCGGAAGTGTTCCGGCTTATATAGGCGGGGGTGTGTTACCCTCTTCACCGTGCGGCCGACGAGCATCCCTCCCCCCACAGGAGATCTGTTTTCTCATCCTTTATTTTCATATATTTACACTATACAATTATTTATACACAGCAATACAATATACAAATGATATACAAAACAATAAAAATAATAACTATAATTCTAGTCTGTGTCCGTGATATAGAGCACCTATAACAGATTGCGGGTGGACACCGTATGCTATACTTATCCTGGCCTTCCTTTATTATTATCTCAACCTTCGTCCTTTATATCTTCTGTTTGTGTGGTAGCGAACTGGCTGTATGCTCTAAATGCCTAATTCATCTAATTTTTGGGTCATACAGTCATACGATTCCGGCTGCTACCAACTGCATGGATATATCTGTTCAGTAGGTCACAGGACATACTGACAGCGTATGGGATCTGCAATGAACCGAATATGTTTATTCTTTCAGGGGGTAATGA
The DNA here is from genome assembly GCA_005406025.1 of Eumeta japonica. NCBI lineage: Eukaryota > Metazoa > Arthropoda > Insecta > Lepidoptera > Psychidae > Eumeta > Eumeta japonica. The sequence continues at coordinate 201,386 of BGZK01000109.1, forward strand.
AAATGCATCACAATAACGAATATTTATTGTCTTTCTGAAATCATTCCTAGGTGTCCGCGCCGCCTAATCCCACTCTACCTATCATATTCTATCTCGCTCACACGCAATGCATTCCCTTCATTGTGTTATAAACAATTCGATATGTAAATTAAAACGATTACAAAATTACTTTAATGCACTATATGTTATATTATTTAATTATTTAATTAAATAATATAACATCAGACTTGTACAAAATCAGGTCAGGTGTGCCTCAGGGTAGCATCCTGGGACCAGTGCTGTATCTCATATTCACAGCCGACATCCCTACAGACAACAAAAACTTTCATCGCTACATACGCAGATGACACAGCAATAATGTCTGTACACGAAAATGCAGCTATTTCTTCATCAAATTTACAAAAGCACATAACTGAAGTGGAAAAATGGATGAAGACTTGGAGAATAAAAGCCAACCAGAGCAAATCTGCACATGTTACCTTTACCCTAAGGAAAGGAGACTGTCCGCCAATTACACTAAACGGAGAACAGATCCCTCACAGTGACGCTGCTAAGTACCTGGGTATGCACCTTGACAGGAGATTAACTTGGAAAAGCACATATGGAGTAAAAGAAAATGTTTGGGCACAAAGCTACGAGAAATGTATTGGTTGATCGGTGGAAGTCACAGTTAAACAACGAAAGCAAAATGGCAATTTACAAGTCAATATTAAAACCAGTTTGGACTTATGGTATTGAGCTCTGGGGACAGCAAGTAACAGCAACATAGAGATCCTAGAAAGGTTTCAAACCAAAGCTATCCGATCTATGTTCAACATACCAAAATGCATCCAAAATAAGTATATTTTGCAAGACCTAAGGCTTAAAACCGTTAAGCAAGAAATCGCCATACGTAGCCTAAGCTATCAACTCAAACTAGCCAAACACGTGAATACTCTAGCTCCAATTGTCAGGTACTGGAAGTACACAACACACTAGGCTGAGGAGGAATAGTGTACCTAATCTATCACTAAGATTTACAAAGGAATGGTGAGAGGGCCAATGGGATTTTCCTCACTGAAAATAAGACAGATTGCAGACACCTGTTAAACAAAGATAGCAGCTAAATGTTCCCAAACAGATTGCTGTGTTGAGCAGAATAAACAAAAAAAAAAAAAAAAAAATGCACTATATGGACACAGTCGCCTATAACTCACATATACTTATCTATACAATCCTATGTGAGTTAAGCCTATATTTACATTTTATAGACAATTTACATGGTCAACTTTTATATCTATACAATCCAAACACAATAACTTAAACTATTTGGATATAAAATATGAAAAAACATTTTCTCCGACCATATATAATATATGCTATAGTGAAACTGCAAACCATCAGTGAAGCATTCAACCATTTCAACCATTTTTGGAGCACCTATTTAATGAGTTTGTAGATTAGCAGTTCAGGTTGGCTGACTTCGTATTTGTGGTGTGGATGCAGTGTTGGCAAATACCTAATACTGGACCAGAATATCCTTGCGGATGGAGCTTGATGTGATAAGTTTCTCACAAGCTGGGAACTTATTTTGCATTTATTTATATCATGATCATCTAGTCTATTTAAGTTGTCTAAAGTGGAAGTATTTATATTATTTAAAGTGCATATGTTGAAAAAATAGCTGGGAAATTTTCATGTGTAGGATTTAATATAATGAATTTGTTTTTAATTTTTGAACCTTGTTTATCATTTATTTTCATATTTTTTGCATTATTGAATGTTGTACCAGTATTAAGTGTCTATATATAAGTGAGGAGGTCTGCATGTGGAAGTGAGGGAGAAACCATAGGTATTATATAAGAAAAATTATACTGTAGCCTTATGCTAACTCATTTAGAATTGTGATACTAAAAATTTATTATCTCATTTGGTACTTATAATGAAATTGCAAATTCTTTTGTATAAACTCCTCTTCTGTCAGAAATAATGTTGTACAGATCAAGTATTATTGTTTTATTATCATAGTATTTGAGACATGTTTTGATCTCATAGTGTGTCATAGATACTGAATGAATGATTTTTTATAGTATTTTGTGTACTATTTTTGCATCTGTGGAACACTATGTTATTACTTTGTTTTCGTCTTCTAGACAGTGTTATTTGTAAGTTGCTTATCTTTTGTAGACATTGTAACTGTTAGCAAGGGTTGGGCTTTTGATTGGTGAGTAGGTTCAGATACATGATAATTGAGGTGTCAGTTAGTAGTAGCTATTGTGAAGTCAGTCATTGTTATTTTGTGTCCTTTATATTATACCTGTGAAACAGTACACTTGTTTTTTTTTCTAGACATTGTAAATAGTGGTAAAGGTAGATCTTGTTTGGTAAACAGCTAGGTGAGGGTTAACTTAGCATGTGTTTGAGTATTTCAAGTGGCAAGTGTAACGAAATTGTTTGCTATTTTTTTAATGATTTCTTCTTCTATTTCATCATCTTATGATCTTGATGAGGGTCTTCTATCGGGCAGGTGCACAGGTGGCGTGGATGCTCAACCATATATCCTAGTGTGTTACTGATCTGATTATATATTGTATAAACAAATCAGTATTCATGCAATAATTTACCTTGGTTTTAATCTTGTAAATGTATTTTAGAGTATATATTATTGCAATACTAAATTTACACATTTAAATTAATACAATAAAGTATGTTTATGTAGTTTTTGTTTTCCTAGATCAGTACCCTGAAGGTATAATCTACCTAAATGCTATAATAATTATTTCTTTAAGTATCCCTTCAATAATGACACCATATGTGGTGATTACAATAATTGCCTATTTCATTTTTAGGCAAAGATCTGATCGACCACCTTCAGTAATTATAGCAAGTGCAGGGTTAACACTATTAAAAAATAGAAATATTACAACTATAATTTTAGAAGAGTTCAAGCGAAATTTAACATTATTAGTTCAACCTATAGACTTTCTGGAAACAAGAGACACCCAAGTTCTATGGAAGTTACTTGAATCAGTGGATACTGCCAAGCTGAAGGGCGATAACAAAAAAATAAAAAATTATGATATTGATTCATACAATAATGCAGCTATAGAGGTGAGACATTTTTGATGATTGATTGTGCCGGTGGATTCCCTTGTGATTGCAATAGCTCATTGTACTAAATAACTTGTTAGTATAATGCATCTATAAAATGTAAATTATAATATACAAATGGCAAATGTGTTTCATCAATTTTAAATTAAGTGTTATTTTAGTTATTTGTGTTAAAGGGTTTCTGCGACTTTTATAATGTAATGCAAAATCTTCTTTTGCTCTTTTGACAAATATGAACTGAGTTAAAAAATATATGTTAGACTCCTTTTTTTTCAAATCAGTATTAAAGATCGCCATCCCCCACAGTATTTCAACAAGAATAAGAATGTTTAGATATTATTATTTTTTATAATATATAAATATTTTTTAGCAGGCATATTTTCAATAATTGGTATAAGAAATTGAGTATGTGGATCTTTGACATAATGTATAAAATCATATAGTATGAATACTAATTGTGTAATAGTTTATTAAAAAATTTGGTTGCCTGTAAAGTCGGTATACGGGCGAAAGTTTTACGTGACAACGACTTTGAATGGTAAAATCATTTTAATGTGAATATTCATTCGTATAGTAGGAAGAAGGATGAAATAATAGTAACAATTTAAAACATTTATTTATACAAAGAATTATATTTAAAACATTAATTTATACAAAGAATCTCGCACTGAATTTCATATTAACAAAATTTTATTTTTACCTTTACACATACATACGTATTTATATACAAATATACATACAATAACTTGCAATACATTTGCAAGCTATGCACTAATTCTCTAGTGCTGCGCGCGCAGACCGATCATAGTTGAGTGGGAGAGAGACGCAAGGCATTCGGCGGGCCTCTCTCGTTCGGTGACTCATCGTTACGTTACCGAGCGTTACATTTTTCATAAGTGACTCCCAGCCGCAACCTAATTTAAGACGTTGTCACGTCAAAACTATTAAATAAATATTTAATAGTTTTTATTTTATTTTAGATATAAACAAATTCTAGAGCATAATATTATACATAAAAATAGTATTATGAGTTTTTCTATTACTTCCAAAAATAAGAGTGAGGGAGGATCTAAGATAAAGGAAAGAAATTAATATTTTAAGAATCACAGCAAGTTGAGAAATGCATGTATATGAGTTTTTTTTTTGGTATTTTGAAGAATCTCAACTTTTTTGAGAGACATAAGTTCTTAGTTTTTAGTAAAAGGTTTATTACAATTTTAATGTAATGTTTTCCATATTTTTGGATTAGTTATTTTGAATGATTAAATATTCATTTTCAGGTAGAAATAAATTTATTTACCTGTTAAATATTGTTTACTTTTTCATCACTTCTATTGAAAAGATTCAGTTTACTGCAATGAGTACAACAATTCAAACCTAATAAAGGTAAATAGAGATTCCAAACCAAATGTATTTATTTACAACTAGCTTTCACCCACAGCTTCGCCCGCGTGGAAATAGAATGAATTCCTGCATCTTTAATATTGACTGGTCATACTGCTGACAACTATGATGTCGATCTTGTTTCTACTTTCGATTACAATCCTGGCCCCGATTTTGATTCTGATGCTATTCTCGATTTACATTTTGGTTCTGTTAAAAAATATACTGTATACTTTACAAAATAAAAAAAATAGCAGTGAGATGGGATAAAAACCCAGAATGAAAATCTTATGTTGCTCTGTGGTGCACCATATCAAATTTCATCAAATTCTGTCCAATGGTTTTAGCAAAATTTGCAAAGAAATTCACAGACAGAAAATTCTAAAAATCATTGAAATGTGTCCCATCAACATTTCTAAAATATCCCAGAGTAGATTTAGTTTTTCAAATATTGTTAATGTACAGATTTTTTTTTTGTTTGATTTGGTAGACTTTTATGCTCTATATGATATTCCAAGAACAAGGTTCAATTATACTTTAGCCAACAGAATCGTGTTTTGTCAAAAAAGAACACACGTCATTCCTATGGTTTGGACAAAAAACTCAAAGTATCATCAAAGGAAAAGGTGTCAAAGAGGGATGTCCACTCTCACCTCGGCTTTTTACCATTGTGCTGGACGAAGTTTTAAGAACTCTAGAGGAGTTAGTCCGTGTAGTAAGGTTGGACCAGGATGTAGAAATTAATCTCCCTGTTATATTGTCATTCGCAGACGACATTATTATTATAGGCTACAGCACCACACTTCCTATTAATATAATGAGGAACTTAAAAGAACTTCTAATATCAGTGGACTTAAAATTAAATTAAAGTAAGACCAAGATGTTAGTCAGAAATCCAATCAACAAAATCATAGCCAACAGACTGGAATTAAATGGAGTCCTAATCACTCCAGCGGACACAAATAAATATCTGGGTATGTACCTGACCTCAGAGCTGTTGGAGGGACACGATAACTGCAAGATGTAAACAAGCAATCCGCAATGCTAAAGGTGTCATTCTCTTTTCATCAAGAAGACCAAAATGCACTGGAAAGTTACCAAGTTGATGTATAAAATGGTGATCTCTCCCTCAATGATATACGATCTGAATGTAGTAGCACTAACCAAATCAAATAAAACAAGACTGAGACAGTATGAGTTATCCCAAAAGACATGTTATAAGCTGCATGAAATCAACCTAGACTGAAAACACAAAAAATCCTTGAAGGAAAAACAATCACCAAAATCATCAAGGTCAGAAGAATATGCTATTATGGTCAACTTTTAAGAAGAGACTGCTCTAATATATACTACAACAAAGAGAAATATTGGACACCCTATTTTACATGGGGCGACTCGACACGACTTAAATTATCACAATAGGAACCAGTAGCAATAGACAATATTAACTCAGAATAAAACAGAAATGAAAAAGGCTGCGAATGAACTATACCAATTCCTAGAAATGGACACAGAAAGCTCTGCATTAAGTTAAGAAAATAAAGAATAAAAGATTAACGGGAGAAACAAATTTATTTCTGATTTTATATATATAAATGTTATTATAACAGGAACCAAAAAGAATAACGCAAATTAAGGATTAGGACGGCTGTGGACGAACTCTACCAACTCTCATTAACACTGAAAGTTTATACTAAACAGTTAAGTGATATGTGAAAGATTAACTGAGGGAACAAATTTAGATGAAAAGGATATCTTAGACCACAGAATATGAGTTATCACAACAGGAACCAAAGGGAATAGGCCACATTAGCAAAGAGTAATGTAGAAACTAAAAAATTGCGGATAAACCACACCAACTTCCAGAAACAAACACTGAAAGCTGTGCACCAAGTTAAGAAAATGCGGAACGAAAGACAAACGGAAGAAACTTGCCCTTTCCCACTATATTGACACATTACGAGGGCTATTTATGTATCTGGAACTGGCTACATATAGAATCATATTTAAAAAGTAATTACAACATTTAAAAATGGAATTCCTTGACTGTAGAATACACTTTGTTTCATGTGATTGTCAATTGTTTTACCATTGTGGCGTCATTTTGAAAATTGCGTGTCTTTATCACCATGGATTTAACCCATGGAAATTTTTGTGCTATGATCTATTACCATTTTCGGCGTGGGGTAATTCGAAAACAGTGCATCAATCAACTCGACTTCGCCTTTTAAGGATGTAGCACCATCGAAAACCACTGTGTATCCCTGGTTTAGTGAGTATAATCGTGGGCGGTCTATGTTTATGAACGAATTTAAAAAAGGCCGCTCTAAAAACATTTTTTCGTGTTAGATTCTGCACAACTTTAGCATTGATCAGAAACAGAATTGTGTCAATTGGTGCAAAAAAATGACAAAAAAGACTATCATGGTGCATCAAAAGCTGTTTATAATATCTACACAAGTGATGAATCTTGAATCTATGCTTATGACCCCGAAACTAAAAAACAGTCAACAATTTGGGTGTTCCAATAACAACAAAACCCAACAAAAGTGATTCGTGCACAAAAGCACTGAGGCAATTTTCTGTTTTTTTAGTATAAATGGACACGTGGTTACAGTGCCACTAGGGAATCGTAAAACCGTTAATTCGGAGTGGCACACAACTATTTGTTTGCCAGAAGTTTTTGAAGAAATAAGAAAGTTCAACTGACAACGCAGAATCATTTTTCATTATGACAATGCTGTCACACATCGGTCGAAACAATTTTTTTTTTGGAAGTTCAAAGATCGAATTGGCTGGTCATCCACTGTACAGCCCAAGCGTGAAAAATAAATTACGTGGTCAACGTTTTTCGAGCTGAAAAGAGGCCGTTGATGTGTTCAAAATGCACGTTGTAAAGATACCTCGATCAGAATGGAAAAAATAGTATAAAAATTGGGTTCAGCATATGCAAAAGATCATTGATCACTCGTGATGAAAATTGGATTACGTACGACAAGAACGTGTGAAAAAGATCATGGTCAAAAGGCAAGTAAACTCTACAGACTAACAAAGCGCGGATTAACTCGCAATAGGTTGACGCTATGTGTATGATGGGATTGGTAAAGGGCAATATTCATTTTGAGCTTTTACCGCCGAACATAATATCAATTCCAATCTTTACTGTCTACAGCTGATGCGACTCAAGCAAGTAGTAGGGAAAAAATGGCCAGAATTGATCAATAGAAAGGTTGTGGTTTTTCACCATAACGCTAGACCAGATACATCTTTACTCACTCATCAAATATTGAGAGACCTTGGGAAGTGTTAATGCATCTACTCTATAACCCTGATATTGAACCCTCAGATTTTCACCCATTTCGGTCTCTTCATAATTCTTTAGCTAGTGTTAGGTTAAGATCAAGAGAAGATTGTCAAGACTACTTGTTGTAGTTTTTTGATCAGAAGTCATAAATATCTTGAATTTGTATATGAAATATGGAAAAACCTTTGTCCTGACCACAAATATGACCAAAATAAATACAAAGCTTCTATTTTACGAAATAGCCTGCTAAGAAGCCGAGTTGATTATGCTCATACATATTTGTCTTCTAAATATTTGAAAATTATATAATACCTGTTTATTTTGTGTTTTCATAAGAAATTTCAGCAATCGAATACAAATGTAAATTACACTTAATATTTATAAAATGTTAAGAAAGAATTCAGTTTACAATTTCATAAAGTTCCACTTGAAGTCATTGGCACAAACTTCTGGTTAGCCGCCCATATTTATAGAAGGAAAGGTTATTATTTCATTTAATGTGTTTTTTATTGTACATATGAAAGCAATAATGTATGTCAATAATTAAATGCTACCAAAATAGTTCATTAGGCTGCAGAATAATTCTACAACACCTAATATTTGACTTTTGCATTACTTATAGTAGACTTCATAATATTGGCAGCCGCAAACTTTATTTTACACATTTTTTCACAAAAACTGACCAAAAAAGCCCTTTAGCCGGGAGTATATGGTATATAATTATATGTATAGTCTAGAATTATAGTAGTATAGCAATTTTTATTTAACTAAAATATTTTGTTTATCTGATAGAAAGTTGAGATTTTTTAGAATAGATTAGAAAAATAGTTTAAAATTTATTAAGTTTTCTGCTTCTTACGATTTGTTAAATTTTTATATTGTTTATCTATCTTACAGCCCCCATAATCCTTATTCAAATTCGAATGTAGCAGAGGCAGTCGGAGACCATTTGTGTATATATTTTTATGACTTTTTTTAACTTTTTACATTTACTCTTTCAATTGCAAACACTTCTTTGTTTTTTTTCCATCCATTCATTACATCTAGTACTGACTAAAAACAATATGATTCACCCAAATTTAAAACAATTTTATCAAGAATATCATAATGTTAATATTGTTCTATAGTATGGCATTGATAACTTATTAAATTTTAGTGTTTTTAAAGGTAAGACAGTAAATATTATTGATATTTCATTTCCACAAAACTCTTTTATGGTATTGAAAGAAGCAAATAATGTCAGTCACCAAAGGGTAGGTGATCACCGCCGCTCATGGACATCCGCAACCCCAAAGGGGGCACTAGTGATTACTACTAACTTTTAAGAAGGAATAGGATATCTAATAGAGGACCGAAACTCATACTCACTGGATGAAACGCAAACGGAAGCTGCTACTTTACACCTATATTCCGAGAGAATGTGATGTCTCACTGGTCAAATCAGCCCATTTTCGTGTTGCATCCAAATTGGCCACAGCATGGCATTTAACACATTGTGTTTATTAAACCTATTTAAATGATACTTAAATGTCCCAGACATTAAAAATTAATGAATCAAGTTCAATCCTTTGCTTCTGCAAAGCATTTAATAAATTGCTGTAAAATTGTTTCAAATTTCAACAACTTAAAGAATTATGAAATGAAACTTGTTCATCTAAAAGTGTCTATGTAATATAAACATTGGTGACAGGGGTTGGTCAGCATATTGATTCATTTCTTAACATTGGTCTAATATGGTTTCAGATTTTGACTCACAGTAAGTCCAAACTGTGGAACTCACCTCGTCTAGTGGCAAGTGGTGCGACCTCAGATGATGGTGTAAGCCTGAGTGAGACAGCACTGAGACATGATGCACAAATTCTTTTAAACATGTATTGCAATGACCATATGAATTTCAATGATGGTTCATGTTGCGCTTCTCCAGAACCTTACACGTCTTTACAAATCTTTACTTTTACAATATTTTTACTGTGGTTAGTATTGTATTAATCACCACCTTTTTTTTTAAATTAGTATTAAAATTAATAGAAAAAGTTTTTTCATATTCTATATAGAAATTCAAGATAATTTGCATCATAATTTATTTATATTTAGTTATAAAATATATGTGCCATTTTATTAAAAAATTTTTTGCCATTTGGTAGGTAGTGATATATTCCCATTGCTGTAGAAATTTTGGGACTTCAGATCGAAAAACTGCAATTAGTAGTTTTGACAGTCCTCCTAACACTACTTAAAGAATTCTGAAGAGACCGAAACAAGAGAAAATCTGAAGGTGCAAGGTCAGGACTATATGGTGGATGGATTAACACTTTCTAACTAAACTCTCAGTATTTAATGAGTGGCTAAAGATGTGTGGTCTGGCATTATCATGGTGAAAAACCACATCCTTTCTGTTAACCAATTCCAGCTGTTTTTCTCTACTTCTTGCTTGAGTCTCAGCTGTTGGCAATAGAGATCTGAATTAATGGTTTTGCCTGGCGGTAAAAGTTCATAATGAATAATGCCATTCCAATCCCATCATACACATAGCATCAACTTATTGCGAGTTAATGCAGTTTTGACTATAGTCTGTGAAACTTCCTTGCCTTTTGACCATGATCTTTTCCACACCTTGTCGTAGGTAATCCATTTTCATTATCAGTGATCAATCTTTTGAAAAACTGCTCAGTTTCATTACATTCCATTAGAGAATTGTACATGAGTACATACATAAATCATTAGATTCCTTTTAGTGAGCTCGTGTGGGATTCAAGTATTGAGCTTTTTTTGGTATCCAGTTTCTTTCGAATGAGGCAAAATTGTATTGTGGTTAATCCCCAGTTCTTTAGCTATGTCGTAACAATTAATATGCCGATCTTGCTCTACTCTTTCCAAAATGGCATCAACCTTATTCGTAAAAAGCAATTAGAGCGAGGTTCATCTTTGACATCCAAATTACCAGAGTGAAAATTCTTGAACCAGTTTTGTGCTATTCTTACCGACAATGCATAAGGTCCATAAACGTTATAAATTAATTTCGTGGGTTATGCCGCATTTTTCCTTTTTTATAATAAAACTTTAAAATATATCAAATTTGTATATTAAATTCACTCATTTCATGGTCAGAAGAACAATAGAAAATTGGTGGGTCACTGTTTTTGTTATTTTTTTTTAATGTCATATTTAGTGCTATCAGATACAAACAGTACAACATAATAGATTTTACTGCAAATTTTTGCTTATAGAATATGAAAAAACTTTTTCCCTGTCATTAAAGATTAATTACTTCTATTTAAAAATTCTTTGTTTTAATGTTCAATCCGGTTCTATATTTGTAAAGAGATTCAGTGAATCTTGATTTCAATAAATTTGGCAAAATCAGTAATTGCATAGTACATATATTAAAAAAAATGCCCTTACAAGGCGATGGAACAAGCTGCGCGCCTTACCATCTTTTTAATGATATCAAAACTAACCAGATACAAACAGCACAACCAAAGAGATTTTACTGCAACTTTTTACTTATAAAATATGAGAAAACTTTTTCCCCATCATAATTACACAGAAATACTTGAATAAAAAAAGTTTGATTTAAAAAAGAAATTGTTGTCTTAATATATTTATGGTGTTTTATTTTGAGACTGTAATGAAGAGGAAAACAATATTTTCCAATTTACTAACATTTTTTTAGGATTCCATACATCAAAAGGAACCCTTATAAATTCACTTCATTGTCTATCTGTCTGTTTATATGTTAAAATCCCATTTTCTTGAGAATTTGTAGACGTATCGATTTGAAATTAATACTGAATGCTTAGGTTTGTGACCCCTTGAAGCTGTAAAAAATCAAGTTTTTTAGTCAATCTAATCAAAATCTTTACGGTAGAGCCACATTACAATCAATTTGGCTACACTATGAGAATAGGCTGGCTCGTACAATGAGATACCACACTCCAAGAGAATATCATGTGAAATAGAAGCTTCCGTTGTTGTCTTTCATTCAGCAAGTGAAAGATCAGGTTGTACATTCCCTTTTACTCAGATATGGTAGTCGCTTTGAAAGAGACACTACCCTAGGAGGGGACTTGTAATTCAGTACAGTTCCTACCCAAGCAAATTTACATGTATTATGTAAGAGGATTAAACCTTCTTGTTTTATCTGCTGGGTGCAAGCAAAACAAATCAACAATGCGACCCCGTCCCATGCAGTGTGTGACTTTTTATAATGTCGCATGAGTTCAATCCAATTGAAACACTGCACACAACTATCTTAAAATGGTAAAACAGGCTTTACTGTTTTTAATGTGTGGTTTTCTCCGTGCTCGAGTAGATTCTCTCCATGGAAATTGTACTCTAGGGTGATTTTAATGCCCACTAACATTAAATGATTCTGATCACATATTACCAATCATATAGGGAGATCTGTATACGTCTTCACTTCAACCTATGCTCTGACACAGTATTGTCACATACACTAGTCCTAGATGTGGTTAGCAATACACCATCCTTGTAGGATCTTCTGCAGACCTCACTTCCTAACAAGTACAAGGTTTTTGTTAACGCGTTATCCGGATTACAGACCGCAGCCTAATTCAGAGTGTGCTGCCACTCACACGGCCATTGCGATTAGTACCAGCGGACAAACTCTGTGTTTCCTAGTATATGTCGGCGGCAAGCGTGGATCCAGGGGTGGGGCTCATGGAGCCATGACCCCCACTGGACTGGGTCTTTGTTTCACTGCCTTACTGTTATAATTAAATTAGAGCTTGTCCCGACTGAACTTCAACTATGTGACCCCCTCTATTTAAAGGCTAGAACCTATGAATCGTTAACCTAAGTACTTAATATTAATTTCAAACTTTATAGAGAAAATGAGTTCCTATAAGGGGGCATCCATTACTTACATGAGGCGATTTTAGTGATTTTTGACACCCGTAAGATTTGGCCTGAGCCCGCCTCCCTTAATTTCATATGAAATTTATCAAAATTATCAAGTATTTAACCTCATTTTAGTAGAAAAACCTGTTAAATTTTATCCTGCTTTCTTTCAATTTTGCACTGTTTCTTGTGAAAAAAACTTATGTGATATTTGATGAGCCCCCTCCACCATCATAAGATTGGGTGAGATTCGGCTTGACCCCCCACGTCACCACGTCAAGCGCCTCACGTAATTATATATAAATATAGTAAACCTAGATTAAAAATGTCTATTGTAATGATTAAATATTGTTTATATTTAAAATGTAAACAAATTATGTCATTTAAATATTTGTCACGTGGTGTGTATCATTTTGCATAGTATGTATTTATGATAAAGTATTAAAACTATTGATATAATGTTGTTAAATTAATATTTTATCTATATTTGCTATAACAGATTTTTTTTTCCAGTGGTGCAGTTGCTCTAGCCAAAGGATTGTGGCAATTTATGAACACAGCAAAAAAAACTGTTAAGGGCTATTCTTTAGTCAATGACAAGCTTGTGAAGTCTGATAAGCATTCGCCATTAGTTGCTTTTGCCAAGTTAGGAATGATCATGTCATATTTCTACCTTTGCGATCGCACAAATTTTTTTATGAAAGAAAACAAATATTATTCAGAGTGGAGTTTTTGGCTACCTGTAGGATATGTATTCGCTTTGGGTTTATTTTTCACTGATGACTCGAGATCTACTAGGTGAGTGTTTATGTATTACTTAGCCAATATTTTATTATATCACCTTGTGTCCAAAGTTGAAATTGGGTACAGTTACAGTAACTGGTCCAATTACAATTTGAATTTGGGAATATATTAATCTCCTATGAAAAAAGTTGCTAATGTTCATTTCCAACAGGAAATATTTAGATACACAATGCACTTATACAATATGCAAAATTTACCTGCTACCTGCTCTATGTTAATAGTGTAATATGGTGCCATCTGTTTAATTTTTATGTGTGTCATCTGTTGTAAAATGCCTACTTGTACCAAGGGACTACATCCAATAGCATAACAATAATGCAATTACCTCAAAATTTTACAAGATGGCGCTCTAAAGCATTGTTCAGAAAATATTTTTTAATAGTGTGTTTCAAGAAATACACCTATATAGATAAACTAGAAAATTAAAACGTTATCAAAATACAAATCTTCATTTAAACGCTTAGAACTGTTTCTGAGATTCTAATGTATAAATTTATATATACAAAAATTGTGCACTTAAAGTAATAGGGTTTTAAAAACGATTAATTGAAATCATATTAATTAGCACAAGCATAATTTTATATCATTGCTTCAACAAAAACTATTGATTTACAGAGTTTTACATCGAGAACAAACAAATGAATGGAAAGGCTGGATGCAGTTAGTAATATTAGTTTACCAAGTTACTGGCGCCAATAAAGTAACTCCAATATATATGTTGGTGCGAGCCTTAGTCAGTGCGTATTTGTTCCTGACTGGGTATGGTCACTTTTATCACATGTGGCAAACGGGAGACAGGAGTTTAGTTAGATATTTCAAAGTTATATTCAGGTTGAACTTCTTGACTGTTATTCTATGTCTAACAATGAATAGACCATACCAGTTCTACAGTTTTATACCTCTAGTTTCATTCTGGTATAGTTTGGTAAGTAATATACAGTAAATTTAAATATTTTTAATATTTATATTGTTATTACATACAAAATGGTAGAGGCTCAGTGAAGTGTCACCTTTAAACCAGAAGGTACTGGGTTTGGTCCTGACTGCAGACGAATTGATAAATTCAAAGTGTTTTGAATAATTTGGATAGAAACAACACATTCAGTACTTTGTGATGACGGTCATTGACAGACCCTCAACTCCTATTGGGCCAATATAAAAGGCTTAAAGTACAAATTTTTCAATCTAGAACAAAAAAAATCAGGGCTATTTTAAACAGTGGGCTTATTAAATCCTGACAATAAGAACAGTTTGAAATTGGTCTATACAAAAAAAAGTTCTATGAATCATATTTTAAATGCCTTCCATATGCTGATCACCAAGGTATTTTTGTGTCTTTGTGTGTGAATTGTAATAAAAAAAATCAATGAAAACGTTATAATCAAAAAGTTTGTGATCAAAGTGAAAGATTTGTCAAGAAACCCGGTATGAAAATAATTGTAAGCTATACAAAGGTGTTTAAAAGAAGGAGAAACATGATTTTATCCATCCAATACATTACTATAAATTGTATTATGTTGATTATGCTGTATTATTGCACTGTTGTACATTAAGAATATTGAGCAAGTAAAAAAGTCTGGTTATCTGTATTGTTATTAATACAATGTATACCTAAAGAAACATTGTTGTATCCTCATAAATAATCTGATAATATAAAAAAATTACAATGTGAGTCACAACATAGGGCTACAATAAATGTTAATAGTTATTTGTGAAATAGTTGTGACCTTAAATATTTTCTGTTTCAGATGTTTATTATTTTTGCCCTACCCCCACACATCATGCCGGCATCTACTCACACTGCCGAGACAAAACCTTACCAGTACCTCTATATTGCTTTGAAAATTTTGGGACTTTTGAGCATTGTGACAGTACTATTCATGTCAGAGGTATTTTTCCAGAAGATTTTTGTCACAAGACCTTGGAAAGCATTATTTGTGAATACAGATGATGACATTCATCAATGGTGGTTAACATGGAAACAAGATAGGTACGCTTTCTATGGTAACTAAAAAAAAATTCCTTTTCAAAGTTACAATTTTGTCTTTTCATTTAAAACAGCAGAATCATATGTGAAATTGTGAAATCGTGAAAGAAATTCTATTTGCTAAAATTGCAATGCCTTTATGAAAGGAAATCACCACAATGTTAACATTGTGTAAGTAGTCCCATTGTGCACATTATTGACTACTTGTAAATTTTCAAAACCCTTAATTAGAAATATCACTTATGTATACATAAAATGAGGTGCTTTCTGTAATATCATACTGGTCATTGTGGCACTGATATTTCACTCTCTTTTTTATGAGAGCATAAACACCTTATAAGGATCATGGCTAGGCAAGAATTTTCTATATAATCTTAAATCTTCTGTCAGATGTATGAACCTAAATATTTTTTATATTTATAGAGACTAGTTGATTTACTCTTATTGCTTGCATTTTATCTATTAATGGTAATTGATTTTTTCATTATTCGCCAATGGCAGTATATTGTAAATTATTTATGTACATATTGGACAATAACGACTGTGATTGTCGTTCGACTCCGCTCGAATTCGCTCATCTGACTGCTCTCGGCTGCCGTTGTAGTTTATTTGCAATGTCAGTATCGACACATCCGCGTCACATGAGTGACCTTGATGGACGATTATGCGCAGATAAATAATTATTTTCCACATTTCAGATATTCAATAACGTACGGTATAACTTTCGGTGTTGCGTACCTGTTGGCGCAGCGCTACGGCCTCATCGACGACAGCAGCCACGGAAACCTCATGACGCCAGGGTTGTCCCTGAGCGCGGTGCTGTTCGCGTTCATCGGTATCGGTAGCTATACCACTTTCACTTTCTTGTGCCCGAACATCTTCGACTGCGATGAGATCCACAGTTACGTCGCCTTCCTGCCGATCGTCAGTTATGTATTGTTGAGGAATGTCTCCGGGGCTTTGAGAACCCGACATTCGGCGCTGTTCGCCTGGTTCGGTTGTATCACTCTAGAACTGTTCGTCAGCCAGTCGCATATCTGGTTGGCTGCCGACACGCACGGTGTCTTGGTTTTGATACCATCTGCTCCCGTATTAAATTTGATATTGACTTCGTACATATTTGTTTGCGCGGCACATGAATTACACAAGTTAACTGATGTGATACAACCGTATGCCGTTCCAGAAGACTGGAGACTAGTTCTGAGAAATTTCCTAATTTTTTTAGTTGTACTGATACCTATAGGTATTCACGATGGCATGTTCTAAATATTTATTTTTGTATATAGTTCTTAAACTATGATTATGTATATCGAAAAGAGATATATTTTTGATGTAAAATGAAAACATGATTATAAGATAATCATTATACAGGAAAGATATAAATATAATAAAATGTAAATGGAATTTCATTGTGATTACTTGAAGAATTAGGTTGCAGGTTAACTTTCAATTTTGTAGAACTTATTAACATGAAAGTAAAAACCTGTGGAAGGGCTAAGCTTGGATGTAAAAATAAAAAATATTTCTTTTGCCATGAGGACTTTTGTAACTTTTGTGCCTTGGGAAATATTTTTTCTGAAGGAGAAGAAGCCCAAGGTGGCCCTGGTACTTCTTTACAAAAGCATAAGTGTTTGTACATATTGTGATTATGTTTATTTTTTTTATAATCATTTACAGTACTTATTAGGCGCACAAACATAGTATGTTCACATTTTATCATAATTTGTGTTGTCATTAAAGTACTTAGAAGGTTTCTCATACTGCCCTTGTTTTTTGGTCCAAATAAAAATTGTAGAATATAAAACTAAGTAAATTAATGTTTACTTGTTTTTGATAAATGTTTAATATGGAAAGGTGAAATGTATCTGCTTTTAAGATTTGGCTAACCATTTGTAATCTAGATTTTACTAATTGACTTCAGGAAAGAACATTTTGAAAAGTGAATGATAAATACAATTTGATATTGGCAGCTGAATATAATAAGATATGATGGGCTACAGTACAAAGTATGCTCTCTAAAACTGAATTAGTGGAAAACCACTAATTAATAGTCAATAGCTACTATTTTAAGATGTCCAAATTCACTCTTTCAGTTAGTAGAAATGATTACAAATTAAAATTGTAAATTTTCTACTAATTAAAAAGTATAATTCTACTATTATAAAAGTGATTATTTTACTAATTGTCAAGTGAACTTAAAAAAAAAGTGGTTTTTTAAGGAATAAAAAATTGAAAATTCTACTAGTCAAAAAAGTTAATTCTTGACTAATGGAAAATTCACAAAAAATATAAGGACAAAATGGATTTTCATTGATTTGAAAACTTTATTTATTTCTTCTTAATATAAATTTTATATTAACATATAAACTTTATATTGACATATAAACTTTATATTGACTTTATTAACATGCATAGCAAAATAGAAATTGTTTTGGTTACTCGGACTCCAAGTCCTCATCGCTTGAAGGATCAGTAGTATCGGCGTTACTAATGTTCACATGAACCGAAGAAACAAGGTTGAATGGTTAAACATTCATGTCGTAGATATAGACATCCATAAAATTATAAAAATTTCGGGCGAATCAGGATAGTCAAGATTGGAAACATAAAAAATCTTGTACAGCAGATCAAAACTAGTGACACTATTTCCTTTGTCAGGTACATTTAAAAACCAGTCATCTCCATTAATAAATGTATTTTGACTAGATGATTGACTAGCAGGTGCAACCAAGTAGGGCTGAATACTGGTGCTACTTTTAGCACGAAAATCTTGCACAAATTGCTCCAAATTAGTACCCTCCTAGAAACGGAATAGAAAAATATTAATACTTCAATTTTTTCCAATTTGATATTGACTTATAACGTTAGAAAATAATACATACAGGTACAAGTCTTAGTAGATACTTATTAGGAAAATGAATGTGTAAGGGCTCATTTGTTTCTGTTTCTTCAGTAGCCGCCCTTTTATTTCCTTTTCTGTGATTTTCTTTTTCTTTTGCCTTTCCTTTTCCTTTACCCTTACGGGATTTTACTGAATAAGTAACTGGCAGCAACTCGACAAGCAGAAGAAGCGCTCGAAAATCATCTATATAGTAATATGATGAAGTATTATTAAAATAAAAAAAAATTTACAATTGTTTTCTTATAAATAATAATAAAAACTAACTAAGTATAGATTTTGTTTTCTTCAATTAGTATAAGTATTATAAGCCATCTTTATTAGTTTTTGCATAAAAAAAATAAAACGTGAATAAAATATAATAGTAATCTGTATTACATAACTTTGAACTGCATTGTATAAAAAAAAAGTAAAAAACAATTCTTACCATTTTTAATATTTTGAGACTCAAAGAATAATGCTGGTCGATAGTTCTTAGCGTAAGTCAAAATTTTTTTCGAATACATTGTAGGAAATTTTGATAGTAAATTATCAGAAGAGTCAGAAAATAATGATTTAAATTCTAAATCAATCTGAAAATTTGACTTGTAGAAGGGCTGGTATCGTTTATCCAATTACGCCTGTAGGCTCTAGTATCATTCATCCATCTAATTATTTGTTCCTTGTTGCTATCGTTAGGCATCTTTAATTTCATAGATGAAATCTACACAATAAAAAATAAAAATAAGAATAAGTATTGTCTATAAAAATAGTGCATATTAATAATTTATATTTGATTTGTAAAGTCAATTCAAGTGACACACCATCTGTAAGATAACGTCTTCTGAATGTTGAATCTCAAAATGATGAAGGGAGGTTTTATTAGTAATAGTAGCACTGCTCCCTTTTTTAGTACTTTGGTATTTTTTCTTAGATGGACTAAGATGTTTACGAGTATGATTCAAACGATTTTCAATAAAACCTCGATTATTTGCTGAGTTCTCATTTTCAATATCATTATTTAAATGCTGTTCTCTTATGTGTCTACGTAGAGTAAAAAAGTGATAAAAACGCCGATCACAGCCATCCTGGCCACACCTAAAACCTTCATCACTTATTCGACGATTAAGTGATAACCCATGATTATAAACAAAATGATGACTTAAGCCATTCAATGCTCCTGCTGCGTTTTCATTACACAAAGAACATGTTAATCTCTGCATCTTAATATTATAAGTAGTGTTCAAATAAATAATAATCCTTGATTAATTCATAAATTTATACCTTCAAAAATTTTCAAAATCTGTTCGTCTCGAATCACCTCTGTTTTTAATTTTTCTATCAGTTGTTCAACAGTTAACGCTGCAAAATCCATTTGTAAAACCTGCAAGTTAAATTTGAATAATAGTTAATAGAGTGGCAAAAAAATTAAGGTCAATTCATAATTATTTATTTATTATAAGAATCAGGAGAGAAATTAAAGTTAAAAATTTCGTAATAAGTTTGTTATTTTTTCTTACAAAGTAAAATTACTTGAAAATGTTATACAAGAAATAGTATTGATCAACGAATCAATTATTATTGATGAAAAATAATAACAATAATTATCATAATATTTGAGAAAAAATTGTTTAAATATATATTTACAGTTTAGTTGATTAAAAAATTTTTAACCTTAACTCAATAGCAATTTTGAGATATTAAAATTTACCAACAAAAATGATTTTTTCAATTACTTTTAATGTATGAGTTGATATTTAAATGACATCAATTAGAACAGAACTATACTTTGAATTTTATTTAATTATAATTCATTACTTAATTGTTAATACTACCTACTCTCCAGCAATGTCAATCTCTTCCAGTGTTGCCATTGTACAAAATCCATAGTCCCTAGACTAAAAAAAAAAACCGCCAGATATGAAAAAAAATGATGTTTAAAAATCCGCTAAATGTCGCTAAACTACCTAAACGGTAAGTTCACTTCTCGAGTTACATTTTTCCTGATTTCTAATGCAGCGTCGCGTCGCAGTGCTAAATTAAAAGAAATTATAAATCACTAAATTAAAAGCAATTTTCATTTTTAAAAAGGTTTAATTAAAAAAGTGAGATCAGTTATGTACTGTAAAGTTATAAAAGTAACAAATCAGAATAAGTTTAAATTTCAAAATCAAATACGTCATCAACATCTTCAGTAATTATGTCAGGTGAAGTAGAAGTTGAAGCCTCTAAGGCTAAGGCGTCTCCAGTAACTTTAGGTTTATTTTTGCCGACTTCGTTTAAAACGTCGTCCGGGAGATCATACGTTGAGCATGTCGCATTTTTAATTTTCAGCTGGTTTCTGATAAGAAGGAGAGAATTTAATGTTTTTTTCCGAAAGTTTGTTGCGAAGTTTGTTTTTGAAACCACAACCCATTCTCTGAATGTTAATAATCTAGTGGTACAGTACAGTTTCTAAGAATCAGAATCCGTCAGATAAAAAGTCGCTAGAAGTCGCTATAAATATTTGTCCCGCTAAACATAATTTTTTTCCCGCCAAACATTCATAAATTCCGCTAGTTCTAGCGACAAAGTTCCTAGAACGGCAACACTGATCTCTTCAGATGTTCTAGACAATAACTAACCATATGTTATTGTCTAGAGGGCGCCACTGTTTACACGAGAACTAATTCAGTAGTGAAATTGGGCCATATTACTTTTTCAATTAGTGAAAAATTACTAATTGAAAAGTAACGCCTACAAACTTACTAAATCTGTAGTAGATTCAACTAAAAATTACTAATTTTGATGTAGTTTCTACTATTACTACTTCAATTAGTAAAAATTCTACTAATTCAGTTTTAGAGAGTGCACCACGGACGTGGGAGGTTGTTAAAAGGAATAAATTGAATGAATGATTAGGATTTGATTCACATTGATGATTGAATCAAATTATTACTTACTATTTCTATTAATCTTAAAGATCCAATACATATGATTTTTTTACGTTTACAGGTTTTGTTTGTGTCAGGGAGTTTTAAAATTTTCAATTTTACTTTTCTTTACTTATATAAAACATGATGTAATATCATATTTTACTCTGAAGTTAATCTAATTTTCAGAAGCTAAGTTCATCACAGTGACTATTAACTGATTAATTGGAAATACTATTAGACTAAAGTTGTAATTAAATAACATTGTTTTACTTTTGCAACTAATAGTCTGTGTTTACTACCAAAGAGTATTCAGCTATTAGCATATTTTTGGGATACAAAGCAATATCATATTTTTACTATATGTTGATTTAAGAACATAAAATCTTTTTAGAGGTATTAGTACTGGTGACATGAAGAAATTTTACTTTGATCAAACTCTGAAATCTATTTTCTTTTTAAGTACAAAAATATATAGAGCAGTTTAATAGGCATGATGGCTGATTTTGAAAAACTACTCCATATTGTTCTAACGTGTCTATTTTATACAAAATAAATCATATTTCTGTAAAAAACAAAGGTTTTGATGCAAAAAATGACCTATAATTTTTTGGTAATGGCGTCTGCCTATGATGTCACGCTTTCGTAAACATTTGATAGCAAATTTTGTGCTAAAGTCATGAATTCTAATGTGTATCGATGGTGTGCGGTTCCTCAATGTAATAATACATCTATAAAACTTTCAAGTTATTTATTAATGTCTCAATGCATAAAAAACAGAAACAAGTGGTTAAATCTTGTAAAGGCGGAATACAGCAAATACATCTTCAAGTTCAGTATTTACTTCTGTGAAGACCATTTTGACGTAAGTATTAATTTAATTTACTTTATAATAATGAATTAATGAACATAATTATCCTAATTTATAAATAATTCAAAGTCGTCAAATTTGAGGTTAGGTTCTATTTGTTTATTGTTAAAAACTTTTATTTTTGTTCCAATTACCAAATAATATGGAAAACTATATTCAGTATTGTGTGATGAGTTCAGTTTCCCAAGTGCACATGAAGTCAGAGTGTATTCGCACAAAATTTGAATGCCAATCAGACACAAGAAAGTGAACTGCTACCACCACAGAACGACTTTATGTTATCAAAAAACAAAGAAAGATGTTAATTGAAGATAGTGAAAACTATTCAGCAGAGATAAATACGTCTGCAATACATTTAGAAACTGCAGGCATTTCATCACAGTTCCGATAGGTACATAAATTAAACCTTTCTTATTTTAGGTTGAATCGTAGTTACATATATACATTTTAGTTTAACTCTTCTTCAATAATATTATTACATGATCTTAATTGATTTAACTGGTTCCTTAGTAAAAAAAAATACTGTTGTACTCTCTCTAGTATGTACTTATTGTTATCTTTTAGTTCTACACACTGTCGAAGAGTTTCAAGAAAGATCTGCTAGTTACCCCAAAAAGGCTGATAAGTCAATACAAGTACAAATAACTCACAAAAGGAGTAAAGCTGTCCAGACTGAAATTAAATATGTAAACCAGTTAACATCACCCATGAAACCTGATAGCTGTTCAGTCTCTACATCTCCTTTTAAAATTAAGATTTGTGGTATGATAACTAAACCAGGGACATAAAGTCTAAAAGCTTTAAAAAATACATTTACCATAGAAGATCAATCTGACAGTGATATTTCATATACACCATCTATAAGTCGACGAGATACATCACCATCGATACAGTCTTCAAATGAAATCAACTTCAGACTGCGGTGAATTAGTTGAAGAAATAAAGATAGAAGAAGAATCAAACATTTTAAAATACACAATCCTTAAAATAGTGAAGGACCCACGTTATTACATAGGTCTTCCTAAAAGTTGTTACTATTTGTTTGATTTAATTGAATAACATAAAAAAATCCCTGTTAACCGTATATCCATCTGCTTAAAAAAATAGGTTGAATAGTCCATTTAGAGAGCTTGTTGATGACTGCCATGACCACAACATATGCAATTAAAATATTTTTCAAAAATATTCTAATAATAGCAAATGTAATGCAAACTTTTATTGTAACATTAAATAAGAATTAACTAAACACTTATTGCTTATGGATTTTAGGCATAAAATTCATCACACAAGTTGCTTATTTGACTGTCTAGAAATTGAGGTGCAAAAGCCTGCAAAAAGTGTTCATCAAGCTTTATCCTGGTCAGAATACAAAAAATGTAACACCATAAAATATTTAGTATCCTGTACACTAAATGGTTTGGTAAATTATGTTTCACCATTCCACCAAACATGTATCTTTTAGAATAACAGATACATGTTTGGTGGAATCATGTGATTTTATCAATTGTCTACAGCCTGGTATGTGTGTCATGGCTGATAGGAGGTTCAAACTCATAGAACAATATTTACATAACAAGAAGGTGCAACTTGTGCGACCACCAAGTGTTACAACTGGAACTAAGTTATCAAAAAGTGAAGTAAAGGAAACAAAGCAGATAGCTAGTTTACGAATTTACGTTTAAAGAGTGATTAGACGTTTAAGAGAATTTAACATGTTAAACTCATGTCTAAACATAAACTTTGTAAAGATACTTGATGATGTTATTGTCATTGCATGTGCTCTTATAAAATAACTAGCTGTCCCGCCCGCTTCGCTGGGTAATTTTTATTATAAATAAAATGGCGAAGGATTTACGGAATTCGAAAAATGAGTAGCCTTGAACCATCTACAAATCATTCTACATCGAATGGTCGCAATTCCATGTCTATACGTTTAGTAGTTTTTACGTGATTGGCGAACAAATACAACCTATTTTCATTATATATATATAGATAACTATAAAATTATAATTTGTATATTTTATTTATTTAAAAATTATAGTGTACTTTGATATAATGCTGGGTACACACTTTCTTTCCACCGACTCACTAAAAGTTTGAAAAAATCAAGCATGTTTGTCATCAAATGTCACACTTATAACTTCAACATTTTTATTTGTACTGTAGTTACTATCAGTAACACAAAAGTAACCTTTTTGGAGCCCAGTCAAATACATTTGCATCTGCATCTGTATATTAAACCTTTCAGTAGGTTTGCTATTCTTAAAATAATTTTGATAGGTTTTGGCAGTTGTAGGACATTTAATCGCGATAATACTATCTTTACAAATCCCATCTGGTGATCCTGTTATCATTGGATATTCTTGAGATAGCATGAGCCCGCACTTCTTAATTTTTTTTCCAAGTATAATGCCAACAGTTTTACGCACTTCAGTTTCTAACATTCTTCCCCATTTCATTGCTGGTGTGTCTGGTATATTCTCACCCATTATTATTGCAATAAGACTTCCATCAATCTTTTAACATTGACTGAACTCAAATGCTCGAGATGCTGTAACTCTCCCATAGCACAGTTCATATCGAAGGCTACTTTGATGTTGTTCTCTTGTTTCTTCTTGTATTTCAACAATGATGTTATTGGAAAGTACTACCTTTTGTAAAAATGTCTCCCAGCATTTCTCCTTAAATTTCAGCACAAGCTGGTGCATAGATATAGGGTAGATGTACCGTTTGTGGCCACTTTAAGCTTTTCGGTATGTTCAACTAAGATTTAAATATATTTAAATGAAATATGTGAGAATAAAAAATGAATCAATCAAATCTTTAATCTATTGAAAATTAAAATGTCACAGTGTAAAAGTTTAAAATGTAGTTTACTATGAAAAATTAGTAAAATTTAAAAATAAGATCTATTTCGCCAGTAGTGGCCATAGATGCACTATTTTTGGCCATCGGTTGTACCAGTTTTGTTCATACTGAGTTATACATTCGCTGAAAGGAAGTCATGAGTAATATTACCTTAATTAACTATCAAAATATTAATGTATTAATGAACTAGTGAAACAAAACACAATAAATTAGTGATACATATAGAATGATTAAGTTTTTTTTTTAATTTTTGCGTGGCTTGACAGGTTTTTTAGGAGCTAATTTTATTTAGCTTTTTCTTCCAATTTCTTCTTTTAATCTTTGTTTTTTTCCTTTTTTTTTGTCTTCTGACTTTTTTCTGCTCTCTTTTCTCTTGTCTTTCAAATTATATAATCCTTTTTCTTTCTTTTTCTGCATTTTTCTCTTCTTCTTTAGTTTCCATTACTTTAATCCACTTGTCGGCTGTTATCACGGAAGGTAAATATAAATAGGTAAAGGTCAGCAATATGACGGAACCATTAACGTATGCTTGTTTCAGTAACTACTGCTCGAGCCTTACAAAGGTGTTCAAGCCCTTTTCTGACCTACACGTGGATGTCGCTTTAAAAACCCATCAAACCATTTCCTGCCTGGTACATTATTTGTAAAAGGGTTTTTTAAGCCTTCAGCTTCTACTAATCGCTTCACTGAATGAATTAAAAAATCTTTATTTATCGGGAAACCCATTCTAGAGGTTCCTAATAGCCATTCTTCCAGTTTATCTTCAATACTACGACCGAGAACAGATTCAGGACCAACTCGACCTGTAGTTTCTGGTATATTTCCTCGAATTTTATTGCGCAAAGTAGTTCTTGGAACTCTGCATTGCTTACAAGCTGCTGCAATAGCACTCCCATTCTTTACCAGTTCTAATGCTTTTTTGTAATTCAGCTTCCGAATAATTAAAAAAAGTCCTCTTTGATTTTTGTTTGTCCACGCCGATTATTTTTGGTTTCTTAATTTTTTGTTTGCTTTTGTTTTTTCTTCGATGGCATTTTAATCTGTAACCCATAAAAATTGATTATTACTACGTTACCCTTCTTACTCTGTTAAATTTGATTATTTGGACATTGATAATTAAATAACATCCATTTAGACACTTGAATAAATTTAACGGTTAATTACTATGGCCAAAACTGGATTGTGTATGTACCATTTGTGGCCATGGTATGGCCAAAAATAGAACCTAGATGTTTTTGTTGTTCCACTTGTGGCCATGAGGTATTTTATTAATATTTGAGGTTATTATAAGAAAATTAATTATTTTTACTAAACTACTACAGTATTTGATTATTATATGACTTGAAAACTTGAAAAATATTAAGATTTACAATAATTATGGTTAATTTGCTTACCAGGTCTACTTGAGATTCTTATAAGAAACAGTACTGAATTACAGACATACACTATGCATCCAGATATGTTTTTAATAATCACTCAAACTATACTTTCAATTAGTATAGAAAAAACTTTACAGCATTGCCAACATACACAAAAACGCTAAAAAGATCCTATAAAATGCTATCATAAAATAATAAACTTAATACATTCTTATAAATCTGAGACTGGCCATAAAGGGAACAGTGGCCACAAACGGTACATCTACCCTACTATGACTAATGTTACAAATATGACTGGATTGATACTTTAATGATTCACAGTTAGCCAGTTTTATTTTTCTCCTAATGTCC
The DNA here is from genome assembly GCA_005406025.1 of Eumeta japonica. NCBI lineage: Eukaryota > Metazoa > Arthropoda > Insecta > Lepidoptera > Psychidae > Eumeta > Eumeta japonica. The sequence goes on from BGZK01000109.1 coordinate 228,073, forward strand.
AAAAACTTATTAAGAAGTGATTATCTGATGGTAATCTAAGTGTTCCATTTGATAGGTCTTTTGCTGTCATATACTTCAAACTAGTTCCGAGACGGGATAGTTTCGATTTTTTCCAATAACAAGCTACGGCTGTACAGGGTGGCTCTTCACTTCTTCGGTGGGTCCACATGAGGAATGCTACAGTATGTTTGCAGCTTCCTTTAGAAGCAACACAATCGGGACATTCTACTGAAACAACAGATTCTTCTTCTTCATCGACTATTAGAGTGACAGCATTCAACTTTGCGTGAACCTTATGTTTGCCTTCACTGTGCATAGCTAACAGCCCCATCACCATATGAACGTCGGCAGGATCTGAAATAAACGAGAAAAATTTTGGAGGTGATGTTCAATTAAATTATTTATGATTTTTACACCCCGGACTTGTTTATTGTATAGAAATATAGTTATAAAAAGCGAATGGATAATTAATTAGCGTAGTTACCTACTGCTAATTTCAATACAGAAATGCTTTCATATCAATCTTAAGTGTCATACACTATCATACATAAAATATGTACTTTTGTAAAAATTTTGGTCGTTTAATATATTTTGAATATTATTTAATGCAATACTTACTTGGAAGTTTTAACATTTCGAAATTTTGCCGAATAAAAGTCATTGTTTGATGCAAAAAATTCCCCTAGCATCAACAAGTCGATTTTTGGCAAATTTGAGCTGTTTGCTTTAATAAATACTTGTTCTATGACTAACCTTTTCTTGTCGTAGGTATTTTGGTTTATAAAAACCAAGACACAATAATTTATATTAAATAAATATCAGTTAAACTGTAGCAAAATGGGCAATTACTAAGCAAGATCGCAATGTCCTTATAGTGTTTACTAATGTTTACGAAAGCATGACGTCATACGCTTCTGTTTGGTGTTTGACTTAATATGGCGAATTGATGAGTTTTGTGTTTTTAATTTTATAAAAATATGTGTTTTTTTAATTGTATTTTATACTATTTTTATATAAAAAATAGATTTATTTTAAAAAAATAAAAACAATCACACAGGTTTTTAAAAAAAAAGTGACTTGAACATAATCTTTATATTGTGTATAATTATTTTAAATCATAATTTCAGTGATTCTTGGCGACTGTCATCATGCCTATTAATAGTTCTTGATTGTTTTAATTAATATAGTCAACCATTGTATTAACTCATAAAGTGATTGTTTGAAGTAGTGAAGGATTCTTCTCTTCGACTCCACATGTTAGCCTGTAGCATTTCTGAAACATAATGAAAATAAATGAAATACCATTAAATAAAGTAAAATGGTTATATGATTTGGCTCTTTGAGAATCAATTAGAATGGTCAAGATTCTGAAACTTGATGCTTGTCTCAACTTAAGTAACTGAAGGAACATTTGTATATATATTTTTATTAAGATGTCTCATAAATACTTAATGCTCACTTTGCTTATTAAATAATCATACAAAAAGAAAATCTTAATAATAATCAATGATGTTATGGATATATAATTTCGGATCCGGATATGGATACGGATATATGTAAAATATAATACCGGTTTCAGTTACGGATATGGATATTAAACTATTTCATATTATCAAATAATTTCGGTTATGGATATTAGATTTTTAAAGAAGTGTAAAAGTGAAATACGAATAGGAATATAAATGATTTGACTTTAATTGTACTTTGTAGGTTTTATAATCAGTTATACAAGTAATTCTTTCTTACAGCTATTCGTTTTGAAGTGTTACATAGATAACTACTTAAATGCAAAATCAATATTAACATTCGTGATTTCTAATATATTAATCAATATCTTTATAAAAAATATCACAGCATAACATATCAATCAGTCTTCATAAGTCATTGCTATAAATATACAAGATATAGTATAATCTAAGTATTTTAAAAAACCGTTTTCTTTTTTAATTAATTTTGTAAGTAATGAAACCGTTACAAAATATTTATTAATCATTCATTTAATGGTAGTTTCAATAGTAAAACTTAAGCAAGGGCAAATTATACTTAACAAAAAGTAATTTTGCAGCTTTATCAGCAGATAGTCGGTTTCTTAAGGGGTCATAAATTAACCCAGCAGCACTGAAAAGCTGCTCACTTGGTACACTTTCAGGGGGTGGAGAGAGGTACTGTCTCAAGACATTACTGAAACTGTGGTATTTGGTATGCATTTTCCACCATAAAAGTGGATCTTCATTAAGTGTCAACCTTTTTTCCTTATTGTATTCATTTAGTAATGTCTTTTTTACAATGAATTGATTATACACTTCATCACCATTATCTTCATTTCGGTGTTTCTCGTCACTTAAGCTTAATATGTTAGCTAGACTAGATTGAATGCATGAATTAAAGTGTAAACTAGAGCTTGTTGTTGGTAGCTCAGTCCGTGATCTCTTTGGTGAAGGTAAAGAAGAAGGACCTTCATTATGAGTAGTTTTAGAACAGCTAAGTATCTCCAGAATCTGTGACTGTACATGTTTCTTCATTATTTCACTGAAAACGTGGGCTTTTACCGTGGATCTAGATAGGTAGCCATTGTATATAATTTATTTTGAATGTCATAAAATTTAACATCGATGCCCTGAATTATTTTCGCACTCATCAATTAAAAATTCTCAGAAGAGTCTTCTTTATTCTTCTCTTTTTCTAATGTGTTTAAGTGTATATATTAATGGAATCACCAATACAATTGTTGCAGTAGCATTACTGAACTCCTTTGTTATTTCTTTGAATAGCTTAAGTATTTAAATACACTTTTTCAAGTGGAGCCATTCATCAGCAGTAAGAATTGGTATAGCATGTGTGCCCGAATATAGTACCAAAGCATCTTTTAATTGAAGTATTCTCTTTGTCATGTAAAAGTCGAATTCCATCTGAAAAAGAATGAAAAAGGGGTCAAATAAAATTATCAAAAAATTAAATTTAATTCTATATTTGTATTTTCTTGTGAGATGCTAATAAACACTTATTTACTATAATTAATTTAAAAATAATATTTTTATTACACCTAGATTACATTCAGGCACTTAAATACATATTATAATTACATAATATATATTATATTGAGGATTGTAAAAAGATGAAATAATCTTACCTTGTAGAACATTCCTGGATTATACTTAGTCCCGATTGATTCAGTCTTTCTATTTGAATTTTTTTCAATTCATTTTGAGCAACTAGAGAGTGAATGAAGTGAGTTTCATTTTTTTGCATTTGTAATCATTGGTAAGACACATTCTTCGATTTCCATCGCTCACCAGACACATAATTGTAATTGATGAATAGAACAGTTTCAATCAGTGAAATTAGCCATATTCATAGCTTTTATTATATTGGATCCTTTGTCGTGTAAAATACAATGCATCGATGATTCCGAGCTTAGACCCCAATCTTTTAAAATATTTTTTAAATTATTTGCTATAACTTCACCAGTGTGCAGACCTAATTGTTCACACTTGAATATTATAGTCACTTTTTCAAATTGATTTGTGATACCATAAGCAGTAAAATTTAGTAATGAAATGTTTGCACTGGAATTAGTATCATCGTAGTAATTCAACTAAATAATTCAAAAGTTTAAAACATATTATGCAGTAATCAAAATCAAATGCTTAATTAAATCAGTTGTAAGTTGTCGATGATGGTATTGTCTCATACTCTGTCAACTGTTTTCACAGTATTTGATATGATACTGTGTTCAGATTTAAGATGAAGTTTCAGTGAAGTAGTGCCACCTCCTTTGCGTGAAAATTGTTTACCACACTGTTTACATTTTGCTAAATTTACATTAACTTCATCAAAAAATTACCAAATTAAACTAGATTTAGGGCGCATTTTTCCAGGCGCTGATAATTTACTTACTAATGTACAATACACAACACATTATTAAGTACTCGTAAATGTTAAATTGTAATGTAGGTAATGATTACATCGTAATCGCACAATAACCAACAAGTTAGAATAGGCGCGCGGCTAATCTGTCGACTCGGCCGGGCAAAAACAAAAGCTTTCACAACATGTATGTAGTTAGACTCCGCACTATTCGAAACTATCCGAAACTTATATCGGATTCGGTTACGGTCACGGATAGTATTTTATTTCGGATATCTGATAGTTTCGGTTACGGATATGGAGCTCCATAACAACACTGATTGTAATTGTAAACCGTTGTTTCACTTCTGCTTAGGGAAGATGGATCCCTGGCCTATATTGCAAAAGATAAAGCAGTTTTATTGGGCACTATTCTCGAGTGAATCTCGCAGCGCCGTAACTAGCCTTTATGCGCCGGTGCGAGCTTTCAAAACTGGGCCCTTGAAAAATGCTCTAACCAGGTTCTGACAATAAAATAGAGAAATGTGCATAAAAATAAATCTATCTATTTTTTGTTTACGAAGGTATAGGTACTTAGTAGATTTCTTTAAGATAAAAATTGTTTATTCAAAAATATTTGCTCAAATACACAAATGACACAAAGTACTCAATAGCAAAGACACAAGGACAGCTACCTACTTAAAGATTTACTTTCCGCGCTTTTCTCATTGCGAAGTCCTTGATTACATTTTCATACGACAGGAGCCGTGCTATGTCGCGTTCAATCGACAAAATCGCTAGGCCAGACAATCTTTCTTGGTCCACCGTCGAGCGCAGGTACGTCTTTATTAATTTGAGCTTACTGAATGATCTCTCGCAGGAAGCTAAAGTCACTGGCATCGTTAAAAATATCTTTATAGCGACTACTACATTGGGAAACATTTCCTTTAACCCCTCATTGCATGAATTATGAAGGAGTGGAATAAAAATTTTTTTTTTATTGAAATCATCTTTTATTTCTTATACATTAACAGAAAAATTTGGAAAAAAAAATAAAGTACTTACTTTAGAAATTACCACGAAGCCATATATGGCTTCGTATGCATCTAGTAGAACTATGACGATCCATATATGGCTTCGATGCATTAATTAAAAATTAAATTATGTCTTATGGAATTCTTTGAAACAATTTCTCTTATCGTTGAAACATAAATGAACATTACATTTCCCACATTTCGTAAACGAACGGAATTTCGAACAGTTTTGACAAATTTGTCGAATTGATTTCGTCCATTCGGAAATGGTCCACATTATCAGACCGTACAGAATCTAGTGGTAGGTCCTGATGCCTGGCTGGAGTTTTTCGTGCCATTTTATTGGGCACAGGCGAATCAGGCAAGCTGGTTCGAGTGGCGTTACGTCTTTTGGGGGTATCAAAATTTTTGACCATCACCGGACTGTTGACTCGGCTGGTTGAATTGGCTCGACTTGAGGTCGGTGTTCCTAAGAGGCTAGCTGGACGACCACGTTTTTTGCCCACCACTTTTCCTGCTTTACGCATATGCTCGGAAATTGCCAGTTTGAAATCAAATAGCGGCAGATATTCATTTACATTAATTCGACGCCATAGCAACCAGCTATTTACCAATGTCATGTCTATCATATGGAAAAAATTCTTTTGTACCATTGGCGAGATCGAAGGTGTATTCGGTAATAACCAAGCATGGAGTCCAATAAATCGACTCCATGTGTTGGTTATAAACATCGACTGCTTGGGGATGTTATATCCTTGTATTGTTTTCTTTCCGAAAATACCTTTTCTTTGTTGTTGTAGGCTCACTACCTACGTAAGCTGAGCATATTTACCGTCTTATTATCGAACCAGGACACTAAACTTAGCTTCACGTTATCTATGACCGCTGTTTTCTCTACCATACTTCCTCGTCCATTCTTTTTCAGCTCCTTTTCAGTAGGCATATCTGAGTTAGGCACGGTTAAGCCTCACAGTTCCCAGTGGCAACAAACCATTTTGAAATAAATAAACTTGAAGATTTGGACTATTGAACCAGTTGTCAAAACAAATCTTGTAGTTTTGATGCTTTGGCACTGTAGAAGTGAGTCTGGTCACGACATTAGAACTAACACCAAGATTAGGTGCATCTGAAGGGAAAGAATCGCTTTGCTCTCCAGCAAATATGTCGAAATCGTAGCTGAATCCTGACACTCCGCTCAAAACTTGATTTTGAACCCCATTTATGAGGTTTTGCAGGATTATACTGCTTAATTTCGTGACGACATTTGGTTGGAATGATTTGCTCATCCACTGCAAGAAATTCTTCTTTTGGCACTAGTAAAGACGTTCACGAATTTCATCCAAAACTGGTCTGATTTTGAAAAGTTTATCATGACCATCAGTTCCGCGGGGCTTGAAGTTATCATTATTATTGAAATGTAAATTCTTTTACAGCCTCGAATCTGTTACAAGTCATGGTTTCGTAAACTTGGGACTGGCCTATATGTTTTGACCAATACATTCTTGTGGATGGCAGCTTTACATGACATGAAGATAACGATTCCAATGAACTGCTCAATATCTTCTCTCGTTATGTTTGCCGGCTTACTAACGTTAGTTTGAACAGATTTTAAATTAGACTGGTGAACGATAATTTCAATGAGATTATCAGTGAATAAGAATTTAAAAGTTCTTGAGGTGTTTCTAGCTTTTATCTCATCCGGCAAATCAGAAGAACCAGTAAATTTAAAGTTTTTTTCGTCAAAAGGTTCAATTTTTTCATTTTTCCAAGTTACTTTGTCTTTTTTTTTTTTGTAGTTTTTTTTTTTTTTAGATGTTGATGAAGCCTGTAAGATTTGTGGGTTAATGTCATTATCAGAGCAATCTGATTCAGATTCAGGTATAATAATATTTTTTTTGGGTCGAGCACGGTGTGAGTTAGGTTCATAGTTGGGATCAGAGTCAGAATCCAAATCGTCGTCACTCAAAACACCATCACCAGGAATAGTGTTTACATGCTTGGAAGAACCATAAAAGAGGGAAGGATCCATTTCTGCAAAAGAAAAAAAGCACCTGAATGCATGCGAAGCCATATATGCCCCATAATGTTTTTAACCACAATGCATGCGAAGCCAAATATGGCAGTATCGAAATAAAGCTCAAAAACAAACAAAAAACAAAAAAAATGACAAAACGACCATTATATCTTATTCAAGTATGTGTAAACATTTCATTTTGAAATTCTGCGCTTTTTTACTTACCGTTTTATTGTTATTTTCACGTTAGTAAAATCAACACAAATTAAAAGCACTCTGACGATTGGACACGCTGAACATAACCTCGAATATTTTGACAGATTGCACTTACTATAGACAACAAAAAATACGTTCCGCTTAACGAAGAAATAATGTTCATGGATTCTACCTTCATTATGAAAAAACAATATTCTGATATCGTGAAAAAAAATAGTTAACTTTTAAAGCCATGAGTGGCTTCGTATGCGGTAAGGGGTTAAATCCAGTTCCGCTGTAGCTTTGAGAAGACCCATACTCGACTGACATTCACATTTATCAAATAATGTAATCGCTTCAACTTGACTCTTCAAAGTTTCTATTTCGGCCTAAAATTCTGTGGCATTTATATCTGCAGAATATTTGATACTCAAATCAGCTGCATGTTTTTTTAGTTCTTCAACCGAATATGTAGTTATGTGTTTTACGATCAAAAAACCGAAAGAGTGTTGTAGGTCGCGTAGTTTTTCGAATCGCCATTTTAATTCAGAAATTATTGTATCTATTGCTTCATTTATCTGAATTTTGAAACTTTGTTGCTGAGTAATGTAGTAGCCGGCGTCTGAACTTTCACTTAAGCGTGTGTTTTTACTAGCTTTCGTCGCTTTTCAGGAAAATTGTCTTCAATGTCACATTGTTCACAAATTCTTTTTGCCTTTTCGAAAACAATGTCTACAGTCTCGCGAATATTCTGAATCTGGCTTGTTAATCCCTTGATCAAAGAGGCTTGGTCGATAGTCATGGTTTTAGATTGTAGAGCTACATTCACTTTGTCAAAAGATTCCAAAATTTGATCCCAAATTTGCAGAGTACATATGAATTTATAATTAATTAGGTCCATTATGCTTTTAGCTGTAGCGATTGTGTTCGCATTATAGTCATTGGTAGTTAGAATCTTTAGCACACACCAGATTTGGGGTATTTACGTGTTCAAAGCTTTGAACGGCCCTAGCTTTAGAAGCCCATCTAGTGTCGGCGTGTTTTTTCAAACAAATATTTAAGTGTTTCATTAAAGTTTCCCATCTGAACGTTGAACTCGAAAAAAAACACAAATAGTTTCTGGATTATTCCAAAAAATGTGATCATGTCAAGTGTCACACTAGCAGCGTGTACGCCAGATAAATTCGAAGAATGCGCGGCACACGGCACGTGATCAGCATTTTCATTAATTTGTTTTATTTTGGCTTAGACTCTGTTACATTTACCGCCCATATTACTACCATTGTCGTAGCTTTAACCACGAAGTTCTTGAATATTCAATCCATCAACTTCTAATTTCTCTAAAATCTCTTTCGAAAATCCCTCGCCCGTTTTTTAATGAAACTGGATGAAATCTATGAATCGTTCTTCGATTGTAACTTTCTGCTCGGATACTTTTACGAATCTCAATATTTGTGATATCCATTCTTGATGCGATACGTCTGGCGTACAATCAAAAAGTATGGAAAAGTATTTTGCCGCACGAACATTCTCTAAAGTTTGTTTTTTGACCTCAGAGGCAAGAATATCTACAAGCTCGTTTTGAATATAAGGCGTAAAATATGAAATATTTCCTTTATTAAGCGATTCAATATGCGCTCTAAGTTCAGGATCGAATTTTGAAATCATATCCACGGCACTTAGAAAACTCCAGATCCTAATTCTCCAATATGCTCATGAGAGCCTCTTTATTTTATAGAGCCAATTTATTTTGATTTGATTGATTATTTATGTGTATAAGTTAACTAAATAAAACTGCTAAAATTATGCCAGAAAACAAGTAATGATAGAAACAATATATATGTACTTGTTAGAATGAATATAGTACCTACATTATTAGTTCAATCACTAATGAACTAGTTGTTATAACCAATCAGCTTTCGTTGATATACACAATTTCGCAGTTGTTTTAATTAATTTAACGCCAACTAAGAGAAAATGTCTCTTAGTTAGCTTTCATTTTTTTCAGTGTGAACGGTAAATTATTTTCCGCGCAAAACAAAAGTATGCTAGTACACACTTTTAAAATATGTTTCCGCTTATTTGTTTCTTGATCAATAGCCTTTTGTAAGATGCATCTATTGTGATCTTACTTTTTATTTGCTGTTCAAGCATTTTCCACTTAATACAATTTTGTCTATGAAATGTAGTTTTCGTGCTCAGGAATAATTGGACTTAAATGACGCCGATCATTAAATCCTTTTTGTGCATCAGCCAGTGCCGGCATTATTTGCTTAGTCGAGGAAGAACTGAAAAGTATACATGGGAAACAAAATATTGCATCTCTTTTTTTACTGAAAATCAACCAAGGCCTGGGTACCATCTCGCCATTGCTCATCTTTTTTGTAAACGAATGCATATGAAATTTTCGTCCTGCATCTTCAGTTGAAATATTTTGACTACCTTTTCTTTAATCAAGACCTTTCTCGACAAGGAAACAACGAATGTGGTCAATTAATGGTAGCCATGAAACAGGATCTTTTATGTCTAACTGGATCTTAGTTGCAGCTGCTTCTTCAATTTGAATTTCAGAACTTGGACTGGTGGTGATGGGTAAGGTCAAGTCTTACTGGGATGGGCTGACTGGGTTGTCTTCTTTATATTTTATCTTTAAATTTTTTCCAGATCTAGTTCCAGCCATACCAGGGTGGGCCAAAACGTCATCATTGGACACATCTTCCTGACTGTTTTCTGGTTGTGTGACTGTCCACTTTCGTAACATATTTCCTATTTTTTTGCTTCCATCTCTCTCACGCGTTTTCTCTTACGGAATTCAGTACCGGATGGACGTTTTTGAGACATGTTGTTTGTTATAGCGTGCGTCCTTAGTTTACGGTAACCTACAGGTAATATTTCTGAAAGAAGAATCGCGAATCAGGCCTAGTCACTGTACAGTGCTTCTATTTTCTTAATGTAGTTCGGAAGACTTCGTGTTTCGGCTGTCTTCGTATATTTATCAGTTGCACTTTGCATTTGGTACAGACCGGACGCTCTCAATCGTTTGGGAAGTATATAAAGTTGTTACTACCCATTTTTTCATTATTATTTTTTTATTGTTTATTAATTGGCACTTGACTTCATTTTGCCTGATGGAAAGCGTAGGTAGAGTCTAAGTTGGAGCATGCCTATTCATTAGGAGAAACTATATATGGGTATACAGTCCCTCCCAGAATGGTTTCACCAGACATCTAGTCGGAACACGGAGACCTGGTGGCGACTAGGTTTTGTCTGGTTAGTGTTAGTTAACCAGCCACGGCCGAAACCTAGCACCAGAAAAAAATATTAATATATAAATTAATAGGAGGAAAGCTGTCAAGTCGCAGGCACGACAGCTCTATATATTTTACACGGAAATCAAAACAGAACAACAATAAAATACGTAGTGCTAAATTCAAGTCAGTATAGATGATAAATCTAATAACTTATGGACATGGAAATAAATGTTCGGTTGCATTCGGAAATACGACAATTCCCGATTTACAATAACACATTGACTGCCAACTGCTCAAGAAAGAATGTCACCCGGGAGACGTTTTTTTTTTAAATTTTGGATTAATTATTGCCTGTATATAGTAGATAATGTTATTTTACAACAGTATATGTAGGGGAACCTGTTGTACCTAGGAAAGTTTTTTAGATATATATATATATATATATATTTTATTGTGATTTGACATACCTACAGCACACAAATCATATTTGCATATTTTGAAATGTCAATTATTTGGGTACTCACCACCAAAATATCAGAAATGTATAATTCATACTTACTATATTTTAAAAGTTAAAAAAAAATGGTAAGTAAGGTCAAGGTACAACATACCGTATGTACCTAGGCCAGTACTACGGTGTACCTAGGACACATTGAGAATTTGGGGGTATTTTAGTAAACTATCAAGTTTTCTTAACCAAAGTCATTTTATTCGGTTTATTACAATATTTAACAAAACACTTGAAATTCTGATCAAAATTAAAATAATATTCATAGCTTTTTTATGCTTTTCAAACAAAATCTTAAAACAAAAACAATTAACTTTTAATCACCGTTTCGTTACATCACTAACTTTAAAATTAGTAGGTACATTTGAAAATATTATCACATATATAGCAAATCAATATACCTATATAATATAGCAAATAGAAAACAAAATATTGATACAATTAACTTTACATAGGTATAAATTATTATTTTTCTCTTAAATTTTTAATCAGTCATTAGGACAAGCTATTATAAGAACACTATCAATATGTAAATATATTACTCAGCCTTACGCATTTAATAGAAATCCCAATACTTCTGTATCTCTGGAACATAATAAATTTCTCTGTTCTTATTAACTTTTTGCGGGGTTTTAATTTTTTCTACAATGTCACTCAACGGGTACAGATTTAAATCCTCTTTTTCAGGCCATTTCCAGTTTTTAAGTGATTTTTGCATCGATTTCAATAATACACCCTCTTCGGATATTGATTCTACCTTTCCGACAAAATAGGAACCTTCATATACAAATATGACAAAGTCTTCAATATTGTAATTTATTAACATGTTCAGACTGCAGGTTCTCATCTTCGCTGTCATTGTCGGAGGCACCTTCAGATGTGTCACTCGGAGAATAGTTGGAAGAATCTTCACTGGTTTCTGTTTCGGATAGAATTCTTCTTTTTATATTTTTTGCGTTATTGAAACGGTTTTATTCATAAGCCTATTTTTTTCCAAAAGATTGATGGACCCTGTTTGATTAAATTTTGTTGAAACATGTTTTTTAGCCTTTATATTTTCAATTTCTTGCTTTTCTGGTGTATCGGTCAAAATTCTGGATCTTCCTTTTTGTCTTCCTTTTCGTGTTTCTTTACGAGGTTCGGCTTTTGGGTGAGGGCGTATTATAGCTGGCGATATAAAAGTTGACGATTTTCCGTCTATAACTTCGAAACTTGAAGCAGTCGGCTGACTAATTCTGGTATACAGAATAATCAATTCTGGTAGGTGATTTTTCGATAAGTGGACGATCAGAATAGGATGCGGGCATAAAATCGGCGTCTGTGAAGATGTTTTCATTTAAAGGATGGAGACCAGTTGAACTAAAACCTTTGCAAATATTGTTTGGTGTGAAAGCAAGAGGAAAAGCTTTTCCCACCAAGCCAGCAATATCATATATAGTTTATGGTTTTCCCACATGTCCTGGAGACATTAGTAACTCGTTAGCCGCTGTATTAAAATAAGTCTTGAAAGGCCCAAAAACTGACTTGTCTAGTGGTTGCATATGGTTACTAGTATGTGGATGTAGAGTAATAAGTTTTACACCATTATCTTTGGCAATTTGTATTGCCGATATTGAAATATGACTTTCATGATTGTCCATTATGAGAATGACAGGTCGTTCTTTGGTAGGCTTTGCATATTTGATAAAATGCTGGAGAAATGTCACAAACATGGCCTCGTTTGACCAACCGGATGGATTGGCGCCTCAATACTGCCTTCAGAGCTCCAGTTATCATAAAATGTTTAAAGTTTACACGAGGGAATATTAGCATAGGTGGAATAAAACCACCACCTGCATTAATAGCCGCTATCATTGTAACCGTCGTTCCTCTTTCAGCGCTAGTCATTGACCCAACTTGTTTTGCGCCAAGAGATGCTAATATCCTTGGAGGAACATGGACAGTGGACAATCCAGTTTCGTCTAAATTCCAGATGTCAGTCGCATTTATGTCAGAGGGACATTGAAAGGACTTTCTTAAAATTGTCGAATGTTAAACTCACAGTATGTTTATTAAACGCCGAAGAGCGAGTCAAACTAGTAGCTTCAAGCTTTCTTAAAGACAATTCGTTTTGGTATCGCTTCCTAAATAATCGCAGCTAATAATCTCCAGCCATTTTGTTTGTATCCCAACTCTTAGGGTACTTTTCCATTTGCTTTTGCAAATTGGTATGCAAGTATTTTCACGTCTTTAGCGTCAATCCAAATTGCAAGTGGGCTTCGTCTTTAATATAGTCAACCAGACTATGCTCTTCGGTACGATCAAAACTTGATTAACTGCAAGGTTTTCGTGTAACTTGCTTACATCCTTACCTATCTCAAACAGTGCTTTAAATGACGACGCAAAGTTGTTCTTGGTAATCAAAATGTTTGGAAGCACCGAAAGTGGAGAATTTTTCTCCTTAATCATTCTAATGGCATTTGTCAAATCATCCATATTAATAGGTGTCCTTTTCTTCTTCTCTTTACTTCTCGGCATGATTTCTGAAATAATAAAGATATTTGATTAGGAAATATTACGATAATGTGAAATAATGTAATAAAATATTCTCCTAGCCAAAGTACAACATCCAGGTTGTACCTTGGCCACTGACCATGGAACAACTGATCGACAGTGACCGAGGTACAACACTACTTCAACGTCACTAAAACGGTGGATTTTAAATAGTTTAGAGGTTACGTATCTCGTAAGTTTTTTATTGTGTTGAGACTCGCTAAATAAAAGAACCGATAGCATATAACAGTTAAGTGACTATTATAAAACGTTTAAGACTATTAGACTTCAAAATATATTAGAAATACTTACTTTTTCGCTCAAAAAAAGTTTTAACATCGATAACACCAAACACCAGCTTAATGGCGGTATGCGACTGACTTCACATTGAATAGTTGGTAGTGACGTACCGAATACCATAAACAGTAGAATTTAGTATCGCGCGAATATTTGAAACGAGCCCAATGGCCTAGGTACACATAGTGCCAAGGTTCAACAGGTTTCCCTATATAAACATAGGAATTTATAGTAAAAAAAAATGGCCCGCCCCGGAGCGGGGTAGGCCTCCAGGATGGAATTTTCATGACCGGTGCCTTTCCCGCCTAGAAGCAAGCTAGATTATTTTGATGAATTTTCTTTTATTTGTATTTTTATTTATTTATTTATCGTACTTTGGCATGCAAATTAACTTTGGTATGAAATAGAACACTTATAGATTAAATTGTGAAAGATAATTATGATATGAATCGAAACACTCGGCACACAAACCGGGTTGATTTGCGCAAGCTAGGCAGTGCCATGTAGAATCCGTGCGTTTTTTGGTTTTAGAACACTGACGACATTGCTTTCATCTTATTCTTCCATTTGGTACTTTTTCAGTAATTCTACTGATCACATGGGGATTTTCACGAACTCTCTTAGGAACTGCTGCAACTGTTGCTTTTGCGGGCAGCAGTTTATCAATCACTGCCAAGCGATAGTCATACAGTCTCATTTTTGGTTGCCCTGAAAATTTGTTGTACATTCTGAAAGAATTGATGAGCAATAATTGGAATGTGTGTATGGCAATTTTGAGATACCATCGCAGTGTTTTTCGCTCGCAAGGGTAATAAGATAGCAGTTGATCCTTACGATCCACTCCCGACATAAACTCATTATATTTCGCAATAGCTTCTGGCTTTTCTTTTGTCTGTCCACGTCTGTTTGCAACAGTTACCATTCGGTGAGGAAATTCTGATGTACAAAACATCGCGTTTGTCCTTCCACTTTCCTACATGAACACTTGCGCGGAATCTTGAAATATTTTCTCCCTTCTTCAGTTTGGCATTGACGATCTCTTTCAGATTTTCGTTTAGATTCTTTCTCAAAGTACCCATGCAATAAGTCTTCTTCTCTAAAAGGTTTTGTGTCAAATCATAGGAGTTATAAAAATTGTCCATGTACACAGAGTGTCCACAGTTTAGGTTCTTTTCGAGAAGATCCAACACTACTTTTTTTGCATGATCTTTACCACCCACTACGGTGTTTTTTTTGCCGGCGTACAGACGGAATCTTAAAATAAGACCATCAGGTTCTGTCAGCATGTATAATTTGATGCCATACTTGTGGCGTTTGTTTTTTATATATTGTCGAAACAACAGACGATCTTTCCACAAGACTATGCTTTCGTCTAATGATAGCTGCTTAGCTGGGTAGTAACAGTCTTCCATCTTCTTATTGAAATACTCAAGTACACGCCGAATTTTATATATTGAGTCATCGCTCTCTATCTGGGAAGTAAAATGTAAGCATTGCATAATCAGGAGGAACCTATTCCTTCCCATTTGTTCGCTAAAAAATGGGTACGGAAAAAAGACGGTCTTTCTTCCAATAATCTTGAAGACGGCTGAGAGTTATCGTCCCCATATGCAAGAGAAGACCTAAAAAGACCTTCAGTTCCTCTACAGTCAATTCTTTCCACGCTGTAATGCGAGAAGCTTCTTTCAGTTCTTCAGACAAGAAAAGTTTTTCCGCCTGAGCGTTTGTTTCGTCACAAATTATTTGCAAAAAATCGTCCTCAAAAAAGAAATTAAAATAATCAATGGGCCTCGTGCCAGCTGGACGCCCATAAAAAGCGTTAATTTTGTCAAAGGTCATGTTCTGTAGGGTACCAGTGGTACTCCAAGAGGATGTTGATCCACTGCCTGATGGCTGATTAGTTTGCGGCTCACTTGTTTGCAGAGCTCGGCGATCTTCAGGACGCAAAGAAATATCCACAATTGGATATGACATTGGTTGGTTCTCTTTATCATCTGAAAACGATGATGACTCCACCTCGTCAGAGTGGCCAAAGCCAGGGACAAATTCATCATCTGAATCACCCCCGAAAAACAGTTCGTCCTCATTATCACTATTTAGTTCGTTATAAACAACACTTTTTCGTTGTCTTTTCCGATTTAATGGACCCGCTTCACTGTCCATTTTAAAGTCAATTTATAAAAAAAATAAACACGAAACCGCAACTTGCTACGTCATTTTTTAAATCCCGTGCGCGAGGCTTGCCTAGAAACAAAGTTTCGTCGCCGATGCCGGAACGCACTGGCTCATTGAATTTGGTTAGAGCCATCCCGCTCCGGAGCGGGGCTGGCTTCCCACGCATCCCGCCTCGGAGCGGGGTTGGCATTCAGTGTGTTAAGAAAATAGACGCACTGTACCTGTCTATATGTATACTTGTAATAATATATAAAGTAATTTTATAAGTAGAACATTTACAAGTAATAAATATTTATTGATATTATCAGCGTATTAAATGTCCTACTGCTGGGCACAGGCCGCTCCTACTTACTCCCACCGACCTTAAAATATTTTCAGTTAATTTCACTATTAACGTCATTTCTAGGCAAAGTTAATAAAGGCAAAGTTGACGTGACCGACACTGAGGTCTGAGTCTCCAGACTTTGCGGTTCTCCGCTTCTGAATCAGAAGTTCTGATATCTCGCCGCGGGTACCATACCGATCTCCCAGAGGTTAAAATTTTAACCGAAAAAATATATATACAACTTTCTTTGTAATACTTTTAAATATTCTTATTTGCAAAATAAATGTCTTAAACCTTAAACCTTTAAATACAATTTTTTAACTTACCCAAACAAGTTTATCAACGAACAACAAATCAACAATAAACTTATTGACTCTCACACACAATTTTACTTTAAATTAATTAAATTTTATGCAAATATTGACCATGGTTGACAAAACAATCAATAACTATAACCTCCGCTACGAGTACCCCCGGTCGGCTATCTGAATGCGTAATTCTCGATGTATCGGGGAATCCCCGAACATTGGGACGGCGCGACAGGTGGAACGTTTGTGAATCGTTTACGGTCCGTTCACATATGGGAGTCCGTTTACTGGTACATTTTTTAACGGATATGTCATAAATTTAAGCTCTGTTCACACATAGGCACCGTATAACGTTCAGCGGATCCGTCATTACTGGATCCGATATGTGAACAGAAAACTGGCAGTATACCGCCGCTATTCTAGAAGGATGGACGCTGTCGTGTTGTATTGGTACTATCGTCGGAGAAGGAAGATTCGACGTTATTGGCAGTATCCACTTATGGCCCAAAGATCTAGAGAAGGTGCTTACAGTTTACTTATGAGTCAGTTACGAGGTGATGAATCGAAATTTTTCAATTAATTTCGTATGTCAATGTCTACTTTTGATGAACTTCTTAAACTATTGGAAAAGGATTTAAAAAAGCAAGATACTCGTTGGAGGAAAGTATCTGCCCAGAAGAAAAACTAGCGATATTTTTAAGGTACGTACTTTTATTTTTAAAACTCAGATAGATCTAACGTAGCATCACTGTGTACAGATTGTACTGGCGATAGTGCACTATTAGAAGGCTGTGGTGTGCTAAAATAGCCCTGGGATTGATAGTGACTAGCACCAGATGTTTGTGTATAGGCTGACCAGTCATAAGTTGACTGGCCGACTCTCCTATGTTTAATATTTTTTAATAGATTTAACACCCCTGACTGGAATTCCAAAGTTTGATCATCATCAAGCACAGCCAAAGATGGCAAAATACCTCTGAAGAATGATAGATTGCGACCTTCCTGCTCAATTTTCTTCGGTTTTATCTGATAGTCAATGTAGGATATCATTTTGGCGTCCATTTCATTAAAATTTCTTTTGGCTGGTGTTCTGCGTTTGGGGCTAGATTTTGTTTGTCCTTTTGACTGTCATTGTCAAGTTGTGTCATTGTAGTCACACTGTCATCTTCCTCTGTAGGTTCATTCAATGTCGTGGTGTCGAATTCGGTGTGTTCTTCAGTTTGTTTAGCAGAGACGCTTTCGTGCGTTTCACCAGCAGCAACTATTTTTTTCCAAAACAGCATCTGATTATGGTATTTGTAGGGCTTCGTGTATGAGACAGCGGAACCAGACGTCTTACAATTCTTTGTATCTTTTAATGTTCTCACCCAGGCATCTCCACTTTTTCATAAGTTTTCCTAAAACAAGTAATAGAACAATTAATTTTATTTTCAAGTATGCAGCATCCGGGTGTTCATTTAAAGATCTTCATTACACCTATCGCGTTGGTGTATCGACTGTTAGCAACATTATTAAAGAAGTTTCACGATGCATATGGAACAATTTAAGTGAAAGATTTATGCGACTTCCTACAGCAGTCGACGAATGGGAACAGATAGCAAGTGAATTTAACAAAAAAGCTAATTTTCCCCACTGTCTTGGAGCTGTCGACGGAAAACATATCCGACTTAAAAAACCACTAAATAGCGATTCACTATATCAATTACAAGGATTTTTTTTTCCATCATATTATTAGCGATCGTAGACTCCGACTATCGCTTTATATACGTCAGTGTCGGATCTTATGGAAAAGAATGCGATTCATCAATATTCAAGGAGACAACATTTTGGAAAATGATGTTAGACGACAGTCTACAAATACCAGCACCATGCCCATTAACAAGAGACTCAGAAACGAGAGTTCCTTATGTGGTCATAGGAGACGAAGGTTTCGGATTACACGAAAATTTACTAAGGCCGTTTGGCGAGACGCATCTGGACAAAAATAAGCGAATATTCAACTATCGTTTGACTAGAGCTGGGAAATACGTTGAATGTGCCTTCGGTATCTTAGCTAATAAGTGAAGAATATTCCATCGGCCTCTAGACATCGATAAAACAACAGCTGTATGGACCGTTAAGGCATGTACTATTCTACACAACTTTATAAGGGACAAGGAGGGTTCAAACAGTGATAATAACGTATCTGAAGAATTTAGTTACGAAAACCTACTTAAAATACTAGCAGTCCTAGCTGTTTTTGCTGATTTAGGATCCGGTAATATCGAAACTATATCAGATATATCTACTGATGCCTCATCTTTGACGTCTGGAAATATAAATTTCATAGACGATCCTGGTTTCTTCCTCAAAAATGAAACCATCACTTCTGTCAAACTGTAATGTTTGATGGTTTGTCCGACATAGTAAATAACAGACATCTTTTTTTCAAATTTTACAAGCACATAAGCATCGTTCTTGATATTTTCAGGGCAACAGGCTCTTCATAATCATTTTTTTCTTCATTTTCTTCAAGCACGTCGAAAGATGAAGCTGAACTTTCTCTTAGTATGACATCTATTTCACTATCGCTACTAATTGTTTCAATCTCTTTGGTTTTCTTTCTTTTTGGTTTACTTGATTTATCACAATCATGATTTATGAATCAATCTTGATATTAAATAAATAATAAACTCAATGCTCTCTTTATTTCTCTTGCTTTACTTTGCCGTTCTTTTTTTAATCTCTTCATCTCTTTAATTTTCTCCAATTCTTCAATTATGGCCTTCTCAGGCGTGTCCGTTTTGATTTTCCAAGTGATCTACCTTTTTTGTCTGTGTGAATTTTTGAACTTTCGGGAAAGGTCTTATCATTTCTGGCGTCTTTATTACTTTGGAAGTAAATGGTGCAGGGTTATCAAAATCTATCACTGTTAATGCAAAATGTTGTGAAAGCAGTGAAGGCGAGACATTTCTCGACAAAGTCGGTGGTGTTCGAGCAGGAACATCACCAAGTTCAGCACTAACTGTAGCAAGCTCATCACCATCTATTACAAGCTCCTCACCACCAGTGATTTCATTGAGAATTGTTACAGGATTCGAATGATACACCTGAACCGGCGCAAAGTCATCATCATTGATAATCAACTTATTAAAAGGCCATATTCCGGTTTTTTCATAAGCACTGGTGATATTCCTGCCATTGAATGACTCCAAATAAGGTATCTTTGTGAGTTTTGGGATATTGTAAATATTAAGTGTCTTTCCTGGGCTAGAAACGTGCCAGTCATTGAATGCTGTTTTTAAATTTGATTTTAATGGTCCAAATACTCCAACATCTAAAGGTTGAAGGGGATGAGTTGTGTGAGGAGGAAAGGAAAGGCACACAGCGCCATTGTCACGGCAGTAGTTGATTGCATCTATAAAAATATGACTTTCATGATTGTCACATAAAAGTAATATTGGATTTTCTTTCGAACATTAGGTGTCTTTCTGGATGTGCTTTAGAACAACAACAAAAATATTTGAATTTATCCAACCACTTTTCGTAGCTACACCTAAGTAGCCTTCTGGAGCACCTTCTAAGAAGTGGTCCTTATAATGCACTCGAGGGAAGATGAATAAGGGCGGTATATTTCCATTTGCTGAAACAATACCACCAAATGTGACTAGTTCTCCTCTTTCGGCAGACACTATTTGACCAACCTGTTTTTGACTCTTGTCAGAAAAAATTTTTGGTGTACCCAAAACAGTTGAAATACCAGAATCATCGTAGTTGAATATCCGATCGGCAGTAAAATTATGTTTGCGGTATACATTCTCCAGGTTCTGGAAGAAATTATTCACTGCCGTTTTGTTGAAACCGAATTATCTGGCGGCGCTAGTATTTTCAGGTTTACGTAAACTTAAATTTTTATGTCGTTTTCGGAAACTTGCTAACCAGTCTATTCCCGCCATCTTATTATTATTCCAACTTGCAGGATATTTGATATCATTGGCCTTAGCAAATTCATACGCAAGTTTTTTAATTTGGATACGTGTCAGTCCATAGTGCATCTTTGAACATGCTAAGATATATTTATTTGAATGATCCTCTTTTGTTTTTATAAAAACTTGCTGTGATGCAAATTTGGATTCGAATACACGATTTTCGCTATCAAGATCTTGTGTTTTGCGTAATTTTTTGATACGGCTTTGTAGTGTTTGTGCATTAACTCCATATTTGGCTGCTGATTTCCGTAAAGAGAGTTTGTTTTCCAAAATTTCACCAATAGCTTTTAATATTACCTGTTCGTCCACCTCTCCACTCTTAGTTCCCTTTTTCTTGTAATTTCTAAACATATTTTTTCTGTAAAACAGAATTATGATATCAGTTCAATTCAGTCAAGTTCAAGTCAGATACGTTTATCGTGACCTAGAAGCGATGAATGGATTAATGAACTTCAATTCTAACAAACTATAATAACGGGGTACATTCATACAGTATGAATGTACCCCGCGTACTGCAGTATGAACCTACCCCATCACAAGAAAATGAAATAAAAATATTCTTAAAAAAAACAAACTTATATATGATTATTCACGTACCAATTTACAAACTTGACCCTATGATCTTTTAAAGGAAATAATATTGAGTAATCTAGAAAACAGCTTACATCAATAAAAATATGTTCAAAGTGAGGTTATAAAATTACTTACACGTGGCCGAATCACTTTTCGTGTCACCTCTTCGCGCGTTTCGCACCGACTGCTGTCAAACTCCGTAAGCCAACACACTCATAAATAAGCTACGCACACAAGCATAAGTCGTTCAATTTATGTGCGCCTAACAACAGATATATCTGGTGTATGAAGGTGCCCCTTGTATGAAGGTGCCCCGTGTATGAAGGTGCCCCACTTCCCCTTACGCGTAATTGAAATTTGAATAACATTGGTTAGTGTTGTGCAGACTTGACTTCTATTGTTGCAGATTAGATGACAAATAACGTATATTAGGGTTGTAACACATTTTACTTTTAGCAGAATATGCTGAACTGGAATCATCTATCAAACTGATTTTAAGCGAGTTTTTAACATCATCTCTGAAAATAATGACTCTAAATGAGGCATAGCTAGCTAAAATGTATCCGGAAACAAATATTTCTAAGGTTTTCAAAATTTTATTACTGTCATTTTTACTTGCTTATCGATCTTTGTTTAATCAATTCCAACTCTACTAGCTTAAACAAATTTTTGAATCTATATTGAAATATACTGGAAATCAGCCAGCTGCATTTCATATTCTTCTATTTCCAAACAATCGAATTGGGACAAGCTTATCAAATTAAGTCACATCGGGGTATATATAAAACTGAAGTGTTTCCGCTAATTCTTTGAACTGAGAAAATTTTGCTGAAAATTCCTTGATTAAAGAATCGATTATATATATAAATTCTTCAGTATACTTTTATTTCTGGTTTCTCATACACATCTAAATTGGTGATATTTTTTAAGTTTGGAAAATACTTGTAATTTTTTGTAATTTTCTTGTTCCTTAAAACATGCAATTTAGCGTTAAAAGCGCGAATAATATCTATTACGACAATATTTGTTTTATCTGTGCCTTGAAGTTTTACTTTCAATTCATTAGTGTTGGCATATGTCTTTAAAATCGTCAATTTTGTAAGCCACTAACATCTAACATCTGTGGGTATTGTTCAATTTTTCCCCCATTTTGCAGCAACAGTTTGATCCAAGAAGTCAACAAATCTTTGAAGTGCGTTCCCGCGGCTTAGTGGGCTATTATACATTGAATTGACGTCATCACATAAGACATTAAACTTTCGCTAGTTTAAAGCCTGCGACGACATGAGGTCGACTGGTTTAGTAACTACCGCTATTACATTGTCAAGAGATGTTAAACTACTCTTAGTACGCAAGGCTTGTTGGTCAGTGATGCTGTGGAATTCAAGAAAAAGAATGTTCTATGTCTGTCTGAAATAAACTTGTGAAATATTTTTTTTTGCCCACCATATTTGGAGCGCCATCAGTCGTTATTGAAACAATTTTTCTTCAATTGAAACGATTCAAGTTCTTTTTTAGCTGGAAAATTTTTAACAGTCTTACAAATATCTGTGTTCTTTGTAGTTGTTAGCAATGAAGTTATCGCAATTACTTCTTCCTCAATAACTTTTCATATATATCGCGCAAAAACAGCTAAATGTACAGATTTAGTGGTCAGTGCTTTCATAATGACATAGCGATGTAAAAGGAGTAGAGCCAATGTCAGTTATTTGGTGATCATTGGACATTTCTGACCAGTTTTAAGATTCATTTTTTTATTATGTTTTTTAGAAAGTATCTTTGATGCGCTGAATTATTTTAATTATTAAAATCAAAGAGTGAGTGCATGTTAACCATGCTTCCTCCGAAAACTCTCCCTCTTGAAAAGGTTTACTATTCCAAGCAATAACATTCGCAGCCGAGTAACTTACCACGTTTGTATGACAATGTTTGTCAACATATTTAATCAAAGACGTCGACAGTTCATTTCTGCCTTTCATTGCACTTACAAGTAATGATAAATAAAAATAAAAATGATTATAAAGGGTAATTACATAATTAATTTTATAAAATTCATATTCAATATTTCCATTTCCGTTCATTTTTTTTATTATCTAGAACAATATTCATTTTTCTACATTTAATCTTACATATTAATTTTATGAATTAACAGAGCTAAGATAAAATTTAAAATACTACAAAATAAAAAGTTTTTTTTTTAATAACAGAAGTATCAAAATTATAAAAAATATTTAAATAAAATTATGATGTTAAGTTTAAATGTTTTTTTTTCATATCAGTGTATCTTATAATTCGAAAACTTGTACAACAGATTTTTTTTATTAATTAAATTAATTTCTTGATTATTTGTAAAATAATTTCACCTTTATCGTATAATTGTTAAGTATGAAAACTACATGTCTGCTTATTTCCGAGGTTTATTGCAAACTAACCACCTACCCACATATACACTACATTCCCTCACCCCTAATTTATACAATACAAAAATATATATTTTTTTAATTGTAACAACAAAACGAACCAACAAAATAACAAACAAAATTTTGAGCCTTCCTCTATATAAAATATTAACAATTTCTTCGTCGACGCCGAAGTCGACGACTTAAGTTTACTTTGATGGCGAAGAAGGCAATCTCGCGCGGTAGTGCGGCGGCGGTGTCCACTCCGGGTCGGAGCCCGAGGAGTTCGCGTCCTCATTCTCGGCCTCCGTACTGTCACAACCACGGGACATGGTATCCCCGCCTTCTTCACCGCCTTGCGGCGATGATGATGTCGTATTGGAGTCGTTTTTTGATATATTCAGCTCCTCGCCGCAATCTTCGGCAGACTGCCTTTCGTCCGCACGATCCGCGCCTCGTGTTGTCGTGGTTTCGATTTCCGTCTGCCGCGCTCGGTCATCAGCATTGGACTGCATTTTACGAACGTGTAATCGTCGTCCGACTCGTCACTGTTATAATGCTCGTAGGCGGCCTGGGGGTGTCCTGAATGAAGGCGTCGTCGCCACCGCGCCAGTGTAATAACTGATCTACGTGTTTCTTTAGACACTGAGTTAGTTCGTGAGTACGTACTAACCACACCCGTGATCCTAAATTTTTCACGAGAGTCCCTCTTAGCCACTTATATTTATTACCGTTTTGATAATGCCGTTTCACTATAACTTTATCACCGACGGTAAAATTAATTTTTCGTTTCCCTCCGAAATATTTAGATTGTGAGATCTGCGAACGAGATACACTCTGAGCGAGATTTGCGGCTGACGGAGCTGGCGCGACATGTTTAGGTACGTCCTTACGTGGACACAACAAGTCGAGCCTCGTACGCACGTTCCGGCCGAGCATCAACTGCGCCGGAGAGACACCGGTCGTACTATGAACGGAGTTCCTATAGCTTAGTAAATACTTATTTACTTGGTGTTCGAGCGAAGAGACACTATTCGTTTCCGACATTAACGTTTTTAATGCCCTTTTAATAAGTTTTACGGTGATTTCCGCTTGACCATTAGATGCCGGGTGGTAAGGTGGAATCGTGACGTGTTTAATGTCGTTCACCTCGCAGTATCTACGGAACCGCGCCGAAGTGAACGGCGTCGCGTTATCGGTAACGATAGTTCGTGGTAACCCGAACCGACCTAACATTTCACTGAGCCGCCGTAATACCGGCTCGGTGCCCGCACCGTCCGCGAGCGGAGCCCACTCCACCCACTTAGAGTGCGCGTCCACCACGACGAGGTGGGTGCCGCCCGCCACACTTAGCATATCCAAATGAACGCGTTCCCACGGTCGCGCGGGGTACGGCCAGGGCGCGAGTGGCGCGCGGGCCGGGGCGGGCCGCAGCGCCGTGCACGCGCCGCACGCGCCCACTGCGCTCTCGATGTCCGCATCTATCCCGGGCCACCAGAACCTACGGCGCGCCTCCGCCTTAGTCTTTACTACGCCGAAATGTGAGGAATGTAATTCTCGTAAGATCCTGCCTTGTAAATTGAGCGGAATTACTACTTTGTGTCCTCTCAGAATACATCCGTCCTCTACATTTAATTGAAATCTACAGTTATAATATGGTTTTAATTGAAAAAACGGACATTTTCGGGGCCAACCATTTCTTATAAAATTAACGACAGAATGTAACATCGGATCGTTCTGTGTTTCGACTTTGATTTCTTTAATAGTTATGCTGGATTGATCATTACTCGAAATGAAATGTAAATACGAGTTAATTTCCCCGTCCTCAACATCGACGCTCGCCGCGCATGTCCCCGCGCCGCTCCGTCGGCAGCCGCGCGCTGCGGGTGCGAGCGAGATAGATAATCCGCGACGTTATTAGCACTACGAACGTACTGTACGGTGTAATTGTATGCCGATAAGAAAAGTGCATATCTTTGCAGCCTATTTGCCGTCATCTCGGGGATCCCTTTTTTGTTCCCAAATATTGATAAAAGTGGCTTATGATCGGTTTTGAGAACAAATGGATCTGCCCTGCCATACAAATATTGGTGGAACTTTTTAACACCAAAAATAATCGCGGTCGCTTCTTTTTGTATTTGTGAATAAACACGTTCACTTGGGGTGAGCGCCCGAGAAGCGAACGCTATCACTCTCGGAGCCGTCCTCCTGCTGCTGCGCCAACACGGCGCCCAGGCCCGTCGGACTCGCGTCGACCGTGAGCACGGTGGATAAACGCGGGTCGTAGTGCGCTAACGCCAGTTCCGATTCCAAGGCGCGTTTTACCGTTTCGAAAGCGCTCTGATGCGCCTCCGACCACATCCATTTTGCACCCATTTTTAGCAAATCGTGCAAAGGGCCTAATATTGTAGACATGCGCGGGACGAATGAGCGATAATAATTAACTAAACCGAGAAACGATTTTAATTGTGAAACATTTTTCGGAGGTTCGGCCTCTTTGATAGCCTTGACTTTTCCGGGAGAAGTATGTAGTCCATCTTTGTCTATCACGAAGCCTAAGTATTCGATGGACTTTTGAAAAAAAACACATTTTTCTTTCTGTAAGGTTAACCCCGCTTCTTGTAATCTATTTAATACTTCATTTAATCTTTTCCGATGTGTATCTTTGTTTGGCCCAGATATTAAAATATCGTCTAAAATATACATATTCCTTCTATGCCGGCCAGAATTCGTTCCATTGTTTTTGAAATATCGCAGGCGCCGACGATAACCCAAAACCAGTCGTGTAAATTGGAAAGACCGCGGTGCGTGTTGATGCAAGTGAGCGGCTGCGAGTCCTCAGTCAGTTCGAGTTGCATATACGCCATCGATAAGTCGAGCTTGCTAAACTCCTTGCCTTCATGTAGGCGTGCGAATAATTCCTCTATGCGTGGTAGCGGATACCTATCGATGTGCAGCACTTTATTCAGAGTGACCGAGTAATCGCCGCACACGCGCACCGTACCGTCCGACTTTAATACCGGTGTGATAGGAGTTGCGTAATCAGAGTAATTTACGCTTTTCAAAATACCCGTTTCGATCAATTTATCTAACGCTTCGTCTACTTTCGGTTTTAATGCAAACGGGACCGGTCGCGGTTTGAAAAAAATAGGCTTAGCATCGGGCTTAAGTTGTAACTGAACTTTAAATTTATTTAATTTACCTAATTTATTTGAGAAAACGGCCGGAAATTTATTCATTAATATTTTCGCTACTGATGTTTCTTCAATTACCGGATTATCTATATATTTCATTTCACTTATACCTAAATTAAATTCTGACATAAAATCACGCCCTAGGATAGGCGCGGGCTGGACGTGACAGCCATTGTCAATAATATAAAATTTTATTTGTTTCGTGCGCCCTCTGTAGGTAACCGATAGTGAACAACTTCCGCGGGGCGTTATAGGTGATCCGTCGTAACAGCGCAAACTACCGTTAATTCGACTTAAGGCTTGGTGTTTGAAGTAGGCGGTATAGAACGTGTTCGACATAGCTGACACAGCACTACCACTGTCTACCTCGCATTCGATGCTCAACCGGTTCAGTGTTACGACCACAAACAAAGGCGAACCGTTTACACATTTAATATTATAACATTTTTTTATTACCTTCAACATCTCCCGCGAGCTCCGCCGCCAAATAGTGGGAAGCCCTGGCGTCTCCCTTCTTCCTACACATGCGTCTCAAATGCCCCTCTTTTTTTCGCACTTATTACACTTGTAGTTCGCAAATCTACACTCTTTTGCATTGTGATTCGCATTCCCACACACGAAACACCGAACACTGGAAGTACTTAACGGCGCGCCTCGGACGTCGACCGCGCGCCGCCGCCCGCCGCTCGACGCGCTCTCCAGTGGCGCACCTTGTCCACCGGTTGCCGTCTTCAACGCGAACACGCCGCCGACCGAGCTCGCGCCGCCACTATCTCCGGCCGCTGCGCGTCGCGCAGCCGCGCGCGCGCACTGTACGGACTGGACCAGCTCCATCGCTGCCACGAATGTTATCTTGCCAGCATCTTCCGTGAATAAGCGTTCTCTTTCCCTCACATCCTGCAGACCGAGGATAAATCTGTCTCTGAGCATGATGTCTAGCTCACTTTGAAAATTGCAGTAACGGGCGAGTGTGCGCACCCGCTGCCCACTCTGCCACATCTTCCCGGGCCGCTGTTCCGCGCGGTAGAAGTTATAGCGCTCGGCAAACGCTCCGCTTAATCATAAAATGGGCATCGAAAGGGACACCAAACGCTCATACGGAACCGCATCGAGTGAATCAGGTGCTACCAGACTTGACGCCACTCGCATTGTGTCTTCGGTGAGCGCCGTAATGAGAAAAGCGCGCCGACGCCGCTGATTTTGTCGTTCTCGTCCGTTACGCCGTTTGCCACGCAGAACTGGGTGAGCCGCACTTTGAAGGCTTCCCAGTCATGGCTATGATGGTCAAACGATAGTGACCCACCAAAAGACCTAACGACATTGTGATATCCTTATATCACTTCTTGCACGCACTTTACACTTTATTACTATTTTCCTCGTCGCCAATTGTTAAGTATGAAAACTACATGTCTGCTTATTTCCGAGGTTTATTGCAAACTAACCAATACAATACTTAAAAAATATTTAGAGATATTTTTTTAAATTAAAATTTGTTTTAAATCATTAGGTATTCATTATCTCTATTAGGAAAAAAAGTGTCTTATACACTAATAAATTCAGAGCTAAAATGAATTCAACATACTACGAAAAAAGTTTTTTAATTAACCATCTAATAATGTTAATGCTAAAATGAAACTTAGAGTACTACAAAATAGTTTTGAAGTAAAAAAGTACATGAATTACATGAACTATAAAAAAATAAATGAAATTAAACCATTTAATATTTGTTTTTAATAAAAACAAAAGCGAAGTTAACATCTAATATTTTTTTAAGACATGAAAGTGTCCTCACTGTATAAAAAAATAATTATATATTGTTCAAAAGTTATTTGAATATCAAAAAATATTTTTATTGTAGGACATCATTATTGTCCATACCACGTTGAGCGCGTTCGGCCTTTATTTTTAGCTCCAGACAAAAAGCGACTCATAGTACTTACAACGTCTTGTTTTCCATTGGCTAAATGTTTTGTCAAAATTTTTGCAACAATGCATCATAACAATAATCATAGTCATGAAATTGTAATTCGTGCTATGTTATTAGTATATTGATGAAGTACGTAACTCAATCTCCATCTGTTTAAAAGTTTCTGTATTTTTAAATATTTTTTTCCTGGATTTATGTGTTTTTTTATCTCACTGCTGTATTCCAGTTCAACACTTTTAATTAGTTTATTCATAATGGCATGCACATCATTTTCCATTTTAGTGATTCCAGCTATTAGCATTTGGAAAATATTATTCTGTAAGGAATTTGTAAATAATATTTGGATTATTCGTAAATATTTTGTAAATTTTATATAAATAATTTGTATATACCAATGCTTTTTTTTTTTTGCTCACTATCTTTCGAAAATTTGTCAAATCCTCCAATTTTTTTAAGTTCTTATCTTCGCCGATGTCTTTCCACGCTTGATGTTTTCCTGGTATATTGGTTGATATTTGTATAGTTTTAATTAGAAACTGAAATCTCTCATTAATTGTATTATTAATACTCTGTCTGAGCCTTCTCATTTCATTACAAATAACCACTGTTGACAACTCGGCCAAAATAAATAGTCGATAACTCCTATAAAAATTACTATGACAAATCTATTAACATAAAAAAAATAATGTCGACCATAACACAAATAAATAATTGAAATCCAAAGATAACTTTTGATTTACAGGAAATTTAATGTATTTTTTTTCTGATTCGGTATTAACTGAGGCTGCATTATCCAGTCTTGACCCAAACTCGATGCGCCACTGAATGGCCAAGGCTGGTTTGTTCAGTCTCGGCCCAAGCTCGGGTGCGTTATTGAATGGTCAAGGCCGAGTTATCCAGTCTTGGCTCAAGCGCTCAGGTGACAATTGGAATGGCTAACACTAGGTTGTCCAGTTCTGGCTCAAAGGTGGGTGATAATTGGAATGGCTAAAACTGTGTACTGTGTATGTTTGAGGACTGTTTTTTATAGATAAATTCAATTTGTCTTTTAAAAATTCAATTACAAAGATTTATCTGATGCAAAATGACATTAAAATCTCCACTCAAAATCATCGGTATTTCATGATTATTGTTACCGAGTAAAGAGGCACCTCCTTTTGTGTACGGCAACAATGAATGGTGAAGAAAACTAATAATATCATCCAACTTCTGATTAGGAGATATATATAACGCAACAATCAAAATTTTGGCATTGAGCCATACACAAATCACCAACTGCTGATGCTAGTGACCCATGAAAGTCAGGAGAAAAAACAGAAAAATCTATAGATGAAGTTACAAGGTTAACAACATCATTAGAATTATGATATATTGCTACACCTCCTGCTCTCGTGTTCGGCCGTTTAAATTTTGCGATGCATTTGAAGTTAGTGATATTTATTTCACTTTCATTGTTCAGCCATGTTTCAGGCAAAACTAAAACATTTGAATTTTTCACAATTGAATCATCCAGGTCATCTATATGAGCTCTAAGGCTTTGACAATTGAAAGTAAAAAGTGACAAACCCCTTTTGTTGTTTATGAACCCAATCAAATGTTCATTTATAGTTTCTAATTTATTCAGAGACAATCGTTTAAATTCTGCTTGTAAATCGATGGTGGACGTTGACGTTCTTCGACCATGATAAAATGTATTATCATGATTTGGAGTTGTTATATACAATCCTTCAATACTCGTTACATGGGATAAAGCAACATATAACAACGATTGGCTGTGATATTTCTCATATTCATAAACAATTTCCGGGAATGTGCTACCTTGTGATTTATGAATGGTAGTAGCACAAGCACAAACCAACGGAATATGAGAACGCTTAACAGCTATAGTTTTGTTATTATTAAGTGAAATTGTAGAAGATCTTTGTACAATTGGTACAGCCATTCGACTGATATTATTTTCTGCTGCGTGACCTGCTGCTTTAAATTTCAATTTTTCACCAATTTGAGGTAATTCTGGAAAATCTAGCCATGCTATTTTAATTACTCCATCGTTATCGGTTTCTACATGAACTAACTTTCCAACAGCACCATTTGCTAATCCATCAGATACATCAATGTTTGTAGTAATCATGTAATAAATATTTATTACAATAGTTGTTTGGTAAGGCATTTGTATCAATTAAGGACATTTTATGTAGTTTTTGGTGCATAAAAGTTTCTTGTTCCTTGAAAGTACATCCACTATAAATATCCTTTGCAGTTGAAATTATTTTTTCTGAGTGAGAGTTCAATATTTCATTATTATACTTAGTGACTGCGTGATTTGTATTAAATAATCGAATACCTTGAGGACACTTAGTTGCGGCTTCTTCTACAGAATGGAAACGAGATTCAATGAGAGATATTTCAATTTCATCAAGGCGTTCACCATTCCCAATTATCGTAAGTATTGATGAAACTGTTGATTTGCTTGACGCATAACTTGATCTAGTTCGTAAAATTTAAGATTTCGCCATAATACTGGTCCAACAATAGTCTGTTTAGGTTGCTTGTAGATAGGAGTAGCGCGAACTGGAGGTAATTGACTTAATCTCCGATGAAGATAATATCTAATCCTCCGAAGTTCGATTGAAAGTTACCAATTATTTGTTTTAATCTAGAATCAATTTTTATCAATAATTGAGCGCTGATCATGCTTATCTCATCAATAATAATAACTTTAACATATTTAAACAATGTTCTGTATTGCTGGGCAGTTTCGTTATTTAAAGGAAGTAACCTTGATAATTATATTTTTAGAGCTGTATGAACAGTTGTTCCTGAAATCGCCACTGCAGCTTTACCAGTTGAAGCACAAGTTATATATGCATTACAGTATCCGTCATTGTCAGTGTAACGATTATAAATTTCCATTAAAAGTTTAATTACGAATGTTTTATCGCATCCAGCAGGGCCTGTAAAAAATATTTGAAAAGGAACATTGTCTGATGATAAAAGATAAGAAATAACATGAAGCAATAATCTTTTGTTTCTCCTTAGCCATTCTCATCAAATTATAAAAATCCTCGTTGGCCATTAAATTTTCTCTTCTTTTTGCAATAAGCTCCAGTTTATGTAACGTCGCTAAACGAATATCATCATTAACGTTGGCATTTGGATAATCATACAAATGCTGAAATGGATTTTGCTCAGCAATAATATTTTCTTCTGGTTCATTATTATCATCAATTCCGTCTTCAGGACACAAATCACCACAAATCTCTATAGTTTTTTGAATATCCAAGTTAAATTCAAACTCTTGTCTGCGTTGTAAAATCAAATTTTCATTAGTAGTATAAATTTCAATAAACTTCATTTCAGCTAAGATTTCTTCATCTTCACTCCTAAACGGAATATGTAAGGTTACCATTTCCCGTTTGTAATCTGACATATTTTGATTATTCGAGGTTTTTGTCTTTTTTTAAATATCCCATCGTTATGAACATTATAATAAGCAACAAATTGGGCAAGCGTGACATCACTTAATTCTTCAGGCCTTTTTTGATACTTGGTGAACCAGTTTTCTTTCCAAATGTCAGTTGAGTCATCATCAATTCCCATTTCATCTAGCTCTTTAGTGGTCTTCTTGAGCTTTTGCCGCTCCTCCGGCCACATCGTTGGAATATACACTATAACAGAAGAACTTTTTGACATTGGTTCTCTCAAAAGGTACCAGGCAGCTTCTTGATTTGGTATTTCAACACTGTTCAGCATCTCAACTCCTAATTTTCTTGTGATTTCCACAACATCAAACTCCGGATGTTCATACGTACACTTGATGATTTCACGTTATAAATTACTTATTCCGCGATTTGTTTTATTGACATACTCAGCTACATACTGGGCACACGAATATTCCTCCGTTATAAACTGGATGTCCATGTTAGATTTTACGAGATTCAGAATAAACGGATTAAATAGATTATGCCATTTCTCACTGGGTTCGCGTTTTATGAAAACTCTTGGTTTCTTGATTCCTGCTCGAAGTATATTGCGATAATCATCATCTGATGGAATATTATTGTGCTGATAAAAACTATCAATATCCTCATAATCATTATTTTCGAGATTAGTCCGAACATTTCTGTAAGATTGCGCATAACGATTAAAACCAATTTCACCCTGTTGCATAGGTAATAAAATTTCTGTAGAACGAGAAGGCATGGACGGTGCTTCAAAACGACATTGTTGAGGTCTATGAGCCGATATTCTTTTGTAACAGGTGAATGAGTGCTTATGTGTTTGTAATTTTATTTGCCGTGATGCTTCTTCAGATGAAATGAAGATAAGATGGTTAAACAGTGAAATTGCATCCATTTTATTCTCACCTAAAGCATAATTCGGTGCATTTGCAAGCCACAGTAATGTACGGGCATGCGGACTGCCCCGGTGCTGAAATTCAATTCTTTTGAAATAATGCATCACATAATATTTTCTAAACGGACTCTCCTTAGGAGACTGTTAAATATTCAACAGTACGTTTACTAATTTATTGCACACGTTACAGAATCTTCATTAATCAGAGTAACTTTTTCAAGGTAGTGTAATTCTTCAGCATTTTTTTTGACAATTCGGTTCCATTATTTTTCAACTTATATAATAATTGAAGTAAATCAGTCCATCCAATTTCATTTGCACTAATAGTGAGAAAAATTGTTGGTTTACCTAACTGTCTAATCATTGCAAATATTTTTTTTTTATCAGCCCAATACCATAATGAATTGGGAATTGATTTTAAGAATGCAAAATTAGTTTCAATGCAACTGTTGACATAATCTTCATTTTCAATTTGTTCACGTGTGATTTTTGTATCTTTTCCTATATGTTTGAAGGCAACTGTTAGTGAATCACGAACTCGAAGTCTCATTATTTTCATTGCCACGTATAATACATGATGTGGAGTAACAGCACGACGGTCTGAGCGTCTAAGTTCACTCGTAGCCATTGTATACGGCGTTACTCGTACTCCATCACGAAATGTGCGAAATTGACCAAAATAAATTGCAGGAAAAGACAATTCCTCCGCGTGTTCATCAAAAAGAAATACTATGTGGAAGATTTTTTTCTCCTGGGGCTAATCTTAAATATTTTTCTTCATTCCACATCAATGTTTGCTGCTGAGATACCAGACTTTCTTCGATTGGTATGTGTTCGCTTATTTCATCTTGAGGCATAGTATCAATGTCATTGTTCTCGAAAAAGGATTCATCAATTTTAATGTCATACATAGTATACAATGGTGACTTTAATAAAAATGGAAGCCAAATTTTTATCGTACTTTTGTTTATTATACCATGCAAATAACTGGATTTATGGATTTTCTTGCGTTTAATGTGCACATTGATCATCAGATACAGTGATCATCAGATAAATTTCTAGGAAGAGTACGAACCATTGAATCAATAGACACTGAAATAATAATTGTTTGACCATAAATACCATACTGACCGTTAACGTGTCTCAATCTCCTAATTTGCATGAATGGGATACGCGGAGAAACCAATCGTTCAGATACTAAGTCTAATGGCGGTAAATAATCGGGTCTCTTCGGAAATTTAAATTCATTATAAAAAGCCATCACAGGAATACTATTATTATTTAAAGATGCTACACAGGTGTTACATAGAGCAACATCCTTTATATCAAGATGAGGAACTATTGTTTTCAAGATTATATTATATTGAAGGGATGCAGATCGTAAGTCATCTTTAAACCACAGTCGTTCACAAACTGAGCATACATGACCAAATTAATTTTGAACAAATTTCTTTTGAAATTCATCATGAGCCAGAAGATGATGAAAAGCCGTATAAGCCAGATGATTAGTTTCATTTTCTGACTCTTGAATTAATCTTGTCACAACCAAGTTCTGACTTTGGCTTTTCTGTTCTTGAATTTGTTCTCTTATTGTTCGATCTTCTATTAAGTTACCAATGTTATTAGCTGTAACAATAAAACATATATTATGATATAATGATTATTATCAATCGGGATTTTTACGGTAAACTGAAAAAATCTCACCTGCTGATTGGGCTTTAGCTTTTTTTCGGGCTTTGCACTCTTGCACACGCTCTGCGCCTGATTTTTTACGTTTTAAATGATTCACTATTGGATTTTCTTTTTTTTTCCGAGCTCTATACTTTTTCATTCGTTCTGCAGCTGTTTTTGGATAGCCACGGTCGATTGAAGGAAGATCATTCGTTGCCTGATTTTCAGTCACATAAACATTGTTTGTAGTTGCGATTGATGCACTGAGTTGTGAACAATGACGATGATGGACATCAACTTGTACAATGAGTGCATTTGAAGGTTCCTCGGAATCTGTGGATTCTGCCATTGTTGAATCTAGAAATTAGTTAATCAATTTAGAAAAAATTTACAAAAGAATATATAACAAATTTTAGTATTTATATTTCATGTAATGACTCAATTAAAATAATTTTAAACAGATATTTAAATGATAATCACAATTTAATTTCGAACTTAAATAGTTAATTCCAATAACTTTTTCAATGTTTTTTTTATTTTATTATTATAATTAATTGATGTTTACTAGATTAACAGCCGTATTAATTAATGATTGCTATTTTTGATAAAATTATTTACATTCACTGATATTTACAATCAAAAACTAAGGTTAACCTGAAATAACCTTAAAAAATAAATACCGTAATCACACCCACGTGTTGAATGTATTAGAAAAACGGTTTAATTACTTACTTCTATTAGAAATCCACTGGAATTAGAATAAATATCTTTTATTCTTTTTGCCAATAACTTTATAAATTTTTTTTCGCTAATCACTTAATTGAAATATTATTTTTCACGTCACTACTGAGTTTTAGAAATAGAAATGTTCAGAGTTTCATGTAGGAGACTTGGTAATGGTATATTTACATAGAAGGGTGATAGGTAAAGCTTTTCAATTAATGCGATGTTATAAAGGGCCATATAGAATTGTAGGAAAATTATCGAACGCTACATATAAAATCGAGTCACTCAATGAAAGAATGTGAGATATAGTTCATGTAAGTCGGTAGAAAAGGTTTCAACTTAGATAATAGGAAAAGTTTGTAAATAGATCTAGGGTGTTGACAGAAAGTATATGTGACAGGTGGCCTTAGTAACAATTATGTTTATGCCACGATGACATTAATAACATTGAATAAATATGGCGCGTAACGGAAAAATGTTACCCAGAAATAAAGATGGCGCGTAACAGATAAAGATGGCGCGTAACAGAAAAACGTTGCATTGCTATAAAATTTCTCCCATATGCCGATAAAGAAGTTTCACTTCAAAAATAATAATAATATAAAGTTACGCCTATTTTCCACAAGGGTGGGCAGAAACTATAGATTTCCACATGGTACAATCTTTGCACATCTCTTTTGCTTCACTGATATCCATCAATCTTTTCACGCAAGCGCGTTGATTCAGGGTGTTTAAAATTTGGTCCTTTTTAGGGTTCCGAATCAAAATGGCAAAAACGGAACCTTTATAGTTTCGTCATCTTCGTCCGTTCGCATGTCACAGGCATTTTATTCAAAAACTACAAGATGTATATTGATG
Organism: Eumeta japonica; assembly: GCA_005406025.1. Lineage (NCBI taxonomy): Eukaryota > Metazoa > Arthropoda > Insecta > Lepidoptera > Psychidae > Eumeta > Eumeta japonica. The sequence goes on from BGZK01000109.1 coordinate 264,230, forward strand.
AAATTTATAGTGTAGGTGCCTTGTATAAGCCGAAATTTAGTTTGGTACTTAATAACAAATAAACATTTGAGGGCGGGGGGCACTCCATACATGTAACTGTTAAAAAATTTTCAATTAACATCAACGTGTGGCACATATTTCGACAGATCTTTAAGACTTTTTAAGGCTTAGCAATTTTTATGCTTACGTGAATAATTTCGGGAAGAATCGCTCCGAGAGTTGCAGAAATTGTCTTCCCTTACTTTATTTTCTAAACCGTATATCCATAAAATATGAGAAAAGATAACAAAAGTAATGTTTAATAAATACTTTCGAAGAAAATTATTTTGAATATGATCGGATGTACTGTTTTGTGTTATTGCCGAAAAACCGCGCTTCTCAAGGACCTGGTGCCATGAAGATACGCTCTTTTGACATGACAATAACGCTTATGGTAATAATTTACCAATAAGTCAGTCACATGGCTTTGTCCCAGGAGAACTATCGGATGTTGTTGGTCATATTTCAAAGCTGAATTGCAGATTCGGCCGCCTACTCGGTTAATTCGGTTTTAAACATAGTGCAGGTGAACATAATCTATTTTTTTAAAATATTATTATAGTCATTTGTGAAGTAAATACATTGAACACATTTTAATAATTCAATTTCAGAAAATTCTATTTCAATTGCGGTGATGCCTGAAGAACCCTGGCGAGGAAGTAATTTTAAAAATCTGTGTACGTAAATTATAATGCGGAGTAATTTAGACCATGAAGATACACGCTTCGCTAATGTATGAAGTGGATGTTCTTTGAGATCCCAAATCACGCCGACTGGATATGCTACATTTTTTTGTTCGGGCACTTCCGTATTGATAGCGGGGTGATATGCAACTACTGGCCATTCGGATACATCAAGGCTGCCCAACCCTATGCCCGCGGGCCACGACGTGGCCCGCGAACGAGTTTTGAATGGCCCGCCGCCGCGTGAGTAAGTTTTAAAATTGCTTGCTAAAAGTGTAGAGCGCGGCGCGCCGGATAGAGAATATCAACGAATATGGAGAGTTACAACTGTACTGCGCTGTGCGATGGCTTTCAAGGGGAAACATGTTAAAACATTTTTTCAACTTGAGAGAGCAGGTATTGGAATTTTTAGAGGAAAAGGGAGCGTTACCTTTGGAAACTGATTTACTGAAAAAAAGAATCCTGGTTGAGTGATCTTGCATTTCTTGTGGACATTACTAGTTACCTCAATATTTTAAATCTTAAATTACAAGGCAAAAATTGATTACTTCCGACTATGTTTACTTTGATAAACGGATTCAAAGCTAAATTAAATCTGTTTTTAATGAATTTAGCTAATGAAAGTATTGACCATTTTCCTACACTCAAAGATTTAAAAGAGAAGCTCAATATCGCCACTATCCATTGTACTAAGTACGAATCTAAAATTAGATGCTTATTACAGTCGTTTGAGAGCAGATTCCAGGACTTCGAAAGCATAAAAACAAATTTATAAATGTTTATGACTCCTTTTACAATCAGTTTGACAGAAATAATGAGTTATCCTGCTAATATTCAGTTGGAACTCACTGACTTGCAAAATCATTCTGCACTAAAAACCCTTTTTTCAGAAAAAATATCTTCAAAGTCAGAAACTTCTTCAGAAGAATTTGTAGATTTCTGGAAATTGGTATCAAAAGAAGATTTTCCTACAATAACTGACTTGCCCTTTCAATTTTTAAGTAGTTTCGTTTCAACATATGTTTGTGAAAAGATTTTTTTCAAATCTTAATTATATAAAAAATAAATACCGCACATCCCTAACTGAGCAACATATTTTTGATTTGTTGTTACTGTCAACATCTGATGTGACAACACTAATCGCCAAAGTGAAATATATACGAATCAAGATGACTATATTTTGAATCGAAATTCCGAGATTCAGTTTTTGAATGAACTGGAGGAACTCCAGTGGTCCTTTACCACTTATATCTTCCTCTGATTCAGAACAGGCAACAAATTACTGGAGTCGCTTCCGCTCCATCTGAAACTCGTCCTTGTCGATGTCTTCTAATACATGGGAAAGATCACACTCGAACTTGTTGTCCTAAAGTTTCGCTGGCATCAAAAATCCGAACTTGTCCGATATTTCTTGAATTTGCTGGAATCGAGTCGTCATTTCTTGAATGATCTTGTCGAATGATGCGAACACCTCTCGACGGATTTCCTGCTCGTGAGACAAAGCTGCATCTTCAGAAGATTCATCGCCATGCATGCGTTTTTTCCTGCGAATTCTTCTCGTTTTGAGTTTGATTCCGAGTTTTTCGCAGAGAGTCTTAGCAAAGTCAATTGCTTCTTGCACGAAACGGTCTCTACTTTCCACTAAGAGGGTTTTTAAAGCGCAGAGTTTCTGAGCACACTTATCCACACTTAGTCCTCGTTGCTGCAGGTAAATCTGTGCGTCATTTACTTCAGGTAGCACTGCAGCCCAAAAGCCAAGAAAAGTTAGGAAGTTAAATGACTGCATGGCTGTCAGGAGAAGACTGGCTCCCGATCTTGTTTCGGAAGTTTGAGATGAATCTGTTAATTGTTCCAGTACCTCAAGAACTACCTCAAACTTATTTTTAAGCATCTTGACAGCTACATGTCTAGCGCTCCAGCGCGTTTCAGTGACTCGTTTCACTGCTTGACCTGTGACGGCAACCAAAGCGTTCCATCGAACAGTTGATGCAGAAAAGAAGGCAAATAGCTTCTCCAGAGTTCCATAAAACGTCACGGAATTCACTGATTCAGAAGCAGCGTGTACCCCAGCCAAGTTTAGTGAGTGGTTAGTGCATGCAACGAATAGAGCTTTCGGATTCAATGCTTTAATCCGGGCTTGAACTCAATTGTGGATCCCTGACATTGTGGCAGCATTGTCATAAGCCTGTCCTCTCAGATTCTGTATGTCCAGTCTGTCTGATGTTATCTTCGCGATTATATCGTTGCTGAGATCTTCTGCATTTTTTCCTTTTGGTTCGAAGAAGTCAATGAAAGATTCTACCACGGCGACTTTTTCTCCTTCGATATGTACGTATCGCAGAACTTGGCTCATTTGGTCATTGTGGGAGATGTCTGGTGTACTGTCGAAGATTACGCAATAATATTTAGCTTTTTGAATACAACGGATGATGGTGGATCGAACTTGCTGTCCCAGTAAGTTTATAAATTCATTCTGGGTTTCTGGAGACTGAAACTGAGACTCTTGCTCCCAGCTTTATCTTTGTCAAGTGTTCCATTAGAAGAGGGTCGTATTTAGCTAGGAGGTGCACTAACTCCAGAAAGTTCCCGCGATTGCCACTATCTTCTCCTCGAATGTCTTCTCGATCTCCTCTTAAGGCCAGATTCTGTTTGGCTAAGAACTGGATAATATTCAGTAACCTGTACAGTACATCCCTCCACTTCTTCTCTTCACTTTCGAAAACTTCTTGTTGTTTCTGATCGATGGTTGCTTTACAGTTCAGGCGAACTTCCAACTCCTTTCATTTCGAGAAGCTCTGTTTATGGCCCAGGCTATTTTCATGGTCTCCGACTTTTGGATTTAGCTTCCACCATTTGTCGAATCCTTTTTCAGATGCGAAGTTCGAGCCGGAATTGCCAAACAGCTTGCAAGAAAAACAATACAAGGATTGCTTCAAAGGCGAGTACACCATCCATGTTCGGAGAACCTTTTCGCCGTTAGATAATGGTTTGTAGAACCACTCTTTGGTTAGTTTTCGGGTACCGCCTTTCGTTGAAGTCCCTGAGCGAACAACATCGGCAAATTTGGGATCGATGTGCTGTACTGAGTCAGATCCGTGACGTACTAGAAGCGTTCTGACTTCGTCAGTCATAGGAGAAGGCCAGCAACCTACATCGTCGAGATTCACATTTTTGACTTCCGCAGAAGCAGAAGGCACGATTTCAATTATGTCTTCTTTGGCAACATTAACTTTTTCTGCAGGCTTATGACTAGTTGTTTGAGATACTTCTGGTGAGTCGACTTGACCCTGCTCTGTGGTGGGACCAGAACTACTTCCAACTGCGACGGCAGGCCCGTCTTCTTCTTGTGCTTGTAAAATAAGTTATGTAGTCCCATGAATATTGGCCGGAGGACACGTTCGAATTTCAAATAAGTATTTTATCTATCACAAAACAAAAGTGGTTTTGGTGACGGCGCGGTTTGCCGGGCTTATAGGAAAATTTACAAACAAAATTGATTTTGTATGGCAACTACCTTTTTTAGAGTTTTCCGGTAAAAACTGACTGAGTATGCCATGTTAGGTATAGATGTTATTTAAAGATAAAATGACGAGAAATTTGAGAAAAATCGTTGGCGCCATTTTTGATCTAAATGAAAAATTATGTTTTATTTGTATGACAGGTACGATAAATAATCAAGTTATCAAAAAACAAAAAAAAATATTCCTAGACATTTACAAAACATCCCCTAATATGAAATTTCATCCAATTTGGTTCAGCGGCTTAGGCTCTAGAGCTGACAACTGAAAACAGACGCACATACATACATACACATTTTGATTTTTTTACTTTTTCGGACTCAGTTAACGATAAAGATAGAGAACCTTGCAATTTATTGCGAGCGACGCAGCCCATACACGTTATGTCTAAAATAACTGGAGTAATTCTAGGCCACGCACGATTCTACATGGAGGAATCATATACCTACTTACACTGGAATCACTTTCGCTGCTGCAGGATGCCACCGAAGACGTTAACGTGGCTTTCGAACCAGAACTGGAACTGAAATATTTCAGTAATGCACCTTGAGACTTCTTCGCATCTGCTTCTTTCTTAGCCTTTTTTTTTTGCGGAATTCCGCACCGCTTTCTTTGACTCTTTTCATTTTTAAAACTAGTTCAAAGATTGGGTAAAGATCTAAATGTTTAGTTTTAGAAGATTCAACAGTATTTAAAAGATCGAAACACAATCAAAATGACTTTCGTTCCGTATAGCGTAAAGGGCCATATTATGGAACACCTTATGAGTAAGAGTTGTATATTCTACATCATTTAAAAAAAATTTGAATTGAAACATTGAATTTTTCCACGTTAATTGTTTACGTGACATCTACTGAATCGTTTAAATTATTATCGAGTGAGTTGTAGTTGAAAAAATTTTTAAATTAAATAAAAAAAAAGATTCGTACTTATGGCCGTATTTATGAAACAGTCAAAAGTAACATGTACGGGTGTTCCATCAAGTATGTCCCAATTTATGGAACATAAGGTGGACTGAAATATTTACATTAAAAAATTTTTTTTAATTAAAATTAATTTATTCATAGTATTAAAAGTTGTTTATAAAGTTAGTATGACAAGAACAAGTCTTTGGATAAATAATTTAAACATAAAACAAATTATACTTAAAATTAATAATAAAATTGAACTATCTCGTTTCTTCTTTAATTTTTGCTGTATCTCTTTATTTGATCTTGTAGCTTTTTCCGTTCATCAGCTATCCGTTTTTCTGTTCTTGTAATTGTTTTTCGTTCTTGTTTTTCTTTTTTATTATCTCATCATTTTCTTTCTTAGAATGATATTGCATCCATTGATCAGACGTACCAGCCGAAGGTAGCTTAGGTTTACGTGATGATTCAACCTTGATTCTCTTTTTTCGGTAAATACTTAGTTGGCATCTTGAAAGCTTGGTCAAATGGGTTCCCAACATTGGTTTCAACTTAAAAATATTACAAGTATTATCATAAATGTCAATGTTTTGTTACAATAAGTTTTAAGTATTATTTTACTCACTTTCATTAGCGGATTTGGAGTCATTCTCTTTACTAACAACTGATTCACTAAGTGTGAGATTTATCTGAGGATCTGAATTTTTTCCATAACTGAGTAGTAAGAGTAGTGGTAGGAACATTTGTGATATTTGTAATAACAGAAGTTGTATCAAGAGAACCTGAAGAAAAAATTTTATTAAATTTTTAATTCTTAAATACTAATGGAGTATGAAATATTGTTTTCTAATTAATTAATAAAACCTGTTTGACTGTCAGCGACCAAGACATTTGAATCAAATTTTAATTCATCACCAGTATTATGTTCCAGAATATCAGCTTCAGAAAAAATTTCTAATGATTCATTTTCTATTACAAATTCATAAATAACCTCAGGAGATACACTTTCGTTAGATTCAAGATTATTGTCATTAAGACTAATGTCACAATCATTACGACTATTCACAAAATTTTGTTCTAACTGTTCTTGCCTTTTTTTATTTAAATTTATATTTACCAACGTCACTTCTTTGACAGTTGGTTTCTTACTTGTCTCATCAAAACCTACACATTAAATTATACAAATTATACCAAAAATTTTTAACATAATAATATCAATTCGATTATCTAAAAAAAATCCATACAGTAAAAATATCAATATACTTAAATATCGCTAAAAAGAACAGTAAAGAAATTGATTAATTTCAAAAAATATTTACAAATAAAAATTAAAAATATATATATAACAAAAATATGAAAATTTTGACTAAAATAAAATGTTACTAATAATTTTACCAGGTTTCCCACTAATTTGAAGCCAATATTTATACAAGCCTCTCATCTCTGAATCCTCAGGCCATGTCTGATTTAACCAAGCATTGTTGAACGCTTCCAAAATATCTTTTGATAAATTATTTTCAAAAGTTAACAAATGTTTTTGTTCATCTTCACTTAATTTATCTTGTATCTTCTCTTCCGTAACTGGTGTTTTAGATTTTTTCTTTTGTTAAATACATCATAATCAACGGCTGAAGAATCAAAGGATATAAGCCTGCAGCTTTGAATCCACTAATGACAGTATTTTTTCTTCCTTCATATTTTTCAGAGCAAACTCCAAAACTAATGGAAAATCTTCTTTTTACTCGAGCAATATTTTTGAATTTTTCCATCTTGGTACTGCTTTTTCCATGTCTCTTTGAATGGGTGGAAGAAACTAATGTCAAGTGGTTGCATAATGTGGGTTGAGTTAGGAACAAGTCCAATTAATTCAATACCCTTTTCGCGACAGAACGTCACCAGAGGCATGGTTATGTGTGATGAATGATTGTCTAAATATATTACAATTGGAAACTCAGTTCCTTGTTTCACTAACCAGGGGTAAAACACATTTGTTATATACTCATAAAATGATTCTGCAGTCATCCATCCATTGTCTGAAAGACCAACCTTCAGGACAATTTTTTACTATTTTTTGCGGCACTTCAGTCTTGTAAGGAAACATAAGCATGGGTGGTGCACGATCACCATCAGCAGAATACATAAATAAAACAGTAAAACCTTCCTTTTCAGAATCCACCACCATGTACGCCGAACGAGAGCCTTTGTCTAACAAAACTTTCTCAGATGGAGGACATAAACTGACATATGTTTCATCGCAGTTGAAAATTCTCTTAGGGGGAATCTTTGTTAATTGTTTTTCTTGTAAATACTTTCCTTGTTCTTCAAACCAATCTTTTAAATCATCATCGGTGACTGCTGCTCTACTGTGAGTCAAGTTTTGGGGTTTCCTAATTGCCAATTGAGGGTGTCGTTTCCGAAAGCCCTCATACCAATGTCGACTCGGCCGATTATCAATAAATGGAGTTTCTTTTTTTAATAACTTCACATATTGTTCTACTGAATCCAAGAGCTCTGTTTTTGTGACAGGTAAACCTCGCTGAGCTCTGAAGAGTATCCAATCAACAATTTTTTGTTCTTCGTTAACTGAAAAAACAGGTGGTGGTCCAGTTTTCTGTTTAGATGTCTCAGGGTTCCCTTTTTTCCTGGAAAGGGTTGCAATAGGCACGTTGTATGCTGCAGCAGCTTTTCTCAAGGATAAACCCGTGTCAATAGCTTTCAACGCATTTGCCAAATCACCGGGACAGTAATTTATACGCACAGGTCTCTTTTTTTTCGAAACTTTTTTACACGTATTAACTAAAACAATACCTTTTTTTGGAGCTTTGGAATCGTTGTCATTTAAATTTGTAGACTTAACTTTATTTTTTTTGCTTGAATTTTTTTGACATTTTTTAATAGTTTTTGCCATGTTTACACTATTTGAATTATTATCTGAAATAGAGAATTATAGATTATATTTAATTAACATAGAATAATACTTTTCATCCAATTTATTTCAAATTTTTGAGGTTAGTTTTTTATTTTTATGTAATTGTCAAATTTAAATACTTACCTAAATGCAAATTTATAAAAATATACACTGGTCTAACACTTATCTAATGTTAACTAATTTATTTTTTATAACTTAACAATTATTAACAACAATTAACTTCAAATAAACTAAATGATGCGCTGACGTGTTGTTGTTCCATAATTACGGACCATTTGAATAAATTACTGTACGGAGAGCATGGAACACTGAATATACTGTTCCATAAATATGGACTAGTTAGAAATTTTTGTACCAATTATGAAACATCTAAATAAAAATAAATACTTTATTAAAATACTTGAAATTTGTTCTTAATCAGTAGATAACAGTTTAAACTTTTGATTAATATGATTCAAGCACTTTTGAATTATGGATATAAATTTTAAATGGTTTAAACAATCGCAATGACACACGCCATTCTTTTACTCCAAAGCATAGTTTTTTTCATGTAACCTGTCATGGGAATTTAATATAAATTTTTTTCTCAACATTTTAAGATTTTTACGAAAATTAATTAATTTAACCAATTCATGAGTTATTAAAAATTATAAATATAATTTTATAAACACTGAGAAAGTTAAACATTATTTATAAATCAGATTATTATTATATGTTTCATAAACTCGGACAATGTTCCATAATATGGCCCTTTACTTTACGAAACTCTCGCGAAACAAACATACGAGTAATGCGTGATTGCGTAACGGTACTTCGCGAAACAAACTAAGTTCAGTACAAATGCGTAGTACTAAATTCAATGAGTGTGAAAGAGAGGCATCGACACAGGCCGACGCGTGAAACAAAAGATTTTGTATGAGAAATTAACAATAAGGAGTACCGCTCAACTCGGCTCGCGCGCGCCGGAGCGGCGCGCGGCGTGATGCGATGTTTCCGTTCGTATGTAAACAAACAAACGTTATAAAGAGCTCTGTCAGTGATTTCGCATTTTTTCTTTAAATAAATATTAAAAAATAGTTTGTGCGCAAAATTTTAGATAAAAATGGAACATTATAGTGTGTCTGACACATGTAATGAATGAATCATAGATCAGATCTCAACCCGCTTCACCGGCGACATTTTGCCGCCCCCGCCGCGGGCTGCCGCCCGGGGCGGGCTAGCAGGATTTACTATTCCCGGGAGAATTTTTCCCGGGAGTAGTAAATGCGGAAATAAAGATACTCCGATCAATAAATCTATTTCGCCAAGAATATTAAAGGTATCATCTGCGAGTTGTAATTTATTTAAACATGAGAATGCGGCCGTATCGATCCTAGCGACCGGTAAGTTATCTATAATTTTATCAACTACTAAGGAGTCGATGTTAAATGTGATCCTTTCATTGAAACGGGAATAAAACTGGAAGATTACGGATTCTTTAATGAATCGCATTGACCCGCCTATACCTTTCACTACCGAATTAGTATGTTTATATCCAATTAAATTTAGTTTAGTACAGCTCGATTGTGTTATAATGTTATTTTGTGATGCACTATCCAGTAACGCACGCAAATTATGCATTTTTCCGTATTTATCATTTACAATAACGCGCCACGCGGTAGCAAGTAATACCGCGGTGTCTGCCGTGCGTCAGCGCGGGCGTGCGCGGTCGGCTCTCAACGTGCCCGATTTGCGCGGCGCCGGCGCGCCGCGGCGCTTTGAACGATGGAGAACCGCATTACTGCGTAGACACGGATGGCGTACGTAGTCGACGGCTCAGCCGGTTGCGGCGCGGGCGTCATCGGTATAGTGGAGCAGCAATTGTGTCGTCTTAGTAGTAGGTTCGAAGTGTAATAATGTATGATGTTTCAAATTACACTTTTTACAGTTAATATTTGATTGACATTTTGCGTATTTATATTTCAAGCTCAGACAATTAATACAACCGTTCCTATGTTTTATAAATTCAAAACGTTTCTTATTACCGCCTTTTTTGGAACGATAACTTCGTTTCAAAGGTGGCACATTTAAATAAGTATTCGTGAACGCATCTTTACATGAGCATTTATCAGCAGAAACCGTATTTACGTACGTTTCCGATATTTTGGTGGTTTAACATTTTTAGGTGTGGGATATTCGGAAGTATTGCACTTCAATTCAAATTTCGTATCTCTCGTCCGTTGCACTATTTTTGCTTGCTCCTTTATAAATGAAATTAAATTATCGAGGGTAGGCAATTCTATACTTCTATATCTTCAATAACTGTATTGAAAATCATAGCTCGATATAGTACCGATTAGCTGTAATTGAATTTTTTAACTGGCAGTTATTCATGTTTAGATCCGCCATTTGGCTTAAATATCTAAAATAGAGGTTGAGATTGAGCGTGAAGTTGTTTATTTTTTTTGTAATGGTCAACAGATGGCGGGAGTATAGTAAGATTTTTTCGTAATTGCCAACAGATGGCGGTAGTAATATAATAATATTCCCATTAAAAGAGAAAAAAATCATGCACATATAATACACATATAATTTTGCATTATGATGTCTAATAAATATGAAATTGCCTATCCTTTTTTCGATTCAAGTTTACTATAAAACTATTTGAAGATCAAAAATAAAAAAGAGGATTTTTGGTGAAAAGCTCATATGTTATCATAAACCTCTAACTTAAATAACATACGTATGGCACTAGCGCTTAAGGCATGCACATTTGGTTTTACCAAGTTTTTTGTAATTATTTGTTTTTTTTTTATGACAAAACGTATTCTGCTATTTTAAAGCGAGAGGTCATAGGTTATACCAATTAGTGAAAAGAGAAATGTAAACAACGACTTAAATCTCTCTAAAAAAAAACCATATTTTGCCCAAAGCTATTTTCGCTTCAATCTTGTATGATAACTTCGATAAATGCCCTTTCAGCTTAAGGCAGCAATATTGAACATCGATTTTATATAACAAAGTATTAAAGTAAAAATTAGGTAGAGATATACTTCAGCCAGTGGCAATTATAGGAATTTGACCCAAGGTAGGCAATCAACAACTAAATCCGTATACGATTCAGTTATTGCTTGCTAAGTACATAAAATTATATTTATTTACATTTCGTTTTCTGTTTAGTACATTCCATTTTCTTTTAGGGTAGCCACTAGTGCTCACAGTATTATTATCAATGTTGATCACAAATTTTCTTCGAATATTTCAAACTCATTAATTTTCTGCACGCAGCAAGGTATTTCAAAAGTTTTATTGTATAATGTTTCGTAAAGAATATCAGTTTCTGCGAAAATATTATCAAAATAATCCAAAAAAAAGGTAAGGTCAAATTTTTTTAAACTATTCAAGAATGATGTGGCTTGAGTCAATGTATCGCCATCTCGTATTTACGATTCGCGAATTATAATACCAACGTGTTTCGACGACGTGTTGTATTTTGGTAAATTAACCGTAATGAGCTAATTTTTTTGTATTACCGTAAAAACATTTCGTTTAGCTTTTAATAATACTGAAAAATCGCTTAGTTTCGCTGATGCGTTTGACACAATTTAGAAAGAATCAAATTTAAAATATGGACACCAAATGGAAAGGGCTAAAGGACAACGTTCTATATTTTAGCTCGGACACCGTTTAGCTCAAATAATAACTGCCAGGCCGTCGTATGTTTGAGCTAATATTTTGTGTATACAATCATATTCTTCGAGGACATGCAAAAGTACTGAAATCAGTGAAATAGCTGAGCCATCCAATGTGACATGGACGTATTTTATAAATCGGTCACTACTTTAGAATCTACAAAATATCACTATGAGCTGATCCCTTCCACTGATATCTTATGTTTCGTCACGATAAAAATCAGTATCTTTTATTTTTTTTTTAATTGTTTTCTGTAATAGTGAGGCAATATAAAAATTAAATCATTTTGAATTCTACTGGAAAAACCTGAGTGGAAGTGTGAAAATGACTTTCTAAAATATCAACAAATCCAGCATTTCTAAACAATTCCCTCTTTAATAAATGTGGACGAAGTGGAGTTGCCGAATCATCTTTAAGCGACATTTCAAATAATTTTAATGTTTCCACTCGCATTTTTCTTAGATCCGATGTGAATAAATATAAAAACTTCCAAATTGTTTGTTTTATGAGAGAAATAATTGATGTAAATTTATCGATAACATTTACAAAATAGAGGGATTTGAATCATGAACTTGGAGTAGATTTATAATTTGTCCAAATAAGAAGTAGCTAGTAAATGTTTATCGTTTTATTTATTAATTAATGCATTCCATAAAACAGTATAATTTTCTACGGTCCGCGTAAAACCCTGACAAATTGTTTGCATTTTGCAACTAAATGCTGAACCCTTTCACCGTCGTTTAATCGTTATTTTTGTGAATAATAGATCGAAAAGTTTCGTAAAAAATGGGCCATTTTCTGGTTCACTCCAAACTGGATTTTAACTCCAGAGGCGGCAATATCGGGGTTTGTCGAATAGTTGTATGAAAATATTTAACTTTTTGTAAGGTTTGCTGCGACAATACCTCTTCATATTTATGTTGTACAATACTATTCTTCAAACGCTAGGCGGTTATCGTAGGTAGGTTCTCGGCGTCGGGATTCGTAGCGAGTAATTCGTTGCGTCGATGCGTTAGCCATAAAAATATCGCAAATAGATAAACCTTTGTTTAGCGTTTTTGTCATGTCGTACATAATCTGCAAGCGGTTAAAATACATATCTAATTTATTTTGTAACTTTTGCACATTGCGGTCGATTATGCGTATCTCCCGTTTTGACATCTTAAATAAATTGCTAAATTCAATTAAATTGAGGATTAAAATATCCAAGTTGTATCAACATCAATTATCTAACTGACATTGTATAACTCACATATAAGCTGATGAATAGTATCAAAAATATTACGTTGTTCATCATGATTTTCAAATACTTCGTTTTCACTGAAATTACATTATTTTTACAAATAACACAAATTAATATTTGTTTTTTAACTCAAAATCCCTTTCATTTCACTAAACACACAAAAAATTGTAAACAAAAATAATGTACGTATAATCATACAGTTAACATTTCCCAAATGATAATATTGAATATATTTTATGGTATGTGGATATATATGAAATATTTGATATGGTTAATTAATAATTGATATTTATTTAGTAATACTTCATGATAGCATATGAAATTATTTTAGCTGATGTAAACTAGTTTTGAGTAATAAACCATCCACAGGCAGAGAACTTTATTTGCAAATGTCATTCTAACAAAGAATCTCCTCTTAAGATTGCTATAAAAAACTCAACTAACATCCAGTAAATACATAATGAATTTAAAGAAAACTATTTTATTGATATCTACAACATAGTATCTGAGATCTGATTAAAAAATTAGTAGAGTATTTAAAAATTCTCATGAGTAAGAGCGAATAAAAGATAATAAATTAGAGAGTAAGAAAATGTATTAACTATACCGTATTTAGCGGAGTATAAGTGTGCGATACAACTAACTTAAACATTAATTTCTTAGGCATAAATGCCATATAATGAAATTATTTGATATATTCTAACTCACTATCTCACTCACACCCACCCGTATGTATATTGCCTCGCACTCGCACCTACAGCTACCCAATATCTTGGTATGGCAAGGGGTTAGAACTGTCAAAACTGTTTGGCTGATTCGAAAACATCATCTAATTAATACCCAAGTATTATAAATAAAAATCAGCTTTTATGCTATAACGTAAGTATAATTACAATTAAATGAATATTAGGGGCGTCTGGCAAGGGGTTGTTACGATGTTAAGTGTCTGGCAATGATTTTTGATGAACGTGATTTTTAACAATATTCTGAAAGAAATAAAATCACACTTTATTATTTAACGAATTTAGGTTGGTATTTTACACACCTGTAGTACCGTTTGCCTGCCAAAGCCACGATATCCCAAACTTTATGATGGTCCATCGTTCTTGACTGTGTTGGGAGCATGCGCTGACAAACTTCCAGCTTTTATAAAATAACGAAGGTTTGGGGTTTACGGGCTCTTACTCAATTTTGTTTCTTGTATGAGCCTCGTGCATTCCATACTTCCATTCGGTAAAACATCACAGTTTAATTTAATATTTAAATTCGGGACTGGACCGAAGGTGACCGATCGCGACGGCGGAACAACTGGAACTGAACTTAGTGAGAGTTTCGAGGTTGTAGTTAGAATTTCGAATCAACGGGTGATTCTCATTTAAACTCAAAATGTTCAATGAGGATTTTGAGTGTTATTGTAGAGTTATTTTCAATGCGGCAAATAGAACATCAAAGAAATTTAGGCTTCCTGAGGTCAAAACTAGAATTTGTTTCATTCAACATTTGCACCTGCTTGCAAGAGGAATTCTAGTTTCTTTATTTCATTTTTCACTGCAACATGTATAGGAATAAAAGGTTTGGAACGATTATTGTAGTCATAGGTGTTCTTTACGATTAATTAAATTACTAACAATTCTAAAATGTCCTCGGGCAACAGAAATGTTAAGAAGAAATTTCCTAAATTTATTTTGTATATTCTGTAATCTCATTTTTTGTATATCCTGTAATTTCTCATTTCTTGCATATTCTGTAATTCCTCATTTCTTGTATATTCTGTAATTCCAGTTGTAAAGTAGTCAGTATTACTTAAATATCGTGTAGCATTAATGAGTTGGTCTAATGCTATAACTGTATAAATAACTGCCCCTTTATCCTCAAAACTCTGAGGAACTTTTTCGTAATATCTAGCAACGTGGTCATTCGTTGATAAATAGTTAAAATGAGTAATATAATGAGTTTTTGACTCTCTCAGTCAAAAACTCATTAATTGTATCTGTTGACACTTTTCCAAGAAGAATTTCAAGATACTTAGACGACAATTCTCCAACTCTTAGGGCGTTAAGCACATCTATAAATGTCGTCTCTCCTTGTTGGCGCATATTTTGTTTGAGTTCGACTAGGCGGAACTGTCTCTACAAATGTATAGCGGGCTTCATGTGTTCTGGATGTTGAAAAACTTGATGTCCTCGGACAGGTGGTAACTGCATTACATCACTAAAGAGTAAATCATTTATGCCTCCAAAACAAGTGTTCGGGCTTGTCAGTTGACGCAAAAAAAAGTCGATCATGCAAAGCATCTCATAAATTATCATAGAAATTTCTTCTATGAACAGAAACTCAACGTTTTGCCATAATTGACGCATTCTTCTTAAATAAGTACTAGTAAGAAGGGGCAACTCCAGTAAGAGCACCAACTTTCACGACAGATTTTTCATAACATCGGTTAACTTGCTTTTTCAATAGATTAAAGAGAAAACCTTTCCCAGTGCCCGATTCACCAGTTACGAAAATTTTAATACTCGTTTAATGTTGCCATTAAGTTGGTTTTTAATACCCTCTAATAAAAATTAATAATTGTCTTTGATCAATATTCATAGCCTGTTGTGTCCGCTGAAATTGATTATTGCCCATTTCTATGTCTTGTAATTCTTCTTCTCCAGCTTCAGGATTTATAATCTCTGGCTGTTCTAAAATTTCAAATGCATGTACTTGGTTGAATGCATTTTCAAGTTGTTGGTCTCGATCTCGATGTTGGCGCATATGTTTACTAATTTACTTCAAACGGTTCTCTCGAACTAAGAAAGCCTCTTTTGCGTTATCGAAACCTTCAAGTAATTCAGTTTCCAAACGATAAGGCATATCTTGAACTAGTAAGCTATAGAATAGTTTTCTGGATCCGATGTTGTTGTAAAGTATGGCACCCTGACAACTACAGAAGCATTTCTCACAATCATTCTGCTCTTATCTAACAACGTCATGAGTGGACGACGCATGTTTGGATGTTTTTCATGGGCATCACGATCAACACTTCTCGGTCTCACTTACCTTTCTCGGAGAGAAGGGTTCAAACAATATTGCAAATTATGTAAGGATCATGTTTGCAAAATGTAATGTTTGTAACGGACTTTTTTCATATCTTTCAAATGTATTACTGTAATAGCCAGGTGCGTGTCCTCTTCTGTCGAATTGCAATACTCGGTAAAGCTGTTCTGGCTTCCTCGAGTTCCCGAAAATACAACTTCATGAACTGTCTTATAATGGGATATGACAAACTCGATATGCATATTCTGCCGCTGATACTTGTCGTTCACGAAGAATCTTCATACATATCTTAAACAGCTTGCATGTGATATCAATCTCTTCGCGTTGAATTTGCTGTATTGCCTGCGCAATTTCAAGATCTACACTTTCTGATTCTGCTTTCGATAGGTGCGTTACAATATAGTACGCTATCGCTTTGCTTTATTCGTACGGCTGAATATCCATGTTACCCGTCCACAGTCTCAATAACTCTAGGTGGTAATTATTTACCCTAGAATCTTCCTTTCGACGTCTAAGTAAGCAAATTCTGCCTCCATCACGGAGAAAATCATCTGAAAAATGTCACAGTATTCATGTTTTGTCACATTCTTATGTAGAAAGATGAATCGACATCTTACAGAGGTGCTATTTTTTGTTCAAGTTTGTGTATGTCAATGTATTTGACATTTATTAACAAATTCATAAATCTCTGGACCTTCTTCTTTTCTAGGCATTTTACAGAAACTGTTAAGATAAGAAGGAATATTCCTAACTTTTGTCTCAAACTCTGCATAATTTTCAATCCACACCATGTAAGGATGAGGGCTGCCACAATTATGAAATTCTATACGCCACCAATGTTCTTTCACTTTTCGGTCAAATATTTCATCACTATTTTTGATAAATTTCACTAGAGCATTTACTCTAACCATGAAATATCGACTTAAAATTACTGGGTACTTTTCAATATGTTATTCAGTCTCAAAATGTCAAATGTACTAGGATCAACATCAGGTGTACTATAAGCTATCAACAAAGCTTTTCGTTGATCCAACCAGTTGATATCATTTGAACTAAATGTTACAAAGTAAGTTGGAACTCCTCTAAACATCTGATTTGAGGTAATAACTCGTTCAAAGCTGATCTCCTATAGGCTGCAGAATCTCTCGAATTCTTGGCATAAAGATGGACGTCTTCAACTGCTCCTTCTTCATTAACAGTTTTCTTGACGCATGCTGATGTAGTGCTTTTCATTTGAAAATATTCAAAGAACGATAAGGCATAAAATAAATAGTCGTTACGATGAAATTTTGTGTCAATTCCGAAAATTCTGAACTGAAAATAGTCTAACGCTGTAATATTTATAGATGTTTGCTCTTTAAAACCGTTTTTTTTCATAAGAAAACAAAAATACTAGGCAAATTCTTCTGCTTTCATTTCATGACCCACATTTACGATATTGTCTTTCGTTTTGCGGGTAATTTCATTAAAGTTTCCTGAAATCTGTAATTCATCTTCCACATTGGGTTGCATTACATTAATCGGTGCTATCACTTATGTCTATGCGGAATTGTTTGATGGATTAATTCCTGTTAGGAAGTGATCGCTTGGCACGCTGCCGCTACCCTCTCAGTACTCCGATATGTTTCTGTCTCCTCAGATTCATCATGTACATCAAAGACTTCACATCAACATAATCAAGAATATACTACATATTTTTGCTGCCTTTTGTACCTTTACGAATCTTCATGAACTCGTCTAAATTATCGCATTTGATAATGCAAGCTTTTCCATTGTTGCCCTTTGCTGTGGAGCCCTTTCGACCACAAGAATGAGAGTTACTGAAGTTTTATTATAGTGCATCACTCCGAATGATTTTTCTGTTATTAGCAAATATGCTTGCACTATACTTCACGAATAAATCTTTCAAATTTGACGAAGGGTGTCTCTAAAGTTTACTTTGTTAAATTTATCATTCATTGTTGTGGTGAAAGTATATAGGCCCTTACAATGTTTGCCAATGCCATCGCACAGCATTGTACGCCTTAAAATCCTGATGTGAATATGAAATCGTTGTCTTGATGCCATAAAGCACGTACGATTCTCGAGAAATTTCTGATTTACATGTAAGCATTAGCATCCTCTGTAGGTTTTCTATTGGTGTCTGCAGTAATTTCTACTGGTGCTTCTTCTACTCTTACAATATCCTCATCATTAATGACAACGCTCTATTGATAGTTACGTCTTTGATGACAACTATTCCAGCATTATTTGTGGTTCTCGGTAACATGTTGGAAAGGCTTTCAGTTACTTTCGAAACATCCTGAGCGAACAATACCGCTTGACCTTCAAAACTATGTTGCCCAAATACGCCACTTCATTTGATAATTTTGACGAATGGAATAATGCGTGAAATCAGCCTTTATTCGGCTTCTGATAACTCCGTAATCTTTGCAATGGAACCTGGATCCAGATTGTTCCAATAAGATTAAGGTGGTGCAATATTTTTCTTTAAACTCAAATGAGTCTTGCAAATGTTGCAAACAACCAAGCATTTTTTTTTGTTTTAATTCGTTAGGCAAATATGGTGCTGTTTTAGCGTTTGAGCCCACTGGTCCACCTTTGATGTAATGTTCTTTATAGTGAACCTGTGGAAAAAATAAAGAATGGTGGAACCATGTTTCCCAGGGCTGAGATAGCAACGGCCACCGTCACCAGCGTATCTCGTTCAGCGGAAGACATTTTTCCCAAGTTCTTGATTCCTCGAAGAGCTATTACTCTATTAGGAACATGTACCGTTGTCAGTTCTGTTTCATCTACGTTACAAATATCACCAGGACTTAGATTATGGCGTAGGTAAATGGTTTTCAAGTTGTTAAAGAACAAATTAACGTTATTTTTGTTGAAAGATGTGACTCGAGATAAACTAGTAGCTTGAGGAGTTCGTATAGAAAGTTCAAGAGACGTTTAAGAAAATTCCCCAACCAATCTTCATCAGCAATCTTCATCAGCAATCTCCAAGTTGTCCCTGCGGTCGCTTTTAAGTCATCGTCCCATCTTCGAAGTGGTCATCTCCTTTTCCTCTTTCCCTCTCTTGGGTACCATTCAGAAACTAGTTTTGCCCATTTTTCCGTTTTATTTCTAATCAAATGTCCTACCCATCTCCATTTCAACTTTCTAATTGTGTAGGATATATTGGCAATTTTTTGTCTTCACTCTTATACATTTTAGGGATATTCTATCTTTCTGTTTTATGTTTAGTAAACTTCTTTCCATGTTTTTTCATATTTTGTGCAGTTAATGTCCTGTCTGACATCCGTAGGTCATGGTGGGAAGTATACATATATTGAATATTTTACTCTTGAGGTGTAACGGTACCGACGGGTTTTTCACAATTTCTTTTAGTGACCAGTATCTTTTCCAAGCTATGCTAATTTTATTCTGTGTTTCCCTAGATGCATCATTTTCTGGGGATATGGTCTGACCGAGGTAGGTATATGTATTCGTCTACAAATTCAATTGTGTTATTATTGATGATAATTGGAGTTTTTGTACGATTGGTCATCAGTTTGGTTTTGGTCAGGTTCATCTCCAAGCCCACTTTTTTTACTTTCGTCTTCGAGTTGCTCGAGCATAGTTTGTAAGTGATCTTGGTTGTCAGAAATGATGATACGGTCGTCTGCAAAACCGAGATGACTTAGCGTTGATCCGTTAATTTTTATACCATACTGTGTCCACTCAAGATTCCGAAAAACGAGTTCTAAGGTTGCGGAGAACAGTTTTGGCGATAGAGGATCTTCCTGCCTTAAGCCTTTTTTTATGTCAAATAATCTTCCTACACTTTCTGTTTTGATTTTAGCTGTCATGTTTTTGTATATGTTTTTAATAAGCCGAATATACTTTTTCTGTGCTCCTTGATTACACAAAGCTTCCCATATCTTTTGATGTTTTAGAGAGTCAAATGCTTTCTGAGAATCTATAAGGGCTAGGTAGTAGGGTAATCAGTATTCTTTGTATTTTTCAGTGAGTTTTTTGATAGTGAATATGTGGTCTATAGTTGAGAAATCACTGCGGAAATCCGCTTGTTCTTTGGGTTGGTTCTCATCTAAAATGTTTGTAATTCTGTCTAGTATAATTTTCGAAAATATCTTGTAAAGGTTTGACATAAGACTGATAGGTCTGTAATTGTTGATATCGTTCAATTTACCTTTTTTATGGAGCAAGATTATTGTCGACGTAGACCATTGCGTTGGAATTGTTTCTTGGCGGAGAATTTCGTTAAATAGATATACTAGAGTCTTTATTGTGGCATCTACAGCTCCTTTAAAACTTGTTCGAGATACCATCTTCGCCTGGTATTTTCTTCATTTTTTGTGAATGGATGGTTTTTATTACTTCGCTTTCTATAATTAACGGAATTTCTTATTCATTCCCTTCCATGCAGTTCCGATGTTGACGGTGTCTCATCGTTGCAAAGATTTTGGTAAAACTTGGTTGCTATTTCTAATATTTCAGGTCTTTTTGTTTTCTTCTTTGAATCTTTTGTTTCTTTCATTTCTGGTATCCAGTTTGTATACTCTTGAAGCTCTTTTTTTGATTTTTTGACATTGCCAGTCATTTCTATGTGGAGTATAAACTTTTCTTGTCTCGTTTTTTGTCTGTGGTTTCTTATAGAATAATTGATTTTCTTACTTATCTCACTTATTTGTTTTCTATCTATCGGTTTTGCCTGTTTTAATGTTTGCCTGGTGATTATTAATTCCCTGGCTTCTTTTCCAATTATCTTTGGGAGTTTCCATTTATCTTTAGGACTTTTTATTGCTTGAGCTTGTATCTCGATCTTTTTGAGTGCGTTTTCTAAAATATTGTAGTGATCTTGTATTTTACACTGTTCAGGAAAGTTTTGTTTTAAAGGAGATAAGATATTATCCGGTAATGGTAGTTGCATTTGCTGTCCATTTCTTCCTTGACATTTTCTTGATTGTTTTTCGTGACTCATTGTCAATTTTCGGCGTACCATCCGGTGATCGCTATTAAAGTTAAATTGATTTATGGCAATAACGTCTTTGAACAGTTGAGGCCTATTTGTCATTATAAAGTCAATTTCTTTTTTAACATTTCCATTTGGTGAGATCCACGTCCATTTCTTTTTTGGATTTTTATTGAAGAATGTATTCATGATCGTAATGTTGTGTTCTTGTGCAAAATCTATAAGTCTTTGTCCGTTGTTATTTCGTCTACCAGAAGTGTATGGACTCAAGTACTTATTTTCGCTTCTCATTTGCGTTCCTATCAGTGCATTCATGTCACCTATTACTAGGACTGTTTTATGTACTTCCTCCATAGTTGCTTTCAGTTTTTGGTAGAATAGGTCTTTTGTTTCTTCATCTGCAACTTCTGTTGGCGAATAAACTTGGATTATTAAAATAGGATCTTTATGTTCAGGTAGTTTAATATTTAAAATCGCTATCCGATCGGAAATTCTCTTAAACTCCAAGACATTTTTTTTTTGAGATATTTCTTGATTAGAAATCCAACGCCGTGTAGCCTAGGGGTTTCATTTTTATAGCATAATATATAATTCTTATATTCTTCTATTTATTCCCCGGATCTTTTGACTTCGGATAGACTTATAATATCCCAATTAATTTTGTCCAATGCATACTCTAATTCGTTTAATCTGTCTGGTGTTTTGAGTGTTCTTGTATTTAGTGTTGCTATAAAGATGTTCTTTTTGGTTTTTCCTATACTTGTTTTTAACTTTTTGCTTGATAAATTTGGGGGGTGTTGGTCGCTGACCCCACGGTGACCAGCCGGGTTGGGGAGGTTTTTATTCATTATATTGTTTTTATGCGTTGCTTTGTGTTTTCCGTTACCGATGTCTAGTGTATCCTATGCTTTATTTATTGTTGTTTTTTCTGATAAGGAAGAAGATCTGGGTCTCATGTACGCAAATGGATCCTTACGGAGTAACTTTGTTGGGGTTAGGATACTTCTCTCATTACTATTTTGTGGCACCGAAGGGGGAGAATTTGACTCATCTCTTTTTCTTTTATCATTTTCTTTATGTTTCTTTTCTACAATTTTATTATGTTTAATGAAAGTTGTATGGCCCTTATCTCGTTCTTGTTTTAACTGACCTTGTAGTTCTTTACGTTGTTGTAAAGTTTAAAAATCTTCAGTGAAGTATGAGTTTTCCGGCATTTTCTTTTTACTTTTCAAGATTTCATTTTTTTTTTTATTAAATGTTGTGAGACATATTATGGAAAAAAAGACGTATCGGTCTTTTTTTTCCAGCTTCTTGTTTGCCTATTCTGTGCATTTTGTTGATGTCATAGTCCTCCATTTTTACACCTAATTTGATAAATACTTGTGTTACTAAACCGCATAATTCTTTATAATTGGTGTCAGTTTCTTCTAGGCCATGTATTAATATATTGTTCTTCCTATTAGCATTTTCTAATATGTTTATTTTTTTGTTTAATTCTTCAACTTCCAACTTAAGTATTTTATTTTTTTCCTTTAACGGCTTAATTTTTTATTCTATAGTTTGCACAATATATTCTATAGTTTGCATAATTTTCTCTGAGTTTGCTGTGTTAATTAATTCTGCTTGTTTTTCTAGTTCATGTTTCATCATGTTGAATAACACTGCCATAGACATTTCCTCAGACATTTTTTTTATTTATTTTTTAATGACAGTAGCTACCGTAGTTTTTATTTACTGACAACACTGAATTGTTGTCTACAAGTTGGTGGCTTGATATCAGTTGTTGACTGTGTTTCTTCGACATCTTCTGGTGGAGAAAAATCTGACGGCGTTTCGTTTAAATCTGTAGCTTGCAACAAACAACGGATTTGATTGTACTTCTTCGGTATCTTGTGCCGAAGAATTGTCTAATTCCGGCTAGGAAAAAAAATTCTTTTAACAACTTTCAATAATTTATTCTTAATAAAAATTTAAACATTATGTTCAAAAATATAAAAAAATATTAACAATTTCATCAAAATACTTACGGCAGATAAACCTGATGCTTGTGAATCATTATCATTACTGATAAATTTTGTTAAGTTTGTCAAAAAATTAGATATTTTGGGAATTTTTTTTTAGTAAGCTTTCTTTTTTTGACGATTCTTCTGCTTTTCTTTTACGATATTCTGCACCACTAAGTTTTTTAGTTACTCATTGTTGATAGAAAAAACTAAATTCAGAACCTCGACAAATTATTGAAAAAAAAATGTCTGATAATAAAAATTAAAATCAACTTTTTCTTTTAATGACAATAAACTCAATAAAAAACTTTGAGACTACTTTTGAACGGCACTCATAAAACTGAAATAATTACTGCGACTCGTTTATGGATACAACCTGTAGCTCTTTACCTCAAACAATTTGTTTGACGTTTTTCACAATTTGATTGACAAGTTTGACTTTGCTTTGTTCGAAACAAAGCAAAGTCAAACTTATCAATACCTACTAGTAGCGCTCTTGTTTTCTGTAAACATGTGTAACTCACCCCCTCTTCGGATCTAATTCTCAATCTTAATCATGCACAATACTCTCACTCCGATCGTGTTGTTGAGATGACGATCACACAATTAAAACACTCGAATTAAAAATTATCGTTTTTTTTCGATCTAGATAATAATGAAATTTTTTTTTGGCTTTCCATTTTTACGAAAATTGGATTGGGATCAATACGAAAAAAAATAACTTCTGTAAACAAAAAATTTTTAAATTTCAAATGAATACTAAATGTTGATGATGGATACGTATTGCCATTGGACGCCGAAAATAAAGTAAAAAACCAATAAGTAATTTCAAACAAGATTTCAAATACTTTAAATATGTAAGAATAATCTCATCAACAATACAAAAGTAAAAAGGTATCTAGTATTTTGCAAAAAAGCATTTCGATTCAACAATTTCTTTTTGATAACATTATTCGATAAAAACTATAACTGATTTATCGAAATATGAATATTGCACCCAAGAATAAAAAAATTAATGAAGAAATAAATTATATTATAGTTCATAGTAAATTTTCTATAGATTCACATAAAGAGATTTGAACCAATTTTTAGTTAAAATTTTAACATTCTGAAAATTTTGCCGCCCCCTAAATCGTGCCGCCCTGGCCTCACGAGTCTAGGCGGTAATCCATCACTGCCTATTCATAATATTATCAACGATATTAATGTACTACGTACAAGATACGCTATGTCAAACAAAATACAAGCTTGGTGGTCCACTTGGTAGAGAGACCTGCGTCCCTGCAATCAAGCATCTAACAATTTGCCAAAAAATGCGTAATTGTCAAAGGATATGAAATAGTTCACAAAATATTAATAAATCTTGAAACCTTTACGATAGAATTTTCTATTAAAATTAAAGTAATACTAATAATAATATTAATAATCATTTAAGTCTTCATTTACAGGTAACTGTATACTTTGTATACCTAACTTTTATTGAATGTCCAACTGATATTTTTGCCTTATCAGTTATAGGTATACCGTCTCATTTTTTTTACTTATGCAAAATTGTCACATTATGTATGTATATTTTAATTCTGAATTGCGAGTACAATACATAGAAATCTTTGCAGTAAATAGATGAATGTTTAAAAAAAATATTATAATAATTAATGACCACTAAATAAAATGACTTTTCAGTTTTTGGCGTTTCGTGCTTAAATATATTTCTGGATCTGTCTTGGTTTCGTGATGTGACCTCATGTTAAGAGTATTCTTCAATTATAGCACGTATTAAGTGCGTTTTATGATTAAAAGTTGCAGGCTGCTGAAATGAGTGATAGCTCAAAGAACTTCCACATCGGAAGCAAGAATTTTATCGTCGTTTTCTAGAACTTAAAAATTTTCGTTATTACTCTTCGAGTTGATGATATTTATAGACGAAGTACCTTAATATTGCGAAGTTATCTAAAGGTATGCAATTGCCACTAAATGCAGACCTTAATTCTAAACGATTGAGTGTTTTTATGCGCTGCCCTAGACTGGACTACGTTCGGATTATCATTGTGTCCACCGTGATTTCTGATATACCCTAAAAATTGTTCCAGGTGATCTTGGCTTAGTCTGTAAGTTAAGATATACGACATTTTTTACTTGCTACTAAATCGCGATATAAACTTTTTAAATTGTCAATACATATTATTGCTCCTTGAAACTTGTTTTAATTTTGTTCGTATTATAGATTTTTTAGGATTATTATTTTGGAGGCCTGTTTTTGCGTTTAATACGTCTTATCTGTTTAATTTGAATGTGTAGAGACAAAATATAATTCTTCACTTCATCTAAAAACTTAAAAATATTTATATGATTTTTACAGTCAATAGGACGTTTAAAACTATAAAAAAATACATTTTTGAGAGTTCAATACATCGAACAAATCATTTATTAAAGTTATAAAACTTACAGTTGCAGTACTATCACAAAATTGAGGCGAAGCGTGTAACTAGGCATTTTGATCTATGGATTATTGAAGATTAATAAAGGTACCTTAAATAAAAAAAAATATATTTAAATACTCATACATAAATGTGCTCGCGAAACAGGAAAAATTTTACATTTTGACGATTTTGTCTTATCTGTGGAAACTAATCTACGTTAATTGTATTACTTTATTCGTTCCTTTCATTCCTATGTGACAAAGAAAGGAGTACAAGGGATAACACTACATTACATGCCAACGACATATATTAATTACAATGCAACGTCATTTTTAACCCCCTTCTAAATTAAAAAGGAGGAATGTTGTTATTTGAATAAATGAAACTGTATTTTATAATCAGAAACGTTGTTTTATTGAACAAAACTACAGTACTCAGTAGCAAAAAGAGAGAATAAGAAATAGACAGTCATTCTGACACTTTGACACAGTGTTGCCAATACAATGATTAAAAATGTATCTACTTTGCTTGTCTATTAACACCCCTTCTCAATGTAAATACGTTTTTATATTACAAATAATCAACATATTAACTTCTAGTTTTAACACAAAATCTTTTGAACTTAAAGTTTTAATATTTGTTGTGGATACCACACATATTTAAGTGTCTTATAATTAATTATTTATACAAAGCCTTTGTCAACATATCTGCTGGTTGTTTACTAGTGTTAATATAATCAATACAAATCCTATTTTCCTTAACCAAGTCCTTAATAAAATGGGACCGAATATCTACATGCTTCAAACGCTTTATATTATCTGTCTTTGCATTTATAATGGCTGATTGATTATCACAATATATTTTAACTGGGTAAATGTTTTCACATTCAAAATCATTTAGTGAATTCGCAAGCCAGCAAGCATCACTCACAGCCATACTCATTGACACATATTCAGCTTCTGTGAGAGACAAACTGACTGAAGCCTGTTTCTTAGAGCACAATAAAACTAAACAGTTTGAAAATAAAAATAAATAACCTGAGGTAGAATTTCTATCTTTAAGATCAGCTCCCCAATCAGCATTACAATAACCCTTGAACCCTAGAGTAAACTCCTTACACTTATAAATCAACTTATAATCTAAAGTATACTTTACATATCTTAAGACCCTCTTTAATGCACTTAGTAACTCATTATTTGCACATGTTTGATACCTGCTTAACATAGAAATTGGAAAACACAAATCAGGCCTAGTTCCTAATGAAGAATACATTAAGCATCCTATAGTTTGCCTACATAATGTTTCACACTTTTTATCTTTAGATATGGTTTCATTTGAGAATATTTTAGTATTTAGGTTATGGTCCATAGGGGTTAGCATTTCCTTACAATTCTCCATATTAAATTTCTGTAATATACTCTCCAAATAACTTCTTTGATCTAACTCTGTAATGCCAGTTTCCAAATTTTGCTTTACATTTATACCAAGAAAATTAGATACAAAACCAAGATCCTTCATTTTAAATTCTTTATTCAAAATTGTTTTAATTTGTAAAATAGTTTTCTTACTTGACCCGAAAAACAATAAATCATCGACATAAAGTACCAAATAGGTCTTGTCATTGTCATTACATCTTTTAAATAAACATGAGTCATACTTGGATCTTGTAAATCCTTCTCTAGCCATCACTGAGTTAAATTTAGCATTCCAACATTTAGGTGAACTTTTTAAACCATATAAAGCTTTATTTAATTTAACAAGGTTGTTATTCCCAGAGTAAGCCCCTTCTGGCAATCTAATATATACTTCCCTATCTATATCACCATACAAAAATGCTCCAGTAACATCCATTTGATGTATAGGCTGATTTAACTTAGTTGCTATAGCTACAAAGACTCGAAAGGTAGGTAACTTTGCTACTGGTGCATATAATTCACCCATATCAATTTCACTATTTTGCTCAAATACCCTAGCGACTAGCCTTGCTTTATATTGCTTAACGTCATCACTTCCCTTTAATTTAAAGACCCACTTACTGTTTATAATTTCTCCACTTGCTGGTGCACTACAAAAGTCCCAGGTGTTATTGTCCCTCAAGTTTTGCAATTCTTTATTCATTGCCTCTCTCCATTTACTTGAATCACTTCTTTTAATGGCCTCTTCATATGTAGCTGGTTCATATTTCTCACTTACTAAATTATTGCACTCATAAAACAATGTTTGTTTCCTTGTTAGCCTCGGCCTTTCATCTCGTACCTGTACTATTTCATCAACCTCCGACAATTCATCATCCGAAGGTATGTACTCACTTGAACACTCACTTTCCACTAAGGACATATCTTTATTGAGACTAGTATGAGTATTACTTGGGTTAGGTTGAGATACTTCACTTTCAGTTATTTCTTCCACTGTCACTGATTCAACCATATTGTCATTTGTAGATTGACTATCCAGGTCCAGCATAATAGTTTCTTTCTCCTTATCTTTCTCTTTATTTAAGAATACCACATCTCTCTTTATAAATACAAAATTTTTTTCAGTGAAGTAAATTCTATAGCCCTTGGTTTCTTCGCCATAACCAACCATTAATCCCTTCTCAGCCTTCTTGTCGACTTTCCTTCTCTTTTCATTAGGAATGTGGGCATAAACTGGTGAACCAAACTCCTGCAGTTGGTGAATATTGTAGCTTTTACCTGTCCACAATTCAAATGGTTATTTCCCGTCTCTGCCTTTACCTGTTCTATTCAATACAAAAGCAGCAGTGTTAACTGCTTCTGCCCATAGTTTCTTGTGTAAGTTCTTAGCGTGTAACATTGTTCTTGCTGCCTCAACAAGGGTTCGATTCACCCTCTCGGCCTTACCATTTTGTTCAGGAGTATAGTATACTGTTGTTTGATGAATGATGCCCTTCTTAGAGCACATTTCTTTCACCTCTTTGTTTATGAATTCCAACCCATTGTCCGTTCGAAATGTCTTGACCTTGTTACCAGTTACATTTTCAGCTCTGTTTAAGAAATCCTCCAGACAATGCTTTATTTCGTCCTTCGTTTTGACAAGATACACAGTTCGGAAGTTTGAGTAGTCATCCTTCAGGACTACAAAATATCTCGATCCACCAATGGACTCTTCTTCCATGGGTCCACATGTGTCTCCATGTATTAATTCACATGTCTTTGTGCTTACACTTTCGCTTTTCATAAATGGTAACCGATGTATTTTTCCTTTTAAGCAGCTTTCACATTGTGGCACATTGGTTTGTTTGACAACAATGTTGTTTTTCTTCAATACTTTCTTTACGTAATTAAAGTTCTGATGTGCTAACTTCTGATGCCATTTATATAAATCGTTCTTCACTACTTCAGCTACATTTACATGCTCACTTTTAAAACGAAATTCTATATAATATGAGTTATCGAGTCTATTCGCAACAGCACAAACAATGATACTCTTGTAAAACCGGCAAGTATTGTTATCTGTCATCATGACATAGCCACGGTCCGCAGCGCGATTCACTGAGAATAAATTTGTCTTTAGTTCGGGAACGAACAACACGTTGTCTATGGTCGTATCAACCCATTCACTCCCATTATAGACCTGTACCACCATCTTTCCGGATCCTAAAACACTAATAATAGCGCCGTTACCTACAATTACCGACTTTTGCGAAACACTCGAAAATGATGACAATAATGACCGATCACAGCACATATGTTCGCTAGCTCCTGAATCAACTAACCACTTTGATTTTTCATATCTTTCGTCTTCTGAGTTGGACACAAGGAACGCATTACTCATTTTCTTACTGTCCTTTAACTTTCTAAAACGACACTGCGCCTTAATATGTCCCGGTTTACCACAATAGAAACATTTATTAAAGTTCACATTTTTCTCACTGTCTTTATTATTTCGACACTCTGACTAGTAATGTCCCGGTTTGCCACATTTAAAACACTTAACACTTCTTTGGCTACGAATGTTGACGATGACGACGTCTCCTGGTTTTCTTCAATCTTTTACTTCAACCTTTTCTCTTCTACTAATAGCCTTGCCACCAAATTATCGATTGTTTGTTTATTATCGGGTGCAGACTCCCATGCCGATATAAAGTATTTGTACTCATCTGGTAAACTCATCAAAACTTTAGTTATTGTAAATTTGTCTGAGATCTCCTCACCCAATTGCTTTAACTGACTCTGCATTTCTTGGATTTTAGATATAAACGCCGACATATCGACTCCTTTCTCGTATTTATATTGAAAAAAACGCTGCTGAATAATGTGAATACTTGTTTCCGACTTTTGCTCGTAGACGCATAACAGCTTTCGCCACATTTCAGTAGAAGATGTACAAGTTATGATATGCAGCATGACATCCTCAGTCATCCTGGTGACCATCAATAATTGAGCCTTAGCATCCTTTACTTCCCAGATAGCTCGTGCAACAGCCTCTTCTGGTTTTACCGTCCGCCCTTCAACAACAACAACCATCCCTGACCTCTCAACAATACGGTTATTTGAAACTTCCAAACATTCCAATTTTTCGCACCTTCCAGTTTCATCACATTAGTAGTATTATTTACTTACATCTTGCGTTAGGTTCTGCCTTGTCTAATAATAAAAGACAAGTATTCCTCCTGACTAAAATTTTTCAGTCGGCACGTGCCGGCCAACTTAACCTTACTTTTTGCCAGTCTTCAATACCGCACGATGTAATTGTTATTCTTCCTTCTACTAACAGGTAGTCGTGACTGGGCCCATAACCTGTTGTTATTTGAATAAATGAAACTGTATTTTATAATCAGAAACGTTGTTTTATTGAACAAAACTACAGTACTCAGTAGCAAAAAAGAGAGAAAAAAAAATAGATAGTCACTCTGACACTTTGACACAGTGTTGCCAATACAATGATTAAAAATGTATCTACATTGCTTGTCTATTAACAAGGAGGTTCTCAAACTGTATTTTTTTTTATGTTTGTTACCTCAGAACTTTCGACTGGGTGAACCGATTTTAATAATTTTATTTTTATTTGAAAGCTGGTGCTTCCCGCATAGTCCCATTTCAATTTGGTTTAGTTCTGACAATGGCATCCATAAAAAAATCATATAAATCTTAAATTCGCAATGAGTATATGCATGACAAATTGACGAATAACTCAATATCACGTCAACCGATTTCGATGATTTTTTTTTTATTGGAAAGGATGTACTTCAGGGTAGTTTGATGAGAGTTTGTTTAGGTTCTGATTATGGGATCCATGACAAAGTAACGGAACCCTTCAATTCTTAGGAGCAAATTGACAATACTCGGCTGAATCTTTTGTAGGCTATCCGGATATTTGAGTTATCTACCGTAAGGTAGTTATGGTCAAGTAATTGTCGTAGTCGAATATGATGATCAAAAGAACTTCATAACGGCTTACAGTAAGGGTGCGATCTATGAGCATTGCGTTTAGTAGGTCTACCCATATTTAGAAAAATTAGTTAGTGTACTTCAAATTCACTAAAAATCAAAAATAAACAAAAAAACAACCGAATTTAAAAAAAAAACTATTCCAAAACAAATTAATATGCACTAAAAAGTAAAAAAATAATGCGTATTCTTCTACAACTTAATAATGGACTTACATTTTCTACTCATCAATATGTAGGTACGGTTTATGTGTTTACCACGCAAGAAGGTAGGTAGGTACCTACCCACTTCAAATTTAACTCAACACAAACCTATGAATAACAAACAATGATCAAAATATTTTTTAGAGTTCTCCTAAGTAAAATGAAATGAAAAATATAAGACTAGTTAAAATCAATCAAATTATTACGACAAAATAATGTAATTAAAATTATTGTTATTTTTGGAATCGGTGATTATTGCTAGATATATTGTAGTGTTTCTGTAGAAAATAATATAATTATTAGAGTTAATAAATTAAACTTTGGTTTACTATTCGATAGAAAGTATTACAACAATGACAATGACGTGACATTTTTTTTTGACTACGGACGATGTTCACATTCTTCCAATATCCCCTCTTAAATGTAATGAACATCTTGAATGAACAATAAGCCAGCTTGGAGTATGTCGTTGCTTTCGTGACGGCATCTGAAACCATCATATCAGTCTGTACATTGCGAACTTCAATTGTTCCTCCGAGTAATTTATCACGAATAAAGTGGTGCCTCACGTCGACGTGTTTCGTCCTGGAATGATAACCATCAGTACCTGAAAGTGTTATAGAACTTTGACTATCACTGTAAATGATCATAGATTTATTCTTCATCTGTGGCCAAAGGCATTCTTGAAATTGCTTCAGCCATAAAGCTTCTTGTACACAAGATGATAACGACATGTACTCTGCTTCAGTTGTAGACAGAGCAACTGTAGGTTGTTGCCTTGAGTTCCAGCTAGTCGTTTCTTCCTGAAAAAGAAATGCGTAACCAGTGTAGGAACGCCGATCATCCTCTGAACTAGCCCTCTCAGCCTATAATCTTGAGTGCCTTTCAAGTAACGCATGACGTGCTTAAGAACAATCCAGTGCTGCATTTTGGACTTGTTATTATATTTACTTAACATATTAACAACAAAACTAATGTCAGGCCTGGTTACTTGTGAAGTGTATGATAAGCACCCAATTATCTCTTGATAAGGAAAATCTATGATATTTGTTTCCTCTGAATTTCCTTTTCCACTCAATTTTGTATTTGAATCCATTAGAGTTTTGACCGTCTTACAATTGGACATACCATATTTTTGTAATACCTCTAGTATGTACTTTCTTTGGTCCAAGTATATTACTCCTCTTTTCCTGTCTCGTTCCACATTAATACCAATGCAGTAGCTCAAATCTCCAAGATCTTTAATTTTCAACTGTTTATGTAACTGTTCTTTTATATAACTTTTTGTTTCTTAATTATTAATAAATAATAACATATCTTCCACATAGACAGCCATGAAAGTTATATTATTTTCATTTACAATTCTGAAGTAAATACAGGAATCTAGTTTAGATTGCCATAGACCCATTTCTTTCAGTGTAAAATCAGTCTTTTCGTTCCATTGCCTGCTGGCTTGTTTTAAACCATACAATGATCTTTTTAGCAAACGTACATTTTCTTTTTGACCATTCTCATACATGGGTGGCTGTTTCATGTAAATCTCTTCTTCTATGTCACCTTGTAGAAAAGCTGACACGGCATCCATTTGACATATGTCTAAATCATGTTTAACAGCCAAAGCAAACAAGTATCTCAAAGATGAAACCCTTACAACCGGTGAAAAAACTTCAGTGTAGTTGATTCCTGGTTTCTGAGAACAACCTTTTATTACGAGTCTTGCCTTGTATTTTACTATGTCTCCATTTTTGTCTATCTTCGTCTTGAAAACCCATTTGCACAACATGGAATGTTTATCATCTGGCAGTGTAGTAATTTCCCATGTGTTATTGTCCAATAGAGATTTGTACTCCTCATCCATTACCTCCTTCCATTGTTTAGCATTTGAACCTGATAATGCTTCTATAACAGTCAGTGGATCTGGAATCTGGATAACACATGAAATTATTACCTTGCATGTTTCGTTTCTGATGTGACCTCAGTGTGATATTTCTTTGAATATCATCATTATCATCGTAATAATCATCTGTGTCAGAATAATATGTTTCATCATAAGTTCTCCTATTCATCACACAACTCTCATTACTCGATGATGAAGTGATGTCTTATGTATTTGGCGAGCTATCATTAACATTTATTGTATCTTCGTCTTCTACTGACAAATTCTGTGGGTCAGATCTATCATTCTCTGTAGAAATAGAGATAGTAGCATGTTGTGGCACTGACGTAGATATTTTCTGAGTGATATTTTAAATGTCATCACATTTTTCGATGAATGTCACATCTCTGCTAATCACAACTTTACTACAAATTGGATCAAAGAATCTATATCCCTATGTGTTCTCACAGTAGCCTACGACACCAGTGCACGTGATTTACGATCCCATTTTAAACGATTTTTGCTTAGGAACATGTACCATGGCCTTGGAACCAAATATCTTTAAATGTGAAATGTTTGGTTTCTTAACCAGTCCATTTTTCATATGGTGTTACCTCAGCCAGAACTCGTGATGGGGATCTATTGATGACATAGGCTGCAGTAGCGACTGCCTCAGCCCAAAAAGATTTTGCAGTTTTGCTTTAAATAGCATGTACTTAGCACGCTCCACCAGCATTCTGTTCATTCTCTCCGCTAGCCCATTTTGCTCTGGTGTTTATGGAGTGCTGATCTGATGTTTGATGCCAGAAGCTGCTAGAAAATTACATAATTCTTTATTACAAAATTCTTTCCCATTGTCGCTTCTTAGAATTTTAATTTTCTTTCCTAGTTCATTCTCTACTTCAACTTTAAATTTCTCAAACACCGATTCTTTAGAAAGTAAACATATACTTTGCGTGAGTAATTGTCTATGAAGATTATGAAATACTTTCCACCACCAACGGACGGAGTCTCCATCGGACCGCACTGATCTGTATGAATTATCTCAAGTAATGCATTTGCTCTAGAACCGGAATTTGGAAACGGCAATCGTGTTTGTTTTGCTTCACAACATGGTATACAAACAGTGTTCATTTCTTTGTTACTTATAGAAATACTCTCAGCACACAATTCTAACCTCTTTACATCAGCCATATTTAAATGCCCCACCACCATGTAGTTAAATCTGACTTATTTTCGCTTATCACAGCATATGCATTACCAATAACAGTATTGAGTTTGTACATGTTATTGGTTAGTCTCGCCGTTGCTACTAAATTTTTATTGATTTAGTAGCAACGTAGCATTGTAAATATTACATCCAGTGTCAGTGAATTCCATTTTATAGCCACTCTTTGTTAATTGACTGACTGATAATAGGTTTGCACTCAATTCAGGAATAAATAAAACTTTTCTCACCTGGATTGGACATTCATTTCTATTTAACTTGGTTTGTATATTTATTTTACCCATACTTTGTACGGAGACTGCCTCAATGTTTGCCACCATTATTTTCTGAATCGGAGGTGATTGTTTATTATACATCCAGTCTGAGCGTCTTGTCATGTGCATTGTAGCACGTGAGTCAATATACCAGTCATCCTGGTTTAATGTAATGTAAGTTGAAAAAATTGCTGGGAAGTTAATGTGATTAGTTTTCTCTGACTCCGTTTTCTGCATGTGCACTGATTTTTGAAATGTCCATATTTGTTACAATTGTAACAACGGGGGCCCTTTCCTTTTGGCTTTGTATTATTCTTAGAGGTGTTTTTGTACTTAGTAAAGAATGCAGAAATTTCAGATAATGTGACTTCCTGTAAAAGTTTCGTTTTTATGAAATCCGATGAAATTTTGATGTCGGAACTTTCCAGACCGATGATCATAGGTTTATAGTTATCCGGTAAACCTACCAACATGACTGTTCCCAGCCATTCATCTCTAACTTCAAAGCCAATGTTCCGCAATTTATGCGCTGTACTCATGATTTTATTCACATATTCTTCTATATCTAGGACAGTTATCCAATGAAATGTTGATTAAATCGTTCAGTAAACCAACTTTTCTAAACAGCCCGGAGTCTTCAAACGCGTTTTGAAGGTTTTGCCAAACTTGTTTCGACGATGTGGCATTTTCTAGATGCACGTAATTTATCGGTTCGACCAACAAAATTATCTTTGACTTGGCTTCTACATCTTTGTTCGGATCGACCTCGGTACCAGGATCAATACATTCCCTTAAGTCATCTAATTACAAATATGACTTGCCTGCGAATTTTCACGTTGAGTAATTTCCCGGCCGGCTAATTTCTCAATTTGTAGGTTAGCCGTAGCCATTATTCACGGAGTTATTCGAATTCGCGATTTATTGTACTGTACTTTAAAACAAATATTTAACTACTGATATAATAAAGGTATATGAGACAGCCCATAACCTGTAGAATATAATACAATTATCAGAGTTAACAAATTAAACTTCGGTTTTCTGCATGATAGAAAGTATTACAACAATGACAATGCCTTGACAGTTTCTTTGGTTGATACAAACTCCAAAAATAACAATTGGATGGATATTGTCGGGTCACAATCCTTACTCCTGATATACCTCCTGAAAATATCACAAAGATAAACTTTGTTTAAAATCGGTAGTAAATATTTCCAATTTTATACGAAATTGCTCTAAATTTAAGTCCTAACCTTTAAGTACCGACGTGCATTTTTTGTAACATTAGTACCGATGTAGTAGTAACAATGTAAGGCCTGGGAGGCCGCGTATATTATATAGTTTTTTAAAGAAAGTGATGAGTTAAATTATTTTTCCTTGTATTATGATGAAAAATGAAGGGGTTTGAGAAAAAATAAATATAGAAAGGAAATAATCTTTATTATTTTCTTGAATGTAAGATTACAATAATATTTAGCTTGAATTTTTGGGAAAAATCAGACTATTCGTTATAAAAAACCAAAACATAAAAAAATACTCCTCTCAGAATAACAACAAATAGTATTTCTCAATTATGACTAATATAACTCTTAGAAAAAAAAATTAGTGATAACATAAACCTTCTGAAAAAAAATGTCCACAGTCCAACTACATCTTCAATTCTAAGCGCAGTCAGGGCACACTTGTTTCGCGCACTATAAACAAACGTGTTCTTTGCACGAATAGCATTTATAGGTCGATTTTCTTTTCAATTTAGGTGGACATGAAAGATATGTCTTTACTTCCTCAGTTCCATCTTCACATGTCTATGACTTATCAGAACCAAGTACTTTTGCTAAACTCATTCTAAGTTCACGGGGCAACCTTAGGTTACAAAATCTTCGCTTTATATGCTTTAATACCAACTATCGAGCTAATTTTTTTATAAAGGCTCCTCTATCAGTTTGTCTTCCCACATGTATATCATGCAAAAGATGAGAATTGACGGAACTAATATCCAAAATCCGGTAAAAAATTGTCATAGGCCAGCGTCTTGATCGGCGGCTGCAAGTATACACAGAGCACTTATTATCTATTTCATCTACTCCGCCTTTCGTAGAATTATAAAACTGTATAATTTCTGGCTTCCCTGAGTCCGTGTTTGTTCCTTCATTATGATGCATTGATGAAGCCAAAATGACCGCTTTTCCCTTCTTGGGAACATGAGACAATAACGTTATATCTTTTGTAAAACCATATAAGGTTGATTTTTCTGGTCTCGTTTTAGATGTATATTCAGCTAGCTTCTCGTTGGTCCTAAGCAAAATCTCCGATAACATCTCATTATTTATATATTGTTTCCATAAAGAATAAGGATCTTTTCCATCATTTTGGGTCAAATTGGATGTGGGTACACAGGAAATAATATTGTGTTGTGATGTTCTAACTGATGATCTGTTTGGAGGTAATTTAGACCACTTATATTTATTCTTACCTCTAAAATAACCTAAACTTGAGAGCGGAACATCTTCATCTGATGACGATGACGGCGCGTCCAGTTGTTCAGGTTGAGTTTCTTCAGTATCAGAAATATCAGTACTAGTATCCGTATTATGCTCACTGTGCTCTGGACAAAAATATTCGCCAATGTCGTCTACCTCTGATCCGCTGGACTCTTCATCCGCAAGCCAGCTCTCAATCACTCGATCACTATTTGGATTCAGTGTATTTATGCATATCCGAGATCTCTTTGAATGTTGTGAATCTGTCGCACAACTATTTCGCTTATTACCGGAAGTCCCTGGTGTCTCCATAGTTCATAATATCTGTAAAAATAACAGTTTACTATAACAAAAAAATAAAACAAAAAACTTATGTAAGTACCGACGTGAGGCCTGAGAGGCCGCGGCGGAATTTCAAAGCGTAATTACTCACCAAATACGCGCGCGAAAACAACACTGCCTGTTCCAACGTCAACATGGGCACTAAACTTACAGTTACTTAAAAGCGGGGATCGGTATTGTGCGGTGGAAGGGGTAAACAAACAAGTCAAGTTCCTGCCGGGGCCTCACAGACCGCACGTCGGTACTTCAAGGCTAAAAATTGAATATATCTGGATGTTTCCGGAGATAAATTTAGTAGTAGTTTTAAGAGAAAGGATCGAGTAATAACGTGTATAAAAAAGCAAAGCCTGATCTACCCCGATGCATAAACAAAAACACTATTAAAGAAAAAAATGAAGAAAATCATGGAATTAAAATTAGTATTTTTATTATACAAAAAAAATGTAGTTTGATAATTAATCATAACTTTGTGCGGAACTCGAAGTCAGACACATAAAACTATCTGGGAGGCGCCAGAGATCATTGGAGCTGTGAAACATTACGATAGGTGAAAAAAAAACCTAAAAAATGTATTGATAATTAATTAGATTATAATTAAAATACTTATCGGCGCAATAACGTACAATATCTAACTTTTAATTAAATAATTATGTTATCATCATTATAACAATCACATAAATTATTTGTTGTTTTAATCACAATTCGCTAAAAATACTAGATACATGCAATCGCATTTTTATCAGTAAAAAAAATAATTCATTATCAAATATATATCACTTATTCATCGTCGTCACTTAATAAGTCAAATAATTTTTCAGTCTCATGCTCATCTGATACAGCTGCAGTTGAAGTAGAGGGTTGAACGTCGCTCAAAAGCTGGTGTTGTAGTTCAATGTTTTTTGTTGCAAAGGAATTACTTTTGTTCGTTCCGATAAGTTGCAGCACTTCCGACGGTATTTCAAAAGATGCACAATCTTTATTTTGTTTTTTCAACTGATCTCTCAACAGGATTAACGCATTAATAGTTTTTAACGACATTCTATTGCGTTGTTTTGTTTTTACAATATTCATAGAATTGAATACTCTTTCGACCTCAGCATTTGAGTGTGGTAATGATAAAATAGTGATTGCTAATTGTGAAATCAAAGAGGATTTTCTCGTGCGGCATTTTTATACTGAAAAACCTCACTCCAAAATCGAACTGTATTAGTAGTATTATCCCACTTAATGAAGTAAATATTATGTAATTCTTGCAGCATACATTCGTATACATTCGTCACTAAAACCTAGTTCTTTGGCTACATCGGCTATTGCATTATTTTTATTCACTTTTAATGTTTCTTCAACATTTAACATTGACATTTTTTTCAGAATCGTGAGAACATCTACATATTTACCCTATCACATCAGATTTTTTTTGAAAGGAAAAAGCGTATTTTTTTCAAAATTTAAAGAAAAAAAATCAATAATTATATTACAAATACATATATTTAAACATTTACAAAGAAGATATTGAATCTAAACATTGCTACAGGACTATTTAGGGTGAAGTCTTTTACGTTTAGCGACAAAATTACATCTGGGTGTAGTTTTTATGTGAGTATCTTCAGTAATATCACGTGCCAGTGACCAGCAGTAATCAGCCATCATATTTACATTCCATCGACCTTGGTACCTTGTCTCTATAGCTTTTATGTCCTGGTGAAACCTTTCTCCCTGTTCGTCACTTTAATCACCAAGAGTATCAGAAAAAAAATCCACATGTAAATCTAGAAAATGGAGTTTTATACTCATATTACACCCAAATTTT
This sequence comes from Eumeta japonica, assembly GCA_005406025.1. NCBI lineage: Eukaryota > Metazoa > Arthropoda > Insecta > Lepidoptera > Psychidae > Eumeta > Eumeta japonica. Next base: position 303,254 of record BGZK01000109.1, read on the forward strand.
CTATACTTATCTAATAAGTCTGCAACCTTATTCTTAGAGTCAGGGTGTTTGTTATTTCCTAAAAAATTGTTGACAATATCTTTGAATGCCAGTCAAGCATCTAATTCAGTATTATTTAGTATTATTCAGCCGTCAAAGATTTGATTTGTGGTCCATCGAACACACCTTCTTTAATTTTTGCATCAGATAATCCTGGAAATTTTTTACACAAATAATGAAAACTAGAATTGTTTTTATCCAATGATAGTTTTGGAAGTCGAACTAAGTATTATACGAATTTTCAACAAACTCAGTAATTTTCCGTTTTTACTTCAGTCATTAAGTTTCCACAAATACAAAGACTGGGTCCACATCGTTATGGCACTTTCTTGAAGACGTTCTGTTTTTGAGAAGTTTTTCAACCACAAATCATTGATAAAATTTATTAAATACCAAAAGTAAAACGTAACAATTTTTTAAAGTAAAGACACTAATTTCAATAAAAAGTTTGTAAACAAAATAACTGTAAAGGCTTATTTTCTCACGAGAGGTCGCACGATTCAAGAAAAGAGCGCCAAAATCTAAACTTTAATTTATTTTTGTGAAAAAATATAAAATAGCTAATGTATTAACTTTACTAAAACCTGATGTGATACAATAAAATGAGGTCTTATTTCGTGATTAGCACTACCAAATTGGCGGAAAAAATTAATCAGGCCTTGAACAAGGAAAATGATGTCGGCCGGTGTAGTTAGTCAACCTGCCCCTATATAGTTAACCATCCCTGGTCTTCCCTAAGGCTTTATACAACAGGGTGTACCTGGTTTCCTGAGGTTGACGCTAGCAACATGTTACATTTTTAGTTACCGTCTTGCCATCCATACCTCGGCACGTTTCTCACCATTACATTGGATTGGTTGAATTATAACATGTACATCATAACATTCGTGTTCATCTAGGAACTAGCTGATTTCCTCCTGATTTTCAAAACCGTTGAGTATCCGCTAAGTGTACATGCATTCATAATATATCAAACAATGAATTAAAAAGTTGAACTTGTGTTTAGTAAGGGAGTACCTACGTAACAAACACGTTGGGCCATCCCAGAGTTGTACTGGTTTCCTCCAGTATGCAAGGACCGTCAAACTGTATCGCCATAGCCGCTCGGCCAACGGACCAACTGCTAGCGATGATTTACTAGTGATGAGTTAGTACTAACGTGATTAAGACGCGACCAAGCTTTCTCTATCTCTCGCTCTCACACACAATATCTATGTGAAAATTATTCAATCCTGGCGATCCTTGCCAGGATAATTAGATTAACTTATGAACATATTGTATTGTCATTGATCCTTGATAAGTTTACGGCGTTTGAATTAAATATGACCGTTCGAAGTGAGTCAAAATCGAGTCCAAAGCAGTTGGTTATAAACAAATAAACATGTATACATACATAATCTTACATTAAATGTAACATTATTTCCGTTATTTAGATCAAATCAACGGGAAATTTTGAAAGAATGTTAGTATTTCGTTAAAAAATAATATTTGTGATTCTACATCACAAAAAGCTTTTCTGTTGTACAGTTGACCTTTAAATTAGATGAGTTTAATGAATCAGTTAAATTAATCATTTTTTTTCATAAATACAACGGTGTTTCTGGTTGATTCGTCAATTAGTACGAAATCTATACACGTCGAAATTACAACGGCGACAAAATTGTTCAATAACTGTGTGGCTTCGCGAACCTTGACTTTGACAAAATTCGTGGGTTTGATATGACTAGTAATCAATTTATGTGCAAGGCTGCATCTTTTATTTTTTTACCATTATAGAACTGAACAACCGGATTAAAGTTAGCCACGTAATACTCGTAGTGGAAATCGTTCATTATAAAATTGTTGCGAACTAATTTAATAAAATGAGGCGCGTCAAAAATATAATATATTTTTCGGTTGTTTATGAAAAAAATATGGTTTGCCATGCATGGGTGACCATTCTTTCTAGCACTCATAAATCAAATCCAAGGTGTCAGACCAAAGACTCAACTCAAGGAGCATTTCTAAAGAAATACGGACGCACGAACTTGTTAGATCCATCTAACAAGTCCGCCCTAATTTTTGCATTCAGAGATTATAGCAAAACCCATACGTTGACGCCACATATTCCACGCAACATCACAAGTGTATGTTTAGCCGGCTCAATTGTTTGTACTCCATGTTTCCTTCCTGCAAATTTTAACCGCATAGCTATAGTAACGTAGTTTGTTGTGACGTCTTTGATCTTTTCAAGCTCAAAAATACGGTTATTTTGAGCTTTTCGAGCTCAAAAGTCTAGTATACAGTCTTTTGAAAAAGTGAGTCTAGTAAAAAGTAATTTTTACACAATTTTTTTGATTTTAAGATGTTTATGACATTTAACGTTGTTTTTTTAGCTCTCCTAGGTGAAAGTTATTTTAAAAAACTTATTTAACGAAATTTGAAAATGATTTGACAATAATTTTTCTCAAACAAATTGACCGTGTCTGATTTGTTTATTAGTGATTGATTCCATCGTTTGAGGTTTTAAATAAATGAATTATTGAAATCGATTCGTATGATCATTTGAAAGTTCTCGATAAAAAATCGATGTCTCAAAATTTCAAAGTTATGTAGAAAAAAACTTTTTTTTAAGTTTTTGAAATGCCATAATTTTGGAACGTGTTGTTCGATTTCAATGTTCAAGATGGCAATCGACGCAGTTTTTCGAGGCCTAAAATATTATACTAAGAGCAAACATAAAGTCACTTTTGTTTTATTACTTTATTATTTGAAGTAAATATCTACAACAGTTAACAAAAAACGAATAATTTTAATTATGAATGTCAAATGAATATATAAGTAATCTTAGGTAAGTTGGCAACACAGTCCGATAGACGGATGATAGTAGTTTGAAAATTTGGTGATATGAAAATTGAATATGTAGTCAGATATTTAAAAATATTATTCCATACCACGATCACATGTATAATGCTGTTGTTCCTCAGGGTCAGTATCTTCATAGATGCGCAAATCTTGTGGTATGGCGTCAAACAATATAAGGACTGAATCCATTTGGCTGTATTCATTTTTTTTAACGTCAGTTGAGTATAAGGTTTCACAAAAGCCAGACTCCCAATCATCTTCTATTTTACCATTTTTTTTTGCTTTTTGAGCACATTTGCCCGAAGTTGAAGGCTGTGGTTGAAGGTTTTTTTCCATTGTATTTTCGTTTGTCGGTGTTAAGTATTTTGTCCTATAATCTCTTTTTTTTACCTCTCCGGACGTTTTAAAGCTTTGGGTGTTTTTAAAATTTGATTCACTGTGAGTTCGGGATTTGAAGTAAAACTTTCAGATGCTACGTCAGTTGAAGCTGAAGAAGCAGGAACTGTGTCAGTTAAAGCTAAAGGGCGTAAAAGCTTCTTCTGAAATTAAATCTCCGTTTAAAGGGCATATGCCTATTTTTTTAAAGCGTTCTTAATGTTCTTTTTATTAAAGGCGCTTATGAATGCTGGATTCATAATTGAATGGAAGTTGCTGCGATTTTGAGCATCTAGGGTTATTGATCATGTACCGATTCATGCTATCGCCCCAGTAACTCTTAAGTGACTTGAATAGTCCCACATCAAGTGGCTGTAATAGATGCGTGTAACGAGCCTCGAAAGTAAATAAATAATCTCGCTTATCTTTCGCAACATTAAGAACTTTTGCTCCAATGTGTGCAGAATCTTAGTCCATCAGCAGAATCACAGGACGTTCAGGCGGTTTGGCAATGATAAAAACATTTAACCATTGTAAAAATAATTCAGAACTGATCCATAGTTTGGGAGATAGTTTGGTTAATTCGTTGGGAAGAGCACCATTTTTAAGTGTATCGTTCCACCTTACACCTTTAAATATTATTATAGGCGGAATCCATGTTTAATTTACACAATTGCATGCTAACATTGTTTGAGTTTGACGTCGTTCAGCGTAGGATCTTTTATAAACATACTTTTTGCCAATGCCGGTAACAACTTTGCATGGTTTCACCACATCTAATGTGTTTGGAAATTGGGTGCAACACCTTAAGGAGGTGTTAGTATAGACCATCTCGAACATTTTGCGCCATATTTGTCCTAACCAAAGTCTGATATATTTTTAAGGGAACTTTTATGATTTTAGTAGCAAAATCCCAAAATTTCCAATTAAGTGGTAATAATATTAAGTTTAAGTGCAAATGTCTATTTCTTTTAATGTACTTTATTAGCTTAATGTGTATTTAATGATATCAAATCATTTTAAAGCACCGTTTTACCTAAAAAAATAATTTTCAGGCTATGTAAACTTAAGAGAGTAAAATTGAAAAGCAAAATTTGTTTTTATTGACATTTAAAAAATAAATGAAATAGCTACAGGTATTCAATTTTAAAAACGTGCTGAGTTATTGTTCTTTTTTTTAAGGCATCATTTATCTAGATATATTTACAATTTTTGAAGTTAGGGTGTCTGAACAAGTTAAAGTTCTTTATATCGTTTTTTAAAGATTAAAAAAATATATATTTGATGAAAAAATTTAATTTTGAGTTTCAAAATGGCTTCCGCCATTGCGTATGCATTTACGACAATTATTTCTCACTTCCGTCATCGTGATTTTTAGCTGTATTCCTATTTCATAGTTGTGAAAGGTGTTTCAATCCTGTGAAGTATTTCTTCCCTGGTAGATATTTCAGTAATGTATACAAGCTCCTTTGCCCGTCCCCACACAAAAAAATCTACCGGGGTCAAGTCGGACGATCGCGCGGGCCAAAGGATGGGCGCATCTCTGCTTATCCAGCTGTCTGGAAAACAGTTGTTGAAATGTTCCCTGACCATTAATGTCCAATGTGCTGGACATCCATCTTTTTGAAAAATGATTGACCTGTTCGTATTTAGTATGGGTTCTTTGGCTTCATACAGGAGATCTGGCAAATGGTTTTGCAGAAAATCCAGATAATTCTCACCGTTCAAATTATCTGGTAAAATCTGCGGCCCAATCAATGTTCGTCCGATTATTTTAGCTCATACACTTTTTGAATTTTTTTTTGGAAACACGAAAACGTAAAACAAAAATGCATTCTAATTAAAGCATTCTGTTAAAGATGTGCTGAACGTCTGCAATTAAATTAATAAACATTTATTTTTATACCTGTTTTGTCCAATGCAGATTTCTGTCCTTGTCAGTCCATTCATGTAAATTATGAAAGTTCATGATGACTTCTTTAGAAAATTTTGACTTATCAGTCCACAGGATCGAATTTAGAAACCATCCATCATCAATATCACTGCTGAATATAAATCGGCAGAACCGCATCCTTGTCCCAAGATCCTTTTTTGCCAAGCTTTACATGCATTTACCGTGAAACGGATACTTATTCTCCCGGTGCATGGTACTCCATACTTTCCATATCGAAAGGTTCTAGTTTCTCGCTACAACTCTGGCGCTGGTTGTAGGATCCGCTTCAAAGGCTGCAATTATTTCCTCTGTCATGTCTTCCCGGATTTATTCCGGGTTCTGCGTGATGGATGCCAGATTCAGAAAGCCTACGAAACTTGTTGTAAAAAATACGGACATTAGGTACCCTAAGATGAAATGAAATTATTTATAGGCGACGTCTGTTACAAATGAAAATAACAATTGAACTAATCCTAGTATTAGAAGTTACTTTACCTGCGATTCAGGTAACGTTCTTGGTACAAACGTCGTGCATAAGTTCCGTTATCATCAGCTGTGTCGTACTTAAAAACAATGTCCGCTTGTTCTTGGCTTGAAAATACAGCCATGGCAGTAATACACAAACACACAATTCAAATGTCAATTAGTTCAATGGTCCAAAATTAATAATTAACACGTGTAGGACCATAAAACTACAACTGAACATGGTAAATCACAAACGCAACACCTTATCTCAATTCAAAAACGTCTACTCACACCGCGCACGGGCAAAGCAGTGACGAGTCCATGACTATTCAACCCATGTCAGGTATTTACGAATTTGTAAACTCAAAAAGCAACTTTGCTTACTTTGTAATAAGATCGAAGTTGTCTTTCTAACTGATCGAAGAAAATACTTCAAATACTTCATGGGACGTCTGCTTCTTTTGCAGTTTGATATTGGAAACGTGCGAATTGTACGGTGGGGATATAATAGACGATCGCAGCGCATGCTGTGGCAGAAATGTGTAACAATAAGGGCTCAGTGAAACTTGTCAATGTTGTTTTGAAAATGGATCATTATTGTTGTTGTATTATAAACTGCAAAAATAACAGCAGAAATAGTCAGTGTAAATTTTATGTTACCTACTCAATAAAATTCCTCATAATTTATTCAATTGTATTGATGATAGTATACATGTATGTTGCGTCTTAGTTAATTTACAGCGTCCAATTTCCTTTAAGAGTAATACTGTTGTAAGAGGTAAATAAAAACAAGCTTTACAATGAGATGTTTTTTTATTTTATAAATGTATGCACTTACTTTACAAAGTTTAACTATATAAAGTTTTTTATATAGTTATTATTTACTTAAAGTTAGTAATAACCTTTAGTTATCACTTTCTTAACTGACTTTGGTAGTGTTACAGTAATGACATTATAGAATAATAAGTTAGCATCAATTTGAGATATTTTTTCCAGAGATTATAAAGGATTGTTTCTGGAAACCAATACAATAATTTTGGTTATGTTAAATATATTCTGCGTATAATGCAGGTTAATAATGCTTAAAATAAAAATATTAACTCTTCAAAATAATTTCTTCAATGAATTGTTCATCATGGTCAACTTGCACAGCCACACTGCCATTTGTTACTGGAGAACAGACAAAAATATCACACATTGTCATTCCAGTAACATACATTTGTGATTGCATTGGAGTGTGGTGAGGATGGCTTTGCCTTATTTCTGTAACATTATTTATGAATACTAAGTTATCAACATTGGAAAATTATTATCAAAGTCAACTACAGATTTTGAAAAGAAATAAAACCAATTTGTTTTCTTTCGGCATCGTTTGGGGCTGGAAACTTATTTTGTATTTTACATTTTCAATGCCTGTTTTTATATAACATCAATTTTTCCTTTTACTGTTTTTAACAAATGTTTCTAAAAATACTGTTTATTGTCGTTCTATTTACTTTATTCATCATCATCATCATCGTAAATATCGGGGGGAGTGTAGATTCTATTCTGGATTAGGAGTGACGGGAGTTTGTAGAGCCAGCCGATATTCGTGCAACCTTTAAGCAGAAACTGGATTAAGCATGGGTAATAGATACTATAATGTGTCAATAAATACAGTAGGAAAGGGCAAGTTTCTTCCATTTGTCTTCCGTTCTCCGTTTTCTTTGCTTGGTGTAGAGCTTTCAGTGTTTGCTTCTGGGTGTTGGTGTGGTTCATCCGTAATCTTTAGTTTCTACGTTGCTCATTGCTAATGTGGCCTATTCCCTTTAGTTTTGTTGTGATAAGTCATGTGTGTTCTAAGATAGCCTTTTTCTTAAAGTTTGTTTCTCAGTTAATCTTCATACTTCATTTTCTTTGCTTAGATAAACTTTTGGTGCTAATGAGAGTTGGTATAGTTCGTCCACAATCTTCTTAATCTTTAATTTGCTTTGTTCTTCTTGGTTCCCATTGTAGTAGCGTTTGTATGTATAAGAAATCTGGAGTAAGTTTGTTTTTCCCGTTAGTCTTCTATTCTTTATTTTCTTCACTCGGTGCAGAGCTTTCGGTGTCCGTTTCTGGGAGTTGGTATAGTTCATCCGCGGCTTTTTTCATTTCCATTTTGTTCTGAGCTAATGTGTCCCATTCCTCTTGGTTCCTATTGTGATAATTGAGATCTTGTCGAAGCGAATCTTCCCATGTATAAATAGGACGTCCAACTTTTCTCTCTGTTGTAGTATATCTTAGAGCAGAGTTAAGTATGTGGGTTGGTCTCTTCTTAGTAGATGACCGTAGTAACATATTCTTCTAACCTTGATGATTTTGGTGATTGTTTTTCCTTCGAGGATTTCTTGTGTTTTCAGTTTAGGTTGATTTCTTGCGGCTTGTAACATATCTTTCAGAATCTCTCTTTCATACTGTCTCAGTCTTGTTCTATTTGATTTGGTTAATGCTACTACGTTCAGACCGTATGTCATGGAGGGAGAAATTACCATTTTGTAAATTAACTTGGCGATTTTCCAGTGCATTTTGGTCTTCTTGATGAAGGGAATGAGACCTTTTGCATTGCGGATTGCCTGTTTACATCTTGCCTTTATCGTGTCTCTTCGACTCAGCTCTGAGGTCAGGTACGTACCCAGATATTTAATGGTGTCCACGGGAGTGATTAGGACTCCATTTATTTCCTGTGTTTGTTTGGCTATGCTCTTGTTGATTGGATCTCTGACTAGCATCTTTGTCTTAGTTTCATTTAGTTTTAAGCCCACTGAAATTAGGAGTTCTTTTAAGTTCTTCATTATATTAGTAAGAACTGTGGTACTATCACCTATAATGATAATATCGTCTGCGAATGATAATATGACGGGGAGATTAATTTCTGCATCCTGATCCAATCTTACTTCACTGACTAACTCCTCTAGAGTTCTTAAAACGTCGTCCAACACAATGGTAAAAAGCCGAGGTGAGAGTGGACATCCTTGTTTGACCCCTTTTCTTTTGGTGATACTTTGGGTTTTGTCCAAACCATAGGATTGACGTATGTTCTTTGAGACAAGACATGATTCTGTTGGCTAAAGTAGTATTGACCCTTGTTCTCAGAATATCATATAAAGCACAAAAGTCTACCGAATCAAATGCTTTTCAATGTCGAGTTGCAGTACATACGCGGGCTTACCTGCCTTCCATTTTTCATCCAGAATTCGTCTAACTACAAATATGTGATCGTCCGTCGATCTGTAACTCATAAAGGCCGCTTGATAATTGCTCATAGTCTCGATTTCTTCATTTAAAAGTTTTAAGAGGTAAGTGGCATAAATTCTGTAGCCTGCGTTGCAGATTGATATCTTTCTATAATCATTCACGGATTGTGGTCTAGCCTTCTTGGAAAGTTCTAAGAAATTCATATGTCATTTTCATTCGTTGGGATCTACGAACTCTGTGCATCTGTGCGAAAAAGTGTTGACATTTCTCTTCATCCTCTTTTTCTTGTAGGTCCAGTAGTTCTTTCCTGGCGTCCTTGAAGTTCTGTATCATGGCAGGATCTTTGGGAGACCTGTTCTTCCAAAATTTAGCCTTCATAAATTTTGGTAGAGCGAGTCTGCTGGTTTTCGATTTGTTTTTGTTGAACTTCAAGTGTTCTCTAATCGATGATCTTAGTATCTCAGTGAGCTGGTTCCAATCAAGTGGGTTCTGCCCATGCTGATATGTGCAATCAAGACTTTATCTTCAACGCTTTTTTCATATTTTTTTGATACGCTGTCTTGGTTTAAGAGCGTATAGTCGAAGTTCCAAAAACGGTAGGTTGATGGATTATTTTTTTCTCTGAATGCGCGCTTTCTACTATTCGGTGGCGTATTTATTTTAGCCATTTTCGTTATTTCTCCGAAGATGATTTTGTGATCAGAGTTAACTTTATTTGTCCAGTAGCCTTTTATGTATTCGAATTTGGCGCCATTGTATGATTCTGTGATGATATGGTCAATTTGTGATGACCTTTGTCCAGAGCGCCAAGTTACCTTGCATGATCTACGACCCCACGTGCTACTGATCACCAGGTTTTGTTCGCAAAAGTCAAGTAGAAAGGAGCCCAGGTGATTTAAAGTGGGGTGAAATAGATTGTAGCCGACTACGAGTTTTTTTGTACCTCGGTTATCATCTCGACCAATGTGTGCATTGAAATCTCCAAGGAGCAATAGCTTTGAATCTGGGCATTTGTTTCTTATTAGTGAGGCAATCTGTAAAAATGATGAGACAGAGAGTTTTTCAGTTGACCACTGTGGGATGTGCGCTGTTATAATGAGCCAGTCTGTATGATAAGAATGTGGTTCAGAATTCAGTTCCAAATGAATACCTAATACGCTATTGCTTTTCCTTTGGATTTTAATAATTCTGGATATCGCATTTTTCCTGATGATTATGCCCACTCCCCTTGTTTCTTGTGCCTTTTTTCCGCCACTTAGTATCCAGATGTAGTGCTCAGATGTAAATGAACCACTTGTCATGTGAGTGTCCTGTATTCCTGCAATCGTAACTTTTAAGAGGTGTAATTGTCGATCAATTAATTTCTTCTTATCAAGTGTTGCACAGCCTCTTACATTCCATGTGCCTACGATCAATTTGTGACAGGGTATTTTTTCTTTAGTTGGATCGGTGAACTTCTTATTGCTTTTGTGTCCATACCTAGTCCCCAGTCTTCATATATTGCAAGAGCAGTTCTATATGTTGTCGGCAGGGATGCTATCTGGCTCGGTCTGTTGCTCGACTGTGGACTCTTTTGAGTATTTTGGCTAGCGTAGCGATCTTGGGTCTGTAGAGTGACGATGCTGTCATAGTGATTCCCTGAAAATATTAAGTATATGTTCCCTTGCACTGGTGGCCCGAGGGGGCAGTATGTAATTCTATTAGTATTTTCCTGAATTATATGGACATTGACTAGGTAATATTCCGCAGCTGCAATTAGGATGTCTTCACCGCCCCAAAATCCATCAGTAGATTGTTTTTTAATATATGTTTCAATTTTTTCCTCCAATGTTTGGTTTGTAAGGTCTTCATCCGCTATGTTATTTATGAGAGCTAACCTGATTCTCTGGTCATTTTGATTTTCTTGAACAAATTTGGCCAGTCTTTCGAACCATTTTATGATCGAATGTTAGCCCAAACAGCTTATTTATTTGGTGTGCTATTGCTCTGTATAGACAGTTACCGTCTCCTTTATTTTTATGATCGTGTATTCTTCCATTGTGGGTTGTGGTTTTCTGTTCTTGAAACTTGAAACTAAAAATTTCTAGCAATTTAGATGTACAATATATTAATTATCAGGTCTCTTTGCAGTCTCTTAGAAGTCTGTATTGTTAGTCAATTGATAGCTGATTCAGTGTTTAATAATATTCCTATTTTTTGCTGTTACTAATATAACTTACTAATCACTTCGCCCTCTAATGATTGATAATAATCTTTATAGTAGATATAGTATCGTTCAGTTTGTAGTGATTAAATTTGACAATAATATATATCTTATGCTGTTTGGTAATTACAGCACAGTGATTTATTATTTGTTGTGGTAATCCTGTTATAAAATTAACAAATTTCCCAGTGTATATTTCGAATGACAAAAATAACTTCTGATTTCTCAGTCTCCTACTGGATAATAGGTATATTGTAGGGATTATTATCAATCGTGTATATATGTACCAACTGTTCTTGTCCTGTGGTATTATCAAAAGTTATCTATTAGTATTTACTATTTGTATAATACTTACTAATTACTTACTATCAGTCAGCTCGAGATGTTTGTATCATATAATGATATGTATCGTATAATATATCAATTTTTATTTCTACTTCATCCTATGACCAATAAAATATTACTCCAATTGTTATATTGCAAATCAGTTTGTTGTATTTTACTGTTAGGTATAGTGCTTTCTTAGGTAACTTAATAGACTCTTATAGTTATAAGCGAAGCAGTTCTACTACTGATCGATTCATAATATGCACTTATACAGAACTAGACCATTAACTATGTCCTTTAGTAATTGTTATACCTCAAGATTATATTTCCTATAGTTTATAACTATTTATAATACTAGGTTATTCAGTATTGTTGATATATTATGATATATAGTATACGGTTATTCTAAATACCATCAATCAGTAATCACTGTGTATGATTGCAATTAAGTTAGAGGTATGTAGGAATTTACCCGCAAACCGGGTCAAAATCGGTTGATTCGTTTGTGAGAAATCGTTGTCGAAAGAAATCGAAGGAAACAGTTTTTTTTTTTGGAATAACTACGAAACGGCTTGACCGATCGATTTCAAATTCTAACCGGCTCTTGTCCCTGTAAAAACACGTCGATTGCTGCAAGCCGGGTCAAAATCGGTTGATTCGTTTGCGAGAAATCGAAACAAACCGTTTTTTTTACTCAAAAAATCGAGTCAAATCCCGTATACTTTCGAGTGTTTTGAACTCGAAAATAGCGGTTTTATAAAGTTTTAATAAAAAAAACAGCAACTAATTTAATTAATTTTATCTAAATTACGTAACCGCAACTCAAATTCGCTAAAAAATGGCGCCACTGATGCGCAACTGTCAGAAAAGTTTACTTACTAAACGTAGGAATTGCGCTCCGCTAACACGTGATATATGTATACTTATCCTTTTCACATTCGTAACAACTCGCTAGCGCTATTTCATGAATGTGCTTGCATAGGGAACTGGCAAAAGCGTAACCAAGATTCTAATTTGGGGGAGGATGGGTGCACGACTACAGATAAACAATCCTAGACTATATTGTTTTAATCGTGGTTGTGAACATATGAGTATCTCATATTAGTAGTGAGGTAAAAATTAAAAACAAAGTATGACAACCAGAAATAGTTTTATTACTTGACGAGTAATCTTTGCGGTTCTTCACTAAATCTATTTAAAACTTCTCTTACAATTTCATCTTTTTTTTCTTGGACAATTTTCCGGTGTCCGTTTAACATACATAGCCCGTTTAAACGGTTTTTGGTCATCGTAGACCTCAGCCACGTTTTGACACGTCGCAAAGTAGACCTTTCTGTATTATTTGTTGTTCATCGTTGTGTCAACGAAATAAATATGGCTTTTTTGGTTCCCGGGAAGAAAGTGTCCGCTTCCTTTAATACATCAGTAAAGTCTAATTTTTCTAGACCTCTTGCCATAGCTTTATCTTTCCAAAGTTCATACCATAATTCCGCTTCATTCTCAAAAAGAGGAAGATCAAAATACTGGCAGAAATCTTGCGATTTTTCTATAAAATCAACCAGTGACATATTTAACATCGAGCTGGGATGTATTGATATTAAACTATAAGCTGGCAAATGTTTATTAGAAAAATGCTGGTCGAGTGCGGATATCAAAAAATCTAAATAAGAAATGATAACTGATCGCTTCCCAAAATCGCATAACTTCTCAGCTGCGTGATTAGACCGATGTTGTTGGCGACATGCAATGCGCGGGATTTGCATACCAATGGCAATGGCAGTTGCAGTTCTATGTGAATTGTCTAAAATATTTTGACTCTCTATGTCTACGCTACCGCGATGATATTTAATAACAGAAATAATTCTCTTCATATGATTCACGCATGTGTACATATCGGTAACCTTCGATTGTAATGCAACATACATTGTATGCTTCGGTTCCAACATACATGAATATTTGGTTTATCAATGCAACACATATAGTGATTACTAATTTAGTTGCAGTACAATGTAACTGATAGGCACTTTTTCTTGCAGCAGCATTTCCTTCTGTAGATAAATTTACAAGTCCATTAGTAATTTCTTCAAAATGTTTGTTGAAAATGGTAACACTTTTATATTTTTACGTCTAGCGTGTCTCACATAAAGCCGGAATATTGAGAATGTATTTCGTTCTTAAAGAAGATTCTCGGAAAAAAATGATTATATCTTTTATCGTGCCGATTGTCTTTCGTATTTCTGGCACTCGATTCAAATTATTTATTATTAAGTTAAGCCTGTGGCGTGAATTATACTGGAACGGCGTATGGTGAAGGCGCGATATAGTCGCAATGCAGGCGGCGTGGTACGGATAAGGCACGGACGTGATTAAAATTATATAGAAGAGGCGAAAAGCCGTTTACGATAAGTCATTGTATAGGCTGACTTTGGTGCGAAACCATGTCTTCCTCTTCAGAAGACGAAAATGCGCTTGCTTTGCTGCAACTTATTAATATGCAGAGGCACAGAAGATATTGGGTGCACCCTGTGTGGAAATTGTCAGAAGAGCATAGATATTTTAAAATAATGGAAAAATTACATGAACATCCAGATCGTTTTCCTACAGTGTATAAAATGTCACAAGAATGTTTCCATATTATATTGTTAAAAGTAAAACACGGTCTTCAGATGCAGCATACACATTGGAGAGAACCAGCCTGTCCTGAAGAAAGATTATTGATAATATTAAGGTTAGTAAAATGCTTTTGATATTTAATAAATTTTTATTTGATTCATTTTTTAAGAGAAAACATTAATAGACTACACTAAGGCTAGACTAAGATTTGACAAACAGGATATATCGATACTTGATTTGTCTTAACTTAGAATAATGTGCGTTCGAGATTAAGTGTCGACACCTGCTTATCAGTCTAGAAAATAATATTGATCCTTTTTATAATTTACTACGATAGAACTAAATTAAGTATGTTGATTGAAAGCAATATTTTTATTAAGTACTCAAGTTACGGCTGAAACATAAGTATTCTCAAAGCATAAAAAGTATTCCTAAATGTTTGTGCTTTGACACTTTTGAACTCATGCATTCTACTTACGACATTTAAAAGTTATTGAAATCATTTGTATTATCATAAACCGATGTAACGAGAAAATGTTGGCAAATTCACTTGAGTCTATATGCACCTCTATAAGCACCAGTTGCATGCGTCTGCTGAAATACCGGTTGCATCTGCTGAAGTGTCGGTTGCTTCTGCTGAGGTATTGGATTTCCATAATTTCTTATATGGGCAGGCGAATCATGCTCTGACTCCCTTGATGGAGTTCTTTGGTAAGAGGATTCAGTTCTTGATGAACTCCTCGAATATGAGATAGGACTATTGGTTCTTTTAATATTTGTTCAATTAAATTAAGTACGCCAATTTTCAATTTCTGTTTCTGATCTTAACTCATTGTTTTCACATCAGGTAACATACTGCGAAAAGAGGCCATATCAGCGTCTAAATCGTCCTTATTTTTTTCTTTTGTCTTTATTTCTTTATATATATTTTTTTTAAGTATTCGTAAGCTGATTTATTAACATTATTTAAATTAATACGTGTCTTTTTTAGTAATGACGGTGTAACTTGTGGCGTGATAAAATCAGTCACCTGCAGATGAACCAGCAGATATCGATATCAATGGGTCTTCATCATCATCGATTCAATCTGTATTGTTGTCTAAATTACTTTTGTGGGTTGGGATTTTATAAAATTGTCTAAGAAATGTAAGTATGATGCAAGGTAATACTCTTTTATTTGTTTTACAGCAGAGTCATATCGGGGATGCCGACACTAGGCTGGTTTTAACTAAGCTATCAGAGCTGTGTTTGGGGACTTCGCGGCGCGTGGGAGTATGATATATGATTTTTGACCGAGCTTCCCGGCTCGTCATGGGATGAGAAGAGATTTAATGTAGACGATTAGAACTTGTTATTTTTAAACGTCTTTACGAGAGAGGCGTGTTTCGCTAGAATCAACAATTTTACGACCGGGTTTGACGCGGCCTTATATGTCTTCGCGAGATCCGCGAGTTCGTTAATATCGATGATCGATATCACTGACATAATTTGACTTAGTGTGTCCGTAGACACGTCACTATTGGATTTAGGCGGCCCGCCGTTACATTGGCGTATGTGATGTTTTTGGAGACCGCTCGCGCGGGCGCTCGGCACGGAGCGGCCTTGTCGTTCGGAGAATGGCTTTTGTTCCTATTTGGAAGCGGATATTTTTTTGAAGCGCACGGGCATCCCAAACAGTTGACCGTGTGGCCAGATGTGTTACAAAGGACATAGGCGGGCGGGCCGTCTGTTTCTTTGTTTCGAGTGCTCGGTGCAGTGCCGTGATCGCCCAGGCACTTTACACAGCTTGCTTTTCTAAAACAGTTCTTAGAACTGTGACCGTAGAGTTGACAGTTGTGACACTGTCTTGGTGAGCTTCGTTTGTGGGGTAATTCCACTTTTATCCCTGAGAGGGAGCACACCGTCTTGATTTTGAAAAGGATAGCTTTGACGTTATCTTTTGTCGATGGGTCGGCAGAGACCAGAACGAGGTCGAGCGGATCGCGGTTACGATTCGTAACGTGGCGGACCGCCCGCACGAGAAGTTTTTGAACTAGGTCATTTTTGACCTCATCTAGCAAAAATTCTTTAGGTACGCCCTTAAGAACTAAACGGAACTCGCGTTCTTCCTCAAGGGAGTATGTGTGATAGGCAGCTTTCATCGTTGCCAATAAGTTGGTCTGATTTTGAAAATCTGAAATCGTGTCGGGCTGGACTTTGAGTCCTTTATTTTTGTATTTCGCGCATACGAAACAACAATGTTTTTTAATTCGCATTGTCTGCGAATTTCTGAGAATTTTTCTTTTTTCCAAAGAAA
Organism: Eumeta japonica; assembly: GCA_005406025.1. Taxonomy (NCBI): domain Eukaryota; kingdom Metazoa; phylum Arthropoda; class Insecta; order Lepidoptera; family Psychidae; genus Eumeta; species Eumeta japonica. The sequence goes on from BGZK01000109.1 coordinate 319,565, forward strand.
AATCGGAGGCGGTTTCTGCTCCTTACGTGGAGCAGGGGTGGAGCAGTCGCCGTCATCTTCGACGATGATTTCTGGCTTTTTAGGCTTTTTGGATTTAATATCCGTTTGAATGGTTTGCTCGAGTTTCTTTTTAGCACCCGTATTGCCCCACGAGGGCGTAGGAGTGGGTGCTGCGGAAGCAGCAGAAGAGGGTGTGGACCCTGAATTTGTTTTGGCCTTGGCCGGGGAATAGCACTGAAACCCGGGTCCAAAAGTAATAGCGCCGGAGGCTATTAGCCTCGCTTGGCGCGCCCGAGCCTTTCGGCTTTGGACTTTGGTGAAGGGTTCTTCTTCACCTTTGGAGTCGTCGGAGCCGAAATCACTTTCCGACTCGTAAGACGAATAGTGGACCGTAGTCCTGGGCACATGTTGTTTATCAATACGGGCGGGCGAAGAGCAGTAATTCTCAGTCTTTCAGTAGGCCGCGTTGGGCTAAAAATAATTTTAGTTTTGCTTCCATCTTAACGGTAGGGTAAAGACGAGGGCGCTCAGTCAAGAACAACAGACCGCCCTCGCCGTTTCCCGCGCAAACTACCGACGCGGCGGTCCGGTATGCGGACCGGGCCGTCCAGTAGCGAGAGGACAGATAGAATTGAATGTGAGTGATATCGCGCAACACGGTAACCTCGAGGCGGCAGGGCCGCAGGCGATGAGTGCCGGACGCGTCGCGGGCGCGCGCGCCGTGCTCGGCGCGACCCCCGCTGCACCGGATCGCGGCGCTGCGCGATTAACGGTTTGCGAGTCGGTGGACACCGTTAGGTATCCCCGGCTTACGGATGATGACGGAGCACGGAGCACTGCACAGCACTACGAAGCACAGCATCGCCTCTCCTGCACACACATAAGCACACACTGAGAGAATGAGTCGGATTACCGTTGCACACTTACCGTCGCTGTACGCGACCGAGCGCCACGGAACCCGGTCTCTATATATTCATATTCATCTATGGAACCCGGACACGGACTGATTGACTGAATGCCGGTTGAGCGTCGGTTTATATGCCCGCGACGGCGGGCACTTGGCCGGCGCAAGAGATGGGACAAGAGGGCGGGCGTCCAGCAGTGGAGTGGGAGTCATGTGACTTTAGTAATATAGCATATTTATCGAATCTTGCAATACACGATTTTCTTTAACGCTATTTTTATTCTAGTACTTACAATACTAATTTCTAACAACGATTATACGATTTACAATACAACTTAATGCTATAAATACGATTTACTACACTATCATTATACTATGTCTATTGTTCAGTCCGTATCGCTATTTATCATCACCCGCGTTTTGCTTATTTCTATCACTATGTGTCTCTGTATCACTATTTTGCACTATAAACATTCTGTCGTGCACAGCCAGATGGAGCATTCATGCTTTTCTTATTCTTTGAGTAACTACATTTGATGTTTTTCCTGCAGTCTTTGCATTCTTTAGCTGAAACAAAAAAAAAAAAACAAACAATTTACAACATAAAACTATGGCATGGAATTTATGTTTATTTTTGTGGTTTGGTAGTGTACATTTTTTTATTGATATTTAGGGAACGTCCATAAACCACGTGGTCATATTTTAGTCTCTCTAGGACTCCTCCCTCCCCCCATGTGGCCTCACGTAGCCTTTTCTATGACCCCCCCCCCCAACCCAATGGAACGTTTTTTTTCACGATACATTAATTTATTTATAAAATAAAATAATTAATAATAAATTAATTTATTAACAGTTTATTTTTTTCAAATAATGTATTTCATTATTTGATTCCTCTTGTTAAATTAACATCGGAGGGCCTCAAATTATCTTATTCAACAAAATTTTCATCTGAAGAAAACCACGTAGCTTTGCTCTCGACTCCTCCCATGCCTCGCGTGCGCTTAAGCTTATCCCTCCCACCCCTTGGTCGAGCTACGTAGTTTATGGCCGCCCTTATGAAGCGAATATGACTGTTTCAATTTCATTCTGTGGTCTCAGTTTTATAAACTTCTGCAGTCAAGATTTATTTCTTCCCATACAAAAATAATTTCTAATTTTTGTGGAATAATGAATGGAATAAAATCTATTTCTTTGTTACAGATACTAGGCATGCAGATGGATGTTCGTTTAAATCGCTTTCCACGTATGTTTTGAGAGGCGGCACTACGTAAAGCTCACTTACCTGTTGCGTCGACTTTTAATCCTATTTCTCTCCTTATTGTATCCTGTACACTTCTATTACTCTTCTCCGGCTTGATATGGTCGTAAATAGCTGCATATTGTTCACCTATCTCGCAAACCTGTATATTTTATTCAATATCGTCACGTATTTTTTGTGTTGATAAATACTGCTCATGCCGTATAACAAGTGACGTGCTCCTCGTGCGGCGCTCCAGTCGCGACTGCTAGCGATACGGTTCAGACAACAAAGCTTGAGTGTAATTCATAACACGTCTCCTTCGTACATTTTGTATGACAACGTTTTGAAGCGGCATCATACCTGCGTTGCGCCTGCGCCTCGCCTTCACCTTTCGCTGTTCCAGTATAATTCACACTTGTAGCTTGCACAATGAAAATATAAGGCTATTTCATATTTCTCTCAGTTTTTTTTAACGCCCCCAATACTTCCAGCCATTGTAGAACAACCATCGTAACCTTAACCAATGCATCTATCAAGTTTAAGTCCTACGTTTTCTAAAAACTTATCAATTTCTGACGCTATAGAATCAGCATCCATTGCAATCAATTTTACGAATCCTATAAATTTTCGGATCATATTTTTACCTTCGTCATAAAAACGGATTCCAAAGGAAAGCTGCTCTCTTCCAGCTATGTCACATGACTCATCTGCCATGACACTATAAGCATAAGCTTTCTTTGCAACCTGTATAATTTCATTTTTCATTCTTTACGATCAAGCTGCACAAAGCAATAATTTTGTTTTGAATCTGTGGGAAAATATACATGGATTTTTTTGCCATGTTAAAGTTCTGTTTCATATCTTGATCGCCAGATTCAATTTTTAGATTTAAAAGATCTTCAAGAATGCCTTAATGATTCTCTTTAACCCTCAAAGGTAATTCATGAGCGCCACAAAAACTGAAGATATTGTAGATGTTACTATATTTTATTTTTTCTATTTGTTTCATGAGCCATGTTCATTATTATATCTACAGGCATTTGCTTCGATTGTTTTTTTGCATCGTTGACTGCAGATTTATGATATTCTGATGAGACATGCTTAACGCTGTATTCATGGATATTTTTAAAACGTCAAAACGATCGAATTACATATGAACCTAAAACTCCAGCTATTATTTTTGGTGGAAATAGTAGGGGAAAAGAGGATAATGGGAGTCACTTAAGCAAGATATAGAATGAAACACTCAATTTTTACTTTATATTTATTTTAATCAACTTTTAAAGTATTTTAATCATTACACTATCAGTCTAAGACAATTTTATTATCTTTGGAATCATATATTAATTACTATTAAACTTAAAAAAAATATTCTACCACTATTGTCCATATCTGATGGTAATTAGTCATTATGGGGACAATGAGAGTCAGCCTAGCCTAACAATTGTTACATACGCAATCTTTTGGCGAGTCCCATCCTGTGCAACTAGCATGTATCCATAAGCCACAATAAGTGCGTTTGTGCCATAACTTATTGTTGCGACCAAATTCATCATATACTAAATATTTATTAAAATCGTCGTCTTCATCATAGTCACATATCTGACTAAGATTAGTCTTAATCAGATATGTGACGAGATCCAAACACTTCTTCAGAATCAGATATTAGTATCTGATTCTGAAGAAGTGTTTAGATCTCGAAGTACGCGGATTTTGGCCTTATTCGAAATATCTTTCTTAGGTTTCTGCTTCTTGCTAACTTTCGGCATAAGCTTTTTTTTTCCTTTGCTGCTCTAGATGCTTTCATATTTTCTTTTTCAACAAGACTATCTTTGATGGGTGTTGATGTCATAATTTTTGCGTGTTGCTTTTTTTTTCCTTTTGCTGCTCTAGATGCTTTCATATTTTCTTTTTCAACAAGACTATCTTTGATGGGTGTTGATGTCATAATTTTTGCGTGTTGCTTCATTCGTCCTATTCTTATGGGCTTTTCAGGAATCATTTTGATAGGTAATGGAAGCAGATCTTCAATATTGGAATTCAATATTCCAGTAGCATTGCTGATTAAGTCGATGGTACTGAATCAACTGCTATGGATGATATTGATGGAATATGATGTGTTGTGTAGGTCAAGAATACAAATACTGGGTATGACTTATTGTGTTTTATTTACGTATTTTATGAATAGAACATAGAGCGTAATTACATGGCAAACAGGAAGTGTAGTAAAAGTGTTCCGCCTCTGGTAGGGGGCGCTAGGTCTGTGCTACGTTCCGAAACGCACGATTAGATCTCTGACAGTCTCTCCCTTGTTCTTTTTGACTTCTTTTCCAGGGTTCTGGTTAGAGGTTCAAACGATCCGGCACCTTCCTGATCCTCTGCGGTCGGCGGACTGCGATCGGAGATGGTAAGTACATATTTGTATTTGTAGGTTCCGTAGGTACTACAGTTGGAAGTGTAGGCTCTTGTTCCTGCTGCAATTCTTTTTGTTCCCTCGCAGGACTGGCAGGTTTATTAATAGGACCAGGTGACGGTATTATATGTATTGTCTCCTCCGGAACACGTTGTATAGGTGTACTCTCTTTTCTTTCAGCTGTTACCTGCACAGTCTCACGTGGCTGCATTGGATTGAATTGGTAAGTATCTGGTGGGTATTGATTGTCACTCATACAGTAGGTTTTAATTATTTGATCCACATGTCGGTGGTGTATCTTCCCATCTACCTCTATTTCATAATGTAATTTCCCACATCTGTTAATAATGTCTCCAAATTTCCATTTATTATTATCATACATTCTAATCTGTACTCTGTCTCCTGTTTTAAATTCCTTATTTATTTCCAGATTTTCATTCTTGCTTTCCCTTTCTGTGTCTCTCTTTTACTAAATCAATCCTTGTTCTGTACAATCGTTTAAACATCATCTCTGCTGGGCTCAATCCAGTAGCATTATTAGGTGTTTTCCGGTAAGTCATGAGAAATTTTGTATCTTGTCCTGTAGTGATCCTTTCTCATTTGCCATTGCTTTGAGCTTATTTTTAAACGTTTGCACGTACCGTTCAGCTTGTCCATTTGAGCTTGGATGAAAAGGAGCTGTAAACTTTGCTTGTATTCCGTTTTCTTTTAAGAACTGTAACATCTCTTGTGATCGAAATTGCCTTCCATTGTCTGATACTTGAGTAATAGGTAATCCGAAAGTTGTATATATTTTCTTAAGAATATTCACCGTTGCTGCCGCTGTAATAGACGCAGTTGGTACCACCTCGAGCCATTTGGTGTATGCATCTACGACTATGAGAAAGTAGTTATTCAGGTATGGTCCCGCGTAATCTATGTGTATTCTGCTCCAAGGTTCTTTTGGTATTCCCATATGTGAACTGGTACTTTCACTGGATTTTTCTGCATAAGGCAACAATCTTTACATTCCTTTACCATTCGTTCAATATCAGAATCTATGTTCTTCCACCAGACGTAACTTCGTGCTAACGCCTTCATTTTGACCCATGCCTGTATGTGCAGTATGTAGTTCTTCTAATATCCTATTTTGTAATGCCTTAGGTATGACAATTCTTATTCCATAAAATATACAGTTGTTCTGCAGGGAAAACTCGTGTAGTTTCTTGGGATCGGTTCTACCTGATTGTATTTCCAAGTAAAGCTTTTGTAAGTCTGGATCTTTCATTGTTCCTCCTCTTATCTCATGTAATGTAACAGGCATTTCTGATATTTGATTTAAATAAAATGCGTCATCGTCCGTCAGGGAGTTTTTTTCTGTTCCTGTCGTATCCTTGTTTAATCTTGAAAAGTAATCCGCATTTGTATGTTCTGTGGTCTTCCTGAGTTTAATGTTGTAGTCGAAACCTGCTAAGAAATTTGCGTAATGTACAAGTCGAATGGCCGTCGTAGCTGGTGTAGTTTTTTCTGGATGTAGAATTCTAGCCAAGGGTTGGTTGTCTATGATCAGCGTAATTTTCCTTCCATAACAGTATTGAAAGAATTTCTTCAAACCCCAAATCAAGGCTGCTGCTTCTTTGTCTAGTTGGCTGTAACCCTTCTCAGCTTTGGTCAAGGATCTTGATGCAAACGCTATTGGTCGTTCGGTCTTGTCCGGCATAATGTGTGATAATACTCCTCCAAATCCCGTAGGTGATGCGTCTGTAGCCAAGGTGACAGGTAAGTCTGCATGAAATGGTATTAATACTTTATCTCCACAGATCTCCTCCTTTAATTCTTGAAAGGCTTTCTCACATTGTACTGACCATTGGAATACTGCATCTTTCTTTAATAATTGATACAGTGGATTTAATTTGGATGCCAGGTTCGGAATGAACTGTTGGTAATAGTTGATCATTCCCAAGAAGGTACGTAGGGACGATACCTCTGTCGGCTGTGGACTATTCTCGATATCTTTAATTTTCTCTTGAGTAGGATGTAATCCATTTTCATTTATGGTATGACCAAGATATGTAACTGACCTTTCGAAAAATTGACATTTCTTCTTATTCAAATGTAGTCCACATTTAGTTATTTTTTTAAAAACTGCTGTAATTCTTTGTAGAAGTTGTATGTATGTACTTCCTTGTAAGGCTATATCATCGAAGAAACATGCTGTGCCTTCCATGCCTTGTAATGTCTGGTCCATATACCGTTGCCAAATATTCGGAGCCACTTTCACACCAAACATCAATCTTTTAACTTTGTAAGAACCTTGCAGGTGCTGATGGTCTGCATCTCTGCTGTCTCTTCATTGGTCGGCATGTAAGTATGCCGAATTTATGTCCAATGTACAAAAGTATTTTCCGCCGCTCAGCTTAGAAAAATTTCTTCAATTCTCGGAATCGGGTAATTATCATCTTCTATATTCTTGTTTAATGTTGCTCGGTAATCTGCACATAAGCGCACCTTGCCATTTTGTTTTATTACAGGTACGACAGGTGTACGCCACTGTGAGTATGCAACTTTTTCTAAAATGTCTTCTTTTTCTAATCTATCGATTTCATTTTCTACCTGATCTCTCAACGCCAATGGTACTGGGCGAGGTTTCAGAAATATAGGTGATGTACTTGCCTTTAATCTATATGTAGCTTGAAAGTTGTTGATTTCTCCAATCTCTTCTGTAAATAATTCTCTGTATTGTTCTAATAGTTTATGTAATTTTTCTTTAAATTCTTTTTCTGTAATATCATTTTCTTCTTTATGTATTGAATTTATGTCGAACTGTATGTTTAATTTCCTTATCCATTCTCTTCCTATTACTGGGTCTACTTTTCTATCAATGATGAATACTCGTCCTTGTACTTCTGAGTCTCTGTATTTAATGTTGACATTGCAGGTGCCCAATGGTTGTAGTATCTCTCCCGTATGTACGTAGCTTTACTGATGTTTTGTCAGTTTCAGGTTTCCAAAATTATTTTTAAAGTATTCTGCAGAGCAGGTTGTGACTGCTGCACCCGTATCGAGCTCAAGTGTATGAAATTTCCCATTAATTTGCAGTGTAATGTTGTTGAATTTTTCATTTTGCATATTATTTCCATGATTAATTTTCTGTATTTCGTATACTTCCTCTTCATTGCCATGCGTAGGTAGCTCGTATACTAGATCTAGCTGTCTCTGGTCTTTGAAGCATACAGATTGGATATGTCCTTTTGTATTACAGTTTTTACAGTACAGTTTATTCTTTAGTTTGCACTGTACCGCGGTATGATTTTCTTTTCCACAGCGAAAACATTTTACTTCTCTTTCTTCCTTGTTTTTATATGTATTCTTTGTATTGTAGGTTGGTCCTTTATGTATGTTTGGTTTATTAAAATTGTTTTTATTCTTGGAGTATGTTGATATTTTATTGATGTTTGATTGTACCTCGGTTCCCATTTCTTTACTTTCTGATTTTGCAGTTTCTATTGCCAGTGCTATTTTAATTAGATCATCAAATTTTGTTGAAGAAGATTCTTGTAATAACCTCTCTTTTATTTCAGCATTTGCTAGTCCTCTTATGAATTGTACACGAAGATGTGTCTCAAAGGTACTTTGTTGGCAGTTATTACAAATAAAATTACATTTACCACCTATTCCTTTCAAACCAGCTACATAATTAGCTATACTTTCGCCCTCTTGTTGCTGCCTCAGGCAGAATTTGTGCTGCAAGGCAACTTCACCGGGTTCTGGTGCGATGTAGTTTTGTAACAATTTAATAAGTACATCAATTGACTTTTTCTCTGGGGCCTCTTGTGCAGTAATATTCTTTATTATTTGGTAGTGCTTAGGACCAATGCAGTTGAGGAATATTTGTACTTTTACTGTAGCATTTGTTACTCCTTTTAAGGTTATGTAATTTTGGAGTCTTTGTAAATAGGATGAAAACGATTCATTCTGCTCATCATACGGTTGTAACGTGATACCGCCAACAGTTTTATCACTGCTTTGTAATGCTTGTTGTAACTGAGCTTGTTGTAATTGCATACCCTTCATAGTTTCCATCATTTGTGACAAAACTTGGCCTAATTGCAGCTCCATTATGGATCATAACTTATGGTATTTATGTATAAGGGAAAAAGGAATTTGTGTAGCGGGTTATCAACACAGGTTTGGAACCCCTGGATAGATAGGAAAAGGTAAGAGGAGTCACTTGGAACACCAACTTTTCACTAATAGTTTGAGGTTAGTTAATCACGTTTACACATAAGTGCACTTTTCTTCCGCATCGCGTAGATTCAGTCACTAACTCGTCGCCACTGTTGTGTAGGTCAAGAATACAAATACTGGGTATGAGTTATTGTGTTTTATTTACGTATTTTATGAATACAACATAGAGTGTAATTACATGGCAAACAGGAAGTGTAGTAAAAGTGTTCCGCCTCTGGTAGGGGGCGCTAGGTCTGTACTACGTTCCGAAACGCACGATTAGATCTCTGACATGATGTATTGTTGCAGATGATGTAGATGGTATTGGATCTGTTGGAGTAGACATAGATGGAATGACGATTGAGGTGTCTTGAATAATTACTTCAGGTTGGGTTAAGACTTCAGCTGCGGTAAAATCTTCATCAGAAAAAATATTCGGATTAAATGGGACAATACCTGATGCCCGGAATCCTGATTCACCTTTATTTATAGATGCCACGGTAGAATATGCTCTATTTAAAATAGCCGTCACGTCGTATGGAGTTAATTTTGTCTGCAAGGCGATTTTTTAAAAACAAATCGCACTCCTATTTGTAAATAGCTTTAAGAGGACCAAAAAATGTGAAATCCAATGGTTGCATCCTGTGAGATGTATGTGGAGGCAGTGACAGCATATGTGTATTATTTTGTTTACAAAAATCATACATCATCAAAGAAGTATGACTGGCGTGATTGTCAAGTATTAATAAAACAGGCGCCTGTGACGATGGCTTGGTATACATGGCAAAGTGTTGCAGCCACTCGAAGAATAGATGTTCATTAATCCACCCATTATCTGAACATTTGTATATAGTTCCTGCAGGAATGTCTTTCTCAAGCTGAAGAGTCATTCCTTTTCTCAGAAAAATGAACATTGGCGGGACAAAACCACCAACAGCGCTCATGCCACATAAGAGTGTAATATTTTTTCTTCTTTCCCAACTTGTTATGGAGCCAACTCTTTTCATGCCTTTGGGAGATAATATTTTTCCAGGTACTTGCACTGTGGAAATGCCTGTCTCATCGCGGTTATAAATATTATTAGGAGCAAATTTATATTTGTTCATTAGATCTACTAATAGTCTGTAGAACAGTTGGACTTCTTCTTTACTGAAAGTTGTTATTCTGTTGATACTTGTTGCTTTAGGTTTCCGAACAGAAATACTATTTCTTTTTAGAAAGCCATCTAGCCAATCGCGTCCAGCCATTTTAGCACTCTTGTCAAAATTGTGTGAAATTTTAAGCTCTTCTGCATACTGGTATGCTGCTTTCCTTATTTGAATCGCTGTGACTCCATAAAAAATAGAAGATAAGTATTTTATCCGGTCGGACAAAACCTTTTCTACAACTGCTGCGAATACAGGAAGTCTTCCGAGACGTGGTTCCGATGAATTGTTCTTCTTTAATCGCTTTTGGAGGCTTGAAAAAGGTGTATTCATGGCTTTAGCAGCACTTATCATAGAGTGGCCTTGACTCATAAGAGCCTCAATCTTTGACAGTGTTCCAAATGAGAACTGAGCCTTATTTGTGGACTTGTGACGTATTTTCGGCATTTCTGAAATAGTAATTAATGAGAATTATTTTTCAGGTATGATACAATGATTGTGGGCAATGGGAGTTCATTGCCCGCACTGCAGTGACTCTTATTACCCGATCGTACCAAATGTGAAAAAATTTAAAATAAAACTTTAATTTGCTATTAAAATACCAGAAATGTTTTTTAAATCGATAATATAAGCTTAAAGGCACACAATAATCTACTTTAAGTATATAAATTTTATGTATAATGTACTTACCGCTTATTTTGTGCACACGTAAAATTATATTAAATGAGCGCGAAACTGCGCAACGTTAGCCTTCCCGTGCTAACGATGGGCGCGTACTGAACGGGCGAGCGGGGGGCTGTGAGTTGTCACTTAACGAGTCTTTATGGACGATATTCGTTTGTTTAGCTACTTTTGTATAGGACCTAGAACGCTGACCACCATTGCCTTCTGATTATCATTGTCCCTTTATCCCCTACGCAATATAAACACAGTGCAACTTTTAGATGTTTAGAGTAAACGGGCCAGGGTGAATAAGTTTGTAACCAACTATGATTAAATTTCCGCTTCAGATTAGCAGCTTTGGCATCTTTAGCAAAGTGGTAATTTTTAGGAGGTATCCAACAAAGTTTAAGCATATCCAATTTTTGACTTGTGGTCATCAAAGAAGTTCGCCCTTATTTATTTACCTAGACCATTATCACAATCGACTTCATCTTCAGGTATATTTTCGACTCTAGAAGAACCAGCTTAAGGCAATGAATTCTGTGATATACTTTCAACCTTTTTTTCTTAATCAATTTCACTACTACTTTCTTCTTTTTTCCTTTTCAAAGAAATATTGTTAATTGCCATATACTACTAAATTAAATTTAACAGCAGCGTAAACTATGAATTACTACAGCATAAACTTTTTAATTTAACTGTATACTAAACAAGTCAAATTATTAACTTGACGTTTTAAGTATGTACGCTGATTCATAATTAGGTAATAAACAAAACATATTCGTATTTTTCTTCAAATACTCTAATAAGAAACACACGTATATTAGGTCTCTATACTATCTTTACGCTGAGATAGCACCAGAAAAAGTCACAGAACAAAAAAAAGATATAGATCATAGAACAGAAGTTAGGGTATCAATAGATAACTTTGTCCCAGCGCCACCGTTATCGGTCCGCCATTTTCGCGGCTCGCCACGCCGTCGACGGGACGCAAGTAATTTCATTTTGGGCATAATTTGAACTAGCACCTTACAGTTGTTATACATTTTAGGAATGTAGATAAGATTTGCTAACTTTGGAAAAAGAAAACTAATCTTTCAAGAGTTTGCTCAAACACAATTAGAAATAAAACCAAATTTTTGTTCTTATTTGTGTTTTATTTATTTCTCAATATCTAGTTTGCAATGATATCTAATAAAAAAATCAACACTCCATACGTTTTTTTTTCAAGAGACATTACATTGCAAAACACCGAATGACCGCGGTCAGGTAATGTTCTTTTTTAAATCCATTTTTATGGCGAGTTTGTTTTAAATTATTCAGTTATATTTCAAATAGTGATTTATTGCTTGCACCTTTGGATCCTTTAATAGATTATACAAAAATATAAAGTACATTTTTGTTCTTGCTTTGTGCATAAAAATTTAAAACTGAGAATAGTTGTAAAATAGAGTCTTAAGTAATTAAGTTTATACAATGAAACGTTTTCATATACGTGCAAATTTAAGGCATCATATAAAAAATAGAATAACTATTCTACAAAAAAAAAAGTGATAAAGAAACACGAATATTCAATGTTGAAATGCTTTTATATATCACAAAATTAATCAAACACTAACATAAAGTCAACGTTTATAAAGTTTCACACCATTTTTATAATAAAGGGACTAACCGAAATAGTAACAGTTTTACAAGAGTAGCTTGTCGATTGAAATTTTACCTTAACTAAAAATGTTTATAACAAACAAAAAAATATATTACACTTCTTTCAACTCTATTATGCTTTTAAAAGGATTTTATTAATAACTAAAGTTTACGCTATCACCTCACACAAAACCATTACAAAGTAACTATTGCAAAACCATGACAGAATGAAAAATACACAGGTCAGTAATGCCACAGCTCTTTAACTACAGAGAAAAATTGTAGCTTCATTCCTAAAATAACCATTCTGAGCATTAAATCTACCAAAGACAATAAAAATAAAACAATGGTGCCAATGTTAAGCTCGGCGGTCAGAGTCCTGAAGCACGACTTTGATCGTTAAAATAACACCCCCTGGTCTTGCCTATTTAGCTAGAAAACAAATTGAAAAAAACTAATAAACAAAACACAGTACCCGTAAATATTTTCTATATAGTAGAAAATATTTGTGCCGGCGCCCATGATTATTAGGATTAGTTAAAGTTTTCGAACAACAAAACGACGATACAAATCAACAAAACTTCAAAAATAATCTATGAAATATTTTTTTAAGATAAACTTCTTTTGGCTCAAAAGAAGAATCTAGTTTCGAAAATCGAAAAGTTTATTGTGACGAAGTAACACACTGATGCAACATTTAATTTGGATTGGTTCAACCGAGTATCTAAACAGCATATGCAGGAAGCAGTACAAAACATTTATTTTATAATTAATTTAACGTGGCGTATTGTGAAAAAAAATATGTCTTCATTTCCTATTAAAGTTCAACCGAGTACCATAACAGCATGCGCAGGAAATAGAAGTACGTACGTAAGTATACACATAGTTTTTTTTTGTGATTTTATCTTACGTTTAGTAAAATTAAAACTAAAGGATTTATTTTTATTGATTACTTACAAATTACATACAAATTGATTAGTTATAAACATCGAGAGATACATTTCTGAGAGTTGTTCGGCGTGCAATAAAAAAGAGTTATTTTCGGAGTTGCTCTATGAGATAACATCCAAAACGAGTAAATCCGTAGAAGAACACGATTGACTAGCATAGCCCACATAATCTGTGAATTAAAGTGATAATGAACAGGAGATATAATTCGTAGAATTGATAACCGTTGCTGAAGAGAGGTTCTCGAAAGGCGACTACAAACTAGACTATTTGGTAAAGGTGGGCCACAATTGGTTGCAGGTGGTTCAATATCGCACATCATGGAAATCTAGAGGGGCGTCTATATCGCACAGTGGGCGATCAATAGCTCAAACTGAATTCAATTCAATATCTGAGAAAACGCTTTTGCGAATTATATTTAGTACACACCTACTTTTCGAAATTTAGAAGAGCTAACAATAAATATATAATTCTTTGCAGAGGATTAAGAGACTTTCGATTTTCGATATTTTTTAATCTTCCAAAAATTATTTTACCTAATTGCATTCTTATTTGTGTATCGAATTATACGAAGCAATCTACTATACAAATAGGATAAATAAGATAATTATATTGTATAAACTTTTATTCAATTATACGATCTGGTAATCTTATTATGCACGTTGTTAAACACGATAATCACCGTGTTTAAAATGCCTTTTGTAGGGACTTATTAACATGGGTTAATAAGTAAAGAGTACGTAAAGAAGTAGATGGAGAACAAAATCGAGTGTAAACAAAAAGTGAAATCGTTATATCCCCGCGCAACATATATGTGCATCTTTATAGTAAACATGTGTATATTTCTTACATTTCTGATTCATAGACTTTTTTTAACGTTGATCACTTTTGCTCCGGCTTTTGATGCATACGACGTTAAATGGCCATTGATACCAATCATTTGACCCTGAGTTTTGGAGTGTCAGTGTTATTATGTAACGCTATTCATGTAACGTATTTAGAAATTCAATATAAATAAATATATGATGTAGATGCTTTCAGTGTAATTACAGATATTTATTATAACCTTTGTCTGTAGTAAAATTATATTCTAAGAAAATCATTCTAAAAGAACAAACTCCAGTCGCACGTCGGAGTTGACACGCACCATTTTTTTATTTCTTTTTCTATTTTTGTTGTTTGTATTATTCATGTAGCGATTTGGTACAATTTTGGATTTTAGGGTCTCGTCGGTTAACCTACATGTTTGCGTCTATGTGTACAAACATAAAACCGATTCTGGTAACATTGGTTTGGCGTCCGTCATGGCCATGGCGTTCGTCGACGTTGTTGTGCGTTAATACAATTTTTATGGCCTAAAAATTATTTTTCATTAGATAATGTGTCATATATTATAATCCTGTTTTTGGTTGTACGAAGATTATTAGACAGCGGTGATCGCATTACATGTACACATAGAAGGCTCAAGATGGCTGATATTAAGGTAAAGCTGTTGGTTGGCGGCATTTTGATTGCTAACGGTCAAATTTTTATTTGTTATTGTTTTGTAAATTTTCCTCACCTTAGTGTGTTTTTCGCATGGAGTGTTCGTTTCGTTGGTATTAAATTACGCTGAACGATATATTACATATGGTTTTTCTAGATTTAAAGGAAAATAAACGAGATCCATGACTAATACTGTATATTATTAGTTACTCTATTTCAGAAAATATTATTATAAATGCCTTATATTTACTTTCTTTATATTCAAAAAAAAGTATTGGAATTTTTGCTTATGGTACGTTGCGAATGTTTTATTTATTTATTCGTATGAACCTTAATGTTTAAACTATATATTTTAAGTGTATTTTATAGCAATGTATTTCATTTGAGGGTATTTTTTACATTTTAGGCAATACAAGTTACATAGTACATATATAGAAAAAATTGCATGATGTGCATGTAAAGCTCTTCTAAATTCAGTTACATCAGTTTAAGCACAAGGACTGTGGATAATGTTGAACAAATCATTTCTTTAATTACAAGCTGTTAGAGATCATTTATTATTTATTTATGGATGCTTACTGTTATAGACAATTGTCAATAATTTATATTGAGCAATAAATGTTAACAGCATACAATACGAGAATTATTTTGTAACATGAGTTCCCTTTAGTGTCTAGATAGTGTGTAAAATTAGTGATTATGTCGTAGTGAGCATAATTCTAATAAGTTAGAAATACTACTAAAATCATTTTCATACATAAATCAAAGGCTTGTGTAAGAGGTACTGAGTAAATGCTAACTTTCCTCACCACTTTCATACTATCCTCATGTAGGGAAGGGCAAGGTAGGCGACTTACAGCATAGTGCATAGAGATTATTTAAAAGGGTGCGGTCACATTGAAATTTAATGTTAGCATAGTTACAATATTGCATATTATGGGATCATATTTATTATTGTTGCGAAAACTTAATATGAGTAATTTCTTTGAATGAGCATATAACAATTGAAAAAATGATTGTATGTGTTATTAAAAATGTCCAACCAAATTATGCAAAGAATTATAAAGTATTTTTGTTAGCCATGTGACCATTGATTAAGTGATTTGTTTGTTGATAAATTAATGGCATGTGTATCTTTTATTGTAATATAGAAAGTTTTATCATTTAATTTTACTTAAATTAAATTTGATTTTAAAAAGTACATGTTTAATCAAAACATGACTCAACTTTGACAGTTCTTCTTTTCGGGATGCAGACGCTTATTAAAAATAGATTTTATGCAAATATTTTCCAAAAAAAATTTTTATTTATCAATATATTCACTATTCCTGCAGGCAAAGCTGCGAGCAAAAGCTAGTACATGATAGATGGCAAAAGTAATTTAAAAAGTAACTTTGTAACTCAGGAAAAAAATTATGTTCATAATTTGTACATAAAAGTTTGAGGTTATGAATATATATATAGAAAAAGACAAATAAGATCTCTGTACACAAGGCGAGTGGTCCCATAGAGTGAATTTTATTACAAAATGGATCTAAAATTGGGTTATGTTTATTAAATATGATTCTAGATATAATAAGTGACTGGTGAATTCTATACCTTAAATAGGGCACAAATTCATGCCATTTTTTGTTTATCTACTTATTCAAATTAGAAACATGTGTTTTGTATAGTCCACATCTTTCTAATTTGAATAAATAGATATAATGCCTACAATTATTGTACCAACCAAAATAATTTATTATTTTGGTAGGTATTTCAAAATAGAAAATGAGTATACATTCAGATAATTACTTCAGTTTGTCTTCAAAGTAATAAAAAAAAATTCGGTTATCGAATTATGTATTTATAATAATCTAAAGTGAATTTAATTTATTCAAACAGTGCATGCAGCTAGTAACCACAGAAAAACCGGCAAAGAAAGTGTAGATTATAGGTTAGAGGATATTAATGTTTGTTGTTATCTTAACTAATATGAAATAAAGAGATTATGGAAAGGTATGTCTTAGCTGTGGTTCAATCAGTTTGCCTTGTGAAATGGTTTTCTGTATTTGTTGACTCTTCTATTTCTTATTTTTTGAAAGATAAATCGTTTTTTTCTTTGACATTGGTTGCCTATAAATATATAATAGTAATTGTAACTTTTTGTTATATTAGGTTCTGTCAAAAAAGATGAGTAATTCATAAACGTTAATCAGAAGATTTGACAGATGGTCATACATTATCTATCAAATCTTGCAGTTGATTTAGCGATTAATATTTTTATTTTTTTTGGTACAACTCGCCATTAGTGTTCAAATTGCTAAGTGTTTTATTTAATTCTACTTTATGTGTGCTTCTTATTTGAGTAATAACATATAAATGGTAATACCTTATTTGGAACCCTAATTGAGTAGTTTATTCAATTATTTTTGGTTTGTTCAAGTATTTTGAATTTCTGTGAGGATGAAGATTAAGAAGATAAAGAATTAAGAACTCTCCATTGTGGCAAACATCTGCTTGTTGGGACATGTATTTCCATTCTATTCTGTATCAGACTATAGAATGAACATTAACCACTATTGACAAGCGCAGTGTAATGACTAGGAAGACAACTACAGACAGTGGTTTAGTTTGATATGAGTTTATCTATGGTGCAATATCGAACCTTTGTATTAGAGAGTAATGTAATGTAAAACTACAAAGACTCTTGTGCCATATTATTTTATAACTGATATTTAAAAGTATTTAATAATAATTCAAATTATAATGGTTCATGTAATGATTTTCTTACGCCTATAGAAATTAATGTATGGATTAGCTATAGCATTTTATTATAAGCAATTAACAGTCAATAGTTCGGTATCATTAATTTGACGTTTAGTAGCCATTTATTTATTTTAAGCATCTAATTATTGTAATATATCGTTTTTAGTCAATCTTTGAAAAGATGAATAATGTCCAGCACAAAGGGATGGATCTTCCACCCCCACCTAAGGGACAAAAAGCTACTATTGAGAAAATCTATCAGAAGAAATCTCAATTGGAGCACATACTTCTGCGACCAGACACTTATATTGGTTCAGTTGAACGTACGACGGAAACAATGTGGGTCTTTGACAAGGAAAAAGAGTGCATGGTGCAGAAAGAACTAACTTTTGTGCCAGGTAGGTATATGTTTAGTAGCCTTTTTTTATATGTTTTCAAATAAATGAGTGATATATATTTTTGTCTTTTAAACTGCAATCAATTTCTGAGAAGGATAGGTAAAAAACACTGTTTTTTTTAATTGAATTCTGACATACCTCCTTCGCTTCATTGACATAATCATTTTATGCAGTTCACTAATTTTGGACTTTTAAAATTTGACTCCCCTTCAGTATGTTACTTATTCTTTCTTAATAAAATTTTTAGGGCTGACTCATTACATACATTTGACTTATAAATTATTTTTATTAGTCTGTTTTCACTTACTCTTTCCAGGTGGTTAAATTTTGTAATTAATGGTAATATTTCAATTTTGTAGGTTTGTACAAAATATTTGACGAAATCTTGGTGAATGCTGCTGATAATAAACAAAGAGATCCAAAAATGGACTGCATTAAAATTGACATTAATCAGGACCAAAATGTTATATCAATTTACAACAATGGTTGTGGTATTCCTGTTGTAATGCATAAGGAAGAAAAGATGTTTGTGCCAACGATGATTTTTGGTCATCTTCTCACCTCATCCAATTATAATGATGAAGAAGAGAAAGTCACTGGTGGTAGGAACGGTTATGGTGCCAAACTATGTAACATATTTTCAACAAAATTTACCATAGAGACTGCATCAAGGCAATATAAGAAACATTTCAAACAAACGTGGGGTTCTAATATGTCAAAAGCTTCAGAGCCCAAGATTAAAGAAGCAGGTAAAGATGATGACTTCACAAAAGTAACATTCAGTCCTGACTTGGCTAAATTTAAAATGGAAAAACTTGAGGATGACATAGTTTCTCTGATGTCCAGAAGAGCATATGACGTAGCAGCATCAACGCAAGGTGTTAAAGTGTATTTGAATGGAGAAAGGTTAAAAATTAATAAATACAAAGATTATGTAGATTTATACATAAAAGGCAAAGAAGATGAAAATGGTCAGCCTTTGAAGGTTGTATATGAAAAAGTGAATGACCGCTGGGAGGTCGCACTTACCCTCTCTGATAGAGGTTTTCAACAAGTTTCTTTTGTAAATTCCATCGCTACAACAAAAGGTGGTAAACATGTTGACTCAGTGTCAGATAGTATAATAAAAAATGTACTTGAAGTTTTAAAAAAGAAAAATAAAGGCGGAGTTAATATTAAACCTCATCAAGTGAAAAATCACATGTGGATTTTTATTAATTGTCTTATTGTTAACCCAACCTTTGATTCCCAAACTAAAGAGAACATGACTCTCCAAGCCAAAAGTTTTGGCTCAAAATGCAATTTTTCAGAGAAATTTATTACATCAGTGTCGAAAAGTGGTTTAGTTGAAGCAGTTTTAACATGGGCCAAATTTAAAGCTCAAACCGAACTTGTGAAAGCTTCTGGAAAGAAACAGAGTAAACTTAAGGGAATACCAAAATTGGAAGATGCTAATGATGCTGGTACAAAGAATGCACATCTCTGTACTTTGATTTTAACTGAGGGAGATTCAGCAAAGACCTTGGCTGTTTCTGGACTCAGTGTAGTTGGACGAGATCATTATGGAGTATTTCCATTAAAAGGGAAACCTTTGAATGTTAGAGATGCATCACATAAGCAAGTGCTTGAGAATGCCGAAATCAACAACTTGATCAAAATCATTGGATTGCAATACAAAAAAAAATATAATTCGGTAGATGATTTAAAGAGTCTTAGATATGGGAAAGTGATGATAATGGCTGATCAAGATCAGGACGGATCCCATATAAAAGGTTTGATTATAAACTTTATACACCATAATTGGCCAGAACTGTTAAAGTTGCCATTTTTAGAAGAATTCATAACACCTATAGTAAAAGCAACTAAAAAAGACAAAGAAATCTCTTTCTATTCATTACCTGAATTTGAAGAATGGAAACGTGACACAGATAATCATCATACATATAATATCAAATACTACAAAGGTTTGGGTACCTCCACATCTAAGGAGGCTAAAGAATATTTCCAGAATATGGAACGGCATAGGATTAGATTCAAGTATAGTGGTCCCACTGATGATCATCACATTGAGCTGGCTTTTTCTAAGAAAGGTGCTGATCAGCGCAAGGAGTGGTTGACCAATCATATGGATGAGGTAAAGAGAAGGAAAGAGATCGGCCTTCCTGAAAGATATCTTTACACAAAAGAAACTAAAACTGTTACTTACTCTGACTTTGTAAATCTAGAATTAGTTCTGTTTTCAAACGGGGATAATATTAGGTAAGTTATTTGAGGGTATATATGTATGAATGTTTATTTTTGTTTAAAAGTCTGGGTATTTATAAAGACCACATTATCTTCAGTTTCTCTAAAAGAATCAAGAACTTTATTTAAAATAATTACCATTCAGTTTGTCATTTTAGGTCAATCCCATCAATGGTTGATGGGTTGAAGCCTGGTCAAAGAAAAGTTATATTTACTTGTATAAAACGTAATGATAAAAGAGAAGTCAAAGTTGCACAACTAGCTGGTTCAGTTGCTGAACATTCCGCCTATCATCACGGTAAGTTTAATGCTTCACTGATAACTAAAAAATTTGATACATAAATAGATTTGTATATCCAACTGATTCAATAGGAATATATATGAAAACATTTTCCAAAATTTACTAAGTGTAATTGTTATGCAAATTTTCTTAGATCAGATAAAATACTCAGCTAGTTCTAGCCAACCTCCCGAGGTTGCCAATGTGGAGTAGTTATTTAAAAAATCACACTTGTTATATTGTTTCTTTATTAATTTTGTCACGATATTAATAAAACAATTTTTATGTAGTTCTTAGATCTCAGTTTGTCAAAAATATTTAATAAGTAGTAATGGTTTGGTGCACCTTGAAGTATTTTTAAGAATTCTCTTCAAATGTTATTGTTGAGAGACCAAAATCACAATTTATATTTCGAATTTCAAGTTTTTCTGTTGGCCAACTCTTTGATATCGATATTAGATATTAATAAAATGCAATTTAAGCTTTTATTAAATCAATTATTGCTTAAACATAGATTATGACTTGTGGGTATGTTTTGAGATGATTGTGTTTTTTTTTGGTTTGTCTTCAGATAATAAAATGTGAGATACTATGAGTCAGAATTTGCATTTTGCTTGTACATATAAAAGGTATTCAATATTTTGTTTTTCCCTGCCAAATATTGATTTGGTAAGCCAAATATTAATAAATTTTATTTATTCCTTCCAATAACACGACAAGTCTTGTTATATTAAAGAATAAATAAAAACTGGCCAAGAGAATATCAGACCATGCTCATTGTAGGGCTCCAAAGCCATTATTGCAAAGAAATGCACTACAGATGAAAAAAATATATTGTTACACTTTTTCTGTTTCACGCACAGAATAGATATAAGCACTTAAGTCGCCTATGACTAGAAAAATAAGTAGGTATGTTGATTATTACTATTAAACTAGTGTAAACTAAAGTGCATTAGCAAAATAGCATATCTACATCCTTTGGTGAGAAACGCAGTTTTTTGGCAATAACTCAAGAGTAGTATATCCAATTATGTCCAAAATAATTTTCGTTGAAAGTATTTATTAAATGTTACCTTTGTTATTTTTTTCATGTTTTTTGGACATATGGTTTAAAAAATAGAGGAATGAATACAATTTTTGTAACTTTCGGAACGATTATATCTGGAATTATTCATATAATCAGAAAAATTACTTGTAAATCTTAGTGTTTATAAAAGAACTGTTGAAATATATGCCACTTGTTGATGTTTGTTGAAAAAAAACTTTTTCAGCTTCTGTTACATGTATAGTGTGCCGACTCTTAGAAATATCTACTTCTGTTATTTAACCACCAAACTAAGTAGCAGCTTATACAAGATCTCTATACTATAAATTTCATCAATGTAGGTCTTGTAGTTTTAAATAAAATTTCTGTGATATATGGACAGACGGATGGATGAACGAACAAACGAAATTGTAAGGGTTTCCTTTTTACAATTTTAGCTCAGAACCCTCAAAAAAAGGGGCTTTCTTCAAAACTTCATTGTACGATCATGTCTAATAACATTAGTGAAATTTCTTACTAATGAAACAAACTAGAAATAAAATGAAATTTCTTCAAAGGCGCGCATTTTATGTGCGTCATACTCACTCTTTATTGTCTTTTAGGTGAACAATCGCTGTGTATGACGATCGTAAACCTCGCTCAAAACTATGTCGGTTCTAACAATATTAATCTATTGGAGCCTCGTGGTCAGTTCGGCACACGGCTGTCGGGTGGCAAGGACTCGGCCAGCCCTCGTTATATCTTCACCATTATGTCGCCGCTGACCAGACTTATATTTCATCCCCATGATGATCCACTACTTGTTGTGAGTGTTACTTATAACTTTTTTTTTTTTTCAACATTTTTATTTAAATAATATTTTCAATTGAAAGGTGGATGTAACAAAATAATGTTAACTTTCAATAGTAATCTGTTTATTGATATATAACGAATAAAAATCAGACAAACACTCAAACATGTAAAAAGCCTATCTTAAAAATGTAATAGTAATACATGTTTAATATCAATGTTTTTTTAGGTCTATTATCCCTGTATTTTATAGTAATATTGTCCAATATACTCCAGCATGTAATGAATTCAGACATTGTGTGTATAGCAAAGACTATTTATATATTAATAAGAACTCGTTCAGAAATCACAATGCTTGCTATATTCTTGTTTGTTCATGTATTATTTTACCTTTAAATGTTGATAGTGTTGTTTGAATAATGTGTGAGATTTAATTTAATAAGAATATACACACAATTTACGCAGATTAATACGTTGACGTAATTATTTTAAATATCTCTAATATCATTAATTGGAAATTATTGGATCAGTTATTAATTTTAATTTGGTGTATTATAGCATGAGTTCGAAGACAATCAGAAAATTGAACCTATCCACTATATTCCTATTATTCCAATGGTGTTAGTAAATGGAACAGAAGGTATTGGCACTGGCTGGTCCACCAAGATACCTAATTACAATCCTAGGGATATTGTTGCAAATATCAGGTATGTATCATTATTCATACAAGACCATTTTCTTATCCCTTAGCATAAGTATTAAATTGTATCAATCCTAAACAAGTAAGGTAAACTAAAGCAAATTATCGCGCAAACTATACACATCAATATTACTTGCGGACTCGTAGGCTCTTGACTGTCAGGGTATTTCACTATAAAGTCTAAGAGCCGCAGCAATGTTATTTCTGTAAACTTCCTAACAATAAATCATGTTTGCACATTCAATAGCAGTGAAAGACATTGTTATTAAATACTTAAATATTAATCATAATCATTGTTTGAATCTTAGATTGAATATCGTAAATTTAATACTTATATTACAACTATAATCTAATAATACTATTACCATATCATTACAAAAACTATCTCTATCATAAAAAAAAATGAAAAACAGCGAATAGATAAAATACCTATCTTTAATGAATGTTCGATGACCGCACGCGGCTGTGCGACGCGGAAGACTGAAGGTCGTGCTTCGCGCTTGGTAATGTACAACTGGGGGACGCGGCCTTACGCCCGATCGTTAGTGGTTGCTATGTTTGTGATGTCATTAATTTTTAGCACATGTTATTTGTCTCAGAGACAACTACTTCAATGACTATGGTTTCTTTGGCAAAGTTGTTCTAAAAAAGAAGGCGATTATAAATATTAGTAGAAAAATGCATGACATGAAAATGTATTCCATATAGTATAATTCATGAAATTGTCTGTTTGTAATATTACCTTAAAGTTCGACTTGCATTGCATATTTCTCTTTGCCTTATATATGTAATTTCACTGAATTTAAAATTGTGTACACAAAAAACATGTTTATTATGTGATTCATAGGCGAATGCTTGACGGTGAAGAACCAAAGCCCATGCATCCTTGGTATAAGAATTTTCGTGGGACTATTGAAGGTTTTGGTGATAAATATGTTATCTCAGGAGAAGCTGCTGTATTACCTAATGACAAGATTGAGATTACAGAATTACCAGTTGGCTCATGGACTCAAAATTATAAGGAGAATGTACTGGAGCCGATGTTAGGAACAGACAAAGTGAAACCGATCATATCTGAATACAGGGTAAATTATGTTCTTTATTGTCACAAGTTATGAATTACAAATACTATTTTCAATGTGTCTAAAGTAATATTTAAGTTGTTACTCATTAACTCAAAATTTGTGTGTCTTGAAAAAGTTTGGTTTATAAAAGATAATATTGGGTAAATTAAATACTAAGATATTATCACAAAACAGTATTTTGATAATAAGCTTTGTTTGTTCAATTATGATGTATACACTCTTATAATTATGGTGAAATTGAAGAAATGATCTATTTCTGTTTCTAAATTTGGTACTATTCCCTGTGTACTATGTACTAAAATGATGTGATTTATAAAGAGAAACTATTAATCTATTTTTGACAGGAATATAATACGGATACCACAGTAAGGTTTGTGATCACCTTATTGCCTGGCAAACTGGGCGAGGTGGAAGCGGAGGGCATACACAAGGTGTTCAAGCTGCAAACAACCATATCCATGACTTGTATGAATGCTTTTGACCGCAACGCTTGCCTTAAAAAGTAAATACTTTATAAGTGGTTTGTTATGATGCAAAAATATTTAATGATTTTAGTTTTAGTAAAACATTTTCATATGACATTGTTTGCTATGTTAATGCACTTATAATAATGCCTTATATTGTTAGCACTTAAGTTACTGATTCAATTTTAAATAATATTTTTTTACAATACTATGGTTGATTTTTAAATCTGAATTGTGTAAAAAAATAATACTGTAGTCAATCAAACCATAGATGCATATTATCTTGCTTTTACAGCCAATTGCATTAACTTCAAGAAACACCTAAGGAGATGTATAAATATTTGGGTGATAACTGTAGTTGAAAATTCATAATACTAAATATAATAGTAGAGTAGCTTTGTAGCTTGGCAATTTGTAGCTTTGTAGAGTAACTTTGTAGCTTGGCAATTATATTTCATGAACGATTTTTTGCAGGCAAGCCTATAATATTGGCTTTGTAATTAAAATATCTTACCTATGATATCAATTTCGATTGGTTAATAAATCGGTGTAGTTACCTATATTGACTTACCTGTTTGAATTTGCTTGCCAGGTAGCCATGAACAGAAATAAGTAGGCAAGCCTACCTAGGCATACTCTGTGTGTTAAAAAGTATCAGTTGAGATGAAATTTAATCGATTATCAAAACAGTGAAGGTGATGAAAAAAAAAATGGATTAAAATTAATTAAATTAAAAATAGCTATGAACAATTTTCGATAGGCAAGTCATCAAAGGCATATTTGTTTATAAATTATATTTGATAAACAATATGTCTCATCGAGTTATTAGATCGGTGAAGGTCGATCTCCCACCGGCTCTTAGACTATAAGCATTGCCTAATTTCGTTAAGCATATCCTAATTTTGTACCTCAAATTTTCGCTGCCTAAACGACCCTATTTAAAGAACCTCTAAATGAAACCCTAACCTATTTTCATTTATAAAAAGTGAATCTTCAGCGCCTATATATATTTTATTTTTTGATTAATTTAGATGATTTGAATGTTAATGATTGGATGCGCATAGTAGGGTTGTATTATGCGCATCCATGCTTTGACCTTGATGATAAATATAACTATTTAAAATCATGGTATTAAATTATTTTTTTATTTTATTACATAAATCTGTGTTTCTGACAACTAACTTGCATGACAAAACGCAATTGACACGAATCACCGCAAGTGGCGCGTGCAAGCTGCGCTGGCGCCGTCTACGGCCGAAAGCACAACGAGTCGATGCTTATGAGTCATTATATAAAGCGGTCGACTCGTGAGCGTATACACACAGTAAAAATGTGTCTGTGTATGTGAAAATATGTAGGCGAGTTATGATTTTGAAAGCAGAGCTTTTTTGCGCGTTCCCCTCCGTTTCGTTGTATTGCAATTAAAAAAATTTTTTTTACCAATTTGTTATATAAACAACAAAATTTGAGGTCATACATAAATTATAAGGTTTTTGACCCAACCCGTTGTTATGGGTGGTCACACATAAATGAAAACAGTAGTTTTTACATTTTTTTTTTGTTCCAAAATACTTTCAATATTGGGTAAAACAAAAGACAAACCTTTTTGTTTTGGTATTTCGGATTTGACGTCACAAAGCTTTTGACCTGCTCCTTGTCGCGCATTGTCACATTTTGTTGACCCCCCAACGTGTGAGGTAATTTATGGATGGCCTCTTTTCTTTTTATTTATTCTCTTTTTTGTAAATACTTAAACATAATTCATAGAAATACTCTGACTCTATACAAAATTTTATTTTTAATCAAACAAATTGTCTTGTGTGGAAATCGAACTCAAGCCCCCAGTTCAGCAAATAGGGTCACTACCAACTACATCAATAGGGCAGACAAGGTGACAATGTTCAACAGTATTACAAGTATTAGCATGTACTGCGATATTATAGACAATTTTTTGAATTAATATTGTATTAGCTATAAAAATTTAAAAGACTGAAGTTTCTTAACCTTAAACTTCCTATTGTATTAATTGTCCAAAAGAATCTGTCGCATAGAGTCGAGTAGGGTGGGTTGCCACCATCGGCAGGCTACCAACTGAAACAATTGTAAAACTGGGAAAATGTTATTGTCATGCATACCCTGTTCAAAATTTTCGTACGCCCCTGCTAATGTTTAGAATTTTTTAAAGATTTATGTAAAGTATGTCGAAAGTATTACTTTTACAAGCTTTGAATAAAATGGGGGAAAAACCGAAATTCAATAGAAACTAGTAAAAAAATTTTTTTTTTCTCTCATCCTCTGCTACTGGAAATATACAGATATCTATATTGAATAAGTATAGGTTAATGCTTAATTGTCTTTTTGAGTAAATACAGAATAAACCTATTGTATAATCAAAAAAGTTTATAGTTAAATGAACAAAATCATGAATAAAACTATCCTAACAAGTCAATTCTCGACTGAGGCTTTGCCTAGTATAGTGATGTTAATGTAAATTAAATTCTTAAGCATGTCCTAATGTAGGAATTGCTTAACTAGGAGATTACCTACTATATACATAGTTAGTGCTATTGGCTGTTACTCAACTGGTGTTGTGAAGTAGTATGATGTTAATATATAAAATATGCAATAACTTGGACTTAATATTTGTAAACATAAATTTAACTATAAAAACAATGTTGTGAATTGTGTTTATGTACCCTATACAATTAATATATTTATTATATTTTAGGTATGATAAAGTTGAAGAGATTCTCAGAGAGTTTTATGAATTTCGTCTCAAGTATTATACAAGACGCAAAGAATATTTGGAGGGCCAATTACAAGCAGAAGCAGATAAACTGAGTAATCAAGCAAGATTCATTTTAGAAAAATGTGACAAAGGGCTAGTAGTTGAGAACAAAAAAAGAAAAGTCATGGTTGAAGAGTTGATGAAGAGAGGTGAGTTGTAAGCAGGTAAAAAGAAAATGAAAGAAAAATCAAAAAATTAAAATATGTTTTTTAAAATATATATGCAGATATGGTCTTTTTGAAAAATTTATGGGCATTGCTGAACACAATCCAAATATATAGATCCTCCTACTCACTATATATGGATTATAAATGTTATTTTAAGTTTTGTTTGTCTGCAGTGATATTATATTACATAGATATACATCAATAGCTACTACAATCGGGACTTTTAAATTGATATACAATACACCAAGAGCTCCTAGTATTAAATTCATTTATGAAGTTCAGTGCATATTGCGGCTATTTTATTTACTATTGATAATGGCTGAAATGCACTGCATTTTATAAATGGTCACCAGTTGCTGAGTTATACAATATTCAATGTGACTTGGTGGTATTTCATAATTAGCATTATAAATCGCGCGCAGATGACGCGGGCGATGGTAATTAAGAAAATTTTATTATTATAAAGCAATTAATATCACAACAAAATGATGTAACAGTGAAAAGTAAGAACAATAATTTGAAATGGACAGACACAATTGAAATGCAATAATCAAAATTAAAAGCGACATTTCTGGATGGATGAATGGATGGCATAATCGAAATGTACTCATAAAATAATTAAAATGATAAGTAATATTTGAAATTGACCGACGACATATGACGTGTGGCTGGCACGGGTGACTGCTGCTACTGGAATTATATTAACACCAGAAAAAATGACACAACTTATATAATCATTTTAAGGACAAGCAATATTTCATATCGAATGACTGCCATGATCAAACAATGCTCACACTCATGCACTGGCATTGTTTAGGTCAGGAGCTTGTTTTATTATACTACAAATAACACTACAATGACAAATATGCAATATTGAAAATAAAATGTAGCAGAATTTTAAAAATTTATGAATTTTAACAACATTCCAAGCATGATGACAGTATGCCCACCGCTATTCAAGGCCAGGTCGTAAAACGAAGGTCATTGGCGCTCTCGATGCTGAATAGTATCAAACAACTAGACAAAACTGTACCATGTGTAATTACGGTATAATTTTATCAATACTCAACTGCTAAATCCAAATTTAGGGCTTCGAGCTCCAGTACATAGAGTTATAAAATATATGTGCTTTTCTTTATTCAAAAATAGAACTTGTCGTAAAGGCTTTCTGGCAGGATATGGGCAACCTGCTTAAGCAGGTATGATGCTAAGCCAGTGATCTTATGAGACCATAATGAGTAAATGTATTTTTATTAAAATGAATAATAATAGTGAAGTACCATTCATCTTAATGTACTTTGAAATATCACACTTCTTTCCAGTTAAATATTTTGCTAAATTGTTTCACTAAATAGTAATAAAATTGCGAACTACAAATAAGTATAATAAATTTAAAAAAAAAAGTAATTAGCCCTCCAATAAATAATTGAATAAAACATTGCATGTTTACATTGAAAATTTGAGGCTGTTTTGTTCATAGATTCTAAGAATTATAATTGGTCATCAAAATTTCTATTTATGGCTTTTAATTATAAATGACATGTTTATTTCTTTGTTTATAACTAATTATTGCAAAAATCTTTGCTGCAGCTTTTTAATAATCAGTATTTTAACAAATTTGTAATAAATAGTGTTTTGTAGTGTTTCATCTCAGAGTAAACTGTATATACTTATTTTCTTTTTAGTGTTTACTTTTTCGTGTTATTGATTCTGTCCGGAACCATGTAGTAAATTTTAACAATAATGGTAATATAGTGTCTACTATATACTAATGAATGTTTTATGCGGGTTAATTACATCTGTTTCAATTCATTTAGGTTATGCACCTGATCCAATAGCCGAATGGAAGAAGCGAGCAGCTAAAATGCAAGGTCTGACTGCTTTAGAAGATGATGCGGTCGAAGAGAGTGAAGATGAGCCAGAACCCGAAGACAATAAGGGGAAACCCATTGATCCTGGTAAGAAAGTTTTGTCAATATGTTTCAGACTATAGTCAATATGATGAGTTATTAGATTTGAAAACTAGTGGCTTTTGTAGCTATTTGTCAATTTTTATCAAATAGCTTTTATTAACAGCCAAAAATATTTACAAGGTCTTTTAGCTAGATTCATATTTCTATAAATATGTATAAATTACATTGTAAATAGAATATGTAACATAAGAAAAACATTATAGATTCACATTTTTATCTGTAATAAGATACAGTAGAACCTCGATAGGTTAAAGTCCAAGGGAACACACAAAATATTTTAAGTTATAGAGGTTTTGAGTTATCAAGGGTCTATGTTAGGGATAGGTTAATATAGAGGTAGGTATGTACATATGTATGTATGTACCCTTGTTCCACCCTTTATCAGTGTATGTGAGAGTTGTTAGTTTTCTTTTTGAACTCATTTTAAGCCTGTTTTATCCCACAGTAAGTAAAGCGATGTTTCCAGGACAATCATCAAAAACTTATGATCCAAGGCTTACTTAAGTCTTAAGGCTAACTGCCGCAAAGCTTTAAAGAATTTCGAAGAAGCAAACAATAGGTGACATATGTATTGATTACGTTAACAATTTAACTAGTGAACACGTGCAAGCAATAAATACCTAAACCTTTTGTTTTGCACACTCTTTCAAAAAGACTCATTGACAAACAATTTTATGTTTTAGAGGTTGTGGAAACATTTCTTTAAGTTACTGAGGGCCAATACAGAGATTACTTATTTAAGTTATAGAGGTTGCGTATTTTAAGTTATAGAGGTTTTGGGCTTTGATGGGAAGGGAACATATTATTTTTTAAAGTTATAGAGGTTTTTAAGTTACCGTGGTTTGACTTATCGAGGTTCTACTGTATTAAAAATCACACTATATAGTAAAAAAGTGAAAAGAATTTTACTGTACTTGTCAATAGATCCTTGCATATCTAGAAAACAAATAGCCAGTTTTTTGTATGGAAGTTATAATTAAGAAAATTGATATGACATGTAAGAGATAGAGACAAAAACCAATAAATGCTTAGCACATGTAGGAGTTAAAATTTTCTGTCTTTATATTTCCCCTGTACCATATTAATTTTTATAAACTGTTGATATACATAGTTTTGTTTTTTTTACAGAAAAAGCTTTTCAGCAATTGAAAGAAGTTAAGAAATATAACTACCTGTTAGGTATGTCCATGTGGATGTTAACCAAGGAAAAGAAAGATGAACTTTTAAAACAAAGAGACCAAAAACTGGCAGAGCTCAGCGCGCTCAAGTTAGTATATTGTGCAAATAGAATAATTCAATAATCACAACCTAATGAGATTTAGAATCGTCATAATTGATTTACTCCAAACAGTAGATCCAGTCTAGACTTCATCTCAATATACATTAAATCGATGTGATGTCCATTTGTCCAATACAGGAACTCTGCTGGATATTCATTTTACACAAATATACATATATAGAGCACTTTTTTCCTTTGATATCCACAAGTCGAATGGTCTTGATGGTATACCTTCCATTGTGTTTAGAATATGCGCTCTTAAGTTGACACCAGTTTTGACGCGCCTGCTTCGACTCTTATATTCTTGATATAGTCTTAAAATCTTGGAAGACTGCTTTATTACATCCATAACAAAGGCGAACGCTCACATTTGTAATTATATACCTACCGCAAACATTTCCTTACTCTCTAATAGAATGAAATCCATTATCAACCACCAGCTTTTGGATTACTTTGAGGAACACCAGCTGATTAATGATCACCAGTATGGTTTTTGAAGTCCTGAAAATGCCCACTCTGTTGGTCTTCCTCATCACTATATTGATTCATTGTTGGGCAGAAGTAATAGGGACGAAGCATTAAGGTTGCAATTACGGTATACGCTCAGATCTTACGCTCATAAATGCCGGTGTATTTCAGGGCTTAGAACTGTCCCCTATGCTGTTCATTCTACATATTAATAATTTGCAAGTCAGTACTGTTTCTTGCTGTCGACATTGTGGACACTTTGTACCTCCGTCACACTAATATTTCTCAGAACTGTGTTAATGAGTATCAAAACCAAATTGTGTCTGATATTGAAACAGCTTTATAACAAGTTTTGGAATGGGGTGAATTTAACCTTGTCAAATTCAATACCCGGAAGATACAACTTTGCCCATTTATCGCAAAAAAATCTTTCTCCTCTCTTTAGAAGCACTCCCTTTAATGCCACACCGAGTAGTAGGATCCTTGGTGTTGACACATCGAGCAGCGTTAAGTTTTGCAACCATCTAGAGAGCAAAGTAAAATATGTTTCTAAAAAGCTTGGGGTATTCAACATAACGTGACAGTACTTCAAGCCGGTTCATTGTCTGTTATTTTATAAAACAAATCAGACCACATTTATTCTAGTAAGGCATAGATTCGACCTCATCTGGTGTACTGTTGTCACATCTGGGCAGAGGTGTCCCAATATAGATTTTCGCCTCCAAACAGCATAGACAAGCATCTCGATTCGTTGGCAACCATGTAGTATCTGTCCAACTCAACTAACTACATTCTCATAGAGATATAGCATCCCTGTGCATGCTCTATCGCAAATATTACAGGAAGTGTTCTGAAGAACCTCAACTTTTTTCGGGCTGCTTATTTTCGTCATCATTTAGCTCGCCGAAAATACCATCATCACAATCATGATAGTTGACATTCTATCATTGTATGTTCTATGCGCAATTTTCTATCACGTACGGTAAAACTGATTGATGAATGAATTAATAACGAATGATTTACCATCGGCTGTATTCCGAGTGGACTACAAGCGGGTCTCCAAGAAAAGAGCGTATCCTTTTTTGAAAGGCCAGTACCGCACTCGTGATTCCTCTAGCGTTGCAGGTGTCGATGGTCGTCGGTGACCGTCTACTTTCTGGTAGCCCGCATTGTCGTTTTTCCTTTAAAAATCTCATAAAAAATTTGAGGTTAAGCATACAACATAATTAGATATTGTAGATATTATTTTCAATTTAAAAATTACTTACTGTAATGTAAAAATAATTTTAGTAAATTGTAAAAAAATTTCATGGCATTTTTTTTTATCCATACAAGCAAGATATTTTCCTTCTAGTCTATCTAAGGATTAATGATTTCTGAATTTAATTAGTGTATTGATTATTCGTAAATAATTTTCAAAGTAGCCACTTAAATTCATTGAACACACCATCCTTTTTATTTAAAATTATTAATTAGATATACATGTGTTAAATATTTTTTGAAAATAATAGCTTATTAAAAACACTCAAGTTTAATTTTAATGACTAGAAGATGTTAATTTTTCATCACTTACATACATAAATCATTGAAAAACTGTTGATTGTAACACAAATAGTCAGCATTACATTTCTTCTAAACTCCATTTTGGATCGACGAGGTATGCTTCCAACATCAAATTGCATGTATTAATAATAAAAGATTCACAGGTCTAGGTTTACTGAAAATTTTGTTCTTTATAAGAATCTTTTTTTGACCATAGCTTTATAATTTTTGATATATGAGAGAAAAACGGAAAGTCTTATTTTTACTCCTTTATAACTTTTACATTTGTCTTATGATGTATGTGATTGTTTACTGTGCACAATTTTTTTTGTTATTCGGAATGAGTTCTGATATCAGTTGCATGTTCATTAATATTGATAGTGTTTCTTACATTTTCAACATGTTAACCCAACTAGAACATAATTTATTATACCTGTGTCAACATATTTAATTATTGTATAGCATACACATATAGATGATTAGAAATTTGATCTTTGCGTTTCAATAATTATTCTTTAGAATATGTTCCAAGGACTACATATCATTACTGATTTTAGAGACTATTTAGCTGTTTCATTTTTTAACTTTGTCAATGACACATGTAATAAATTGTAAAATTTATATTCATATTTAGATATATAAAATGTTAAACTGGAAAAAAGCTTCAAACGACATCATAAGAAATCTATTTTTTCATATTGGATTGTTTTGTTTATTTTCATTCTGTTTATTTTTATTCTGTCAGTGTTTTTATTCCTTAAAAAAAATTAAGTATTGATATTTCACAGAGCAAAAACTCCAACGATGCTTTGGCGTGAAGATTTGGATGCTTTTCTTCATAAATTGGAAGAAGTTGAAGAAAAAGAGCGACAGGATGAGCTCAGCGTCTCTAAAAAACAATCAAAAGCACTTGTATGTACATTTGTATATGTAATATATATTTTTAAGCAGCTGTTCTTTATTGCAAGTTTAATAATTATTTTCTTTTGATTCTAATCTCTTGTTTAACCTATTAATTTATATGAGATTTATTCTGAATTTTTATGCTGCTATTAGATGGCGATGATAAAGGTATTGTACATGCATGTTATTTAATTGAGATACATTTTTAAATAAAGAAACCATTTGATTTGCGAGATGAACTCCTTTGTGAGATTTGTAATTGCATCAAGATTAAAATAAATGACTATTTATTCATATAAATAATTAAATTTAAAATAATCTAGCTACAAATACATTTTTAAATGGCAGGTACCCACTGTATCAAAATCCACACATACACTTATAAGGTCTTGTGATCGGATTTGAGAATTATACTAAACGTGCCAAAAACTTCAGAATAGTTTTTTTAGGTTAGAGTTAATAACTAAACATGTCAGAACATGTTGTTTTAACTTTACAATTGGCAGTTGACATTGAAATGACAGATATGGCCACTTTTAGCCTGAATGAAAAGTAGTGTACAAGAAATAAGAATTATTCAATAAATATTATAGGTAGGATTTTAATTAATATTATACATTTACAATGTTTTGTATTCACTTTCTATATCATGAAGATACATCTATATTTTTACTGCTATATAAATCTAGATTCTTCCTATTCGCACAATTTTTCCATTCAATTTTGTTTGTCTGTCTGTATCTCCTTTTATAACTTAAGAATGGTTTGATTGATCTTGACGAAAATTTATATATAGTATGAACATGTGATTTCACAAATGATAGACTATTGTGCCTTGTTTGAATATTCTTTTATATATTAAGAATGGTTTGATTGATCTTGAAAATTGGTATACAGTAGGAACATGTGATCGTGCAAATTATAGGGTATTGTGTCTTGTTTGAATATTCTTTTATAACTTGAGAATGATTTGATCGTTCTGGATGAAAGTTGGTATACAGTAGGGACATGTGATCGTATAAATTATGGGCTATTGTGTCTTGTTTGAATATACTTTTATAACTTAAGAATTTGTGAGCTATTGTGTCTTGTTTGAATATTCTATTATAACTTGGGAATGATTTGATCGATCTTGATGAAAATTGGTATACAGTAAGAACATGTGATTGAGCAAATTATAGACTATTGTGTCTTGTTTGGATATTCTATTATAAATTAAGAACGGTTTGAATATTCTTTTATAAATTAAGAATGGTTTGATCGATCTTGATGGAAATTGGTATACAGTAAGAACATGTGATCGTGCAAATTATAGGCTATTGTTTCTTGTTTAAAGATTCTATTGAAACTTAAGAATAATTTGAATTAAAATTATATGCAAATATAATTTAAATTAAAATACAATGAACTGAAATACATAGAAAAGTAATTTTAGCAATGACTGTTTATATATGATCCCAATATTCCTGCGATATCATTCACACCCCTACATCCCCCCTCCCCCACTTCTTAAAAACAAATGCATATAAAAACCTAGAAATCAAACCGTTCTTAATTTATAATAGAATATTCAAACAAGAAACAATAGCCTATAATTTGCATGATCACATGTTCTTACTGAATACCAATTTTCATGAAGATCGGTCAAACCGTTCTTAATTTATAATAGAATATTCAAACAAGATACAATAGCCTATCATTTGCATGATCACATGCTCTTACTGTATACCAATTTTCATAAAGATCAGTCAAACCGTTCTTAATTTATAATGGAATATTCAAACAAGACACAATAACCTATAATTTGCATGATCACATGTTCTTACTGTATACCAATTTTCATCAAGATCTATCAAATCATTTTGAAGTTATAAAAGAATATTCTAATAAGACACAATAGCCTATAATTTGCACAATCACATGTTCTTACTGTATACGAATTTTCATCAAGATCTATCAAATCATTTTGAAGTTATAAAAGAATATTCTAATAAGACAATAGCCTATAATTTGCGCGATCACATGTTCTTGCTGTATACCAATTTTCATCAAGATATATCAAATCATTCTTAAGTTATAAAAGAATATTCAAACAAGACACAATAGCCTGTAATTTGCACGATCACATATTCTTAGTGTATACCAATTTTCATCAAGATATATCAAATCATTCTTAAGTTATAAAAGAATATTCAAACAAGACACAATAGCCTGTAATTTGCACGATCACATATTCTTAGTGTATACCAATTTTCATCAAGATCTATCAAATCATTTTGAAGTTATAAAAGAATATTCAAACAAGACACAATAGCCTATAATTTGCTCGATCACATGTTCTTCTCGGAAACCATTTCATACCAATATCTCCCTAAAGTCTTGATGGATAAAGTACCACATATAATTAAGTTTATATGAAACCTTGAGGTTTATATGGGCTATTTGTATTTGTCTGGAGTTTTTTTAAATCTAATGATGTACTAAATATTACTATATTTTATATTTAAATTACTATTGGATTACTGGTTTCAGACTGCTAAAGGTAAGAACAGAAAATCTTTGTTGGATATTATGCCATCAGACAACGGTAGAAGGATAGAACCCAAGATTTCAGAAGACTTAATGAAAAGGATACAGGCTGCAGAAAAGGCAAAAACCAGAAAAGAAATCAAGAAGGAGTATGATCCTGTATGTATATTTTTTTCAATTACATATTTTTTTTATGAAAACATTACAAAAAATTATTGTGTTTATTTCAATAGATGGGGTTGTTCTCATGCAAGACCAATTGTAATTGATTTCATAAAATTATTGTTCAAGAAGTCTGTAAATATTTTTTCTACTATTTAGAATGTCTACAAGTCATTCTAAATATTCTATGAATGTAGTATACTACATTTTGTTAATACAGTGACATGTAAAATTAATTAATAATGTATACAATAGGGGTCTTTTTACAATAATTAGGGATATGATATATATTTCATGTAAAATTTTTATTACAATAAAACAACAATTAATAGTTAATTAAAAAAAGTATCAGCTATTAGTTATTATTGAATACTAAATTCATTTTGTATTTGTTATAACACATTTGTTTTCAACTTTATAATTATTTACTAGAGGAACTATTTCCATTGTATTAAATGATATCATAATGTAAAAACAATGATATCAAAACTGGATTATCAATCATGTATACATAGATGTGAAACATAAATATCGAACATGTTTATGTTTCACATCTATGTATACATGATTGATAATCCACTAAATGATTGGATAACTCATGATTGATAAACCATCTATTAAACCTTGGCCTTTTTTGTATATGAATATTTATAAGCCATTGAAAAAACCAATGTATATATACAAATCAGAACAGCACATAAGTCGGTTTATTTGCATTCTATTTTGTGATGTAGTGGCAATAGATATTGTATTCCGATAGGATTATTTGGAAAATATGGTTTTATGATTTTTTATAGGATGATCCCATAGGAGCAAGTCCGCCGAGTGGAGAAAAGAAGGTGAAGGCGCCGCGCGTTAAGAAGGAGAAAGTAGAAAAAGATAAAGGCGACGGTTTGAAACAGACCAAACTCGCATTTAAGAAGGAAGCCAAGAAGGTTTTATTATTAGCATAATTTGATGTGTATAATAAGATGCAATAAGTTGTAAAGTTGTAACATTTTATTATTCGATTATTATGAAACTTTGGTAATATGAACAGGAAATGTATATTGCCTGTATAATATACACATATACTGGAAAGTTTCTGAAAAAAAAAAAGCATGTGTTGCCGATTTTGTGACTACTGAATTGATTCTTAGATTTCTTTCACTAAAGAAAAGTTACAATATGCTTGTATAAAGCCATTTCTCTGCCTTCATCTATTTGTTCTACTACACTGATTCCAATAATTGTTCTACTCATAGAAAGCTATATTATCCCCAAATAATATGGTCTGCATTTTATTTCGATACTAGCTTTTGCTTTGACTTAATGGGAACCTTGACTGTAGCAGAATTGAAATTGAGTACGGGTCGGGGAGCAGAATCAATATTGGGACCAAAATTGAGAATGAAATCATGGTCCAATTGAATGTGAGACAGGATTAGAATTAATAAGATGACGGATCAGAACCAGAAGTAATACCGGGATCAAAATTGGAAGTGGAATCGGGATTAGGTTTGACAGAAAAATTAATGGAAACAAAAAATAATGAAATATATTCTATATTCACGAAGATGGAACGCCCGGGCAAAAAGCTAATGAATAATATAAACATGATCAATTGTCGGTTTGTTACTCAGCTATGCTCTAGATTTCTAATCTGATTTTATTTCATTTCGTATATACCCTTCTATAAATTGCATTTCATGGTGTACAGAAAAAGTCGTTCTCGGGAAGCAGCTCTGAAGATCTGTCAGGCAGTGACGTAGATTTGGTGGAGCCGGTGCTGCCGCGGGAGCGCACCAACGCGCGCCGCGCCGCCACCAAGGTGGGTCTCTTATATTGCTTATGCTAAAAAATTTATCAAATTGTTATTAATATCATTTTTGTTTACACTACAGTTATCATTGTCGAGTTTCTAAGCTATGAACTAAAATACAGTTTCTTTCACAGTCACAAAATTAAATCTAAGAAATTGGTGATAGCTGTTTTTTAATATTTTGTATTACACATAGCTTTCAACCCAAAAATAGAAAGATTGTGAAAAATAATGTATTGTTTGGAATCTTAATATATATATCAACTGTCTGAAACAGGTGTTTTACTATCATTATAGTGGCTTATCTAATATGGTTTGCATGGGCTTGAGACTGAACATGTAATTTATGATACTTTTTCTCCTTGATTTAATATAATAGTTAATATAATTAAAACTTGAAGTATTTTTTTTTATAACATTTTCAAGGCATAAATGAACTTGAAAGTCAGCATAAAATAGATGGTTATCTCCCCCCCCCCATGGATAGTTGCAACTCTAGAGGAGTCGTCAGTGCTTTGCCGGCCTCTTTAGTAGGAGGATATCTGATGGGGGAGGAGGAGTGGGCTACCGGAAGTTTTATTCACCGGTCGAAAATCAACAGCCAAAGCTGTTGCATCACGTCTGTAGTCTGTAAGAGTGCGTTATTTCACCAGCCCTGGCCCATTTTCGCGCTGCAGCCAAATTGGCCACAGCATGGCTCTACCATTCTATTTCTTCAGAGTGCCCAATTCGACAGTTCGATAGATACAAACATTGGTCAAAACTAGAGAGCGATTTGCTACGCGACCCTATACATGTATATCTCCATTTAAATTGCAGGTGCAGAAATACAAAGATGGTGACGAGGAGTCGTCGGACTCTGAGATGGAGCTGCACGATAACAAACCCGACTCCGACGTGGAACGGCCGCGCGCGCTCTCTGACAGCGACAGCGAGGTGGAGTTGCCGAAGCGCAACGGCGAGCGGAAGCCCGCCGAAATGGACTCCGGTACGTCATCCTGCTTGTTTACTATTGTTTTTCTATAAAGTTTTTTTATTTTCTTTTTCGTTATTTTTTGTAAGTAATTAATGTACGTACTTGCAATATCATCTCTAAACATTTATAGAAAAATATTCAAAGTAAAAAATAACTACTGGGGGTAAAATATTTTATGTATGTGTTTATTAGTTTCTTTTTTAGTTGTATTTACCTACCTTATTATTATTTTAAAAATATTTTCCATTTGAAAATTAATGACAACTGTTTTATTAAAATATGAACTGTTATCCTCCTACTTCACTGAGCATATATTAAAATTTAACAATGATTGTTTCTGCTCTCCATCTCCATTATCATCAGACTCCATCAGCATCTCCGTGCAAGCCGCATGGATTTAGAATGAATTCCTTCAATTCGATTGCTTTCACTATTAATTCTGATCCCAATCACAGTCCTACTAAAGTTATTCTGGTTTTAATGTTCAGGTTCATCTTGGTCCAGTTTTCAATTGCACTACCAGTGCGGTCCTGATACCATTTATGATTCTTCT
This sequence comes from Eumeta japonica, assembly GCA_005406025.1. NCBI lineage: Eukaryota > Metazoa > Arthropoda > Insecta > Lepidoptera > Psychidae > Eumeta > Eumeta japonica. The sequence goes on from BGZK01000109.1 coordinate 359,107, forward strand.
TAAGTATCGATGTTAATGATTACGAATACATTTCCTTAAGAATCGACTTTTCATATATAAGCCTGAGGTATGAAAAATCATGGGAAGTATAATCAAACTTGGCATTATGTAACATTCAGGTCAGTCTTGTGTATGGACTATACACGTGATAGTCTCCATATTCAGGTGTACTTATCTTGCGCATCCCTTAGCAGTATATGTATCATATTTTTAACTGACTTCAAAATTTAAAAAGGAGGAGATTCTCAATAGAACTGTATTTTTTTTATGTTTGTTGCCTCAGAACTTTCGACTGGGTGAACCAATTGTGATAATTCTTTTTTTATTTGAAAGCTGGTGCTTTTCGTGTGGTACCATTTTAATTTGGTTCAGTTCTGACAATGGTATCCATGAGAAAATTGTATAAATCTTAATTACTTACCTTCACAACAAATGGACGAATAACTCAATATCACGCTAATCGATTTCAATGATTCTTTTTTTATTAGAAAGGATGTACTTCAAGGGTACTTTGATGAGAGTTTGGTTAGGTTCTGATTATGGGATCCATGACAAAGTAACGGAACTCTTCAATTCATTGGAGCAAATTAACAATACTCAGCTGAATCTTTTATAAGCTATCTGGATATTTTAGGTCGTTATGGTCAAGTAATTGTCATGGTTGAAAATGATGATTAATGGAACTCTTTAACGGCTTACAGTAAGGGTGCGATTTATGAGCAGCATGTTTAATAGGTCTACCCATATTCAGACAAATTAGTTAGTGTACTTCAAATTCACTAAAAATCAAAAAATAAACAAAAATTTTAACAAAAATAGCCGACTTCAAAACTAAAGCTATTCCAAAACAAATTAATATGCACTAAAAAGTAAAAAAATAATTGTGTATTCTTCTACAACTCAATAATCAACTTACTTTTTCTTCTCATCAATATGTAGGTACGATCTATGTGTTTACCACGTAAGAAGGTAGGTAGGTACTACCTATATTTTTAGAGTTCTCCTAAGAAAAAATGTGTCTATTGCTAGATATATTCTAGTGTTTCCTTGGTTGACACCGACTCCAAAAATAACAATAATTTTAATTACATTATTTTATCGTAATAATTTGATTGATTTTAACTAGTCTTATATTTTTCATTTCATTTTACTTAGGAGAACTCTAAAAAATATTTTGATCATTGTTTGTTATTCATAGGTTTGTGTTGAGTTAAATTTGAAGTGGGTAGGTACCTACCTACCTTCTTGCGTGGTAAACACATAGATCGTACCTACATATTGATGAGTAGAAAAAGTAAGTTAATTATTAAGATGTAGAAATATACACAATTATTTTTTTACTTTTTAGTGCATATTAATTTGTTTTGGATAAGATTTTGTTTTGTAGTCAGTTTTTTTTTTTTAGTTAAAATTTTTGTTTATAGTTTCCACAAAGCAATGGTCTCAGTATTCAATGATGTCGATATTGTTCCTAGAATAAATACAATGCAAGATGATGTAAATGGTGAATAAAATCTATCTTGCTTACAACTTTATTATATAAAATTATCATTGTTTATGTTTTCATGGTTTTATGTGTTTTAATGAATTCATTGTGTAACTAATGTAAATAAATGTATCGTGCATGCTTTAAGTAATATAAAAAACGCATTCATTTACCCTCATTCACTAATCTATTTATTTTATAATCGTACCTTAGGAGTAAATTCCAGTCATGCATCGGAGCTGACACACACACTTTTATTTTACATATTATATATCCTACTTGAGAACAATCTATCTTTAGATAAAGTTTCATTACAATCTGTCCAGCTTTTGCGCGTGACGAAAATTCAAAAAACATACCTTTACATTTATAATATTATAGCTAATAACCATTTACAAACTATTCTGCATCAATGGTTAAAAGTGCAATATGTTCATTGGTTTTTAAATGATGTTCCGACAGAAAAATTATTTCATTACAACTGAATTAAAACTGTGAAAACTCTTTGATTTTGTTTGTTTAGTAAATTGCCTGTTTAATGACAACTAGATTAGGTTGCCATGCGACAGGTATATATATATATATATATTTTTTCTCATGTCTCCTCTCCTCCTTTTCGGATTTTTTTTTAATTTTCCCTCTGATGTAACATATTTATTCCATTTGTTACAATTGGTTATATATTTTTCCAGATTGTCTTTTTGACTCCTTAATGGAAGATGTAAAGAAGGATGAGTCGAAACCTAAACCAGTTCACCAGATACACATCTCGTCAAGTGAGGACTCACGACCGCCGACTCCGGCGCCGGCTTCGCCCAAAAAACCACCCGTTAAACGGAAACTGGTGAATGCAGACAAGCCTCAAGCCAAGAAGAGACCCGCCAAAGCACACACGGTGGACAGCGACAGCGATGACATATTTGATGGCAAAAAGGTATATCATAATATTATTAAATTAATAAACTTATTTCTTTGATTATGATGAGTCTTTGTGATATGCTATTATATTCTATATAATTAATTATATATATTTTAAATTTATAATAAAAACAATTTTTGATTCAGTCTTACCTTAAAAATTTGTTTATTAAAATTCAATATGTGATTTTGTAAGAAAATACTCTACACAAACTTCTGGCAAATAAATTCAAAAGATAGCCCAATTAGTTAAACTTTAAAAAGGACGAAATATTGAACTTTTGAAACCGTTGATTTTACAAGATTTAATTAACAGATGAACATTAGTGAATCAAAGACAAAATTGTGGTCTTTGCTTATCTCTCTAAGAATTAATGTCATTTCAAATAAATGAAAAATAGGACAATCTCTTAACCTTTTGAGGGCGCGACTATAGAATTATCTCCTCTTTACATGCGCAACTGTTTTCGATTAACTGTCAACCATCCACATAAATATATTCAAAGAAATAATGTTACTATTATCTTACACAACAAAATCATTTGCATACCATTCTAATAGTATTTCTTAGTATTTTTCCTTCCTACACATGTTGGTGGCCACATCCAAACCCTGATATAATAAAGTATTCTGTAATGCGCATTCTAGTATAGGATGTCCCAAAAAAAAAAAATGGACCTTTAGTAGTACTTATTGGTGTTTAATAGAATTTATTTCTTTGCCAGGAGAAGAAGCCCAAGAATCCAAAAAAGAGACAAAAGAAGAAGACCGATTCAGATTCGGATGACGACGTGGAGTTCATACCGGAGTTGGGCGGGGGCGGCGGCGGTGGTGCAGGCGCCCGCGCGGGGGGCCGTGCGCGCCCGCAAAAGAAGTACACGTTCGATGACGACGCCTCCGACGGCGACTAGAGCTCCTAGGTGACTATGTCATCTGTCACTATAGAATAGGGCTTCGGTAATGTTCATAAGGTGTATACACAGAAATTTATGAAGTCCTGGATGTCCTACATTTTTTATTTCTACCTTTCATGTGTACTAAATGCAGTTACGAGGATTGTTCTTGTGTGTCAAGAACAGTTTTGTAATTATACTGTACAGGAAAAATAAACATTCACAAAATTTGGTTAATTGCATAGTTAAAAAAATTTACTACTTTTGCACACTGTAGCTTTGAAGTTCTTTATCTTTAGTCCATAACTTAATAGTATATGGCCCGTGTAATTCAATATTGGATAGCATTGTTTGCCAGTTGCACCACATGAAAAATATTACAATTTCATTAGGAATTTAATTTATATCTGCAGTTCAAAATTAAAATATGAAAAATGTCAATTATTTAGCGATTTCAAGTTATAACATCCCTATAATAAGCTTGAACCTAAATACATAAATTTAAGGGAATCTAGTATTTGTTGTAACATTATTTAAAGACAAAGGCCCAAAAAGATCTGTCTGAATCAGGTGTTGTTTCACACTATTGAGAAATTATCATGTTACACTTTTATTTTGTAATGAAAGTAGTATGCGAGACTTAGCCATACAGGAGAATATAGCAATTATTGATGTATTTATTTAAATCCAACTTATTTGTAGGTAATTATTTTATATTTCAGTGAATGTTGCTGGATCTTCCGAGATTTTTTAATCTTATGCAGTTGTGTCGACAGTGCTAGGGTACTTATTAGATTGGTTAATTATTGAGTATACCCATAAACTTATAACTTAAAAAAATACGTGTCTTCTAGAGTGAAAACTATGGTATAATACCACCTATTTAAAGTAGACCGTGATAAGACAGCCCAGATACGTAGGACATTGTTGTATTGTCACAGATGTTCTGAAATATCTCTCAAGCAGTATACATATAATTACTAAACAATGATTAATATTATTTAGTATTAAAGTACTATCTGATTATAAATATTTTTTTAATTCAAAGAATTTTTTGACGAAATGTAGGGGGCGCCGCTCCCTAGGGCCGGTCATATTGAATATATGGCTTAAGAACAGCTCTTTACAAAGGTGTTTAAGTTCATGTTACGTGAGCGATTTGATGTCGCAATTGACCAATTGACTTAATTATGCCGCATTAAATTATAATGATGGCTTTTATTTTTTTTTTCAATTTTTTAAATATTTTTTATTTTCAGATATTAATTACTGAAGATGGATGCTGTGTTTAATATATGCCTGTTGTAGGCAATGGAATAGGGTGTGCAACAACGATCAGAAAACTTAGAATATTTTTACACTATCATAATAGAAGTAATGCCAGTTTTTGGAAAAAGGACGCATGAATAAGTTAAATGTTAATGAAAATTGAACTTTCTTAATATTCCTAGAAATGGATAGTTCTTAATTGGCAAAAAAAAAACTGATGACCTTTAAAATACGTTAAAGACGAAACTTTGTGTTATCGCCTAGTATTAACTTTTACCTATAGATTTTACATAATAATAGTGTAATTTATACTTATATGTGAAGTGTTAGGCGACTGTATAGAAGTGAATTTTATAAAATTAATGTACAGTGAGTGTGTGTATGGTATGTTCTTGTTAATAAAAAAAATGAAAATTTAGTGTGTCAATGTACGACCAAATCTTACAAATTCAATTATTGTCAAAAAGCAAACAGTAAAGCAAGAATTATAGTTGATACAATATCTTTACTTTTGCGTCAGCTGTTGTTTGATACCTGCAAAAACATCTCAACAAATGTTTAATTTCATTATATTCGAAATATTCCTTAAACTAATAATGAATTACTATGTATTTTGGGATGTACTAAACTTTTTTTCTCAGAAGCCATTTCTCTTTTGGAATGCCTGAGTGTACTTGTTAAATTTTTATTAAGCTTGTATGAAAATTTCTCTTTCTGTCCAAGTTTTTATTCCTGTTTTATTCGCTTTTAAAAATGTTATTCATTCATAGGCTCTTTTGAATACTGCTAAATTGCTTATTTCTTGATTTTCATAATGGCATACGCACAAAACGATTTTATTCATAAAATCCTATTGATAATCAAAAAAGTAATTTATGTATTTTTTATATGATTGAGACATCTATCTGAAAATATTGCAAGTTTAATGTATTATTATTGAATAAAATGCTATTTTTGATGTCGAGTCACTTCCCTATATAAAATTTCTACTTCTTGTATTTTTTATGTATGATTGCTTTGTTCTTAATGTAAATAATTATAATTCATTATTTAACTATTTTGACCTCTGTGACTAAGAATGTGTTAGTTCCAATAATAGCTGCTATATATGTCTTAATTTTCAATCCAGTTATATTTGATGGTAAACCATTGGGTTCCGCATTATTTTCAAGAATGTTTTATGTGGTGACTTATTCTCATTTTGTATAGGTTTAAATTAATTTTGTAAATAAATGAATGTTTCAAATCCTAATCTTTTATTTTATAATGAATCGATCGTTTTATTAAATCCGTCCGAAGATCAATTAATTTTATATTAAATTAATTTGTGTTGTATGTCTCATTTATGGTCATCAATATTATAAGAACAGGTGAATGTTCCTACATTGTAAATTATATTATAAGACAACTTATAATAAAATCACCTAGATAAGCCACTACCTGTCGGTTGATGTTTCTATCAAATTATTGGTGCTGGTACCGACAGACCATCCAGTTGCTGCGTTTAGTAAATTTCTGTGTGGAGGTTTATGCTCTTAAGTGGCAACATTAGAACTCTAATAAACATTTTCATATTAGATGTTGCATGAAATGATTTGATAGATTTCAAATTTTTTTACCTGACTATGGAGAGTTTAATTTGTAGGTTGTATTTTTGTATTACAATTGTGTAATACATTAATTTGATGTATTTGTTAAATTGGTTTACTCAGTGTAAGCCATTTAGTGCACAACAAACCTCTGTCCTACTTGATCCGTCGTTGTCACTGCAAAAAGGACAAACAGTTTGGATTTTATAATATATGTAGATATAGATTCCTACTAAAAGTATTAATATTAATTTTTCTCCATACAAAGCCTGAAAGTAATGTTTCATGTTTTAACTTAAATTCCACAAACTTTAAACCCCCATTTTGCCAACTTATTGGTGAATTGTAAATTCACGCCTATTTCCGAGAAGGATAGGCAGAGACTAGAATTCCGTATGGTATGATCTTTGCCTATTTATCTCTCTTGTTTCACTGCTAAACATCAATCTTTTCATGTAGGCACGTTGGTTTCGGGTGCTTAAAATTTGGTCCTTGTTTAATATGCCATCAACTTGGTCTGTATAAAATGGAGGTGTTTTCAAAAAACAATGGAACACAAGTATAGTGTTTTCTAATTCAAAGCCTAAGTAATGGAGTGTCATGTTTTTAACTTATAAATTGACCAAACTTCCATATAAACTTTCATCCCTTAGTAATAAAAAAAAAATATTCGTTACTTTTCAAAGTTTGGTAACTACGCCGTGTCTTCAAAATTTTAGATTTGGAATGGTATGTAGATCGAAATAATACGAGATTAAAAATCGGCAAAGCGCTTCGAGAAAAACTTTTCTCGAAATTCTCGAAGAGTCGAAACTAAACTCGGTAGCATCACGGGCGGCGTTACATTTAACTCTACATGTGGACGTGTGCGCCGCCACTGTCTTGCTTTTTTACATACGACTTGGATATCCAGTGCCCATTCCTTCCCGTACTACAGTACAAACCACGAAATTGCTACTCTGAATTGCCCGCGAATGATGCATTGCGGAGGTTCAACGCTCCCCGACCTTTCCTTCTTCTCCGCGTTCTTATTTTACGCCATTGCGTCTCTTTCTTGACTAATTTCACAACGGCAGGGTTTTGTGCGTTGCATCTCCACACGTTACTTCAACATTACGACTTGAACATTAACGGTCGACCGCCGGACAGTACTCGTCCGTTCCTATATATAAATGAAATATATACATATAAATATCCCGAGTCGCTGGTGAAGCCCTGGAAGAGGCCGAGGCGCTGTTCTGCTCCGCGGTCTACAGGTACATGAGTAGTATAATATTGGGGACTCATTTGTCGTCTCCTGAACATCTTAATCCGATAAAACGTCTCGCTTCGCTCTCGCGAATTAAGATATTCAGCACAGGGCCAGTAATCCAGAGTCCCTAATTTTTTTAGGGGTCTAAACACTCACATTAGATTTGGTCGAAGAATTGAAGATATTCAGTAGACGACAAGTGAACAAGCTTTGCAATTATTATTTTGGCCAAAAAAAAGAAAGTCTGCATACTCGCCAATGAATACGGACAACTCAAAAGGCGTAACAGGATTGACGGCGAAAGAATAAATTATACTACAGAATATTTTCATAGAAAAAATAACTACGCATCTCGCACGAATCTTTCTGTCGAATAAATAAAGAATTCAGAGCCACATCAATTCAGTTTTATAAGGCTGTGCTGTGATCTAAACGCAAAACAGGATAAGTCCGTTAAACATTACTGAATTTACTTTAAAGTACCTTTTGATTTTTATTAATTACAACTATAATGTTTCAAACAATATAAGGATATAAAAATGAAATTATATTTTAACAGAACTGCAATGAATTTTTCTACAATTTTTTTATCTATGACTTGTTGAATTATTTAAAAGTATAATTTAAGCATTAATTTTTACGTTTTTACTGAAGTTTGTTTTATTACAGCGATATCTCTTTAAATTTAAACATGTATTTTTTAATATTATTTTAGACTAGTTTGCCAACCGCGCGCATGAGAACCTATATTTAAAAGTCACGGAGAATCACAGCACAAAACAAAGAATCTACACACTCCCGTAGCCCGAAGCCGACCGCTTCAGAATAATCTGAATAAGTACTACTTTAATGCGCATTCCTTCCGCTCGCGCGCTGGTACACTTAACTAGCATTTGGTAATGAGCAATCCTGATTTATTTAAAATACTCTGTAACTATGAAAACTAATAATGAACTATGGTACTACTCTATTAATATGGCCCACGAGAGATAGAGACAAGAGACGTCAAATACATAGGATACATATGGAGTCAATATTTTCTGAATTTATCTCTCGTGTGCCATATTAATTTAGTAGTAATGTAACTATAAAAAAAAACTATCATATTCAAATATCTATATATATATAAAAAAGTCGTGTTAGTAGGACCGTTTATAACTCTAGAACGGCTCAACCAATTTAGATGATTTCGGATTAGTTTGAATTGTCACAGCCCTGGTTAACAGAATAAGTATTAAAAAGTCACAAAAACCCCCTTGATTTCAAAGAACAAATATGCCATGTCGGCCATTATCTTTATTGATATTGATAAGACAAGCCTCTTTGAGCTCATTATTTAAAAGTAGGTAGCAGCTCAATACTCAATATGTTTAAAGTGACAGAAACATGTTTTTTTTAAACGGTATTTCTCATTGCAATTTCAAGTGTCCAATCTGTCTAATTGACAGATTAGACCCTTGGAAACTGTTTCTTCTTTCACCTACCTCAGCTCATTAAGTGCCCTAACTGCTCCCCTATCTGAAGAGCGGGCCCTTGAAATTGAAAATACTGGTGTATGTGCTTAAAAAAGCAGTTTGCTAAGTAACCACTTTGAAGTATATGATTAAAATTTATTATAAATAAAAATAAATTATAAAAAAGTTACCTATAATTTTTAATCTTAAATGATTATTTAAGATAAAAAAATCTTGCTGATCCTGACAATCATTTGCTGCGATATCGTCGATTGCCTCAGCAATATTGTGTCGACATGTACGCAAAAATCGAAACGTAGCGTCTAACTTTTATTCGGTTAAATCAAGCAAAACTGCGTTCGAAGGAGTATATTCATTTACGCTATGCAATTAGCATTGAAGGAGATGCAGGTAACGTTGGTCGATTGACTATTCTACTGGCGACGTACACAGGTAGCCCACGTCATATGCATGAATATGCGCAAGATGCAATGACATATGTTCATCCAGATCTATTTATTACCTTCACGTGCAATCCGGAATGGAAAAATTGTTGAAATGTTGCATCCTGGACATACATCAGCTGATCGGCACGACATCACTGCACGCGTCTTTAAGCAAAAACTCCAGTCACTGACGAATTACATTGTTAAGCAACGCGTCTTTGGGACTACTCGATGTTGCATGTATTCAATAGAATGGCAAAAAAGAGGTTTGCCGCATGCTCACATTCTACTTTGGTTAGTTGAAAGAATTCAATCAGACCAAATAGATGATATTATATGTGCCGAGATTCCTGATCCCATAACCGATCCAGAGTTACATGATGTTGTTAGTACGAATATAATTCATGGGCCGTGTGGCGCCATCAGCCCTCAATCACCGTGCATGGTCAATGGCAAATGTTCAAAATGTTATCCACGGCAACTGACGGCGGAAACTATCACCGGCAATGATGGGTATCCACTACATCGGCGTCGATCACCCGATGATAACGGTCGATCTATCACAACGAAAGTGAAAGGGAACGATGTTGTAGTCGACAACAGTCGGATTGTTTCATATTCGCCACTTCTTTCCAAAACATTCAAGACACATTGCAATGTTGAGTTTTGCCATTCAGTAAACTCAATCAAATACATCTGTAAATATGTAACGAAAGGCGGCGGTTTTTGGCATCCGAACCTCCGATGCCAATGATGAAGTTGATCGTTTTCAAGTGGAACGGTATGTGAAGTGTAATGAGGCGATTTGGCGTATATTCTCATTCCCTATTTACGAACGTTATGCAACTGTTGTACATTTGGCAGTGCATCTGGAGAATGGTCAACGAGTATATTTCACTGCGTCGAATGCGGCTCAACGAGCTGAAACACCTCCAGCGACAACATTAACCAGTTTCTTTGAGATTTGTCAAAGCGACCTATTTGCAAGAACATTGCTTTACTCGAAGATGCCACGTTATTACACTTGGAACGCTTCAACAAAAAAATTTCATCGTCGGAAGCAAGGCGATGTTGTTTTAGACCATCCGGGTATGCGTTCTACTGATGCTCTTGGTCGTATTTACACAGTTCATCACAAGAATGATGAATGCTTCTATTTGCGGTTGTTACTGGTGAATGCTCGAGGGCCAACATCATTTGAATCACTACGAACTGTTAATGGCGTAGTGTACCCTACAGTTCGTGCTGCATGTCAAGAGCTCAATTTGCTTGAAAACGATAATCATCGGGATACGACACTCGCTGAAGCATCTATATCAGCATCTCCATGCACATTATTTTCTATCATCTTTTCGACATGCTTTCCATCGAATCCAAGTGACCTATGGAACAAATACAAGGACAACATGTCAAAAGACATGTTACATCAGATTTGTGTCAGTTCAAGAAGTCCCGATCTTGAGGCGAGTGAGGAAGTTCATAACCAGACTTTGCTTTTGATCAGGCATGTGTTATGTCATGTGCGGCAGTTTGTTAGCCAGGTTAGGAATGCCAGCGCCAGCTCGTGGAATGAATGACGTATTTACTCGAGAGTTGGAGCGTGAGCATGACTATGATCGACATGAACTAAGCCAATCGGTTCAACCAAATGTACCTCTGTTGAATCCCCAGCAGAGGGAAGTCTATGGAATATTAATGAAGGCAGTTGATGATGGAGATGGTAGGTTACTTTTCCTTGATGCTCCTGGTGGAACTGGGAAGACATTTTTCATGTCATTGATTTTAGCCACTATTCGTGCGAGATCCGACATTGCGGTAGCAGTTGCTTCTCCTGGCACAGCGACCACATTGTTAGAAGGTTGCCTCATTCAGCGTTAAAATTACCCTTAAACCTTGAAACTATTGAACAACCAACATGTAACATTGCGAAAAATTCTGCAATGACTAAAATTTTAATAGTAACTAAAATTATAATCTGGGACGAATGCACAATGGCGCACAAACGCGCATTAGAAGCATTAGATGGGACATTAAAAGATCTGCGCAAAGACTCAAGATGTATTGGAGGAGCAATGGTTTTACTGTCTGGCGATTTACGCCAAACGCTGCCAGTTATTTCAAGATCGATTGCTGCCGATGAAATTAATGCTTGCCTCAAATAGTCCAATTTGTGGCACAATGTGAACAAATTTCAGTTAGTAGCAAATATGAGAGTTGCATTGCTGAACAATCCCTCTGCTGAAGATTCCTGCAAGCAATTGCTGACTATCGGTAATGGCCGTGTTCCTGTTGACAAATCGAGCGGATTTATTTCATTTCCACCAAATTTTTGCAATCTCGTCTCATCGAAAGACGAGCTTATCGAGAATGTATTTCCAAACATGATTGCTAACCACAAAAATAAGGAATGGCTGAGGGAGCGAGCTATTTTAGCGACTAAAAATGAAGACGTAGATGGTTTAAACTTTGCGATTCAGCATGTAATAGTTTGTACTCTGCATTCATTCAAATCTGTTGACTCTATCACTAACGAAGACGAAGCTACCAACTATCCGACTGAGTTTTTAAATTCCTTGGATGTGCCTGGTTTACCACCACACAATTTATAACTAAAGATTGGCTCGGTAGTCATCATGCAGTAAGCGATCTGAATGCCGGTTTCTGCTTTTTGTTACAAAAGTTCTGGCGGTAGAAAAAGCTCTTTCACTATCCGTTGATGTTGGTTTAACGGATAATAGAGCATTATAAATCAGTTATAAATTTTGAGTACTTTTCTCTGTAACTTCAAATAACTGAAACAAAAATTTAACATTAATTTTAAAATTTATAAACAAGTAAATAATAGACTAGACATACGATTACTTATTTTGTACCTGAAATTCTTTCCTTAACTTTGTGCCTGCAATCGTGGGTGCTGAAATAGAAGCAGTGATTGTATTTATAGCTTTCATTATTTTTTCTTCAAATGATGTAGCCAGTTCATTGTTAGAAACCACGTCACTGAGTAGTAAATCGTTATCGGAGTCGCCGGTTTGTTGAAATAAATTCCCACCACTTTCAGTATTTATGCTCGCAAAAAGACGGTTAAAAAGGCCCTCTGCATATTTTATGATTGCATTTTTGGATGCAGTTTCCAAGATACACAAGGAAAGACTTTCCGGATTATGTAAATATTTGACAAGAGTAAATAAACGCACAACTCGTCTTTACTTGACTCTTTGCTCGAGGGCTGCGTAAAGTTCGTCGGATAAAGGAGTACCGATGTTTTTGATATTATTCAGAAGAACTGACAAAATGGCATCGCAGATAAGAATGGTAGCATCTTTACGGCTCAAAACTTCGACTGCTAATTTAAGAGGATTCAATGTTTGTACTAAAGTTTCTTAAACTTGTTCATTTTCCTCATTCCAACAATAACTTATATCAGCGAGTGCTTTTTTGATACTGCTTATTAATTTAAGAAATCTTTCTACCATTATCACCAAGCTATTCCACCTAGTTCTCGTATCCAACAATAACTGCAACTCATGTCCTTTTTCCTCCTTTACGTAAGTTTGTAGTAAACCGTTATTCATCGGACTTATTCTAAACAGTTTTACAATCTTGCGCACATCTTCTATTACCTAACTTATATCAGGGCGGGTAGTCACAGTTTCAGGTACTCTTGCTAAGTTATCGTCATTATCGCTATCACTTGAAAAAATATCCTCATCACACTATTCTTCTATGTCCTTGTAAGTTTTGTCTTCATCTACCATAGTAGTTTTCCTTTTGTAGATAAGATCAATCATAATTAAGTGCAAAGCGTGATTTATGCATCTGCCAAACTTTTGCATAACCGCTGCGCCATCGGTAGTACAAGCCACAATATGACATTCAAGTTTCAAACCGAATTTTTCGAGATGTTTAAGAACCATATCTCTCACCTCAACTGCGCCGCACTTTCCAGGTATAAAACCAGCCCTAGGTTGAATACTGTTCCGTCATCAGAATTCAAGTTTATGTTCAAGTAACGACGGTTTTATACGCTTGTCTTGACTTGTCTCAAACAAGAACTAATTATTGTTTGTAAGTTGGAAACCATTCTTGTTGTTCATAATACTCTAGAACTAGTTCCATCGTCTTGCCTTCACTTTTCGGTAGAGAAAGCTGCTTATTATGAAAAGCTTCTAGGATGAATTTACGAGTAATGGCCCGAATGGAAATACCGTCCTGAACAACCAAGCTTGCAATAATTTCTAAAATTTTAGTACAAGGTTGAAAAAAATTAGTTATTCGTGGTCTTTTTGGAAATAGGCTTGAACTTTGTTCAGCTTCAGGTTGAGAAGACGATGATGGCACTTGATTTTCGCACGTAAGGTTATGTTTTCCGATCTTCATTTTATGTACTTTATCTAAATGTTTTAATAAAACACTTGTTGAAAAGCCTTATTGGATAATATTTTTGGACATATTAAACATTGTACTGATTCCTTATTCTGTATTTTTTTAATATTTCCATACTCCAGAAACTGCTCTATCCATTTTGCTACCCTACAAAAGGAAATCCAACATTTAGTAAATTTTTATAGGTTATAAACCAAATATTTTCCTTTTGTAATAATAACATTTAATTCAATTACTGACCGTTCCGTTCTCTGAACAATATAAATCGAATATATTTTACAGTTCTAATTAAATAATAAAATCAAAACTTTATCAGATAATGAAATAAAAATAAAACACGGCGCAGCGCGGTGAAATAACTAAACCTAACCACAAAACTGCATTTTTGTTAAAAACTCAAGAACAACAACGCCTTTCTCAAAGCAGGTAATTTATTTATAGTGCAAATTTGCTAACATTACTTTTAAGGCGCTACTTATTTTCTTAGTAATAAGTTTTCGAGAATTTTGATAATTTTTTTGTTTTAAGTAGGTACCCGGGTAGTAAACATTTCATTTACCCGGGTATATCCGAATCCAGGTACTCGGGTAGAAAACCCTAGCGCGGATCATCGCTACAGTACAACGCTTTGAAGTTAGTCACGAAAGTGTTGCAATGAAGTAAAATAGAAAAACCCGCGGCAGAAGAAATAATACTTATCATTCAATATAAATGCACAATGAAGTAATGTAAACATTTCTCTATTGCGAAATTCAGCCGATAAATGGATAATTTTAGGATGTTTGAAGTTTATTATTATAAATTTATTTATCGTAATATTGTTTTTAATTTTTTTGTTTGATTTTTATTATTTGTGTTGCTATTTTTTTTTTATAATTTGAGCGACGCTTTTCGGGATGAGCTTGACAGCTAACTTTAAATAAGGGTTGAAAATTTAGCGTAATATATACATTGTTAAATTTTGTAGGTGTAATGTCTTTATATTGTTGCGAACTATATTCGCACACTAAAAATAGAACTACAAAATCATTACTTTATAAAAAATATTCGACAATAAAATTCTCTAATCGTAAACAACCCGCCGCGCGTCATAGGCGCTTTTGATGTTTGTTTAAAAAAGGTAAAGTTGAGGGATAAAGATCGTCCACTAATCACGTGAAGATCGAAAGGGGCGGTTCAAGCATAAATCACGAAATATCACAGGGGGGATATAATGGGATATCACATGTGTTTATTATTTTGTTGACTTGTTGTAGACACGCGATTTCCTGGATAGTAATAATCTATAATTTAAATTCTGCATCTTGTAATTATTACAAAAAGCAGACGTGAATGCACTCTAATTAATTTAAAGTACGATCTCCAGTATAAAAGTTTTTAAATGACCACTGTCATTTTTCTCATCACAATTTAAATAAACCATTAACACTTTTGTTTAACATTACGTAATTTAATTAATGTTTCATTTTTTAGTTTAGAATAACAAAAAATATTGTAGCGTACCTTTCATTCTGCTTGTGGTAAAAATTTCAATTAAAGGCAAACTAATTTCTGTAACGACATAAGAAAAAAAATTGCCTTTAGATTTACGTTGTCTTCAATAAATCTATTCAAATTCAAAATATGTTTATTTAAAACAACACTTACCTATTATAGAATTGTATTAATATATAATTATTTACAAATTTACACTTTACCACTCGTTCGGAAGGCAGTTTTCTCTCAAAAAGAACGAGCAAGAAACTTAGGGTAGCTCTTTCTAATTCCATCGTACATAACCAAAATAAATACAAAACCGTAGATGAACAAATCAGTCCGGTAAGAAGTCGAGCCGCTCTGCCCGTGGATATTTATCTTCTAAATATTCAAAAATTGTATAATATCCTTTTTTACTAAGTGTTTATTTAATGATGCTAGGCCTCATTTACTCTCTTTAGTTTAGTCAATTACCTCAATAGTGAGGTGGAATGGTTTGCAAAACTCTTCAACGCTATTTTTATCTCTATGAAGATCCCGGAGTCATGGCGTCACAGCTACGTTGTGCCCTTCTACAACTGCGCTAATTATAGAGGGATTAAACTCACGCCGCATACCTTAAAGGTCTTGGAACGTGTCATTAATAACCGCCTTAGCCGAACTCGGCTAAGGCGGTTATGACGTAACTATGTCATATCCGAAAATTAACGCGGTTTCATGTCAGATAAATCTACGACAGACGCAATAAAAACTGTTAGAATCCTCATGAAAAAACATCAGGCTAGCAAAGAGTACCTTCATCTAGTGTTTATTTATAGACTTCGAGAAGGCATTTGATCGAATACCGCGCAAATTAGTTTTTAGTTTTTTAGTTAAAATTAGGCGTGGTATAAATGAAGCATTTCATGAGTTTTATATGATCCCAAATTGCCGATAAAGCTTAAGGGCAAAGTCTATAAAACTGCAATGAGACCAGCAATGATATATGACATCGAGTGCCAGTCTGTAAAGAAATAACATGAGCAGAAAATGCACACATATGAAATGAGGATGTTGCGTTGGCAGCGGAGGTTACGAGGCTTGGTAAAGTACGGAATGAGTATACAAGAGGCTCTTTTAAAGTCGCCCCTGTAGTGGATAAATTGTGCGAAGGTCGTATGAGATAATTTGGTCACGTGACGAGGCGGGATGAGGAGTTCGTTGTGAGGAAGGCCTCGGCTGTGCTAGAGAAGACGAGGGGCAGAGAGAGACCACAGGCCACGTGGTGGACAACCGTTGCCAAGAACATGGAACGGGTCGGAGAAAAAGTCGGAGAAAAGACAACCCAAGATAGAATATCGTGGCGCCTTAAAACGAGGAGGGCTGACCAAAAGTAATTAAAGGGATAAGGCACGGAAGAAGAAGAAGTTTATTTATTGACGCTCTTATATCGATATAAACGTAAATATTGTATATCTACAGGAAGGTAAGAAAGCAAAAATCACTGTTTTCATTTACCTATACCTAACCGTATGAAATCGATCATACATTTTTCCAAAAAATATTCATAACCTTCGTCTTTTTTAGAATAGCTTTACTACAGAAACCGAAACTGTGTGTGGCCGCTATTAAGAAACATTACAAAGCCATAGAGGACTACAAAACAAAAGTCGCGTTAAAGCAATATTTTGGACACCCAACAAATATAACGTGCGGGTTTAAAATTTGAACTGGCGAAAAAGACACTTGGAATTAAAGAAAGTTACAAAATATAGTTCTGTTTTGCCAAAAAAATACCTTATTAAAATGAAAAATAAATAATTTTTATCTCAGTGATAATGTCACGAGCCGCTGCTGATAAAAAAGAGATGGTTACTTTTAAACAAAGATGCAGCAAAGGATTATATTGAATACAGGGAAAAATCTCTACTTGTCATTTCTGAAAGAGAGCCCGAACGTTATAAATGTCACCACAGTTATTTTGCGAAATTTAAGCTGTTTTATGTCGTACCGCCTTCAATTGTTGGCCGTGAAACCTGTATGTGCAAGCTACAGGCTAATATTACATTCATGAAAGTGCTTTTGTTATAAAAACAAAGTTATCAAAACAAATAACGTGAATCAGATGATTTCACAAATTGTATGCTGTATAAACTCATTTACTTGCATGAAAGGAAAATGCGCAAAATGTAAAGTAAAAAAATTCAATTGTAACACTATGATCGATGAAGAAAAATCTGTCGAATTAACACAATGGGTCAGAGCAAGATATTATTCAGAAGGACGGAAAAAATCATTAAGAACATAAAGCAGATTGAAAAAATTACAATTGCATTTTTAATACGCAAATTTGAAGATGAATTAAAAGATTTTAAATCCCACATATTTAACATTAAAAATCAATATAAGTCAGGGTGTAGATGGATGGACAGAAACAGAAAGTGCTTTGCATACTGACTTATGCCTGTAAATATCACGAAGAAATTCAATGAGTGCATGTTAGCGGATCGCGAAACGAAGTAACGTTGCATAGAGCAGTATCGTATGACTTGACTTATAGTAAAGATAAACACGTAACTTCCTTTGGTACTGTGTCTTCTGATGTTGATCATGGTCCTGCCGCTGTTGGGCTCACCTACATCCCACTCTTGATTACGTTCAAAAAGAATTGTCCCACGTCCAGAAACTTCAATTTTTTCAGATGGACTAACAGCGCACTACTAACAAAAAAATATCTTAATGGCACGAGATTCTATAAATAGGGACCAGAAACTTTGATCTGGATTTCTTTTTGAATGTCGTCATGGCAAGGGAGCGGCTGACGGCGTGGGAGGATCTATTAAAAGCTTAGCTGATCATTTTGTCGCCAGAAGAAAAGACATTGATGACGCTTCGTAATTCTTGTAAACAGTAACGGTCGCAGGAAAAAATAATTAAAAAAATAAAAAAGAACCCCGACTACGAAAAATCAACAGATAAGCAACGCATTAAAAAGACCGAAACAATAGTGAGAAAACAAACTACCAAAACCCAATAAAGTCTTCTTTGGTTTAACATAACAGCCTAAGTTAATTAATTTACATTATGTTTGGTAGCAGGCGGAACACATTAATTTTCTTTCGATTTATAATTTTCAAATGGGTGCCGCCAGCTACCGAGTTTATGTTTTCCTGTGTCTTTTACCATATTCGAATCAAAGTTTGTACACTCTGTATTTTCTTTCAAAGGCATTTTGTTATGGCATAATTCAATAGTTTCGTCAATTTGGTTATGAGTTTTAAAATCAATAGTATGTACACTCTCATTATCAGTGATGCTTGAATTATTTTTTGTATCATAATCTGATTCGTGAATATCAAAAAGTACAGTTTTGGTTAATTTTCTTGCAGACATATCAGTGTTCTTTGATTTTAGAATACTCCTTGCAGGGGTCGCATCAAGATTTATTTGTGTTAAATTCTTCGGTGTTTGCTGAAAAAAACATTTATAATTTAATGAATAATGTAATGTAAATATTCAATATTATTAAATATCACTTACCTCTAATGGACTAACTCCTTCTACGTCAACGCTCTTGCTAATGTGTGAAGCTCTAAGCACGGCATATGACGCTAAACTCTGAAAAGATCCAAAATTCATATTGTTATCATAATAAAAAATATATGCACACTAAAATTCATTATTAAATGATGATAATTGTGTTCTAAGTTATAAAAGCAATTACAAAGATTTTATCAATCATTGCTTATATCATGTTTCATGCCCCAAGATTTCTATATTAATTACATGAATAATTACATGAACTTTTAAAATGATCATATCAATTGCACTTAATTTATTATTCATATTGGGTAAAGTCATAACAGCAAACGAAACTGTAAAGGCGAAAGAAAATTGTGAGTAACACAAATTTAGAATTAAGTGAAAGCTGCTCCCATTGGATGTAAATTTTAGACAAGGCTAAATTCAATATGCATTATAAATAACTGAGAAACTTGTGCCTGCAACATGTGTTTCATTTCTGGCTTCTCCATTTTACGAGCAATCAAATTAAGTTGTTTGCGTCCAGTTTATATTGTATTTTACCTACCCTTCTAGCAGCAGACATCTGTGCTTCAGCAGAGAACGACACTCTGCCAACACTGGAGGGCGTACATGAAGCTTTGACGGAAATGGACTTAGAGCAACGGGCCACTGGACTTTCACTGAATGGAAGTCTAACACAATATGCCTTTTGGTATTTAAAATTGGAGGTTGGACTAATAGATTGCTCCTTTAGTGCTTTTCGCATAGCTAAAAACGATTCATATCTGAAATAAATTGTGACAGATAACGTTTAAAAATAAATTGAGTTTTTTTACATAACTAAAACGCTACATTGTAAATACAGCATTAGTAAAAAAATAGCAATGTTGAGATTCTGTTCCTAATGCTTAGCTGTTTCTATACAAAAACAATAACTAATATTTAACACTTCACATAGAACAAATTATAAGTATTTCATATTCTTAGAATCAAAATTAAAATTACACTTTAAATAAATTTCTTATGAAACTGCAAATTGACAAAAATAACTTAGCAATATATTTAGCTAAGCAGCAATATAGCCTTAATATATAAATATATAAAATGTAATAAGAAAAACTACATGAAAAAAGACAAATCCTACCAGAGCCTGAAATTCTGGTATTATAAAGAGATCACTTAATGTAAAAAAGTTGTATTTATTGTTTTTACTTGTCTATGGGGTCGTCCATTAATCACATGATAATTTTTAGCATTTTTATAAATGTCCCCCTCCCCTGATGATATAAGATGAAGTTTTATACAAAAAGAAATCATGTATATTTTTTTGGTATAACATAGCTTTAAAATTTTCTGAATATTATTTTTAAATAGAGGTATAATCTTTTTTAATTCTGGAAAATTAAACTAAAATAAGAGAAATTTAATACTAGAAATCATTATTGATTCACATTAGCCCACAACTCATTAAATTATTTCTGAGCCATACTAGTTTTTTTTCTTTTTATACTATATGAATAGGTCTTAATACAGATCTTCTAGTTTAGATATTATTGCATTGTTTTAAGACAAATCATACGTGGCAACGATTTATGTATGTATGCGGTGCCAAAATCACACTCACTAATTTTGCCTGAAAACGACAAGTCAAAAAAAATTAATACACGTGATATCCCACTACATCCCCCCTCTGTGATATTTGGTGATTTCTTTTTGAACCCCCCCTTTCGAGCTTCACGTGATTACTGGACGATCTTTATCTTGGAATCTTATATTTTTTATAATATTTATGGAAACCATTTACAAATACAATATTAGTGCAACTAATTAATACAACTTTTTCATAGCAGGCTGCAGCATAAGTGAAAATATAATTTGTAACACAATCTAAGACATATGACGTTTATCCATATGTTATTTCTCTAAATCTTACAGATTACTTTTACGAATTAAAGGGATCTCACTGATCTTTGTTCATGCCTCATAACTATCTATCTATATGCTATTAGCCAAAACCATCTAATTACTGATTGATACAACAATTGACTTATCACTAATATATGCATTTATTTTACTATTATTTACAACATTCTGTTCAAAATTTTATGCCGTTATACAAGTGACTATTTCAAAACTCATAACTTAGATTTTAAGCACTCATAAAAGTTTGTTTTTATTAATTCAAACCAAAAAAGATAGTGATTCTAATAAAACTTTACACAGGATCTTTTTTGATACTCATTAATAATGTAGATATATCTGAAAACTATTTCTAGAATGCTAATAAAAACATTAGCCTACATCATCAGCAAATAGTTAATAATTGAAATTTGAGAAGACATCTAATTTAATACTGATGCACTCAATGAATTCCAAGTCTTTAACTGGAAATTAGTTTATTGTATTTACAAAAAGAACAAAAAAACTATAGAAGTAATCACCTTCTTGCAGCTTTTGCTTCAGTTCCCGCCTCGCGTTGTCTTTTCCTCTAGACAATATTACACATGGACTGATACGTTCGGCTTCTTTCCTGATTTGCTCCGGTGTCATGACAGAATCATTCAAATATTGTTTTTTGAGCTTCTCCTCTGAACTGGATTCACTTTTTGGTGTTATAATTATATATCATCCTGGTCCTGTGATCTTACTCCTTGCTCAGGTGCACCAAACATAATGTTTTCTTGAAAAGAAAATAATATATCAGATTTTTTAGATGAATCGCGTTTGTGTTTAGTAATTGTCTTCTCGTGGTTTGCACATGTTTAGGATTTTTTCCAACCTTTTTTAAATTTATTTCACTGTTTCCTCAACCTTTGGTACACCATTCAGTTTGTTGGCTGCTTTTTTGACATTTTTTTTGGTTACTTTATTATTTTTACTAACAATGTTCATTTTATTTCTTAAATTACTATTTATTTTATCTGTAACATTCATCTTGTTCATATCACCTTCGTTTGAAGTGGTTTTCTTTTGGTTGAAATTTATATTTCGTGACTTAACTACTGGCTTCACAACCTTAATATTCTGAATCAATTTCATAGTTTGTGATCTAGTGACCAATGGTTTAGGATTAATAGGATTTATTGCAAAACTTTCTACCGATTTTTGAATGTCAATTTTTCGAGTATTCTTGTCTATATTAATATCTAGTTGTAATATCGGAATGAAGTTATATTTAATTTTGGAGGTTGAAACACAGTATTTTTATGTGCAAAAGATTTGAAACTACTTTGCTTAGGCTCTTTTTGTTTTATAGTTTCCATTCTAGCTGTCTGTGAGCGAGTGACTCTCCCTGAGGTGCTCAGTGCATGTCGAAGGACTGGTGGAGGAGGAGCAAAGTCAAGGTTGACGCACGATGCCCACCACAAACGGTTTTCTTTTGCTGTGCAGCAATTTGCTTCTTCTGTTGCCTTCCTGTCTCCATTTTATGAGTTGTTTTTCTCTTTTGTAACTTCCTTTCTGCTTCAGTAAGTTGAATTGGCTATCACTTTTTGATAGATTGCGAACACTATCAAACCCTGTGCATCTTGATCTTTTCTTATCCCATAAACTGTGTTTCAACCTCTTATGTGTCTATAAATAAAATAAAAAGAGTAAGAAGTAAATATCACTATTACTATTGAGATTGATTTATCTTTGATTATAAAATGAGAATTGAGACTCATGCGGAGAGTGTGAAAGTTCCACACTTTCAAAGCCACATCTACAACATTTTTCAAATTTTCTTTTATTGTATGAAATTTATTTTTATACTATTTTTTATACTGTTAAATGATTTGGCCTGTAATTTCACTTCAAGGAATTGCTATTATGGAACACAAATAGAAGTTTTTCAAGACATACCTAAGGGGTTTTAGCATTGCAATTAATTTGCAAAATTATAGGCATCTCTGAAATAGTTGAATATTCAAGATATACCAACACCAATTACTCGTATACATTATACATTTTTCAATGATCATTAGCATATTTTCCAATAGTCTAGAGACATCAGAAAACAAGATGCCCCTTAAGCACTGAGACAAACAAGCTATCAGTTGTTTATACTCATTCTTTCTTTTCATGCACTACAATTACATGTGATATGTTTATCTCATACAGAAATTTCTTAATAGAAATAAATAGATATTAAATTATGAAACTGTGTACATACATGTACATATTATCATCATAAAATTAGAGGATTTACAAAACGTCAACCAAATCATTGCTATATATATCCTAGCAATGATTTGGTTAACGTTTTGTAAATCCTCTTGTCATCAAGCCATAAATACAAAATCTTTTAAAAAATGCACTCTTTTTGTCAATATCATCTTTCTATTTTTTGAGAATTATGGTACATAACCACATTGGTTGATGTTCTAGAACAACTATCTAATAAAATAGAAATGTTTACATAGTTTAAATACCAAGAACACATAGTATATAATAATTTCCTAACGTCAATAGTAATTTGTAAGTTATATTATTCCCAACATTGCATACATGCAAGTTTTTGTATCTACAGTCTAAAATAAACCAAGTGTATATAACAGCGCTTCTCAAAGTGGGGGTACGCGAACCCCTAAGGGTTCGCCATTCGATGGTACGGGGTTCGCGACAAAATTTACGTAATGGTCACTCGACAACTAGAAGGCACATGCGCACATGGCGGAGCGCGCGCGACTGGAATCGTTCGGCGGCCGGCGCGGCGCGCGAGAGCAAGCGAGTCGCTCGCTCTCATTCACGCGCCGAGCAAAATCGCAAAATCAAGAGAGCCAGAAAAAACAATCTTATCATCGGCAAAAAAAAAAAGGAAATATGACGAAGACTATTTGAAAATTAGATTTACGTGCAAAGAAGATCTCAATACCCAGAGCCACAGTGCGTAATATGTTCAGAAGTTTTAGCAAATAACTTGATGAAGCCATCGTTGCTGCGAGGACATTTGGAAACAAAACATCCGCAATACGTAGACAAACCTATAGATTTTTTTGTTCGAAAAAAGAAAGAATTGGCTTCTTTGAAAAAGACTATGAAAACCGTTTTGGCTACTAATTCTAAATTATTTACGTGCGTCTTTTTTTTTTGTGGCATATAAAATCGCAAAGACTGGAAAATCACACAATATTGCTGAAGAATTAATTTTGCCAACTGTTAAAAATATGGTCAGTTATGTATTGGGAGACACTTTTTCGAAATTGCTGGATAAAATAGCACTTTCTAATGATACAATTCCACGTCGCATTCATGACGTGGCACACGATGTTGAAAATAAACTCGCACTGCGATTACAAAATAATTATTATGCGATTCGAGTTGATGAATCAACAGATATTAGTGGATTACCGAATTCACTTGGGTTTGTTAGATATGTGTATACAAATATATGTGAAGATTTTCTATTTTGTACAACTTTGGAGTCTACGACGAAAGGAGAAGATATTTTTAACGTTATTAATGGTTATATTGAAGAACATGGCATAGAGTGGACAAAGTGAGTTGGCATATCGACTGACGGTGCAAAGGCTATGACAGGAAGGATATCCTAGATATTAGATGGACTAATATCTAGGATTAAAAATATCGCCCCCGCTGTCAAAAATATGCATTATGCATTGTACAGAGAAGCATTGGCGAGCAAGAAAATGCCTGATGATATAAAAACAGCACTTTCAGACGTCGTGAAAATAATTAACTACATAAAATGCGCCCACTACATTGAAGAATGTTAGCATTATTGTGCCGAGACATGGTAGTGAACATGTTTACGACATTGTGAAGTACGCTGGTTGTCAAAAGGCAGGATATTAGCTCATTTTGTTGAACTTCGTCAAGAAATCTATTTATTTTTGAAAGACAGTGACTTCAACCTTAAATTCCGATCTGAAGATGAAACCTGGCTTAAAAGGTAACCTATTTAGGTGACATTTTTCTTGTCTCAATGAAACGAATGCTTCGATGCAAGGTTCCACGTGCAGTGTATTCACTGTAACAGGACAAAATAAACGCACTTATAATAAAAATTGAATTTTGGAAAATTTGCTTCAGATCAAATATCTTTGAATGTTTTCCTCTTTTGCGTGAATTTATCACGACAAACGCCTTATCCTTGGATTCCGAAATAAGGGTTGAAATTATTCTTCATCTGTCTCATTTCTCCGACGAACTGAAAAGGTGTTTTCCAGATATTGATAATGCTAAAAATGGCTGGATTCGTAACCCATTTCTAGTCATGAACGAAAGCATAAATTCTAGTTTAAGTATTAAGCAACAGGAGTCATTATTAGAAATGTCCGTAGATATGAAGAAACTCTTCAAGCTGACTTAAAAAGGATGTCTTTGATAGATTTTTGGGCTGCTAGATAGTAAGAGTATCCCGGACACTCACTTATGTGAGAGTGGGTTTTCAGACCTGGTCAAGATAAAAACGAAATACAAAAATCGACTTAATACCGAGTCAGAATTAAAATTAAAATTGTCCATAATTACTCCTAAAATTGACTCAATTTGCGACAAGAAACAAGCTCACCCATTCCATTAATATTTTTCTTAATTACTTTTTTCTTTTGGCTCTGTATTTGTTACCTTTTATTGAAATAAAAATCCAATTTTCTTCAACTATTAATTTCATTGTTTTCTGTTGTGTTATCAGTTATTTAAGGGGTTCGTGTAGCTAAAAGTATGAGAAACCCTGGTATACAACACTCTCTTCAACAGAAAGGCTTATCTCATATCTCTAAATGGAGTATTGTTAAATGTTTGTATTGTGTAAAAACTTATGATGCATTAATTTATATGATTGCATAAATCTATCAACATGGAAACAACTCATTTAGCTGTTATTGAAAAATAAAATAGTGTTTTCATGAAGTATAAAAAAAATAACATATAGATATCAGTTCTTCTTGAGACTGCATTTGATGTCATACATTTATGGCAATGGGTAAAGACGGATTGAGACAAAATGAGAACTTTATTTTACTCATTTTACTCATATGTAATTACTAAGTATTTTAGTCATATGCAATCCCTATTAAGCAACTTCTTTGATGTTCTATACCTACGTAGTTATTATACACATTAACGGATTTATCTTACCCCTGCTGCAACATTAGTCATTTCAATAGATACAGTCTTGTGCCTTTGCTTATAGTCACCCTTCCAAAGAGAATTTACAATATCTGTCCTTCTGTTTAAAAAGATAATATTAAAATTACTAACTTATATTGTTCTTATGAACTAAGTATATTAATAGACTATTGAAAAACATTAAATTTATCATATATCTACAAACAGAACAATAAGTATATTTTTTATGTAATTGTTGAAGCTGAGGAACAAAAGTTGTAATCTGTCAGCTCTAGTTCATTACATACTCTCGATTTAAATTTTAGCCATTCAATGCAATTTTAAACAGCAATTTTTACACGAACAATAATATTAATCTTATTGTGCTATCCCTACATTTTCACGTTTTAAATGCAAATGCAATGTACTTTTTGACGGTCAACTTTTTGAATTTCAAACAATTTAAATTGATTGTTCAATGTAATTAGTTCCGATTGATCTAAGAATAATTTTAATCTACAAAAGCATTTGTTGAAAGTAAAATATTTCAGATAGAAATAAAAAAAAACGTTGATTACGTATTTCTATAAATTCATTAGACAAACTTCATCCTCAGATTCTAACAAAGCTTCGTGGCTTTGCTCCTAAGTAGAATTCGAACTGGAAGGACTGACTTGTGACACAAAAGTAGAAGGATTTTGTTTCGTTATCTTAAAAATATAAACGACTTTTGTACTATTTTTTTTTAACTGTTTTAAGTTAAGATAAATATAGAGCATGATCTATATACGTGAATCCTAAAACGCAAATTGAATTAAAATGTATCTAATAGTTAATGTGTCAACCCCACCAGCAGCGCGCGGCCTCCGGTAAAGCCACGAGATTCACCAATTCGTTGAGCGCGTGCGCTCTCATTCAAAGCCACGCTGTTTCATTTTCTACGTTATCGCATTCAAAATTAACTTATAATTTTTGGGTTATACGACATTGAACTGTAATATTAACGAAATAAAGCAGCGAAAAAAATTATGATAATCCACTTTACAAAAGAGCGAATGTTTTCTTTTGATATGTATCAAAACACGTAGACTTTCTTGTAGCATAGTAAAGTGTATACTTTTATAGTGTTTTCCAAAAATAAATAAGTGAAAAATGTGCCTAAGTTTCCTTTGTGCGTTTTAACGTATAAAATGGCGGTTATAATTTTAATTTATGTGTTGATTTCATATATCATTTACATAATTTATTACATTTTAAGTAATTAGTAGTGTTAAATTATGATAATACTTTTATATCAGTTTAATTTTTTCGTCAAATTATTACATATTTATAAAAATAGAGTATTGAATATGGCCAAGGGCGAATCGGTCATTGCATTTTGTTGTGATAGCTGGAAAGAATCTTCAGGAGTATTTCTTGATAAAATCATGCATGCAAAAAAGAAATAATAATAATGTTATTCCTAGTTTATCCTTTTTTGCAATTTGTAGTCGATTGAGCGCAACTATAATCACAATGGGTTTTAATAAACCCATACTTTTTTTTGCCTACTTTTATAAGTGGGCAAAAAAATGTATGCGCGCCATTAACAATTTTCGTGGTTATATTTTGTTCATGTTTTACTAAAAGTATGTAATTTTACTAACGTATATGTAAATTTATCAAACTTATAATAGCGTTACGACAAATTTATCTATCGTTTGTGAAGAGATAGTGTATTTTATCGAATTAATGTGCCGTGAAATTTAACTTATATGATTCTAGTTGGTTTACGGAACATTTCTATTAGATTCCCATTAATATGTAATGTCTGTAATAATGTGAGTATCTAATGTGTAATGAGAATGTAATAGCAAATTAAAAAAAATACAGTACATTATAAACATCAGCATTTCAGAATCACAGAGTCTAATATTGCACCCTACGAAATACATCCATTAAAAAATAGGGCATACACAAACGTTAAAAGCGCCGACGTTGTGTGGCGGGTTGTTTACGATAAGAGAATTCTATATACTATTTTTTTGGAAAAACATGTTTCAAAAAAAAATAGCAATACAAATAATAAAGATGAAACAAGAAATGCAACAATATCGTCACGATAAATAGATTTTTAATAATAAAATTGAAACAACCAAAAATGTATTGTTATTTGCATTATAATAATACCCAGAAACATGTTATGTGCCATTTAATAGAGCAATGTGGAACCTACCTTACGTATGTTTGTCAAAATGCCAAGTTTAAGAAATAAACGTCAGTCCATACTCAAAAAGTACAAAATGTTTATTGATGGATTTCTAAGTACACGTTTCATGTATAAGCCGCTACTTAGTTTGGTAGTTAAACGACAGAAATAAACATTTCTAAGGGGCACTCCACTCATGTAATAGAAGCTGAAATTTTTTTCAGCAAACATCAACGTGTGGCACCTTGTATCGTAAAATATTTTAAGGTTTCCAAGAATTTTTTTGATTAATTGAATATTTTCGAAAATAATCGCTTCGAAAATAGCAGAAATCGTGTTCCCTCTCTAATTTTTAAATCGTTCATTGATAAATTGTTTTGAAAATTAACGTTCAACGAAAATTATTTTGAAGATTATCGGATATATCATTCTTGAGTTATGCCGGATATGCCGAAAAATTGCGCTTCTAAACAAAAGGATGTAAATGTCTTAAAGATACGCTCTTTTGCTGATGCACTTTACACTAGTTTCAGAGTAATAATCGACATATCCACTCGTTTCTCTAGTTATAGGTAAGTAAAGTGTTCACACCTATCATGTGCGGGAAACGTGGAAAAAATGTAACAACGTACAGATTATTAATACTGGAAAGCTGTAATTTGACATGAATGTGTACATTATTTACGCTGACAAAGTGATAAAGAAAATATTAAAAAGGCGTATTTTTTTTTGAAAACATTGTCGAAGTTCATTGCGAAGATCGCTGATTGTAGACCATGCCACTATTTTACCGTACGGGGCAGAAAATAGCACATGAAGCGCACGGTGATAGACTACTAGCCATCAAATTGTTTCATGTTTCCATTAAAATGAAATAAAGTTTCTACCTCCTCAAGTTCAAGACAATTTACATGAGACGAAGTACGGACAGGAAGATGTGGCGGAATGCCATCGGGGTTGGCACTGTGCAATTTAAGTTTTGTTAAAAAAATAATAAACAAACCCCGTTGAAAATGGTGCTATGGTACTTCCGGCGAGCGGAACGATGACGGAAATCAGTGGTAGGAATAAAGTTGAATAGTCCTTCAGAGTTCTCCCCATATTTAAGCTATGCGATAAAACACAAAGATGCTTTTCGCAAAGCTAACTGATCGAGCTGGCCAGATATGAGGAGGTCATCGATAATTCGAGACGCTCGACGTTGGGTGCCGTCTGGAGTTACGATTGGGATGCGCCAGTTCAGAAGTGACAGCAGTACTCTAGATGTGGGATCTGTGCCCTATGAAGTAAAAGGCGACGAGAACTTGAAGTACTGTCGTGTTTTATTGAGAACCTCAAGTTTTTCTTTGCTGTCTAAATAATCGCGAAACTGAACGCTGCTCGATATATCGATCTCAAGGAAGCCGATCCTCAGTGGATCCTGAGGAGAGTGCTTCCAAAGAGAGAAGAAGCGACGAAGAAGGATTTTTTAGTACTAAACGCGCAAACTCGCGTCTTTTAAGGCTTAAATACAACTAGGTTAAGTATATTCCATTTCAAGATTTGATGTAAAGCTGTATCGATTTCAGACACGAATTGATTTCGACACTTGTCAATACAATTTCATGAAATATTAATGTGAATGTGTCTTTCTATTTTAGTTTTGTTTTTGATTGTAATTGTATGTAATTTAATTCGAAAAAGCTATAAGCGTTAAGTTTCTTGCTCATTGTTCTTGAGAGAAAACTGCTTTTGAAAAGAATACCCAATTCATATTATAGTGACGTATTTCAAGTATTATGAATAGCTTATAAAATGTAGATATTTTTGAATTGATGAATGAAATATATTGCGGTAGAGTCATGCCATGTGGTAGTCAACTTGGTTGGAGCAGGAAAATGTACCAGTTCGACTGGTCAGATACCGTCACACAATACAGACGTGCACGGTGAAGTTATAGTTCCCGTTTTTTGTTTCGTCCAGTGAGTGAGAGCTTCGGTGGCCCACTACTCCTCCATTACCCCATTTCCCTTTTATCAGATATCCTATTGCTACACAAGAGACTGGCACCGTTCTGATGACTCATTTGAGGTTGCGAGTGTCCATGGGCGGAGGTAAAACCTACTCTCCAGTGGCTTGTATGCTCGTTTGCCCCTCGAAAATGCAATAAAAATGGTTTTTAATTTTAGGTGGAAGAAAGTTTAAATCCAATTCCCCAATTTTAGAAATGCATGAGTGTTTTAATGACATTTCATATACAAACAGTAAGTTACAATTCCTTGAAATGGTTGTACTCTGAGAATGTTTTACGAATACTGAACCATCCAATTCCGTAAACGAGTACACAGCAGGCAGATCGGATTTGAGAATAGTATATGGGCTCTTTGCTGGTTGACTGTGGAATCCTAAAAATAGCCCATTTTCTAAAATATTTTTCTGCCACTTTCTAACAGATTTTTCTGCCATTTGTAGTAGGGTGCACTAGATTAAAAGATGACACATTGTGGTTATCGTTTTTATTAGATACCTTTGGTTCATGAGCTCCATTTATCGGGTAAGACGACTTAAGTGAACTAATATAATAAGAAACATATTTTTAACACTAATTGACTTTCGTATCAGTCTTTGTAATAAGTTTACCATACGTAAGTACCTGCATGAACAAATGCACTAAGCGGTACCTGTGTGAGTGGTACTGTCACACACACAAATCACAAGAACACAGTGAACATCACTTATTTTAAGGAATGTTGTGTAGAAACAAATGCAGTTATTGTGATTTTGACAATTGTTTCGTTTTAAAAAATATTAAAATAATGATAGATCAGGAAATTATGAAAAAGTTCTGAATCTTATACAGAACAAAGAAATAATATGTTTGTAAACATTAGGTAGGTGTGCAAGATTACAAAGAAAAAAGTAAAATAATATTTTGGAACTTACATGGTTGCCGATGACTATTATCTTTTTTATTATCAATTTACAAAATTACATGTTTGTTTATAGATGCTGTAACTTGTTTATGTCGTTAAGGGTTATAGTTTAGAAAAACTTTTTTTTATGTACATTTTAAAAATAAAGAAATTTAAAATAAACATTATTGTGATTTAAGCTTAATATCATAATTTTTGAATCGCTATTAATTAAGTATTTTCATCATGTTTAGAACTTAACACCTAACTTTGGTATACAAAGTAACGAAATGTGACATTAGATTTTCACTTACATAATTGAACTGGTTAACAAAAAGTAGATGGGTCACTAAAATAAATTACCAAATTAAAACTTGGATCCTGTTAAGATTAATTTGCAATCTTACGATTATTTTATCAGCGGTTCGATAGCGAAGTGCACTCATAATTTAGTCGGTTTCTCTTGAGCTTTCAAAGGATTCCTCTTGTCTGGATAATGCGCAGAATTGTTAGAGGACTGGCCGACGGTCCTGCTGCCCCAGGTCGTCCTGCGCGTGACCGGGTTGTTTTTGCACATCTTCAGCAAGTTGTTGTAGGCCGCTCTGTACTGCCTGTTGGTCGCCGCGTATATGACCGGGTTGATGACGCTCGATGCCCAGGCCAGAATGGACGCTATGACGTGCAGCCAGGGGAATCTGATGCCGTCGTCGGCCACGTTCATGATCATAAGCGGCAAGAAGCAGGCGAGGAAACACACGAAGATCGTCAGCATCAGGGTGGTGAGCCGCGAATCCTCCTCCTTCTCTTTCGCTGTCTGGCCGCTCAGTTTGCTGACAGGAGAGTAATGATGAGTTAGTAATAACGAAGATATTGATTTTGTGTTTAGTGGCTTCTAGGTGCAGTACAACACACGAAACTGCTGATCGAAATTGCCTGCGAATAATGCAGTGCGCAGGCATAACGCCCAACGACCCTTCCTTCTTCTCCCACGTATCCCCCTTTTACGGCATTACGACGCTTTCGTGACTAACTTCACAGTGGCGAAGTTTCGTGTGTTTTAACTTAATTCAACTGATCAATGTCTATGAATGTTCTTGTAGACAATCAGTTTTTAGAAACAAATATTCACTAATTTAAATTTAAAGTAAGTATATAATCTAAGTAAGTACATATGTATTCAGAAATATTAATATAAATCATTTGGCAATTAAGATTTGATTAGTTTCCATATTTTATAATGTTTAAATTTAATTTTGAGGCCTATAGGGCAATACAGTTAGTTCGTAAACATTTATATAAGTAATAAAAAATGTTCTGGAATCGCCAATAAAGCTGGCAATGTAAAATGTAATTGCATTTAATATTTGTTATTCAAAACATCGGATGTTGAATGCGCTGTTATTTATATACACTATATTAAAACGGCGATGTATTACTTAAAATATTAGAGTTACCATAGACACTACCTTCTGGACTCAAGTTTCCGCTTGCTTTTCCTGACTCGCCAGTATATGCAGGAGTAGGACACGATGATGACGGCGCACGGCAGCGCGAAGCCAAATACGAACAAATATTTCTTTGGCGAGTGCCCGTCTTTGGGCAGTATGGTACAAGAGAAGGTGTTCGTGTCGAGCCCGAGCTGGCCCCACACGCCCAGCAGCGGCGGGACCTGACGAACAGCGACAGAGGTCAGTGCGTTCGAACACTAATCGTAAAGTGCATGAGTCAATTGAAGAGCGTAGCGTATAGCGTTTGCGCTGGAAGGCGAATATCGAATTTGTGTAGAAAGATATTGTCGATTTTGAGCCTGTTTTTCGTGCCAATAAATAACATGCATTACTTGTTATATTTCAAGTTATATTTTGTATTTAGAAGAAGTAAATACATAAAGAAGTGTGTGTAGATATTGTTTTCCACTTTAGTAACTTCAAAATGTTCTAATATTGGTACATAGCTCTGACTGTTACATGCTTGTTCACTGTTCAATTATATGAAGGGCAAAGGGCTGCGTGCGGGCTCGGAGAAGTCGTAGTGTAGTTACGTATAGTCTGCTTGTTTACGTCGTGGGCCTAACGGAACACATCCGTCACTAGGTATTCCCTTAACAACAATATTATCTGCATTAGCACTGAGGATAATTGTGCGTTTGTTTGTAATTATTTGTGACTTATATTTCTTTCAAATTTCATATGAAATTACATATATCTTTCTAAAAGATATACTTGAAAAACAATTACATATATCTTTCTAAGAAAGATACATGCAATTAGTTTTTCAAGTATAATATACTAATCTGTATAAAATTGGATTATTATATAATATATTACCTACATAAATTTTAAATCTTTAATGTGTAGGTAATTGGATTATATTATATATATCTATTGTTTGTATAGAAGCACAGTTGGTTTTAATATGTAGGTAATTCAATTTAGATGTGGTACAATATTCGGGCTTCAATTCTACTAGTGCAATATTGGGTTTCTTATCATTGGAATTAGCAGTAATTATATAATGAGTTAATCTTAAAACTCTTACATTTTGGCTGTCAAATATTATCGTTCCTGTTATTGTCACTAATTTCCATTTAAAATCAATTTAAGAATATATGAATCGATTTTGATGAAAAATTATCACAGCCTGTATTAGAGTTTGATTACGTGGGTTAATCACTCTATGCAATTCTAATGCAAATAATTCAGACGTGGACTCATCATATCCTGAACGAGCGTGCGCGGGCCGGTGCACGCTTGTTCGTAATGTGAGACAAATTTTATACTATGATTTTTTTAGCACTTCATTGCCATTTAAACCACCAAGGAAGTTATAATAAATTTCAATTGGCCTTTCATGATGAAACTCCATTTATTGCCACAGTTTATAACTGGTTTAACAAGTTGAAACGTGGTCACAGTAAACTGGCTAACGGACGTCCTTCTAGAGCGACGGCCGAAGACCAGTGCTGTGTAGCTTATGATAGTAACAAAAGAGTGATCTACCAGCAGATTCGGACAAGCTTATGCATCGGTATGAGTCAAATGCGCAAAATTCTTCAGGAACACTTAGCGGCCAGGAAGCTTTGTTTCACGGGATACCTTATAATTTGGCCAACGCTCAAAAAGTCCGTCGTGTTAATTGGTGCCGCGAAATAATAAAAAGAGTGCAGGTGGTCACTCAAATGCTGAATACGACATAGTTACGGGTGACGAAAGCTGGATTTTCTGTTACGGCCGCGAAACCGTGTTTTCTTTCGAGGAGGAAGAAGCGTTGGAAAAAGGATAGTGGGCTCTATCTTCGGAATGACAGGTCATTATGATTATGCATAATACACCGTTATGCAGACTGGTACACTAATAATTGTTTGTCCCTTGTTTTGGAAAAAGTTTGGGAAAAACGTCCTCGGAATAGGATTCTCTTTAATCATGACAACGCCTCACTGCATACCGCCAGTCAAACGACTAATTATTTGTGGACGTTAGATATAGAAATAGAGCTCACCCGCCTTTCAGCCCCGATCTCTCACCATGCGGCTTTTATTTATTTTTCAAAATAAATGAAAATTTTGAGTCGAGGAAGCTGTGGTTCCATATTAAAAGGTCATCGAAACCTCTAAGTGCGAGTGAGCAATTGTTTCTCTCAGTGGTTCGATCATATGCGGCGATGTATTGGTCTCAACGGACACGATTTTGCAAAACAGTAATAGTAAAACTAATTTGCTAATTTGCTCAGGTTTTGATTTTATAAGGACCTTCAGTTTTAACCAAGTACCGCACAAGTTAAGAAATTCAAAGTTGATACATCTTAATTCAATACAAAAGTGTACTAAAACGATCTGAAGAAAATGTGACATGTACAACTTTGAATTTAAGGGCAATTGTTTTCCGTCTGCCGGACATCGCCACAGGGGCGAGAGTTGGCTGTCTTAATTGAATCCGAAAGGAGCGTCAGTCGTTGAATAATGGCGCAGGCATCTGAATATGATTGATTGTCTTCTCAATAGATCAGAATATTATATAATAACTTCGCTTGTTTGGAACACACGCCAGGGAACGTAGGTCGGTAGGTACGTTAACGGCGTTTACACAGTAATGCACAGCGTTCTCGACAAAGTTTCTGAAAGCGTTCACGCAAATTGTTAATCCCCATGATGACGGATTTCCACAGTCCTTTTCTCCCTTTTTCCCCTTCAGGTTTCACATCGACCTTAAATATGAGTACCCTTTGTCTAGTTTGGACGTCGCACTCATTACGATTTTTTGTGGGTTCGTAAAATTAATAGCAAAGTATAAAATAAGAAGCGACGGCGATAGCGTTTAAAGTACAAGCGGAGCCGCTTTTTAAAGCGAGTGCGGAGCGCCAATGTTTTTGCCTTGTTTTGAAATTAGGACTTTGAAAACAATAAAGACGTAGGTAGATGAGTTTTTCATCGAAACTTGACGCTACACCACAAAGCTTTTTTTTCAAAACACAAAGTGTCTCTTATTTCTGACTACAGATTGTGCGTAAGCCGATCGGCCGTATAGATCTATCATTCCTCTATTGAACTTCAAAAAGCCTACGCTCTTCCCTATAAACTCGGCCCTTGACACTTCAGAACTTTATTCCTCGTCCATTTCAAACGCAATCTGGCTGAAGGAAAAGCGCTGAATAATAAAACTAATTTAAGCAATAGCATATCTGCGAGACCACATCCAACAACTGATAGATAATGTTGTGTTCTATGAGCATAGAACACAACATTAAAAGACCGATTTGTTACGACATACATCGACTTATGCAATTAAAGACATATATTCCTTTCGATTCTACATTTTTTTAAACATGAATCGTTATATTCAGTTAGGGTTCGTCAAAATGATATTGACTATTTATTTTTGGAGTTCTGTTGACCGAAGAAGAGTTCACCTCACTGGCCCCGCCCACGGATACGCGACGGGTCACATCCGCGGTGACGTCACGCGCTGTCGTTTTGACGTGCGCTTTGATGAGATCAAATTAACGATATCCTTCGCTCACCAGACACGTATGATGCTTACTACTGAATCGCCCGTGCAAAGCTGACTAGCTTTGTTTACGTAATGTTTTGTTTTTTGCTACCCATTGTACTGTTAATCTGCCTCTAACTTGTTTTTAGAGTTTCGTATCCTAAAAGGAAAAAAGGAACCTTTATGGCATCACTTCGTTCTTTGTCTACGTATCGAGATCCTTTTTTAAGGTTCCGTACCCAAAGGTTAAAAAACGGGACCCTATTACTAAGACTCCGCTGTCCGTCCGTCCGTCTATCACCAGGCTGTATCTCATGAACCGTGATAGTCAGATAATTGAAATTTTCACAGATGATGTATTTCTGTTGCTGCTATAACAACAAATACTAAATAAAATAAATATTGAAGGGACCCCCATACAACAAACGTGATTTTTTTGCTCGTCTTGGCTCGATATTGATAACGGCAACAGGTAGACGCTTGAAATATTCACATAATATTTAGTTATATATTCACTTTAAAAATAAATAATTAAATTAAAATTAAATTAATATTTAAGGGGGGCTCCCGTACAACATACGTGATTTTTTTACTCTTTTTCGCTCAATATTGATAACGGCAACAGGTAAACGCTTGTTCAGTCACCATTTACAGATGTGGTTCAAATTTAATACTCAATTAGTAATTTTGAACCGGATTTCTAAATAGTGATTAAAAAACTTTGTAAATAAATAACTTTGATAAAATACCTTTTGCAAGACTGCTGCAAGGCTAGTGTAGGTATTTCAATTATATCATAAAATAAATTATATGTGTTAATATAAAATAAAGGATTACTGAAACGATAAACAGTTCTTTGTCTTAAATTTACACTCCTCCAGTTTTCCACATTGTAACGTTGTGGATTTTATTTTGCTATAAAAACACCATAACTATGACTCGATTGTCGTGATGGGTGAACTTTCACTCATATACCTACAGGTTTGTACGGAACCCTTGGTGCGTGAGCCCGACTCGCACTTGACTGGTTTCTTAGATACGCCTGGAGGTATCAACTTAAAATTAATATCAGATACTTAGGTCTGCGGTCCCTTAGATTCTAAGGTTAGAAGAGAAAAAATCAGATTCTAAGTCAACGAGGCAAAAAATACAGCTCATTATATTTTAATTTTGGTATTCGTAAGTAAATTAAATCGTAGGATACTTCACATTGACCTACAATCATGAAATTTGATCAGAAGCAAAGTTTCACAGCAACACTAAAGGAAACAATCCGAAAATCGTTATTTTATAGTTATTTCATTTAAATTTATTTTCCCAATAAGTTAATAATAATAATTTATATATCTCTACAATCAGGCAACGTGTTTCTGAAGTTCATATTACAATTAAATGGTTATCCGCGAATTGTGGATACAACAAATATCTGCAGTCGGAATACAGATTGTGATGCAGACCGATGTATGGGAAAACATTTTTTAATTTTGTACTATAAAAAATTAAATATTCAAAATTTCGAATATTAAAAAAAACCAAATAAGTTTCTACGGAATACTAAGGGGCGAACCTTCTTCGTGCTTGTTCGATGTTTTTTATTCTTTGGTAAATTAAATCCTCGTTGAATTTAAAACTTACGCCGTACAGGACATCGATTTGCATGCGCGGGTAATGGAATAAAAATTCTTCCAAGGTCGACGATAATAATCTAGAATCCTCGGTACCCCGTAGACCCCAGTAGTGTTTTCGTTAACGCGCTGTGGTATGATCGCTCTTAACTTTGTTAGAATTTGTTCATTAAAAATGAAGTATTATCTGGAACTGCGTATAAGTTCAATATGAGTACAAACATTTTCACAAAGCACCCATTATTAATAGAATGCATCTTCCCCTAATTTGTACATTGGAATTTCGTTATGAAGACATTGGCTATTGTATCTCAAGTGACTGTACTGTTACGTAAAAATTCCCAGTACACAACACATAAATCCATTTGAGGCTGACACGCGCCGAGCTGTGTATAGCCGCCGTTGCCCAAACGTTTTAATTGGTGAAACAGCCGCCCGCGCGCACCAATTTAAATGTAATTGCATCGGCCTCATTGTGCCGACTCCCGCGCACCTAAATTATTATGTAATCTCCGAAATTGCTGCATCAAAAAGGGTGTCGTTTGTTAAAAGGCCGAATCGGTAGTTGAATGAGATACACTTTGCTAGTTGTGAATTTAATTTAAAGTTTTGACGTGACAACGTCTTATAAATTGGTTTGCCGGGTGACACTTCAAGAAACTGCGTTACGCTCCGCTCACGTTATGCGCTCACAATGAGAGCGAGTGAGAGGCACGCGTCCCTTCCACTCGGGCATGGTTAGCCCGCCTAAGAGCGAGAGAGAGACAGACATAAAAAGTGAAAGGCACGCGTCCCTTCCACTCAGATAGGAACAAGTTAAGTTGTAGTAAACGCTGTTTCATTGTACGCAAATGTATTGCAAGTTATTGTATGTATATTTGTATATAAATACGTATGTATGTGTAAAGGTAAAAATAAAATTTTGTTAATATGAAATTCAGTGCGAGATTCTTTGTATAAATTAATGTTTTAAATATAATTCTTTGTATAAATAAATGTTTTAAATTGTTACTATTATTTCATCCTTCTTCCTACTATACGAATGAATATTCACATTAAAATGATTTTACCACTCAAAGTCGTTGTCACGTAAAACTTTCGCCCGTATACCGACTTTACAGGCAACCATTTTTTTCATCTGAAGTAGATTTCTTTGTAGTAACGGCTTCGTAACCCTACGGTGAGCATGGTCCGATATGCCCTTGGCCGGTTTTTTATTACAACACGTTTAGCCTTTTCTGAGATTGGGGTAAACAAACGAACAGACAATTTAATTGATATGTATGGATTCCCAATAATATCTAAAAACTTTGTTTTCCACGGTTTTATTTTATACACATTGCCGCCATTTACATACTCAAAAATTAGAAAAGGGCATTAAGCTAGTTTATTCTTTGCTAGTGTAAAAGAGAAAGTATATATAAAAGCCATTATAAACAGCAGACATCTCTTAGCAACAAAATCTTTGTTAGCTCACTTTTCAAATTCGATTATATTATAGGAGTAAGAAACGTACAAACCATATTTATCGTTAAATGTAAATAAGGAAAGGTTTTTATAGGAAGGTTTTTATAAGGAAATAAAAAATTGCTTATCTTAAAGGATAATATCTGCTAAATGACGTTATTTGTATTAAAAAAATATATATTTTCATGGAAAAAATTTGATAAATTTAACGACGCTTCATAAGTGCCATTATATAGAAAAAAAATGTGAAATTGGTTCGAAATTTCATATATTTTCGTAAACTCGTAATAATTTCTTTAAAATCGTTTTTCATATTCGAAATCAGGATAAAAACCTGCCTATCGGAGTGTTTGAGTTATTGTCGCTTACAGCTTGTTCTGTGTTTGGTTTAAATACGTCTCGGTTACTTCAAACGACATACAACAAACACTTTTTAATATTTGTTTTGACAAAATCAGTTTCATAATGTTTATAACGTGTCTCGTACGTGCATACGTTACTTACTTACGCAACAGAGTACACAGAAATGAGAATCGTTTCAAGTGGCGCAGGCGCATTTCCGTGATATTTCAACTCGCGCCATTAAAATAAACGCAACAGTTGCGTTGTCGTAACGGAAGTAGGTACGCACATCATTTTTATTGCACATCCTGTACGAGCGCTGCAGGGAGCGGGAGAAAATGCGAGTCTACTACTTTTGGTAGCACACGCTGTTGTTTCAGATACATGAGCATACGGCTTATTGGTTTTAGTCGTGGTGGCGCCACGCACGCGGTGAAAAGACGATAAGTTCTGGATTAAAAACCAGGTCATGAGTTCGTGATCTAAATCACTAATAATAATTTAGCCCACGACGATACCTTCTAATCTCATCTATCCAATTAACGCAGTTCGCCCGGCGGTGCCGAACTAAGACCGGGTCGGTGCTCTGACCCACGTGAAGACAAAAAGAAAGAAACTGCGTAAATAATAAAAATAAAAAATTTCGGGCCGGTGAAAACACGAAAAGTATTTATTATACGGTGAATGGACTTCCTTGGACGCTTGTTTGTTTTATTTTCCACCCAATCACACTTACTAAATGACACATCTTCGTATTTTACACAAAAACTTCTGTGATCTGCTCAAAAATAGGCTACATGTAAGAATGAAGCGTTTAAGTTACATTTGAATAATTTGCATTTGAATATGTACATGCCTTAGAAGTTTAGGTATTTTAAGTATTTATTATTTAATTCGCGTCTTTAAGAGACGAGAAAAAGAAAGTAAATAATTTACAAAATCCAACACCTCGAACATTCTTTATATTTAATTATAAATGTATAAATTTTGTTTAAATTATTAAATAAAATTGAGTGTCTGTTCATCCGCGCTAATCTCCAAAACGATTGATTAAATTGTATACATACGTACGTAGAATTGTACGTATACAGACTTTACATAGACGTAGAGTATCTCCTAGAATATGACAGAACATTTCTCTCAAGTAAAATTGTATGGACGCCAGAAAGGTAGCAGCAATATGCAAGGGCCGAGGTCGATGTCGCGACCGACAGCGAACTAGAGATCAGGACCGAAATCGAGACCGAGAACGGGATGGGGTAGGAAGAAAACGTCGCGAGGTTTTCATTCACGCCCGGCCTTGAGAGAGGAAAACAACGACACGTCGTTGTTTTCCTCTTTCCGGCAAATAACACTAATGTTTTATCACGATAAAACATTAGTGTTATTTGCCGGAAAGACGTCGGACCTAACAGCAAAAGTGAAGCCGGCGGTCGCAGGTCTAGATCATAACGTGGGAGCGCGAATGGCCTAAAAAATAATGGTCATTTTTTCAAAATATTAAAAAGAAATTTCTTATATGAAAATTGTCCTTCCATATACACTTTCCTTGACAGAGATGCGAATTATGTAGACATTATATTTATTACTATAAAATAACAACACATAGATCCGTACTGCCTGCGGCGAGTCCTACTTGCGTCTGTCCGAGTTGTTGAGTTGGCACTTTACGTGTCTACGACAGCTAAAATTAAGCATTCATTATTTCGTTGATGCCTTCATACACCCTTAAAACATTTTTGTTATATTGTCTTTGCCCACTAGCTCGAGTTTCATTGTTACAAAATTCGCGTTACCGAACCATGACTGATTACTCGGCGTTTTATGTTAGGTGTTCCCAGGAATATTTTACAGAACCCTATAAATATGTGAGTAGATGTAAGATCGATGACATGTCATTAAAATTTGTCAGGCATATGTCCAATGATTGTACGGAAGCCAGTGCCGGTCTGCCGACGCCGGCGCCCCCTCGAGGCGGTACAGACCATGAGCCCGAAGGACACGAGCCAGATGAGCAGCAGCTGCACCCCGATCTTGGTGGGCGTG
Source organism: Eumeta japonica (assembly GCA_005406025.1). Lineage (NCBI taxonomy): Eukaryota > Metazoa > Arthropoda > Insecta > Lepidoptera > Psychidae > Eumeta > Eumeta japonica. The sequence goes on from BGZK01000109.1 coordinate 400,377, forward strand.
TACATCTGCGCGTACGTGTCGTAGTACGCGATCAGCACGTATCTGCGAATCATACATCATAGCCGGTTAGGGAAACGTTAACAAACGTTTTATATCAGAACATGGCAAGACCTAAATGCATGCGACTAATGGAACGAATAGAATACATATTTTGTGGTGTAATAACAAACGCGCAGTCGGTCCAGTTAGAGTAACATGCCATCGCTCCGTGAACGCTTACAGTCTAAGAGTATAAGAGTTAAACTATGTAAATAAGAAAAACCTTTAAGTGCCATGAAGAGGATGCTTGGAATATGACTGATAAAACCATAACGAGGAAATTTGTAGATGAACCGAGTAAGTGTCATAGCACACAGGATTTGCAAGATGAAGTAGCAGTGGGTAAGCCATGTCACCTATAGGACTGGTAACCGCTGAGGAAGGAAGGTTTTCGAGTGGCAAACGAGTTGAGTGGCGGCGCCACTCGTCAAAGTTAAATTATCGGAATCCTCCTGGGCGCTTGCAAATACTATAAATATTTTTTGTGTTTGTTTTGGTTTCTTTTTTCTTATAAGTTCTCGAAGATAATATTTATTTTGTTTTCCGTTTTATTTTATAAGTTCGCAATAGAATATTTTTTATTAAATATTAAAGTGCGTTATAAGGTGTGTACTTTTGATTTATCAAAAGTATTTAGAAAAGCAGTTTTGTATAGGCTTTCAAGTAAACGATGATTGTAAGACCTTACATTTTTTATTTTTTTAAAACTTCAGATCTAGTAGTTTTGTAATATTTGGGGAATGCTCGATTTTCCTACATCTTCTTCAGTGTTTTAGAAATGCATTTTTAGATGATGAAAGAAATATATTTGAAACCCTTCTAACAAGTCCCTGGATTCGTTTGATACGTTGCATAATGCACTTGACTAAAGATTTTTTTAATTTCGTAATTCTGTAATTCCTCAAAATCAGAAAATAGGATCTATGTTCCTGTGTGGGTTACGTAACCCTGACTATGCACCAAATCGCAACTTTTTTCTTGTTAATTTGAAAAAAATGGCTGTGCTAGATGCACAGATAGACAATGAGGACAGTGCTTCTATTAAGATTCCATTTTTCATCAAGTATACAGAACCCTAACAGTTCGTTCGCATAATTTTAAATATCAACTCTCACCACTCATTCAACTCTTTACCTAAAAATCTTGTTTTAAAACATGTAAAGTTTTTCTTTAAAAGCATTACAGAGGCTCGTAGTAGATTCATGTCCTGCAAACAAATGGAACAAGCGGACGAGCTAAAAAGATGTACATGGTAAAAATATTATTATAAGTTACTGTTATATGTATGCATGCATGCACTATATTTCTTTTGTAATCAACTCAAATGTTGACTTAGTGATTAATTTCTGCTTCAAGCTAATTTGGCTTATCACATCCTCCGCACGCAAACAGCTATGAGCTTTTCCCACGCCCCTCGTGATAGCGCCGCAGACCCGATAAAGCCACTCGGGCATTCAGTTAAACGAGTATATCAATTCAATATTTTTTAAATTTTGACACACGTCAAATTAAAGTAGAAAGCAGAAGGAACATACCCTCCTCATTATATTTCTTGACCTATTGTGATATCTATTACCTATCCCGAATCCACCGGCTGGCTCTACACTCCCGTTACTCCCAATCCAAGCTAGAACCTACAGAACCTACACTCTCCTCTTTAATTACGCTCCCTTCGGTGTGTCGGGACTTGTCCCTTTCGGTCATTGCGACTGGCTGAAGGTTGAGCGATGATGATGATGATGAAAGTGATGCCCAGCAATTGTTATTAAGTCTGAAACCGACAACTAATATCATCTTTTAATATAGAATTTTGAATCTGTTCTTCGTCGGAGAAAATATAAATGAAATTAATCAATATTATGTAGTAAACCTAAATATATTATTGCTTTATTACATATATATAGAACTACACGATTCTAACAATAAGCGTATCTCATTGTAGGCGAATAGTACGAAAGTCGAACGCAAGCAAACAGAATTTTAGTTAGCTCGAGTAATATCAAAGTCGTGTACGAAGCTGCTACGAAAACACTACAAGTAATAGATACTTTTACTGAAAGTGATTCCAAAATGTCGATAGAAATTTACACGTTACCGTCACGTAGGCCGCGTCAAGTGCGCGTCGCAGGTCGGACACGCCCTCCCGCAATCGTTTGCCTGTTCATGCGCATCGTCACCGACATCGTAGTGCGTCCCCTTCCCGCAGCGTGAGCACGTGGTTAAACTTCCATCGGCACATTCGCTCGCGGGCGAGGACTCCGTTGCCCTCAGAGAGAGGAGGGACAGGCGGGCTGTCCGACAGGCGCCGCTCTTAATCGGACGTGTTGAGGGTAGTGAACTTTTACGGTTAGCAGGTGCAGAAAAGGTAGGAATTTCAAAATTTGTGGGCAATAAGAGAAGATATAAATTTCAACACCGTCACAGTCGTATGAGTTATCGTTGAATTGAAAATATTTACCTCATTACTCATCTGTACGTTGCATTACATACAAAAACATTATTCTTGCAGTTGTCACATTTGACAAAGTATCTTACGTAGTTATTATAAAATTTGTAATATGACATATTTCGTTTGATAAAGTCCCTAACTTTTGAATTACCTGTCTTTATGACTTTGAAAAATTGAATAATAATAAATAAAGCTTACGAAAACTCTAAATGACAAATAACATGAATACGACAAAGGCGTTATCAAAATCTGAACGTGCGTATATCTAAAGACTCTAACACGATGACGTTTCAACAGTTTTCGCTGAATAAAAAATGAATTTTCATGAAACGTCGAATTTAATTGCATATTATTGAATAGGTGTATCCGACGGGCGCTGATGAGGCTCGCGGGGCTTTCAGCCGCGAGATAAGGCTCGAGTGCTCGGCAAACCGCCGGCAGCGGCACTAAAACGCTCGACGGGTAACGCCGACACGCGGCGCGGGGCGGTGGATGGAGCGAACGTCCCGTACGAAGTCCGAGCATTTAAGGCATTTATTATTCAAATACTGAAAACGATTTTAAACAGTGGTAGACATAACTTACCATCGACGCGAGCGCACATCCGTTGGAACTATAATATTCAAAGTACGAAACAGCGTAATAGTTTTAGGTCGTGGCGTAACGATAGACACGTATGTTATGAGCGTGACAGATGCTCAAAATAGAACAACAAAAAAATGAATATGAATTGAATAATTAAATACCGATCGAAATATTCTGTTTATAATGAACACTGCAAAACCAAAACCTATGATCCATGTAAAACTAAAGAATTATTTTATATATTTATCCTGTAAATAAAAAAGTTTACCTCGCGTAGTTCCTTTTTCATAAATATTATTTTTTTTATATACCTTATGGTTACTGTATTTACATTACAATTCAGAAACATTATTCGTCGTCGTCGTTGTGAAAACGTTTCGAATAAGTAACTAATTAAGTATCGGGAATTATAATAATTGGGCTAACGATACATCTATCACGGTGTTTTTTTCGGGGATCGTTTATCGAAGAAAACATACCAATTGTAGTGGATGGCGAACCAAAAATAACCTAAAATGTTGTCTTAGCGTGCTTGTAAAATTGAAAAACCCTTTTCATAGAATTAAAAAAGTAGGTTTTGTAATTTATTATAAAATCCACACAGGTGATAGTAGAACTCCCCCAGATACGTGGAACACGGATGTCCATATCGAGTCAATATTTGCCGAAGCCAGAATAACTTATTTCACAGTGCAATCAGTTAATAATAACCTCATGTACAGAACTGTTAGATTAAAAGTCGTCTATTGGGCACATCACGAGCAGTATCAAAAGTTCAAGAAGACCCATTATCGCCATTTTCTCCCGTTAGACTTATGGATTCCCAGCGCCGGTCCGCAACCATGATTGGTTAGAAACGACAGCAGTTCTTCGAGCAATTACTCTAACCGGCGTAGCATGTTCGGCTCTCGTTAACGCATGATTTCTCTCGATATGCGTGTGTTACTTTTTTTTTAAATACACTATTACCTACATAAATATTATTAATGGCACCGGCGCGGGCGCACGCGGCGTCACGTAGCATTCGTATCAATCATTTGAGCGTGTCAGAATTAATGGATTTTCATTTGAACTAGACGTGCTTAAGTTTATTTCGATTCATGTGCGAGTTTATTTCGCGCTATAATAATTTTATTTTACCGCGCTAATATCTGTAGAGATGTACGAAACCGTTCATTTAATGTGGAGTTATTTCAGTTCGTGCTGAAATCGAAACTACGCGAAAGCGCCTCAGCGGACTACGCTCTTACATCTCTAAGGCATATGCGTGTTTTAGCATTACATGCATATTACGTCGCTGTAATAACCGCTGTTGCAGTAATTGTAGGAACGACGCTGGAATCTATACAACGCATTGACCAACAAAAAATATTATCTGTAGGTACCTGTAGGACAGTAAGAGTGATTATTAAGACATACTTGTCCTAATAGTTCTTATTTACTCAGGAGCGTATTTTGAGTATTGGACCCTCCGAATCACTTTGCACGACATCAATGACCGACGTTCAGACACCGGCCATGCCGAGGATTGTCGGTGTATTGCGAAGGCCTGAATGTCGTGTGGGAATGCACCATCGATATACGTCCGTTCTGTAGATTGGAAGCACGCGGCACGAAACGTCGTCGACCGCCGACCAGAGGCGATAGGGTCTAACGTGAATGTATAACGAGCGGTGCGATGGTGGGATTCTGTGATTGGTAATGAATGAAAGTACTTTTCATTCATTACCAATTCGTTAGAGAGAAGAGAATTCGTTACGTGTACATGCGACATAATTAAGGCATAAGACCCACGAAGGTTAAATCGATCCAGTGGCCACTGCCACACCGACGGATCGAACAATTCGACGCCGGCCGGTGACAGATGAACACCGCGTACTCGTGGCGCCGGATCAGCGCCTCGGGTGAAGTGGCCGGTCGGCCTTCGACCGGAAGGATTGCCTCGCTTCATCGAGCACCCCTAGTTATTTGAGGACAGTTTCGTTTTGTCTTTCGAATGGTCGTCAAACTGTACAACGCTCAATATTTTGAAAATTACAATTCCCATGGTAAGCCTGATATTAAAGGTAGTGATAAATACGTTATATTAAAGTATACTAGTTTTAGAGAAAAATATAATATTCAATTAAAAATGAAATAATTGTCACCATTATATAAAAGTGTCAACTAGACCAGGTCTTGTCATGAAGGTCGAAATATCAAGAAAGTTAAAATATAAACAAACAGTCAATAGAAAATGTAGTAAAATGGAATTTCTTCTGCCGGTGCAAAACAATAGGATTTCAATACATGGATACTCACTTTCATTTATAATGATATAATCATGAAACTTTTATTTTATGAGACATTACAATGAAATTGAAACTTTCTTGAAGATCGAAGCGATAAATAAGATGAGAATCTGTCAAAATAGGTTAGACAAAGTAACACACAGGCGATATCAAAAACAAAACTTATTTTTGCACTCTCTAGAACACAATAACAAAAATTGACCCTGCACGCCATCCTCAAGGCTTCCCGCTATAATATTTGTGGATGTGTTTTCGAGCTCCTCGAGTTCAAAAATATAGTTGTCTCAAAGCTCTGAAACTTATCTTTAAGCTTTTCTAGTTCAAAAATTTGAATAACCGTTGAACTTATAGGCCATTCTTCTTTTTTCAAGCTCTGAGTACTAGCTAGAAGAACTAACATTGAGTATTAATCTTTGAGCTGGCTCTAAGTTTATGCCACTGATTTTACATGCGCCTTTCCAAAACGTAATGCGATAAAGTATGAAGGATCGACAAAGAAAGTAGTAGACAATTTTAAGAGTTGGGAAATCAGCGACGTACCTCAGTGTTTTAAAATAATAATAAGCTTACAAATTCTACTTGCAAGTAAGTCAATGTGAGGTCGGAAGCTGAGACTATAGTCAATAAGGAAACCAAGATATTTATATCTGTCTATCTATCTACTTTCTGTAATTTAAGACAAGAGCACGTTTTTGGTAGACTTTTACACGTGTGTACCACTAAATTGTATGCATTTAAGGAGTGGCAAGAAAAACTATATACATATTAAGATTTGTCATATTAAGATTTGTCTGCACTTAAAGTTAAAATATTATTTCATAACCACATATAAATTGAATTCTGTCCCGATTGCGTATTTTGAAATAACGCCGACCAATTCAATGCAAATACGCTAAACATATGAATGACAGTGGATAGGTGACCCAAAGAAACCAATCGCAAGATGAAATATATCCATGTCGATTTTATGATATAATTCAGCACTATCACTGTAAAGGCATGCATGTGAGGGTAGGTATTTAATTATGTAGTGGCTACACATAGTGGTTTTGTCACCCCAATACACAATAAGTCAGAGCCTTAAGTGCTAGAGTTTCTAAATTTCTTAACGGAGTCCTAAAGTTACTCTCGTAAGAAATCAAGTTCGAACAACCTAATTTAAGTAACTGTAAATTCAGTGAATTACCTTTTATATTCACCTGGGCACATATCAGGTACATTACTAAGGCCGATAACCGTCGTCGCGGTCACACAACGCCGTACATATCAAACTGCATATCCTTAGTCCATTAGCGCGTAAGCACTTATTCCCTAAGACTCTGCTATCAATTCGGTCATTTTCCGAAAACTTCCCGACGATTCATCATACAAAACGTGACTTATCATTAGAGTACAACATTATACAGTGAAATTTATTTTACTATTTTTAGCAAAATGAGATTTTTGAATATTTAAATACGTAACAATGAATTGTTCCCCTGAATCCGGGCTTCTAGTACATTCAAATATTATACAGCTTGTTTGGCATTTATCGGTGTACCTACATTAACTACAATGATATTTTAAAGTCCGCTTCAATATGTGTACATAAAGATTTATCGATTTACCTATTCCAATAACGGTTCAATATTGATCTCGGTATTTTCTTTGACATTGCTGTTGTTTATCTGGTATTTACCCATTTTTTTTTTTTTGATAAATAGTCGTATCTCATACTGTATTTCAGGGGACAACCATCTATTTACAACACTTGTTGACGTTCCATTCAGCCGTATCGAAGATTAGATCGGTCGAACAGAGACACGCGATTTTATTATATGTTTAAATGCCCAAGATTTGGTTAGAGGGTAGTTAGATGTAATCATACAACAAATTATTAAGTTTATCAAACGCTTACTCCGTAGGGAAAACATAATAATTTAACCCACGGTGGATTGTCGACTGTCTAGTATCCGCCGCCAGTCCCGGCGCGGCGACGGCGGTCACGCTCAGCGCACCGTCCGACTAAGCTACCGGGATGCATCGACACGCGACACCTTACCCGGATGAGCGGGTTATCTCAGAAGATCGAGACGCCGCGTCGCGCGTTCGGTTCGAAATGCCCATCGTGACACAATTGTCGCGCGGCGAGCCCCACGCCCGAGTCGGCGGACGCCGACGTCGGCTAATGGACTAAGCGAAGATTAATAAGGGCTTGTCATTCGAAAAGTTCGGTGTTATCGTACGTCACGTCCGAAACGGGCCTACCGGGGCGGCGCGGCACGCGACGGCGGAGCCGTGCGGCGCCGCCGGCCACAGAGACAGTATTCCCAGTGCATGAGCGGCTATTACATTGCAATATTGAAATTAGCAAATAGAGTACATTGCGAGCGCGCGTGTCATAATTCAAACGATGAAATGAGAAAATGTATAAAAAACGCCTTAAAAGCGCGCACCTGCCCTCGAAGGTGCTTCATTGTCTGACGTGTGTAATTGGACAATGGTTTTTTTATTAACTCTATCGTCCCAATAATTAGTTTTCTTGCATTTCCTTTATCGAATAACGATACTTATTTGTTGCTATGAATTTGTAGATATTTTTCATATTGTAAAATGTCAATGTAGGAGTCTAATCTATACGTGCCGGGTACGGAAATCAGCTGCGCTCGGAGCCTTCACATCTCACAATTCTTGTAAAATGATGGAATAATGGCTTTGTAGGAATGAATAGATTTCAAACGATTGGAAGTTACACAATAAGACACGTACCGACGCTGAGCGATGTTAGGATGATATTTTTATGAAAATAATATACTTTTGATTTGTTTTAATAAAACTGCATAATACGTACTGTATAAATGTACAAAACATACAACGCATTACGTATACTTTTACAGTAGGTCAAAAGCAAAGATAATATAAAAAAAGAATAAATATTATAAAAAAAATAAACGTATTACAAGAAATAAATTAATATCTATTGCTACGCAAAAACGATAAACTGAATATCAAGTTTAAAAGTGTATCGTCGCCTGTACAGTGAGGGCAGATTTTTACACCATGCGACAAACATTAGTTTCGATAAATAAGTACACATTTTTACGTCTCCTACGGATCACTAAAACACATAAGACACCACTCAAACGCCCTCCGGTATTCGAGTAGGGTGCATCGATACGAATCGAAATGCATGAAGGCGGTGAGCGCCGCCGGCGTGGGGGCTCTAATTGTTTCGGGGGCATTAATATTAATGGCCGGCGGAGTGCGGCGCCGGCCCTCCGCCCGAGTCGCGAGCGCCCAAAGCGACGGGTCATCGGCCTGCCCGAGATCATACACGAGATCGAATCGCTAGCGCATCCAGCGCATTAAAGATCGAGAGGTATTCAATGGTTTCATTTATAAACGGAATTGATATGTTTAGATTGCAAGACGGAATTGTAACATTCTCAGTATACTTGTAGTAAACCGAACGTAGTAAAATAATGAATCTAATAATAAAGTCTTTCATTGATTGACATAGCTATCTCCCAACGGACGCACGTTTACACCGCTTATCGTTTAAAAATGACTCTTAATCATCACGTTAGGCAGACGGATCGATCATATTGCTATCGAAACTAGCGCTTGTGATGTTGCGACCTGATTATGTGGTGATTTTCCTATCGATCGGTGATCAGAATGCTTTCAGACTCTTCATTTATAGGCGTCTTTTAAGACATTTTCAAGAGAGCGAATGGCCCCTCTCTTTACTCCGCAAACCACACTAAATATTTCAAAAACGTGACGACGTGTGTGCATTAGTCATACTCTGTTCGATGTGCAGGCGCATATAAAAATCGACATACGCAAGCTGAACGGCGTGCGGGGCGCGGGGTACGGGTGTCGACGGACGCGGCGGCAAAGGCTCATGAGACATCTCATTGTACACTCTCACGCATCGCCTTTTTATGCTAACGATGAAGGGTCACATGTTAATGTCCATGAACTCTGTTGTATTTGCATCAAAAAGGAAATTGATTTAAATGCGCATGTGTTTAAATCTATTGCCAGTTGATTTGCTCAGGTTGATCGAGGAAGATATTTCATTGTATATTAAGGTACAAAGGTATTTAAATGCTCCAAAATTGCGTGTTTGTGTATTTAGAAATAATAATTCTTGGACATAATTGTACAATTACAAAACATGGACTAGTAATGTTACGTGTTTTTAATCTAGTATCACGTACATTATTTAAAATGTCGGGGGAAAATATTTTTTTACAATTTTAGAATACATAAGAATCTAACACAGAGAATGTGCACGACATTGAGTGAGTAGTATGACTTCAAACGAACATCAAACAGATCAAGCACAGTTAGCGTCATATCTGGCACAAAACCGTATTTTGTTAAAAACATTCTTCTTTTAACTAACTCTAACTGTACACACAAAGAACGCGCCTAATGGCTACTTTAAATGGGGATTGACAGTAAAAACCGTTTAAAGTGTTCACGAGTAGGCCAGCGCGCCGCATCACCACGCCCAAGTAGCTTATCCGAATTGAAATTGTATACCACTAACTTTTGCTCGCGACTCCGCCCGCGTGAACAAAGAAAATTAAATTCTTCGACTTTTATAACGAACGATTTCCCTTTCAATCAGGATCGTGATTTTCGATTATGCGCCCAGCGACGTGTACTGATAATTACATAGTATATCGTGTAAGGCTTCACGGAAATTCACGACCAGATGCTTGCCTGCAGTCGGTAGGCAATGATGCCGAGGGCGTAGGTCGATGCGTGTACGAGACAAACATTTATTTAAGTAAAAATTAATGTTTGTATTGAGTCTGGATATTTCAAAATTAATATATATATAATTAAAATTTGTTCATTGAGTTAGGCTAAGTTTGGATACCACTGGAACTATACATTTTGACGAGGCAAAGGAATCTCAAGCGTCATTTTAACATTCAAGCAATCCACCAAACAAATATTGTCAATTAGATTTTCCAATTACAGATTTGGTTATAATTGTTACACCGCAGAAACTGTTTATTTTTTTGAGATTGTGTGACGTGATTTTTAACACAGAAGTAAACTATTTCTATGTAAAAAATCACGTCAGTCTGTTATTTCGCCGCTGCTTAAGCAACCAGCAAACTACATCATATCGGAACCAACAAACACACTTAGGAATGTATAACATTGACCGGGAGAGAGGACATCGCTTTTCGTCGCGCGCGGCCTCGCCGCAGGGACCTACAATTAATAATGACTTTCTATTGTTTAGAATATTTGTTCGTGTTTCCAGTCGGTTTCGTCCCGTTCTCCTCATTGGTAAAGGATCTACATACACATACAGTTGCTTCGAATCGCTACAAGGGTATTACATCCGCGGCTCTCAGAATATATCAGTGTACAAAACCCCTGAGAAATGGAAAACTAAATGTGAAAATAAAAAGATACGTAGTCTTTAATGTTCGAAACAAAATAAAGAGATCCTAATTGGCTATGCAAATTGACAACTTGTTGAGCACATTCAAAAAAATATTGAAATTATTCACTCAGGTTTGAAACAGGGAATTGGCAGTAGCGAGCTGAATGCACATACAGACCTGTTGATTGTAATCGCCACCATAGACAGTAACGATACGGCTTCGTTCCCATAAAAAAGGAACGCGAACATTTGGCACAACGTGGAGCCGAGCGTCCAACGCTGCGTGGCGAATCTGACGGCCGTCAGTGGCAGGCTGATGGCGCTGAAGAGCAGGTCGGAGGCGCACAGGGAGATCACGAACAGGGTCGTGGCGTGCCCCCGGAGCCTGGGGTGGGTGAGCAGGGCGGCGCACGTCACGGAATTTCCTGCAAATTATTTACATCAAACATTACTACGGCTCATATCCTCATGTAGTACACCTATGAATATTTAAAAGTGTGTATGTGTATTTCAAAACGCAATGAGCACTAGAGATTAGGGTATATAGAATATATCTCGGAGTGGTAATTGGATAATAATATTATGGGTCTCTGGAGGATTATGTTTAAAACAGTTATACTAACATTTGTGAATGCCTGAATCTATCTCTTTAAAAAAACGTACAAAAGAAAGGAGTTTGAAATTCAAAATGAGATACAAGAACGCTATTGTAACAACGCACAAAAAAACCGGACAAGTGCGAGTAGTACTTGCGCCCTGAGGGTTCCATATAATTTAATAATTGTATAAGTCGATTTTTAATCAATTAAGATTAGTCGATTTTTGCTTATTTATGAATTTTGTATTATTGATTTTTAAAAGTTTTAGAAAAATAATTTATGTTACCCACCGATTATTTCAAAATCTTATATATCATACAAAGTTAAAAAAAAGTTTTTGCATAGATACTAAAAATGTCTGTAATCAAAAACAATAAAAAGATAGATTTATTTGTGCTGCAAGATCTTGTTTTTTGGTACATTTTGTGATTCTAGGTCAACGGGAAGTTCCCTACAGGTTCTTACTAGTGAGTTTGCGAATACCAAAATATTTGATAAAATGGCCATAACTATTGATTGCGTTGACGTGGAAGCTTGAATTTGTTAATGATCTATTGACATTAACAACGATGTGATGATGAATTGATGGCAATTTTTACAAAAAATATTCGTTTAATGTTGTGTTTTGAAACTATCGATTAAACTTTTGGTAACTTTATCTCCGAATTTAATCTACCTTTGGCACACGTTTAGTGGTAGGAATTATACGTTCATACTTTAGTAATTAAAATATTCAACAACGGTCTGAGCTTTTTAACTTACTGTCCGTATCCAGAGAAGTATATAGAAATATTATCCAAAAAAATTAATACAAAGTTTTAAATATGAACAATTATTTAGTATTCACAAGATCAAGACTGTGTGGTGGATATCCCATCGCATGTGACTATGCTATTGATATAAGTAGGTTTTACGGTTAATTTTGTAACATGTAGATTAATGATAATAAGAAAAATATTTTCAAATTGTTTAAGAATATGAACTGACAAATATTTAGGGAATGCAGCTTATTTATATATTTTGTACCGTTCTCATATTTTTGTTGAAGACTGTAGACTCATAAGACGAATAGGAAAAATGTTTTTAATGCATCAGTTCAGCTTTTTTCACAGTTTCATGACCTATGGTTTTTTTATGAGGCCACGCAACCGATATTAACACAATTTTCATGCTTCAGAAACGAGCTATTCGTGCTGTTTATGATTTGAGTCCTATGACATCTCTCAAAGAAAAATTTAAGGAAATTAATATCCTAACTTTAGCATCACGATACATGTACGAAAACCTGGTATATGTCAAGAGAAATATAGGATCGTTCCAAAAATGAGCGACATCCATAACTTTAACACTAGACATAACACCGACCTTGCTGCTCATAAACCCGACTAAACTAAGTTAGCAAAGTTGGCAGTGTGCGCGCTTTCACAATCCCGACTGAAATTCAAAATTTGCCATTTTATGAATTTAAACTTTTCGTTAAAAGAAAGTTATATGGCAAGGGCCGTACTTAATATACCATATACCGTATCTTAATATCTTGTTGAAAAAGCCCATGGGATTGAACTTCTTGGCTGTCAGATCGATTCATGTTATTTCTTAATAGTCTACTAAATTATTAATTACTCATTACTCTGTATCGGTAAGTAAAAAAAGAGCAATCCCTGAGTTTCATGCCCATTCTTCTCAAGGCAAATCAGCATTTGGAATGGGCGGTAATTCGATAATATATAAATAATAATCGAAAAGAATTCTCTAATGACATAAATATATCAAGTATAATTTCATTATCTACGAAATAAAGACATTTTTGATTTGATTTGATCTGATTTGATCAGTAACAATTGTTTGAAGGAACAGTTTTCATAAACCTATATTTAATTTAATTTAATTTTTAAATTATATTTCTGGCACAGTGAAGTATTCCTAATTTGATTCATGAATTCTATTTGTTATTTCAAAAGTCGCATAAAAAACTGTCTTGCAATTCAACTCAAAAATTCTATAGGATTAGGGAAATTTTTTTGTATTCTATGAATAAAAAGTTGCAGTAAAATCGTTTTGGTTATGCTATTTGTATCTGGCTATTTTTGATACAATTAAGTAGATGACATTTTAAAAAGAGAAAAATAAAAACGGTGTTCCGCCATTTTTCTATTGTTTTTCTGTCCACCAAAATGAGTGAATCTAACGTAGACATTCAATACATTTAGGAGTTATATTAAAAAAGAGGTAAAAAGCAACAAAAGTCGCGAAAAAAAAATGTGACGTTTAAGAACTTCATGCAGTGTCGGTAAGAGTAGCATAAAACTAATTTAAGCGTTTTTAGTCCGGTAATTTTGATATCAAAGATGGACCTCGCTCTGGTCAACTTGTTACTGATAAATTAGATGCCATTTTGGAAAGAGTAGACCAAGATCGGCATATTAGTTCTTACCACGCAGCTGAAGAGCTGGGGACTGACCACAAAACAGATTTAACACATTTTAAAAAAGCTTGATACTTGGATTCCACACGAGCTCACTGAAAGAAATCTAATGAATCGTGTTCTTATTTGCGATTCTATTTTGAAACAATGAAACCGAACCGTTTTTGGAAAAATTGATCAATGGTGATGAAAAATGAGTTACTTACGATAAGTACGTGCTAAAAAAATCATGGTCAAAAGAGAAACAAACTCTACAGGCTATAGCGGAACCCGGATTAACTAGCAATAAGTTGATTTTAAGCATATGATGTATGATGGGATTGAAAGGGCATTATTCGTTATGAGTTTTTACCGCGGGGCCAGGTCATCAAACCGGGTCTGTACTGCCAACTGATGAGACTCAATTACTTGAGTCTCATCAGTTGTTGCACTTCCTACTAAGATTATAACTAAATGTATATAAAATATGATGAATAATTATCTTGAATTTGTATATAAAATACGAAAACGAGTTTTCTCCGACTTAATATTATACTATTTACGATTCCGAAAGATGTGACAAAATAAGTGTCGTGTCCTTATAAGTGGCGTATACCACTACGTTATTGTACATTTAATAGCTCGTGATGGACAAAGCAGAAGGAATAGCACAGTATCAGCAGATCGATTACTTGACGGTCGTCGACAGGTCACAGAATAGAGAGCATTTCGTACTATTTTGTCGATAAAAAATAATATTTATAACCACAAGTAGGTACAAAAAAAACTGTGCGATATAACACAGATGTCGCTAACGTAACAATTTGCTAATTGTACTAAAACATAATTTTACGTAATTTCTTACTTAAGAAATTACAGTCCATTGAAATCGTGTTACAATAATGTAAAACTGCGTGTAAATTTTTTAAAATAATGTCCACTTATATTAAAAATTTGGAAAGTCCAAAAGTGCATACCTTATAAAATTTCCATTTAATTTTGATAAGAAAGAAAAAAAATCAATCACAAATCACTTTCAACAAATGCTTCGAATTACGAGTCGAGTAAAAAATTTGAAAAGTGCCATCTAGAATATATTATTGCAGCTATTACAACCCAATCTCTTCTACTGAATATATTTATTTACTACTGAAGGTCGCTACTATGTGTAACAGTCGTCTTTTAGTTAATAAAATTATAATTATTTTTAAGTATTTATTTAAGGACAGCGAATTAAACTGGCATTTTTAATAGAAACCTACATGCTGTAATTCTAAAGCTAATAAAAAGGAGGCTAAATTAATGGACACTTTCACAAGTCATAGCGTTTTTAAGTATTGCAGAGTTGGTTGACGGCAACGATTTTTTAAACTATTTTGATGTTTGTTTTCGTCTCTACTTCATCAAATCATTTTTTGAAGGTACACAATTAAGGTACATTGAATTATCTGTACAGTGGTATAAAAATTTTATCATGTTCATGTACTGACGGGAGAATAGGGAAAAAATATTTGCTAACAAGAGGTGAAAAAAATTTATCGATCACAGAGCGCTTTTAAAACGCTTCGCATTATAAGCGGTGCAACTACAACTTCTTTTTAAGTGGCATATTATTAGGTACAAGCGGTTCGAAAGAAGGCACGAAAGTGAATGGACGAGAAAAAACCAACTGGTTGATTCTCGCGGCTCCTCTTATCGTGGCACAGTTGACTCAATAAAACCTATTCAATTTGCCTGCGCACGGTGCGGTCAGTCCTCCCCTTACCGTTTGTCATTGCTTATCAATGATTAATTCCTTCCTGCAGTAAGTCAGCGGGACTTCATATTATTCATTAATTAAATAACACTTAATCTCCGCGAATGCAGTAAAACGGAAACTTTACAATAAACAAGGAATTCATCAGGAATGACACTGTCCGACTTACTATACGTCAAAGATAATTTGAAATATAATAAGTTATAGACAAGCTCGAGTATATAGTAGGTGAAGTGACTCTATTAAGCTTATAACTTAAGAGCTGTGTCACGTGAAGGTGCGATGTGAACAAAGGGGGTTAATGGATAGTTTCTGGGTGAGGTCTTTGGAAATATAAACCTCGTATTGGAGTGGCGATTCATTACTCCATTACATAAGCACTCTATTGAAAAGTTCATTGTGATAAAACGTAATAATATACAATAATTAAATAGGAATTGTTGAATAACTTTCATCATTTTACTGCAGATACGTATCGTTTTCAACAACAAGGTCACGACCCCCGGAACCGCAGCCGAAATATTGTAAAATATTCTAAAAGAAATAGATTGCTTATCTGATACTATTTTAAAATAATTTTAGTCAATCCCAACTTGGTATTTCGAAATGCAAATTGACTAGCTATGAGCGGCGCTGCCTCGACAGTGAAATCACTAAATTATAACACTGAACTTTATCGCATACGCGAATTCAAAAAATGTTAGGAATCGCGATTTCATAATAATTCTAAAATCAGATTATCGAAGCGAAAACTAAACTATAGTGATTCTTGAGTGATTTATAATCAATTTTGCTTCGTTTATATTTCATATAAAGGGAAGAGTTTTTTTTTTGTAAATCGATAAGTTAAATAAAAACTGGCCACTAAACTTAATTTTTAATTAAAAATTATCGATGATCAATACAATACAGTAATATGGTATAAATGGACTGATGGAATCTTGTGATTCCATCATCAGATGGAATCACAAGGTTTGCTCAGGAACTCCATAACATATCCTAATAATGTTTTAGATAGTTGAAGTTGTCTCGAGATGTACTCTGGCCATGAGCGCTTTCTGTATGCGGTGTCTGGTGTTGAAGCTGGAAATTGGCCACTGGAACTTTACAATGTGACGATATATCCGTTATCGAAATTTTTAAAACTACGTATTTTAATTTTTTTTATAATTCCTAAAGTTGCAAACTATTAAGCTTTCTTAAAAACTATATCGTACGGCATCCCAGGTGCGCAAACCTGACTAGCATCGGTTTTTTAGGGTTTTAAATATTTATAAACCTACAGGACCCAATCACTTATTTACTAACTAAACATAAATAAAAGAAATCCTGAAGCAGGTCATATGTTATTAACAATACAATTTGTACTTTAGCACTAATTGAACCCAAATTAAGACGTTTGTAAAATATTGTTGTACGCTAAACTTCCCCCACCACTTCCATAAATATAGATAAGAATAAATAATAATATTCGCTTTGCAAACAATCCGACTTCGAAAATAAGATATTTTTGGAATAGGACCCAGCCGACAAAAGGCATTTGTGGACAAACACGTACGTAGGGAGGCGGTTATTTACAAGACGCGCGGCGTAAGGAGCGCCGGCCCTCCGCCCTCAGGAAGCCCGCCCTTGGCCGATCCGATTGATCGTGCGCCAACACGCTCGCCCCGCGACCGACATCAAACGTCGTTCGGGGCTTTCGCGTAAAATGTATACGCACGTGCTTAATTTCTGGTAATTAATTACAAGCAGATTTCTCACAGAAACAACACCTACCTACGATAATAATCTGACAAAATTATGATGGGCGAATATATTTTAAACTTAATCGATAGTTCAAGTTAAGGGCTGTTATACCGTGTCGGAATATCTCAATGAAAAAAGGCCCTGGGATTGAACTGCTCGGTTATCAGGTTGTTTCGTATTATTTTTAAATGTAGACCAAATTATTACTAACTCCTTCGTATTGATGAGCAAAAAGAACAAGCCTCGAGTTTCTTGCCCATTCTTCTCAGGGTGAATCATTTAGAATGGGTGATAAATGCCGAAAACAATTTATTAATGACGTATTTCAAGTGTAATTTCATTACCTACGAAATAAAGTCATTTTATTTGATTCAAGATGATTATGCCATCAATATGTTTCTTTTTATCCAACTACGTGTGGTAGTGGTCTTAACAGACTATATATGTTAGTATGTTTCTGTCTGTTTGCATGTAACTCCTAAGTTGCTTATAGTATTTGGAATTTTGGAAATTGAGATAAAAAAGAAACGCGGAATTCTAAGACAAAGCGTACGACACATTGCCTCAGTCCTAGAGGTCGCAAAACATAAACTGCATTACGCAGTATCAAGTCCGATACGGTGGACAAGATTTGCAGATATTATACGCTAAGTAATAAAAAAAAGGAAAATGATCGAATTTGACATCAAATAGTTTCCCCATTTCTAGAAAGTGTTATTTATATGAGAATGTTATTATCCTGCAGCAGCGAAATAAAAATAAAAGCTTAAAAACCAAAACCCGACTACGAAAAAACAATTAAAAAGTATAAAAAAACTAGAGGTATCAATTGAGAAGCAATTGTTACTAAATGGTTTAACCGTAAGCGATGTTCAGTGTTGCAATATAACTTAAAGAATAACGCTTAAACAAAAGACTAACGACCACAATGAACACCACTTTTTTACAAATTGCTGTCACTAACCAATGAAACTTTTAGCTCGGTTATAATTTCAATTGCTTTTTAACCTAGTCGGATTTAAGTCTTTCAACCTTTGTGTTGACTTATCATCCCTTATATATTGATGTTACAAATAACTAATTTCAATCATATCTTCGTTACCGAAAATCTGATCAAAGTCAAATGAGCCACAAGCGATATGTGGACAGCAAAATAAGCAATTTTCAGCTTTCGATAGAAAATGTTTATGAATATTACGTTATAACTCCAAGTCACCATTAAGAAATAAGTTCTTCTGTTTTAACTCTTAATCTCACACGACTTACACAACTAGAAGGTGACCGGCATCAACGCAGAGCGTAAAATATGCATCGACAAGACTAGACTTTTCAATACGATACAAAGAGATCGTATATTTGCGGACGGAGTCGCGGACAGAAGCTAGTCTCTGAACGTCCCTCAAGTTAGGGGTACCCGCGCAGGGGTGCGCTAATTGCTGTAGCTATAACGCACGTGGGGGACGCGCGCCATCAGGCCGCCCGTGGCCGGGACGCGGCGCTGTTTACCGCCGTCGTTGATCGTGGCGTGACGTTACGTATGGTTATGTTGACTTTCTCTTAAAGTGTAGGTGTGTGATAAACGGTATCTCTTGAGGTTACCAAAAGCGCAACACATTCAAGAATTAAAATTATGGGCTATTGATATTGATACTGTATGAATTTAATAAGTTTTACTTTACTTTTTACACGCATCTATACTACTACATAAATCTGTAGCATCTGTCTGTACTTCAATGCTTTTGTAAAATTTCGTGATAGATATTCGTTTCATGATTGACCGAGCGCCGTTCCACAATTTTTAGGGTTCCGAACCAAAATGGCAAAAACGGGACGCTTGTAGTTTTGTCATGTCCGCCCGTTCGTCTGTCCGTAAATCACACGCTTTGCTCAACAAAATACAAGATTCACATTCATGAAATTTGAGGCATAGTTGTCTTGTATAAGCCGCTGCTTAGTTTAGTAGTTAAATAACAAAAATTTTAAGTAACATCAACGCACATGTTTTGACAGTTCTTTTAAAAGCACTTTAATGTTTCTAAGCAATTTTGTTGATTAAGTGAATATTTTCGGAAATAATCACTCCGAAAATAGCAAAGTTGTCCCCCCCACTTTATTTTTTAAACCTAATGTCCAAAAAATATAAAAAAATTTGGTTGCCTGTAAAGTCGGTATACGGGCGAAAGTTTTACGTGACAACGACTTTGAATGGTAAAATCATTTTAATGTGAATATTCATTCGTATAGTAGGAAGAAGGATGAAATAATAGTAACAATTTAAAACATTTATTTATACAAAGAATTATATTTAAAACATTAATTTATACAAAGAATCTCGCACTGAATTTCATATTAACAAAATTTTATTTTTACCTTTACACATACATACGTATTTATATACAAATATACATACAATAACTTGCAATACATTTGCAAGCTATGCACTAATTCTCTAGTGCTGCGCGCGCAGACCGATCATAGTTGAGTGGGAGAGAGACGCAAGGCATTCGGCGGGCCTCTCTCTCGTTCGGTGACTCATCGTTACGTTACCGAGCGTTACACTTTTTCATAAGTGACTCCCAGCCGCAACCTAATTTAAGACGTTGTCACGTCAAAAAATTCAAAGGTAACGATTAATAAATACTTTCAACAAAAAAATATTTTGAACATGATTGGATATATTGTTTCTGATTTATTGCCGAAAAACTGTATTTCTCAACAAAAGGACATAAGTGCCTCGAAGATACGCTCTTTTGCTGCCGCCTTTTAGTGAATACTAGTTTAAGAGTACTTGTCGACATACCTACTTGTCTTTCTAGTTATAGGTAAGTAAAGTGCTCACACCTATCATGTGCGGGAAACATGAAAAAAATGTAACAACGTAGTTTTTTCATCAGTAGCGCATTTCTCTGGTCCGACATGCTCTTAGCCGGTTTTTTTTTTTGTAAATTAATTACTAATTTCCGAATGGCCAGTCGTTGGAAATCGATCTTCACCACGTTTGGTACTAATATAGTTTGTAAACCGACCGAGAGATATTCAACTGCAAAGTACCTCTCGTATCTCCTCGATTAATCCGCTTCATGTAGACGGGCCCTGCGCGTGGTTCTCGTCACCACAAGCGGTCGTGCAGTCGCTACAGCGAGGCGAACATAAACCGCAACGTTTTAATCTCTCGAAACAGAGAGCAGTGTCAGAACCGCATCGCAGTCCGCGGTGCGCCGTGAACGGGCCCTCTGTGCTCAATGCAGCTAGATGCAGCTGCAACCGTTTTATCAACTTTTGTTTTATGCTCATTTTAACGACGTCGCTATGAGCGGACCGAGCACACGCCCCATGTGCCGGAGCGCTCAGGACACGCTGCCTACGCCGTCATGTGTGTTCGTTTCCGATTTATGAACAAAGTGTAAAATGAACAAAATGTTAAATTAAAAAGTATCTGCCTCTACGTTTCTATTCGCATTAGCAAAATTACTTTTTTTTTTCAGAGGTACAAGTTTTCGCTTTTTTATTAAATATCTTGGTGTAATGTGTAACTAGAAATCATTTGTAAGCCCTACAATCACTGTAGCGCATGGACAATATGTAAAATAAAATCGGAACTTGACGATACCCAATATACATTTTCTCATAGGACTTTATTCACAAACGCCAACAGTTTAGGACGCTGTGGCCCCCGATTTTCTTGTATCCGACGTTGCCTTGATCAATAAGGTGCCTCAATTCACACACCTGCAGCCATCACGAGCAGCATGAAATTCGACGAGTTATTTAGTTACATGTTAAAAGGCGGGTAACACACAACACTACCACATAGCAGTATTTTGCAGCGGGCGAGGACGCGCATACGTAACGATAGCTCTGACCACAAAACAGTGTTCTCGAATAAGAAAGGGACTATTAATAGCAAAATACTCCGAATGCTGATTTAATATTAAATTGTTGGCAATTTATTTCTTATACGTACTAAACAAAATTTTAATCTAAGGATATCTTTTTAAACTCATTTCTATATTTAGACAATTTTATTAATAAAATAAGCAATGTACACCTGTTCGTTTATGTATCACATGCAACTTATTAAATCAGTTTGAATAGTTTTTTGAAGAAAAAAATAGGCTGTTGTGGAGCAATGTTTATATTTTATTTCATTACAATCCATTCAATCGATAGGGTGGGACCTAAAATTCAAATCGACGTTGTTATAGACATTTCCTTCAAAAGGCCTATAATCTCTTAGCTATAGCAGAATTGGCATCGAGCATAAAAAAATTCAATGCTCTAATCACGATTGATCTAAGGACGACTGTAATCAATTAATCGTTTTGGTTAAAAGTACGTAGTGTATCTATTGGCTCAACATAAATATTCTACAAGCAAAGGGAGAAAACGGTAAATCGATCCGATAGATAAGTTTTGATAGTGTTGTGCTGAGCATTACTATCGATTTCGCCTTGAGAATATAGAGTTGTACTAGAAAAGTGAAAATAATCAGTATTTTAGCATAATTGTAAAATGACAAAACATGTAAAGTAAAATGAAATAACTCGGTAGCGTACTTACTTGTTTTCTCTTTTTGCACGTCTTTGTAACATTTGGGTACACGGCGTCGTGTTGGGCAGCGCTTAGACAAATTTATCTAGTGATATTTTTGCTAATAAGCAGTAATTATTGTACATTCATTTATTGTTAACGATATTAAATTGTATTAAATTTTCATGAATTTATGTATGAAAACGCAGTAATTCAAACATTAGGAAAGTCAACTGAGCTGGATCACACGATATATCGGTAGTGATTACTAAAGGCCACATATATGTATACGCCGACTGCCACAGATCCAAAAACATAATGTATACAAAACGATAAATCCAGTTCCCATGTAAGACGATTTATTCTTAGATTATGGCCAATTATGGAATCGGAACTCGATGAACGACGAAGTAAGGCTATCACAGAATAACGGACGATATATTATTTTAAATGGAATCGTACGCTACAGCCCAATCGACAGAGCGCCTCACTATGCGATAAAGCATCACTTGTTTACGCAGCTGTCGTGCGCACGCGTCGTGCTTTTGATGTCCATTTCGTCTGTGGATTCGTACGTTATTTTACACGTAGCAACACAAATCTACTTTGTTCCATCCCACTCGTAAATCGGAATCGATAAAATCTTAAATGATTTTCGCGGAAAAAGATTTCCAGAGATGTGTAATCGGTGCATACGACTTTAATACTCGTGTTTTTAGACGACGATTCATCGATCTTTGCGTCTAATTCTCATCTCTTTGTAAAAGTACACCGTTTCACTGTTTTTATATCAGTTCGAAGGGGTGGGACCTACAAGCCCTTCAGGCTCGATCGGCGCGGGTCGGGTTATGGTAGGTTCGTCCGTGCCCGAAGGCTTGACGTAGTTTCGCTGTAACGAGCAAATAGTTTAATATGATTTAAGTTAAAAGCCCTTTAAGCCTAAAAGTCAACGCGCCTCTGGTCAGAACTCGAGTCTAACTTGAAGACTACGCGCTAAGCAATCGGCTACCACCGCATACGTCGCTCACTATCATATATTTTAATCATCACGTTGGAACGCTACGACGTAAGCACATAACCATATGGAACTTGGAATTGAACATTTAACATCGTTTTAAGCATTCTTAAGTGCAAGGTGGACTCCCCCAACACATGACTACTTAATATTTTAAACAGTCTCGATGGCCTACTTCGCGGGCCGCTCATGTATTAATGTGCTGATATTTCGCTAAACAAATGTGTAGTGATATCGAAATAAAAATCAATCACGTGCGAGTCTCGCAGCGAGTGTTCAGTACAGATATTTGAAGACAAGCTAGTCTAACTAGTCATTTTTTCGATAAATTCTGAAACGTGATTCCATTCTTTCGGTAATAAAAACACACAAGACCTTCTATGATTACGAAGGATATCAGGTCGCTTGTCTTGCAAACGTTTCATAATTATTTTATTAAATATAAAAATAGGTATGTTCGTGTGACCTATTTATATACTATATTACCGTTTTAATATACACTAGCTTTACATATAGATTCGTTCTCTTAGTCTTCGGGATTAAGAGTGGGAGTGAGATCGTTTCATAATAAAAAAATGCGGTAATATGAGTTTACGGTGTAAGAAGAGTGCACGTTCTTGCGAGACAGTTTCATCGAAGTCGAATCGAGGACAAAACCAAGATTAGAATTGAGAGCAAATCGGAATCAGAATCTAGATCCATGCCGGGATCGGGATCATGAATAAGACGTTGAAAGATTTCGCTGTTAATTACGATCCCGAACGCTGGCCCCTTCTCAAATTCAATGCCGAGTGTCTGTAGAGGCACCCCCGGTCTCCACCTGACCATCGACCCGCAGCCCGGTCCCGTTCTCGACCACGAGCCCTTTCCCGTTCGGGACTCTATGTAACTCCGACTTCCGTCCCATTTTAGATTCCGATAACGCTACTGGTTTTGATACCGATCTAAGTTTTGTTTTCAATTCCAATTCCAATCTTGCTCTCAATTCCAATTTTCATCCTTCTTTTCATTATATCCCATGTTTTGTTCTAGGATATATTTATTTCTATGTAAAAGTTGATTATAATCTATGTAGACCTTCGACCTTGAACGAAAAACAAACAAATTTTCATATTAATGGTATTAATAAAATTCAAGTTCTTAATAGTAATTTATGTTTCTTCTGATAAAAAAAAATACTATTTAAGAAACAACGTTTTTTTTCTACAACTGTATTGAGAGAATTGACAATCATTAAAACAATGGGCAGTGACATGAAGATTTTATACAAATGAACAGACAGCACTCCGTACATTGACTGCCCCGTTTCGACATTTATGTGTGCCTGCGAAACTTTAAAAGTCTCTTATCTGGCAAGATTTGCATAAGTAGGTACCTACTATTAGTTATTTTATAGGATACATTTGAACAAAAAGAATAATATTACGCTGGGGAAAAACTTTTTTCGTATTTTCTAAGTAAAAAGGTGCAGTAAAATCTCTTTGGTTCTCTAGTTTGGATCTGGCTAGTGTTGATACCATTAAATAGATGATATATTAAAAAAAGAAAAATAAAAAGTGTATCCCCACATTTTTCTATTCTTTTAGTCCACCAAAATGAGTGAATCTAACGTAGAAATTCCTTACATTTTGAAGTCTAGTTACAAAAAAAGGGAAAAATGCGACATAAGCCATGAAAAAATACTTGTAACATTTATGGATCCAATGCGGTGTCGGTAAGAGTAGCGCAAAACTGGTTCAAGCGTTTTCAGTCAGGTAATTTTAATGTCAAAGATGAACCTCGCTCTGGTCAACCTGTTACACATAAAGTAGATGCTATTTTGGTAAAAATAGAGCAAGATCTGCTTATTACTTCTTACCACAAAGCTGAAGAGCTGGGGAATGATCGCAAAACACTTTTGATCCGGTTAAAAAAAGCTGGAAATACAAAAAAGTTCGATACTTGAGTCCCATACGAACTCGCTGAAATAAATCTAATGAATAATGCACTCATTTGCGGTTCTCTATTGAAACGTAATGAAAGCGAACCGTTATCGAAAAGATTGATCAACGGTGATGTAAAATGGATTACCCACAACAGAACATGTTAAAAATATCATGCTCAAAAGGCAAGCAAGCTCCACAGACTATAGCGAAACTCGGATTACCTCGCGATAAGTTGCTTCAACGTGTATGTTGGAACTAAAAGGACATTATTTATTATAAGCTTTTGCCGCCGGGCAAAGCCATCTATTCGGATCTCTACTACGAACAGCTGATGAGACTCAAGCACGTAAACAAAAAACGGCCGGAATTGATCAACAGAAAAGGTGCGGTTTTTCACCGTGATAACGCCAGACCACACATATCTTTAGCCACTCTGAAAATATTGAGTTTGGTTGGGAAGTGTTAATGCATGCACCATATAGCCCTGACCTTGCAACCTCAGATTTTTACCTATTTCGCGCTCTTCAGAATTCTTTAAATAGTGTTTGGTTAAAACATCAAGAGAGGACTGTCAAAACTACTTATCGCAAGTTTTTATCAGAAGTCCAAAATTTCTGACGTACTGACGTAATGGGATTACGTCAGTACTTACAAAATAGCAACAACTTGTTGAACAAAATAGCATATATATAAACTATATATATATATATATATATATATATATATATATATATATATATATATATATATATATATATATATATAATTAAATGAGAATAAAATATGGTGAAAACTTGTCTTGAATTTGTAAATAAAATACAAAAAACTTTTCCCCGGCCTTATATGTATACATATACATCACAAACACCAGAACCTTTAATTTCTACACAACGACTATTTTATACGCAGTACAATACACATCGATACAACAAAGAAATAATTTCCTACACAAAAAGTTTCATTGTCGGATCCATTAAAACGTATATTTTGAGCGTTATGCTTTCGACCCGCAGTAACCGGCGCGTGAAAATAGACGAAGGCACTCGAAGCGGTAAAAAGTGTTTGATCGCACTTCTGGATTGACTCCAAACGACGGCCGCCGCCGCGTGCCCGCGGGTCGGGCCGGTCCCGCCAACTGAAATTCCCCGTGATCCACCAATCGACCAGGTTCGGCAGGTCGATATTTTCCGCGGCCGTTCTCCGTCGTCGTATTTTCTGGGAATCACTTCGCTTTGTCACGTCACGGTTACTTCATGCCGTTATAGTACGAGGGGTTACGTATTCGGTGTAACGATAGACATAAAACGCCTTGCTCTACACCGACTAATAATAAAATTTAGTAAGCGCAAAAAAGGGTAGATTCTACTGTGGTAGAGTCACACTGTACCAACTCGCTCCAGCTCGAGACGGGCCGGTCCGACAGTGAAGTACCACACTGTCGCAGGGTACGAACGTGAAGTAGCAGCATCGGCTGCTGCGTTTCATGTAGTGAGTGAGAGTTCCGTTAGCCCACTCTCCCTCTCCCTCTCCAACATCCTGATCTCCACTCCATTACCATTCCCTCCAAAAGGCCAGCAACGCACCGGTGACAATTCTGGAGTTGCGAGTCTCCATGAGCGGCGGTGACGATGAGCTCTCTGATGGGTTGCCCCTCGAATATGCAATAACAAAAAGGAAAAGAGTTCGTCCCTCGAATAATTAGACTTCAATTAAGATGTCCTCTGTATAATAGAAAGTGTGAACGCAAACCTATGCGTCTATCTAAATATAAAGGTTCATTTCCTTAAAATGTAGAAAATATTGTGTCTTTACTCTTTTACAAACTTTTCTGCATTATTGTATCGAAAAGTAATCTAATTGTATATTCCCATTTTAAAATAATGAATCACAAGCAAACAATGTCTTCTATATCATTTTGTAGGCACCTATTGCATTTACGGAGATCAAATATATCTCGTAACATAGAAAATATACAAATAACCCCTTACCTTAATGTGGATATACATCAAGTAAATACATCACATTTTTTGCCTATGACGGGAGTGTATAAAGTACAAGCACATAAAAATTATGACCAATTTCGTTAAAAAATAAAACTTTAAAACTGCCTAGAATATAAACGTGTCATCGATTATAATTAACGGTCGATCTGGGCGTCATAGGGCGGCGTAAACAAACAGGCTCTCAACTCTCCGGGGCGGCTCGTCCGAGCGCCGCCGCTGGCCGAGCGTAAACAGACGCGACAAAAGGTTCACATAAAAAATGAAAGTTTATTTTAGACAACAATTTTTTTATGCGCACGTCACGGACGCTATACGGCTACGGGGCCAGGGATCTCATTATTGACAGAGATTTATCACGAGCCGTCCCTAAACGTACGTAATCAGCGTGATAAACGACTACAGAAATGTGTGAGTAAACGGCGCATAAATACGTACACGGAATAATAAAGTCCCCTTCCCGGTATCAGATAACGTTTACACTCTATTTGTAAAAATATTATATGAACTTTTATCGTAACGTGTATGTGCCTTCTGTGACCACGTACATTATGAAAGTAGCAGCCTGTACGGAAGTCGGTCTGCCGCATAAAGTTCTTAGAGCAACTCGACCCTCGCCTTCGTCCACAGGTCCACAGGTCCACTTCCCATCCAAATCTTTTCCTCCCCTTGTATAATTTTCGATAAGTCGAGCGCGTCGTGATCAGAAAGTCAAGTATAGGTTTTTGTTTTTTTCTTTTCATCGTTGTTGTCCGTTCGTATTATGACGTCTCTAAAGCCTCATGGTAAATAAAGCTCATAGAGAGGTCAAAATAATTATAATGTGATTGTAACTTCTCAGGCTAGATCTTTGAATGACGATGATTGTTTTTCCTGACATCTCATTATAATGCAATTAATCCTTTCTGGTGTGAATCAAGCTCTATCTACTCGTGGAAGCCTCATTAACACCCGCTCAGTAATTTCAGAAATATACCTAGATGTGTGCAAACAGGCAGACTGGCAGATTTATATTGCCTTTCTTTTATCATCCCTTCTTCCTTTTTTGTATATACCACCGATGTACAGACACACCTGGTTTTACTTTTTTAATATATGTATAGAATAAATTAAAATATTGTTTCACAAATCTCTGTCAATAACAAGATATGATATTATCGAATACGTCAGCAAATAATGAGTGATTTTCTTAAAATAAATTAAGAAATGTTTTTGGAAACCCTAATATATGTTCTGTTATATCACTCATAATGCGGAAAAAGTAATTTTCTCAACCGGTTTGAGAGACCAATTTTTATTATTACTATGCTACCAAGTAAATGATGTAGAACTAGTTCTCTTTTTCAAAAAAATCGCATTATGACAAAAAAAAATACGCAAAGTACTTATAATAAAATAAAAATTATTACATAAATAATAATAACAAAATATATAACAGTGTTAATCTAAGATTAAGGGCATACATACGTTCCCACTGAACGTTACCTACATTACGTTATAACGCGTATGTAGGTATTAACATATCTGCGTCTAGACTGGGTAGAGGGACTAAAGGGCCTAAATTAACGCAGTTCAACGTTCAGAACACCACTGGATTCATTTAATTGTCCACGTGTTAAATGTTAAGTTAAATCCAATTAAATGATATGCCTGTAATATACGTATAACAAAACATGGTTACAAAATAGAGATAGTATTTAAACAATAGACGACACGACGCAACAAAATACCTATTACATAAAAAGTAGTATTACTTCGCTACTTGTTCCAAAATAAAACTTAACCTATATACAATTTTTATCTCTTAAATTGTATTACATAAATTACGTGAAAGCCTTCCTTCAATTTACTGTTTCTTAAACTACTCTCCGTGAACGTCAAAATATTAAACGAATAAACCAATATTTATAATATTCGTTACACTCTTCCGTGATCTCGCTGTGATCTCGGAACCACGTTTTTCATAGCCTTGACAACCCCTTCTGGCGATGAAAACCGTGTACTGCGTAACTGATTCTCAGTTCTTCGGAGGAGAAGGAGGTCACTGAGTGCGAAGTCGCGACCGCATGGAAGATGACTCACGAGTTCTAGATTTTTGACCTTTAAAATTCGTTTATCTGTTTGGCGTGCGGGTTAGCATCGTCGCGCTGCGAAATGAGTCGAGTGTTTATTTTTTTTTTCTACGGAATTCGTCATTAACTTCCGGCAAACAAATGGTCATTTACCGATTTGTGAACATTCCCAGCCCAGTACGAGAATTATCCCAATAAGCAGTAGTCACGTGTTTATTTTTTCCAAAATAAACATTTTATTTGGCGTCCGCTCACTTTCAAAGACGTAAATAGCCAACTGGTGTTTTGATCTGAGGTCGTAAACATAAATACATGTCTCCACCTGGAGATATTCCTTCTCTGAATCTGGTAATCGTAACATCGCACCAAGCGGTGCTTTCCGTAATTTAAGCCTCAGGCACGAGGCACATTCTGTGAGCACATCGGATGTGTAAGGTTCTAATACTAATACAGGATTTATTATACCTATTTCTTGCCTGATCTCATGATAACTCACATAACCGTTTGTTTCCATCATTTGGAGCTCAACCTCGATATTTTATTACGGACAGCGACGGACGGGCGACCTTCACGAGATTCATCGTCGAGATTTGACACGACCGCGCTTGAATTCTGCAAACTAGCTACAAACTGCCATTTTATTTGTTGCATCGAACGATCACGACAAGGGGGTCTACAAGAAAAGAGCCTACTCCCTTCTAAAAGTGCGGCAACGCACTAGTGATTCCCTCGGAGGTTGCGATTGTTATGGGCCTCATCTCATTTTTTTATATAAATAATTAGAAAGTTTTATATTACTATAATCCAATACATTTTAGAAAATATCAAGTTCTTTCATGTATATTTTAAGAGAAATTATGAAAGGTTCATATTAATTTTAATCTTAGGTAACGACTACATTATGTTTTATTATGAAAAAATATATATTATAAATTCTTTTGATACTTTCAACCAATTAACAATAATAAAGATTTAAAATAATATTATACCACTCGATTGATGCTTTGTCTTAGAGACAACACGTGTAAATTGTAAAAAATAGGATTTATTGTCTTCCAATAACAAAATGATTCTTACTTTTTGTCTTTATATTTAAAAATAAACGTTATGTTATGATATTTCGGTTGAAATGTCAGATGATATAGAGGAAGATCCCAGAGCCCCCAGACGTCACTCATTTTCTGATGGACAAAATAAATACGAGTGAGTAGTGGTGGGGTGTACTATGATCATATGACTAGTCGCTACCTTGGCCAGACGGCCAATTTTCAGGTAGCAATTAATCAAGGTACATAAAAACACTGCTCACCTCACTTAAATTCTGATAGCTGATTTTAACATATATTTTACACAATATCGTTAAAAATCAGTATTCATTACTCCCAGACACATGCGGTCGGCGGTTTTACCTTGCAGACGCTTTAAAGCTCGGAAAAAATTTAATTAAGATCACTTATTTTCTGATGCTTGATTTTTATATATGTTCTTCAGACAACTATTTTAAAACGTTTTGCAAACCGGCAGACCGATCCAAGGGGCCAAACATTCCCTAGACCCAATTTTAAAGTCGCTGAGTATGGGCGCGGGCATTATCCGTGCGTATTATGCGTATGTAGCATGTCTAATCGAAGTCGGAATTAATATTGAAATGTAAATAAAAATGCATACCCATTAGTAATTAACGCCTGTCATTTTAAAATATACTTTTTCGTATTCGTTTTATTTAATAGAGAATTAATTTTTAAAGGTATTAATTTGAAAATCACGTAAATAATTAAAGACTAACTTTGAGAAAAGTGCTCGTCTGACCGCAATAATTATAGAATCGTGCCTTACGGACTGTTTCATGAATGTTAATTTTTTTTAATCGAATTAATTTCAATTTTTTAAAGTAAATATCAAGAGGTTTACAAAGTATTAATAATTTAATTAAATAACAGCAACCTTTTCAAATAATTATTTATTGGTAACGAACCTTACAAGACTACAAAAAATCGGAAAAATATTTTTTTTACATAATTTTGTTAATTTAATTTGTAAATATTTGACTGGCTTCTAATTTTCATTGTCATCGTCGTTGAAGTCAGGTAATTCATCATCGAGCCAATCTTGATATTGAATTTCTATGTTGTAAAATCACTCGACACTTTTTTAATGTCTCTTCCGTAAATAGTATTAAATTTTCATCAGAATTATTGCAAAATACACAATTTAACAAATTAGCCATTATATTTTTTTGAACACTGCAAATATTTGTATTTGTTTATACGCGTTGCTACTCAAATCACAACACAGCTGACGCACTCAACAGACGCGATACATTGACTAGTGAGTAAGAGTAAACCGAAGGAGAGAAAGAGAGAGAGCAATAACACTCATGTATGTCTCACTCGCACTCATGTGCACGGATAATGCCCGCGCCCATACTCTCAGCGACTTTAAAATTGGGTCTAGGGAATGTTTGGCCCCTTGGATCGGTCTGCTGGTTTGCAAATCGTTTTAAAATAGTTGTCTGAAGAACATATATAAAAATCAAGCATCAGAAAATAAGTGATCTTAATTAAATTTTTTCCGAGCTTTAAAGCGTCTGCAAGGTAAAACCGCCGACCGCATGTGTCTGGGAGTAATGAATACTGATTTTTAACGATATTGTGTAAAATATATGTTAAAATCAGCTATCAGAATTTAAGTGAGGTGAGCAGTGTTTTTATGTACCTTGATTAATTGCTACCTGAAAATTGGCCGTCTGGCCAAGGTAGCGACTAGTCATATGATCATAGTACACCCCACCACTACTCACTCGTATTTATTTTGTCCATCAGAAAATGAGTGACGTCTGGGGGCTCTGGGATCTTGGTCTAATAAATAGTGTTCCTTTACGTCTTTTTCTTCGGCACTGCAAAGTAGTATCACAAAATGTAAGACAGAAACGTCAGTTACTCTGAGCCATTTTTCGTTGTGAATATAGTATGCGACTATGCATCTTCTCTTTTTTATACATCTACGTCTGTAATGCATTTCTTTGCAATAATGGCTTCGGAACCCTGTAATGAACATGGTCGGACATGCTCTTGGCCAGTTTTTATTACATTAACTACTTCTATTTTCTTATATTATATAAACACACTTTTTGTTTACTTCGAGCCATATATTTTCACATATCACAGTTCACACAAGCCATAATTTAAATCCATCTTACGGGACAGTTTATTGTCTATTCCTAGTCGAGGAGCTCCTTGTCGGCCTTGGCGTCCATGGCTTATCCGAGTATATGGTGGGGTTGCGTTAGGTTAGACTAGATTAAGTTACTTACAGCGCCAATTCATTGTGAAAGAGATTTGCAATAACCAAAAATCTGTCAAAAGTGTCAAGACGATCTGACAGTAAATTAAATATAATTGACGATACCGTCGACCACATACAAAACCATTATTATTAAAATGAAGCTTTTCATTGATATTTTTTTGCCGTCGATAAATTCAATTTATTTACTTCATTTTTATTGCATTTATTGTTTGATTGTCATTCGAAACTTCAGAACTATATATAAAATATGCATACACGAGCTTCGCCGTCGATCATTTTTGCATCACCTTTTTCGTTTTATTTATTTTTTATTGGCATAATACTTGTTTTACAAATACGACCAGATCGTGTCATTATCGCAGTAGTTATCATTATGGCACTTATTAGTTTTAATCACACTTAAACTGGAGATACACATTATCGGGGCGTAACATACGTTTGTCACAAAAATGTTAGCTAAGAATAAATAACGTTACTCTCTGGTAATTTTATGAAAATAATAAAAGTGAGCGCAGCAACGCTGTCTCTATTCCTGTAAATGTCATTTACAGGAATAGATGGAACTTTATAGGGTTTCGTACCCAAAGATTGTCAACGGGACCCTATTACATGGACTCCGCTGTCCGTCCGTCCGTCTGTCACAGGGCTCTATCTCTTGAACCGTAATAGCTAGACACTGAATCACCGAATATGTGTCAATGTGACCAATATAACAAAAAATACTAAAAATAAAATGTAGTTCAAAATTAAAGTGGGTCGTCATACATGAAACGTGTTTTTTCAGCGTTTTTAACTCGATTTTATAATGGCATTAATTAGATACTTGAAATTTTCATTAATTATGTATTACTGTAGCCGCTATAACAACAAATATTAAAAATAAAATACGCTAAAAATTATAGGGGGTTGCCATACAAAAAACGTGTTATTTTTCAGTGTTTTTAATTCGATCTTTTAATAATGCCATTAAATACTTGAAATTTTCACCGATTACGCATTACTTTGACCGCTATAACAATAAAAAACTAAAAATTAAATAAAGTTAAAAATTAAATTGGATCGTCATATAAGAAACGTGTTTTTTAACTGAACTATTTTTAAAACATTATACGGGGGTACGGAACCGTTTATATATTAGCCCGACTCGCACTTGACCGGTTTTTATTACATTACTCACCTCCATCTCTGTTTTCAATTTTTATTAATATCACTGTTGATACTCGATAGAACTACTGAATATGGCTCTATTATTACATAGAAAGTAAAAGACAAAAAAAAAATTATGGCCTTGACTAACATCGTATTTTGCGGCTTACCTTATATTAGTTAGATTAAAGGCAAGATTCCATAAGTGTTTCAACGATTTGATTTAAAACAATATCGCTTGTATTTTGGCAAGTTACCAAATAAATTTAGATTAGTATAATCAGAACACGAGTATAGTCTACATGTAAGTGGAAACTCTCAAACACAGCCAGTATTTTAATGATTCAACCGTAAAGGCCCCGCGGTGCGCGCGCGCAGCCGCGTCGGCCGTCATCGGTCAAGGATATTTTTCAACTCACCTACTACTCCCACCACACTGAATACGCTGGCACACGTCGCGGCGAGTATTGTGGCTTCGACGGGGTATATCGTCGTCAGAGTTCCATTCTCGAACTCCATATCGGAATCTTGTTGAATTTCTAATATCGTTAAACAGTTTCACTGCACTAGCACATCACTAAAGAAAACAGCGGTTCGCACACAATGAAAATATTTGTACATAATTTTCACCATTGATATTATTATGTCGCGGAAAACCATTGACATCGATCTGAAACAAAAGGAAATACTTGAGTCATTTTTGTACACATAAATTAAAAATAACACCGCGTAATGATTTAAACGGTGAAATTTTTATAACATTTTCGACGAACAAACGAGCATGCGAGCTACTAGACAGTAGATGGTCACCGCTGCCCATGGATATTCTCAAGCTCAAGCAAGATGACTGCTCTGCTCAGCAGAGCAATCATCATTGTCAGCCTCTTGGGTAGGAATAGGATATTTGATGGAGGAGGGGGTATGATGATGGCGGGGGAGTGGGTTCATGGCAGAGGAAGGACAAAACGCAACAGCAGAAGCTGTTACTTCTCATTTTTATTCTGTGATAGTGTGTCTATTCTGTTGAACTAGTCCACTTTCAAGCTGCAACCAAGTTGAGCACAGCACGGCTTTACCGCTGTAAAGCAAGCACATTTGTAATAAGTATTTCTACGAAGAAAAAATCCCTGGTTTTGTGAATCTATGGAGCATCTACTGGAACATCATTACAATATAAATAATCTATTTAAAGAAAAAATGCATTCTTTTATATTCATTCTTATTGAATTGAATTATTATCACTGAATTAACATTATTCTGTATAATACAAAGGAGTTAATTGAAAATGACAATGTTTTCGAAAAATTAACATTTATTTGCACTCATTAATTCAAATATTTTTCTATTTAAATTATACAATAAAGAGATAGATGCGTCACAAGCCGCACGCTTAGGCCGATCGTGCTTCTCTATTGTTCCACGCTCTCGCTCGCACGCTCGGCTCAGGCAGAACGCGACAATGAGTCATGCTTATTTGTGCGTGCAGCCGGCGTTCATCGATTTATACGACGTTATCACGTCAAAACTGTGAATTGAAAAAAGGTTTTTTTTAGTTTTGCCATGTCGGTCCGTCTGTCCGTCTATTTATCTGTCTAGCTTTCCGCGTCTTAGCTCACAGGCTATTTGTATTAGAAACCAATATTTTGACATGGGTATGCATATTAATTACGCCGACAAAATGGTAGAATAAATCAAAAATATACTTTTTTTAGATACGTCCTCTACACGCAAAGTGGGGATTGATTTTTTCTCGTGTGGGATGTCGTTAAATAGCTCATTTAAAAACATTGTGGGCCTGTGAAAATTATTTTAATCGATTTAAGGAATCGTTTGCTAAATGTTAAACTTTAAAGTGCTAATTTTTAAGAAAATATAATATCACGTGTTTTAGTTTAACTAGCAACTTCTAAAAACAGATGCTATGGATGTTTTTAGCACGTGTCTTTCTTTAGAAGTCGATTACCTGTGAAACCGTGAACACAATTAATAGGTTTATAATATCAAACAAAAAGCCCATTTCTAAATTCGCATATTGAGATGGGCAAATACGAAACTCTACACTGCGCGTGGCCCGACACGCACTTGACCAGTTTTAGAGAAAAAGCAATATCAATTTTGTTAATAAGATATTTGATAATAAAAAAAGTAAATATATAATATGCACATGCACTTAGTGCAAATATTTTTTAAATGAGTAACCAAAACAGAATGATTCCAATTGTCAATAACACGGAGTCGGCACTATGAGTCTGACGTTCAATTTAGCAAGTTTAATTAATTTAACCTTACTGAAATTTGCGTTCTTAAATGAACTTACAAATCTTACAAAAAATCGTTTCATGTTTGTAGAGAGCTGAAAACCTCATTGTTCACATAATATATTTCATGTTAAATTTCTTATTGCATTTGATAAACTTCGTTACGTACTAGAAATTCTATTTATATAGGTTATTATTATCAAAAGACATCAGTTTGAGAAATTTATAATGAATCCAGTTTCTGGCTAAAGGTTGCATGAATACCGGCTGGCTCTACACTCCCATCACTCCTAATTCAAGGTAGAACCTACACTCTCTCCTATAATTACAATCCCTTTGATGTATTGAGACTTGTCCCTTTCAGTTATTGCGACTGGCTGAAGGTTGAGCAATGATGATGATGATGATGATGATGATGATGATCATGATGATGATGATGATGATGAACAATGTTTGTTTCAAAAACAGTCGTAAATTTTGGGACTGGCCAACAAGGCCAACCGTTGTCCACATTTTTACAAAAAGAGAGGGACGTCGGATTAAAAAATACAAAATGCCATGTCTATAAATAAGTGTGCAATTTTGTTCGTGGATATATTTTTAAATATTATAAGATATAATTATAAGCCATTTGAATAGGAAGTTATCCGGCTTTTGGAGCTGTATTATTATATCTCTTAGTCGATAGTAAATACTTTAATCACCCATAATACGAGCAAATGGTTGTCGCCGCATACAAATCGCATTTAATTAACAATGCGAATAGAATATTGCGCTGTTTTCGCTGCGCACGCGCGCCCACTCCGTGACTCCTTTGTCTTCATTAAACACGCTCCAAGAAATTGTTTTGATTTTAAGTGATATAAATAGTCGATACTCCCAGAAATACAACAGAAACTCATTGCAATGAAAAAAAATTTTTGCTACTTTATTATAATGTTATAAAAGTGTTAATAAAAAAGTAAGCCGTTACGGGACACCTGACAGATGTGAAACATTTAAGTTTATTTATTTTTTTAAATCCACGCTTTAAAAATTGAAAAATTGATGTTCGAGTGATGATTGCATGTGTTAAATTTTGAACAGATTAACCGATCGAAACGCGATTTGCGGCGTGCACAAAAAGTCTACTTAACTCAAATTTCCGTTGAACTGAATCCGCATAGTAGATTTTGAGGAATCCCAAAAATAAAGTTTTCGGAATAATGTTTTTCGGAATTATTTTTTGGCTACTCTATAGATCGGTACCAAAATCTCATCAGTTTTTTTCCACAAACAGTTGCATACACTGTCGTCAATCGGTTGATTTCTATAAGAGATATAATTGGACAACATTTTTTGTAAAAGTTGTTTTTTTTTACAATACTCTGTAAACTATCAATCAATTCCAAAATCTGTCCAGTTGTTCTCCTTAAAAAGCTATGTCATCGTGTTAAAATGCAACAAAATCGGTTGACCCTTTCAAGAGATATTGTGGAAGAAAAATTTTTCAGAGTTTACTTAGAATATTTCTTAAACCACCTCACCGGTAAATTCCTAAATTGAAACAGCTATTCTTCTTAAAAACAACGTCGATCGTTTCAAAATGCATCAAAATCGTTGGTTGGTTCGAGAGATATCGTTAACAGAAAATTCTAAAAAAGGGTTTTTTCAAAAGAAAATGTACAATTTTTAAGTGATTGATGTTTGGTGTTCGGTTTTCCTTTTCTGCTTAGAAAGCAGCATCCAATACCGTAATGTAAATGAAAATCGAATGACATGTTCGAATCATATTGTAATTGAAAAATAAAACTTTTTTTTATGTATAGATGTTTGAATTTGAAGAGCTCAGAATTTAGAACTACATTTAGAGATCGGAGAGCTTGAAAAAGCATTGAAATCAATCTTTTAAGCGTGATGATCTCAATAATTTACTGCTTCTTTATTTTTAGAAACTTTGAGCTAGAAAATAGTAAGAATTAGAGGGATGGCCTACAGTATTAACTGTCATTAAAATTTATGCGCTCGCAAAAGTCAAACACTCATAGACAGTATTTATAATTCGAGGAGCTCAAAGAAACATTGAAAGATATCTTAGCGGGAAGTTTTAGGGATGACCTGTAGGGTCAACAGCTTTACAGATATTTATATATCGGAGTATTATTAAATTAAAACGAAATAAATTAAATTTGCAGGTCGTATTGAATTTAGTTCTGAAACTTTCACAATTTCAGTATCACTT
Organism: Eumeta japonica; assembly: GCA_005406025.1. Classification (NCBI taxonomy): domain Eukaryota; kingdom Metazoa; phylum Arthropoda; class Insecta; order Lepidoptera; family Psychidae; genus Eumeta; species Eumeta japonica. Next base: position 438,117 of record BGZK01000109.1, read on the forward strand.
TTGCTGTCACTATCAGTATCACTCATATTTAAAATTAATAAAAGCTTTTGCCGTTTAAAGACACATAACAATCCAATATTCACGGACACAGCTGTACGCATTGGTACAAACAAGTCGTAAAGTACCGACTGTGTGGTGCAGCAGAGAAGGAAGCGTTCAGTAATATTGACATGCAGGCGCTGAGTCGGAAAAACCCGACAACATCCGAAACTGGCCGAATGACACGTCGCGACGTCCCAACAGAACGTTTATATTTCCGTCCTAGCGCGCCAGCGCACGTGTCACATCAATAAGGGGCTAGTTATAAGCCACGTGATTGCTTTTCGGCTATATCTTATACATTGGAGAAAGACGTTCTTCGAGCTGAGGTACATTGCGTTTCATAGATTCTATGTAACAAAATTGAACTTTAAAAAACATACTAAAAATTTTAATTTAAAAGTGACAAAACTGACGAAGATTTTTCGTGTAGTTCGTAATTTTAGGTTATTGACAATATTTTTTGATGTTGTATTTCAGCTAATAAATTATAAAGACCGTATTTTTTATTTGTAATTAAAAGTAATTTCGTCTGATGTATTAAATAAGCGTTAGACAATTAGACTTTATTTTATTATATTTATTGTATTCCTATACATATACATTCAGCCACAAACAAGGTGGGACACAATGAATCGTAAATATACTGAATCGTTAAGAGCATAACATCCTATATTTTATAATTGTTATTTTCGTCATGCGAAAATGATGACGTGTATCGATCAAAGTAGGCTTTGAGGCCTACAAGGCTTAGGGAAAATTATATGTTAGCTGATCCGTAGAATAGTTCTCTTGATTTAAATCTATATTATAATTTGACACATCACGATATGTCCAATATTGTTTTGTCATATATTAAAAAAATCAAAATATCTTTATTTCATGGGTTAAAAAATAATACTTGAAACACGTCATAACATTTTGCGAATTTACACTTTACCGCTCGTTCGAAAGCAATTTTCCTTAAAGAAAAACGAGCAAGAAACTTAAGGGTAGCTCTTTTCTAATTTACTCATACATAGCCAAAACAAATACAAAACCATTAAGAACGAAATAGCCCGGTAAGATATGACTTATAATTAAAAGTACATAGTCATATGACTTATGGCAAAAACGTTTATCATACCAATTTAGTAATACTATTAAAGCAATAGCGACGACCGTTTGACCTGTCCGATTTTGAAGTCGCAATATCGTGACTAGGGGATTTCGATTATGGATATCGGGATTAGGGGAAAAATAAGGGATTTTCGTGAACACGTGATACCAAGACAGAGATTTTGCGAAACGGCAGTAGTACTGTGAAATTTACAAAAGTATCGCGATGTGCCTGATGCTACACTCGGCGACGACAAATGGTCTTAGGCTGTTATCCGGCGTGTGAGGTAGGACGTAAATGAGCGCGCGTACAGGCTCAGCCGAAAAGAGTTACAGCCTACGAGAGTTCCGTATTCGAGTGGTGTACAAATCTACTTGTGGACGAAGGGACTAGTTATTGCCCTCTACTTAGACGACCTGCGTTAGAGCCTAAGTACACCCTTTTCTTACCTGCAGTAGAATATCATATGATTGTGTATCTGGAGAAGGAGTCTTATTCCTAAATGGATCGATAACGAAACTCCCTTCTTTTCCGTGTTAGGCTTTTATCGATACAAAATTAATAATTTGCTGTCGATATATCTGTATCCATAGTACATTTATTAAAAGCTTCACCATATAAATGTATAACAATAAACAAATAATAATGTTCAGTCGTATATATCGTGGGGCAATTAATAAATTATCCCGTATCGAGCACGTTCAATAAACAAACGCATATCGGTTTCATTGGTGGGGCATAATCGAATTGATTGGTCCTATATTTATGTAATCGCCGTCGCTCGTGTTTGCTCGCGGTACGGCGCTCATTAGCGGGAGTTGTTGACCGTCCTGGATAAGCGATCGGCGTCCTTACGATCCATTTTCGGATACTCGAAATCATGGTAACGCATATTTATAATGGTGTAAATATAAAAGTATGTTTATTGAGATGTTTGTCCTTCGATCGCGGATTGTAATTAAATTTTAAGTTCGATCGGTCGAATAAAGTGTATCAAGGGTTTTGAGATCTGTGCCCTGTGCGGTCCCATATAAAGCGGAAGTCCTGTCAGTCTAGTGTTTAGATCTAGTGTCGAAATTAAAATATAAGCCATTTCAATCAATAACTAACTCTACTCCATACCGCTGTATTGCAGCACACACAACCACACACACTGGGGCTTCGTGCCAATACTTCAATATCGTTGAGAGTATGTAAACTTTAAAACATGTAACCCAATATTCGTGTGTGTTCTGGCCGTCCCAGTTAGCGCTCTCCTATACCCCGTGTTATATTTTCCCGACGATTGTATTGTGTGAGGTGTTAATTCGCGGAAATCTATAATAGACGCTTGCCTGCAACATGCATTAATATGCATCATGCAACCCACCGCTGACCCTCGAATCTGCCTCTCCACTACACATTTCTATCCAAAGAATTGAATATTAATTCGAGAGGATTGACAGATATCGAATACCTAAGCATGTGTCAATTTTATTTTTTATAATTATAATTATAAAAAATAAAATAATAAAATAATATTAAATTAATAATAAAATAATTATTTTAGTCCGCTAATTGTTATAATGATAATTTTTACGTGCGTTTCATGCCAACCAGGCCCATCCTCAGGAAATTGCAGACAGATTACTGTCTGCAATTTCCTGGAGTGTTAAAAACAACCGATTCAAGCTCGTTGCGTGAATCGCTGTCATGCAATGGTCAAAGAGCGACGAAAGCGTCCTTACCAGCAGCCACAGACCACCACTCCTTACACCCTGGTGGATGTGACTGTCTGCAATTTCCTGAGGATGTGCCTGGTTGGTATGAAACGTATGTAGAAATTATCATTATAACGATTAGCGGATTAAGGTAATTATAAAAAATAAAATTAACGCTTGCTTAGGTGTTCGATATCTGTCAATCTTCTGGAATCAATATTCAATCATTTGGATAGAGATTCGTAGTGGAGAGGCAGATTCGAGGGTCAGCGGTGGTTTGCATGCTGCATGTTAATGCATGTTGCAGGCAAGCGGCTTTCCCGACGATATATCAATCGTTCGATAACCAGTTTTTTAAGGAATATAATCTCAAATTGGGGTCCAGTATTTGTGAATATTCAAAAAAATAAGATGTACCTACAGCATTTGATTTCTTACGTCTTTTTTCCTAACTATCTTTAGTCTGCGATTCTGCTCGATCGTTCATTATGTTTATTATACATCGTGCGATACACTCTGAAAAGGGCATCACAAAAGGCGGACGAATTTAACGTAAGCCCCGTGGACAGGCCCGAGGGACGCGAGCCGGTGTTAGTGTACATTTTCAGTATGTACACTTTCAGCATGCGCGATGTCATGATTTTATGAATAAGGACTTTAAAATATAGTATACACACCTAAACACGAAATCTGTTGTGCATTGCATCCTTGTGTACTGCGCTCGCGCCGTGCTGCGATTTCTCTTTTGGTATGACACATCGACGTTTGTTATTGTTAATAACCTGAGTTACCGCCTATCGTAAGCAAATGTGAACTAAGATTCGGCCGAAAAAAGAATTATGTAAATCGAGTGAACGAGCTCGCCGCGAATAGATGAGCGCGATATTTGACAATTTGGCATTTCTGTCAAGTAACAACGCTGAAACAAAACGGACAAAGTGACGTTAACAAATTAACGTCTACGCGAACGAATCTGCAGCCTGTCACATGTTTAATTAAATATATAACAAAATGTTTGCTTTTTGTCTATGGTTTTCGGATTGAGAACTGAAGCCCTCAATTTTCTTCCGTAGGTGTCATAATTATAAGACAAGCGGGGCCGACGCAGAAAGTCGTCCGACCGCCGAGCCACGGCGCACCGACCATAATTATGTTTACGAGGAGCCGTTTAACCATTACCCAAAGCGGCGCGGATCGTGGACATTCCTTGTTTTGTTCTCAAACAGCGGAAGTCGTTCATATAATAATTAGCACACGTTTGGCGTTTAAGTAAATACGTGACAATGGATTTTAAGCGCGTATACGAAAGGTAAATGAACAAATATGCATTACATAGATAAAAAGAAAACAGAGGTTTGTAGCATTATTATCACGTGGAGAGTGACAACGAAATTTCGTGCGAAGAGCATCGGTATACAGGTAGTGCTGTCACAAATTCGCTGACGAGACTGAGGTACTTTCAATGTAATGTGACTACGGGGGTCAAGCGCGACATTGAATACTGTCAGTTTATGTCGGTGACGATAAAGCTTTATTTGATGACATTTCTATATTGTTTTTTTTTTCAATATATATATATGTATATGTTATATATGGGTTTATATATGGTAATACGAACAAAAACAATATGAACATCTTTTTGTGTTTTCGCTCATGTTTGTAGTTATATTGTAGTATAAGTTCTTCTTTGTTCTGAACCTAATATGTATATTTATTGAACCTAGTATATTTATTGGTTTCGATATTACAATATTTAGGTTTTTATAGAGCTAGTATACAAACATATGGATAATATTTCTCGATAGTGTTCACGGACTGTGGATAATTTAGGTTATATATCAGACATCCTAATCTGCACATATAACCTAAATCATAAATCGCATTCGGACGTAAAGTTTGGCAAGTTATCGCGTTAATATTGCCGATTGTTTCGGCAAGCGGATTCTTACCGAGTAGGTCCGGGTTAGGTACCTCCGAGCTAACAGAGCACACCCGTGTTTGCGCGCGCTCATACCTCGTGCGCGTCCTCGTCCGATTAGGGGCCTACGATAGATTATTTGGTACAGCGTGTAAATCTTTGACGTCGGAGTAAGCTTATGGCCTTTGGCTGACACGAGAATTTAGGGGAAGGATTTTTAATTTAAGCTTACTCTCATGATAGATTAAGAAGAAATATTGTGAGATTTTTAATCTTCTATTTCCTTGTATTTTTATTTTAGATTCTACCAAAAATTGTTAATTTTGACGTGACAACGTCTTATAAATTGGTTTGCCGGGTGACACTTCAAGAAACTGCGTTACGCTCCGCTCACGTTATGCGCTCACAATGAGAGCGAGTGAGAGGCACGCGTCCCTTCCACTCGGGCATGGTTAGCCCGCCTAAGAGCGAGAGACAGACATAAAAGTGAAAGGCACGCGTCCCTTCCACTCAGATAGGAACAAGTTAAGTTGTAGTAAACGCTGTTTCATTGTACGCAAATGTATTGCAAGTTATTGTATGTATATTTGTATATAAATACGTATGTATGTGTAAAGGTAAAAATAAAATTTTGTTAATATGAAATTCAGTGCGAGATTCTTTGTATAAATTAATGTTTTAAATATAATTCTTTGTATAAATAAATGTTTTAAATTGTTACTATTATTTCATCCTTCTTCCTACTGTACGAATGAATATTCACATTAAAATGATTTTACCACTCAAAGTCGTTGTCACGTAAAACTTTCGCCCGTATACCGACTTTACAGGCAACCAATTTTTTTTTACAGAATATACATATTACGACTTGGACGTACCCCTTCTCAGTTTTCTTTCGGCTCCTGATTGGCTTGTTTTTTCCACCTTCTAAGGTGGAATTAAAAAAAGTAAATAGCCTACAACTATCTGCAATAGATCCCGCGTATGGAATGGTCAAAGTCTCATATTGAATTGTTCAACAGTTTTTAACTCAAGTTCGATCAAAAAAATAGTTCTTATTATATATATGTGTGTGTGTGTGTGTGTGTGTATATATATATATAGCAATATTTTGAGATAATTATCGAACCATAAGCGCATCGTCACGCTTTATTATACCTTGGCAAATGAATTTCCAAGTGAGTCGATCACTAAGAAAATCGTCCGTGGCAAATGGACCATACGGACGGTCTCAGCGGGGTTCCGTTCTGAATTCGCTACGGTACGATACGCAAACTGGCATTATAGTTTTGGTCACAATTAGAAAAACCGTTCTCGGCGATAATGTTTTAAAAATGAAAGACGGGCTTTCATTAGCCGATTTATGTCTTCGACGCTCTTCGCTGCGCACGCACAGAGATTCCATTTGACGTGTCCAACTTCGATTCCCGCGAACTGTTTCGTATCGCAGAGCGCGTGCGTGTAATCGAACTTCGAGGCCGATATTAATAGCGATTCGAACACGGTGAAGTACACGCATCCCGCGCGTCTACTTTTGTACAACTTGCCATCTGCTGTTGTTGTTGTCAATGGACGTGCCTGTTAAAACTATACGACCAGTACGCGCGGTATATGCTCATGCAAAAAAAGTCGGTCAAATGCAAGCGCCATTCGCGGCTCGTATAACATGCCTTATGTGCGTACATTCGATTGCAAGTTGGAGTACAATAAAAATGTATAAATAAAGGTTGTTCCTATATAATATTACCTACATCACGATCTTTCTACATCAGGTTAGAAAATGAGTTGCTGGTACAAAGTTATACTTCGTAATATTTTGTAAGATTGAAAATATTTATTATTTTCAAATTCCATTACATTTTATGGAAAGAATCCAATAAATAACGCTATACAAAAATCTTCTATATCATTAACATTTTAAATCATAATGAAATACAGTAAAAGAATATTCAGAAGGATTTTAACGACGATACAACACATTATAATTGTCAGTCGCCAATTTCAATTTTGAAAATAGAACACTTATACAGTTTTCGTATTCTGTCCGTCTGTTTCTATTATGTTTAGAGTAGTAAGACACAACCCGGCCAAGTGCGAGTCGGTGTAGTGTATCAAGGATTTTATACATGTTTATAGAAGTAAGTGCACTGTAGTGCAGAAATGTAGCTTATACGACGTGCGGGAGTGGAATGATTAATACAAGTGACACTGTATCTGTCCTTATGACGTCACTGAACTTCAAGCGTGATTTGAAAAGATGATATATTATTAATGTAAAACTAAAATTATTACAGACTAAAAAAGTAATATTGTCTGGTGTTGGGTGTCCGATGTCGAGGTGCGTTTTTCGCGGATCGTGCTAGCATCAGCTGATAGAAGTCATCAAGTCGACCGGTGAATTTATTGATTTTATAAACATATTCACTACTTATAACTTTTTAGTATTCAAACCGAAACCGACGAGCTTGCATGAAAAGTTGCAGGAGAGATATGCAAAGATCGTACCATGTGGAAACCTATAGTCTCTGCCAATCCTTCTGTGAAATACGCGTGAGTTTATATTATTATTTAGTATTCAAATCATTATTTCCTGTTCATGGCACTGAAACATAAAATCTTTTATTTCAAGCCATTATCTCTTAATATTTGTGATCTTAATTATCACTGGACAGACATCGCAGACTCAGCGATAGGGACTGAACTAAATAAAAAAGGTTGGTCGGCGAAAGGTTTATTAGAAAAACGTCTTTTATATTAATGACCGATATAAGAATAATGTAAACGCCGGGAATAATATTCGCATTTGTAATTTACATTTTTTTAATTCAAATTTTGGGTGTCTTTTTTTATGTAAGCAGAAAAATATGTCCATTAATTGAAAATATCCAACATGTACCATCCCAGCTTATGTTCGCGCTTGTGACGATGACTTTTAGAGGATTGCCACCGCTACTGTCCGAAAAATCAACTCTTGAATAAATTGTAGATAAGTTGTCGATAGAATTGTAATTCTCTCTTCGCAAGTTCGAGTCGTCTCTGACTCGATTCGAAGACGACTCGAACGAAATGCCTATTTTTCGTGAAAAGCCACGACGATTAGGAAGCGAGTGCGCGACGCACAACAAAACATTGTTTTTGCAAGCGGCGTTACGAAGGGAGGACGGTGCGCCTGCGCGACGTCCTGTATGAAGCAACGTAAGTGTAAAACCGAAAACATACGTTCGTCGAATGGTTAGGTATGAAATACACTATCAATACAAACAAAAACGTAAATTATAAATAAATTGTATATAAATGTGGGCGGAGCCGCAGGCGACACTTGTACATAATTATTCGAGTGATGTTAAGGAATCTCCTTAGAAATCGGAAATCTATAGATGAAGTCACGTTGGCGATGACGGCGCGAGACGTTTGCGGTGCATCGAAGCGGGTTACCGCGTTCGTGCCGAGGTGCGCGGGCGCAACCCGGACCGTCGCTGACTCACGCCGAGTCGTTACGTTGATTCGTTTCATTTCATGACTAATCTTAGGAAAGGTGTATTTACCCCATAAACGTTTATACAAATTAGAAGCATAAATATGCAATAGAAAAGTATTCATTTTATTCATCGTAACTTGGTTTATCGCTAAAGAGCGAATTAAGTCAGTTTCAAGATTTCGCTATTTCACCATTATATTGATAAAAAAAAAGCTATTACAAGTTTTGTACTTTACAACCGATACGTGGTTTTTAGCAGCTAATGAAGCGAGAGCGCTGTGGCCAACAGTGGACAGTGCTAGGCCGTTATAGTCAGCAAGGGATGCTGCGAGAGCGCTACGTCAGCGGTGAGATGAGGAAGCCGACTACAGTACAAATCGCGAAACTCTGCCGCTCCGAATTGCCTGAGAATAATGCAGTGCGCAGGTTCAAAGCTCCCCGACCCTTCCTGCTTTCTCCCTCGGTTCTTATTTTATTGCGATGCTTCCGTGACTAACTTCACAGCGGCAGAGTTTCGTGCGTTGAACTGTAGAAATATAATAGAAAATATTTTTCAAATATACTTAAATAATACACCTAGACTTATCCGCGTACAACATTAATATTTACATTAGCATCAATTATGTTAGCAAAATGGGAACGTACATAAAAAATAACAAAGAAATTTTTAAACTACATCCTTTAAACATATTCATGTTTCTAAAAAAATATATAGTGTAACATGAATCAGTGCTCCGGCGCAGGCGCGCGCGTCAACACCTGTGTGTCAGCAAGAAAACCGCTTACACTAACGTTTTCCACTTAACACGCCTTTAATATGGATCATCGCCACTTTATCGATTTAGAAACGCTGATTAATGGAGGAAAATTTGTTGAAGAAATGAGATTTTCATAAATATTGTAAGCTTGTAAGAAATGAATTGTAAGAATAAGCATGCGTAAGTGAGGGGAATGGCGTTGTTCGTTTGCTCGCTACGAAGATAGCGTTGTCACAACACAACGCAAGCTCACGTCTATTCTCAAAGGGATAGGCAGAAACCACAGACGTCCACATGGAACAATATTTACATACTCCTTTTGGTTGGTCACAAGTTCCATTAATCGTTTCATATAAACTCTTTGGTTGTGGGTGCCAATATAGAATTTGAAAAGGTACAATTGTCAATGTTAAATTTAGAAACAGGTGATCGCGCATCGAGCTGATCTCAGACTGTAGGTTGTTCGTGTCAATGAATCACACACGAAACCTTTTTTATAGCTTAACTAGCTTTTCCCGCGGCGCCGCCCGCATGGACATCGAACAAATTCTCTCATCACTTACGTCGACCGATCACTCTGTCGACCATAGTCCAGATGTTGTTCCTTGTCTCGATTTAAGTCCTGGCTCCGCTTTCGATTCCGATTCTGGTCCCGAACAAGATTCCGTTTCCTTTCAAAATATACCCAATTCACCCGTAACTCCGTTCGCGTGGACATACAACGAATTCTTTGATCTTTCGTATCAATTCATGACGTCACAAACCGTGATTCCAATGTCAGTCTAGTTCTCAATTCCGTGCCCGAAAAACAAATTTTCTTACACCGAAAATACATGTAATGTCGCAAATGTTTTTATTGTGAAATGATCTCACTTACGCTCTTGACCCTGATCCCGGTCCTGCTTGCGATTTCGTTCCCGAAAAGCTGTTGAACTTGAATCTGAATCTCTCAACCAATCGGCACAAGTAAAGAATTCGTTCTACGATCACACAAGCAAAGCCGCGAGCAAAAGTTACTATCTTTACAAATTGTAGCCCATATGTTAGTCTGAATTATGATCCATATTACTGCACAGTTTCAGATAATTTTGTTTAGCCGTTAAAGCGTGACTGAGAAATAAATATCCAAACATACAAACGTTCACATTTATAATAGAATTGATAGGAGGAATTGAATTACGTTTTCGATATATCATAAATATATCGTTTTTTGCTATTTCTTTAAATTTTATATTAATAATAGATTAGCCATCAAGATGAAGATAGGTGGTTAATATTGATAAATAGATATTTGTTAAGTACGTACACGGGGGCCGTTAAGGTATGACGTAAGCCGGCAAGGAGGTAGTTTAATATTTTCTTACATCTACTGACACAGAGAGGGGAGGATATTTCAAATGTTACGTAGAGCATTAAAAAATACAAAACGATGAAAGTATATTCAAAAAAATATTTCTAATTGAAATATTCAAATCATTAAATATTTTTTTTTTTAATTTTCTTTTCATATATCCTAATAGAAACGAATGAGCTTTTTGAGTATTAACTAAGTTTACTCTGTTAAATGTAGTAGTCTTTTAAATTTGGTCCTTTTAAAAAGAATCGATGGTCAATTTGGGTAACGATAACTTAGTGATCTCCATAGTAATTACGATATTTAATAAAATTTTTAAAAAATCGTTTTATCTTTAAATAGAAAATTCCACCATTTTCTTGTGACCGCTCATACAGTTGCCACAAAAATTAATAATAACCAGTTTTATACTCATCTATCTTTGTGTCAGGTTTTAATACACCAACTGCCACCCCCCGCAATATATTGGTTTCATATTGAAGGTTTCAACCCTTCGGCCCTCCGCCCTAGCGTCCATGACTGACTGCTCAACGTGCTTCTGAGATGTCTAGCCAGTGTTTTAATCTGACCGAGTTAAAAATAGGCCCACAATTGACGGAAAAATCGGTGAACATACATAATATATGTACATACAGTCGAAAGTAGTACCTCCTCCTTTTTTGAAGTCGGATAAAAACTCATCGGCCGTTTGGTCTGTACTCGAGACCGAAACCGGTATCTTCTACTGCGAAAGCGACGCTCTTACCGGTTTAACCAAAAACAGTATAAACTTATTTATTAATATATTTTATAAATAAATGTCGACATCTGTCATATTTGAAAAATTCCGTATAGGAGATTATAAGGACGCAATCATTACGATCGGTGTCTGAGCTCATTCACACAGCACGGGTGTTTTATTTGGTAGGTAGCCGCGGAAAAGGAAAACATTTATAAACGTGTTTCGCCAAATCTTACGCACGTAATCGCGCGTAATGGATGAATAATGATATAAAACAAACTCTAGTTGCGGCCGATCACTCGGTACGAGGCGTGCGCGCGCGCATACAGCCACCTACATATCACTTGAAATTAATTGGAAGCGGTCCGATTTACATCGCAGGTTAAAAGTGGCCGAACGGACGGGGAAGTGGGGCCCTGGGGGTACCACACGGGCGGACGCGCTGCTCGCTGTTCGTATCGTCCCACCTCCGAGGCGCGCCATTTTACAATCTTTCAGTTTTATATTGAAAGGCTCGAACTTTGACGTCGAAGTTTCCAGAACCTTCCACGGAAGATCAAAGACCGATAACGACTTTTGCCGAGGCCAGCGGCTTAACCTGCTATCGATGGTAGGTATCGGGGCGTGTGGTTTGATATGACTTAAAAACTTATGGCTCTATTTGTCTATGACGGGTACTTGGGTCCGACTACTTTTGGTTCGAAGATAATATTCTCGAATGTTATTGTGCTCCTAAAGCTTGCACGGCGCGTTTTGTTAGCTTTGTCATAACAGGGTAGTTTGCTGATAATGACAAAAATATGTTTATTGATGAAAGCCGACTAGGTATGATAACAAAATATGAAAAAAGCTAAAAGTTAAAAGCGACGAACTATAAAATCTTTGACGCTTCTTTGTCATCTTTCTTATAGGGTTTAATATGTATTTTATAATGCGCTATCACACAATGACGTCACAGTTTTTCGTGTCCTCTCTGTCTAATTAGCAGTTTCAACATCTCGGTTTTTTTTGTAATTACTAAAAAAATGAAGTGCTTACAGTTATTCTAAAATAAATAATAGAAAACTTTAAATGGAGTAAGAAACAGAACCATCAAACTGTCAAACCCCATCAAAATCTGTTTAGTGGTTTTTATATGATACCCATAACAAATCCAAAATACTTTTGCAAAAACATCTATAATGTAGATGATTAACCCCTTAAAAAGTTTAATGCTTGCACCTCTCACTTATTAGCTATTGTTAGCTTCGCCCTCAATATATGTACATAAAATAACTTCTCTTATCTTTAGTATCCAGCTAGTTCGTATCAACAATGATTTAGGTCCCGATTCTCAACTCGATTTCAACTCAAGTCCCATCCTCGGCTCCGATTCCAGCCTCGTTTTTGAATCTGTTTCTGATCTCAATTAAGTTCCGGTGGCGTTCTTGATTCTAATTTCAATCTCGCTCTCGTTCCCGATTCATATCAATAGCATAAATAGATAATATGTACATAACGAATGTTTATGTAGGATGCTAAGTATCGTAAATAATCCTGAATTAACATATGCTTTTCTGAAAGCCGCCAACAAACGCATCATAATATTATGCCAATACAAAAACATCCGTTGGTCGATTTCAGTTTTCACATGAATTGCGCATGCGCTTATTGAGTATAGGACACCCGCAATACATAATAATGAGTAGCACTACATACGTTTGTGGTCGCGTTTTAACCGTGCATTAGTAACCAAAGACTTTAGTATGAATAGCTAAGAAAGGTACCGACATTTGGACTTTTTTATTTTAAAGCTAACGTAAACAACAACACACGAAGACAATGGACGAACGGTAGACGACCTCGGCCGGCCGGACGGACATGTGCTTAACACGTTCGACGCTAAACGCTAATTCGGGTCGATTATGACATCGGTTTTAAAATTCGCGCTTCCATTAGTATGATTAAAAGCGTTAAACGAGTTAATTTTCACAAATGCGCTAAATTACGAAACAAGGACCACACATACTCGTAACACGGGCCGTCCGCGCCGGTGCCGGACGCCGCGTCGGGCGGTTATAGGTTTACAAAAAGGTTAAGTAACAAAAACTGTGTAATTGTTTGGCTCATGGTCAGAAGTACGAAACTGGTAGGTGAGGAAGAGGCCTCTAGAGCTGTGGGGGGCCATCTGTTAATTACGTCATACGTATATTAATGATTTTTAGAGGCGCCCCCGTCCTTGTCACCGTTGGTTACATTTGTATGACCCCCGCCCTTGTGACATCACATATTTTGTGATTTTAAATTTAGAAATCAATAGATCAAAACATCACTTCCAAAATGATTTATATATTTCTATTTGAAATCCATTTTAATAAATTCAACAATATACCGTTTTAAAATCCATTGTAATAAATATACTATGCAAACTTTCTAACAATATTTTAGAAAGTTTGCATGCGCGAGAGCCTAGTGTTTCCTAGAGTTTTAATATTTTAATTTTACACATGTGACGTCACAAAGGTTGTGACTCACGTCCCGTCGTCATACGATGTCACACTTCGTCGACCCCCTCCCATATCTGTGATGTGTGACGTAATTTATGGGTGAGTCCGTATGAGCGATCGAACACGTCCAAAGGACGTTAGCGCTGGCCGGTCGGTACGGACGTCCTGCGAATCTCAGTCAGGCGAGTAAGGTGAACGTGTTCTTTTTATTTAGATAACGGGGCTAGAACTTAGCCCTCCACGTCGATCCGGCGCGGGTCGAGCGCTGCTGGCGGCGCCACCGCCGCCGGGATCCACGGCTAAGGGTCTGTCCGCGGCAACAAATAGGCCGTAATTAAAAATTAAACCCGGAACTTTTGGTTCGAAAGCAACGCGTGTGACCGGTCGGCCACCACCGCTATACGAATATACGCATTGGGAATCAAAACTTTTTTATTTATTTTCAAATTACCGTTTCAAAAATTATCGGTCCGATGGCAATGATTATATTCTTGATTAATTTAACAACAAATTGTTCACCAAGGGAAGGGAGTGTTTCTCAAATTCATTTTTCAATTCTTCAGCGAGACGCGTTGGGAATTACACTATTTTCCGTGTGTGACGTAGATCATATCAGTCTATCCGTAGTGCTTTACACATTTGAGGATAATAAATGAACAATTGCTTAATCGAACCTTATGAATCATATAAATTCACTTTTCATAATATTTAAAAAAGAAACTCGCGCTCAAATATTTTTAATACCATAAACAACAAATTTCCGAAAAAGGCCACTGACCAATATCATTTTTTCCAATTCTGAGTATATTTCTTGTACAAATGTAAACATGCTGTCATTTCATACATTTATGTAGTTTCTATTTTTTTTGAAGTTGAATTCAGATCTTTCCAAAGCGGGTCGATTATTCTTTTTTGAAGAACATATTTCAACAGGATATACCCCATGAACTCCACATACATACTTTTTTAAAATTCCGTACGTGTGTAAACCGCAAATTGTACCTATGACATATCAAATGAAAGCTTTTATTGTGAGGGTTTGGAATATATATATATATATTTTACATACATTCAATTCATATAAAAAAATATTCTTAAAATTGTTTTAAAGATATTCAAAAGAAAATAGATGAAGGTTGACCATTCCCCCTTATTTACTATTTAAAAAATCTTTTCCTCTACTAATTTCAAAAATGAAGAAAATAGTTCTTTACTTATAGGTTACAGGAAAACCTATAAGAAGTCTACAGCTTGCTTCGTTTTGGTTGGACATGGTCATAGATCCAACTTAAGGAAAACAATATATAAAAATCGGTCAAATGCGAATGGGGCTCGTGCTAAGAAACCGCACATGAATTAATGAAAATAAATTATTTTAAGTACTTAACACAATTATATAGCGTTGTAATGCGGAACCTTCGGTGCGCGAGTCCGACTAGCGCTTGGTCTGTTTTTTTTTTGTAAAAACCTTAAAAATCAAACAAACACGTGATCATGGCCAAAAGAAAAGTGAACTTTATAAGGCGCCCGCCCACCTTATGTGTGACGTATAGCGATTACTCACTGACATTATTTTTAATGAATCGAATAAGACACCGTGTTAATCTCTCGACAGGCAAAAGTAATCTGATTATCCACTAAACGTGTTAATGCAGCGTCGAATCGCGGCCGTCAGCGGGTGTCCAGATGTGTCAAGTCCCGTTCCTTTGTTCTGTTACGTTTGTTACGGTTTTCGAGGAGTTCCACTTTCAGCTTACTTTGAGATCATCAAAAGGGCAACTACGGTAATGCGACATCACGAGAAATTAGTCTCTCGTCAGTGCTTTAAAAAAAGGAAGGCGCGACGCGTTTTATAACTTTTAATCTATATGACAGTATTAACAAAATGACGCGTTATTAAAAACAAAAAACTTTAATATTTCCCAAGTCTTGTTAAAATGGACCTCTATTTATACGTAGATACAAGTAGGTTTGTGTTTGCTGTACTTATCGTAACGAAATATTCTAAGTGATACCTGTAATTATTCACTGAAAAGAATGTCAGGATTGGCGTTTAGAATGCCGTGGCGCTTGTTTCGTTCTCGACCTGCGGCGCGTCGTGTTGTTTAAACAAATCGAAATGATTGTGGTTAACAATAATGCTGGATAAACATGTTTTGTGTCGGCCAATGCCTTATTGAATCCATGTATGTGCGGTGGAACGTGGATGATACAGTATCAAGAAATAGATAAAATGTTTTTAAACATTACCAAGTAGGTTATAAAATATTTCAGACTACTCAAACGATATGCAAGACATTACATTACTAAATAAAATCTAAACTTGATAACAAAACATTAAACTACGATTTAAATCAACTAGAAATGAATTATGTCCAATTAAAAAGTATTATGTACCATCTTTCTTGTGAAATGGATTCATTTATTTAACACATTATTATAGCAATAGACAGCAATGCATTTTGTGTTCTTTCCGCAATCGCGTCAGATTATTTTTATAGATATTTGATAGACAAAATTTGACTTCCCTGTTTTTTTAAAAGAACGTTACAAAAAGTAGTTCAATATTCCGTTTTGTAATCGCGAAACGCGATCATATCTGTTAACCTTTGAGCTGTAAACATTAAACGTTATTAGATGGATGCTGGAGTTGAAATTCGCGATAACCCCCGGCCGAGCGCCGCAGTCGGGCGTAAGGCCTCGATCTGCCGCGGACGGCGCGGGCGTACTCGCTCGGACAGGAATACAAAACGCCGCACGCGCAGGTTATAATTGCGAAAGCCGGACAAACGCGCGTTGAAACAATTTAAGGATCATTAAACGAGTTATAAAAGTAGAAAGTACAGAAATAGATTATCCAAAAAAACTTTCGTTGCAAATTCTGACCGTATGTATATTGTGAATAGAAAAAAAGTATAAATGAGGATGATAAAGACGAGGGTTTACAGTTTCAAACGACACGTCTGTGACGTACCGTCGGCCGAGAGGCATACTTCTGCTCAAATTTTATTTCCATGTTAACCTTTGGGAGATATGCGAGAAGAGAAAAGCTCACATTCTGTTCCTGTAATATGCTCGTCGGCCCGGACGACCTTCACGTCAGTCTTGTTCAGAGCCAAGGAGGTTCAGTTCGATTTTCTGAACTAAAGCTAGAGAACGATTACTACAGAAGATTAACCTAGAAGAATTAACCTTCGTATTTCATCGAATGAGGAGACGAAATTTCAAATTCAATTAACTTTCATTAAACCGAAACCTTAATACAAACCTGTACAGTTCTGAATTGATTTTGCATCGATTGTAGTAGATTGTAGTAGCTCCTATCAGCTCATCAAATTTGGATCTCAATAATAACAATTTATTGATATTACATGCAGCCAATTGGTAGAAATTTGATAAATGGTTGCCTATACAGATTAATCCAAAGATTAAAACCCTTTTTTTAGACCTTATAAAGGTCTAAAAAAATATTTACATAATATAACGTTGCTATTTGACAACAGGCACAATTGGTAAAAACAAACACAATTATTAGTCAGGGCCTGCTAAGGCTATGTTTAAATGGTTTATTTATTTTTACAAAATTATTGACGTCAGACTTCTCCCAGTGTACTTTATGAATACAGTATTTATTCATGACAAACTTCTCATAAAAATAATATTACCTAATCAAAATAAGATTAACCTAATTATAATAGGGTACATATAACATTTAATAAAATGAATATTTAAAGGAAATATCCCCATACAAAGTTATTCCATTCCACAAAGCCACTGTGTCCGTCCGAGTAAAATTGTATCTTTACAATTTTAGGTACGTTTGTTTGTTTATGTATTTTGGTCCGTTAAGTATTTAGTTACGTACGTTTGTTGCAGTCTTAGTCATAGACAGATACGGGCAATGGATGTTAGGATTGAGTAATTGGAGATGTGTAGAAATTATGACCGTAAAGGATCTTTTCCCAAAAGTGCTTCACACAGGCATCACATATTTATACATAGGATGATGTGTCTCCTCAAGACATTTTTTAAATTTAGTTCGTAAAATACGTACACTCCACACGCATGTACAAATACACGTCTGCATGTGCATTTCCGAGCTCGAGCATAAGAGGCGCAGGACAAGCTCTTTAAAGTGTCGCGACCTCGGCCTTAGTGCGTTGATTTGTTTACGCTTAAACAAAGCTTCAATAAAAGGCATCTCCCGATGGAATTCAGCGATTTCGATAGAATTCATTATACCTTTTTTGAGATTTGTTGAAACGTACTAGACCGGTGAACATTCAGTTTTATTAATTCTAAGCCGAAACTGAACACAATAATTACGAAAGCCGCAGGTCCTATCGAAATCGGATGATCCGTTTCAAAATTGTCCCACAAATACGCACCTACACTCGCAAACACGCAGACGTTATTATATAATGTTGAATCATAAGTATTTATTAAGCGTACGGATATGGCCGTAAAAAACTGTCGGGACGGCTTTCGGCGACATTTGACGGCGAAAGCGCGAATTCCGAAGATCGGGGTGGAACAATTTCTTTACCATTTCTCTCGAAGATTTGCGACAAAACGATATAGAAGACTAAATAATTGGTAGCCTCTACATCGGAGTGTTTACGTGAACACTCGTACAAACGGAGCCGCATCGGCCGTGCGATTCCCATTACGTAAAAAAATATTGAACGACAGGTGGGGGCGGCGCGGGCCCGACCTTCTTTTTATCGATGGAGCAAGACATCCCGTAAAATATGAAACACCGCCGAGCGGAAACGGAATAAGCAAACGTGTTTGCCGCTACCACACCGAGTAGTTCAGCTGTGGTCCGGAGTCGGTCGTCACTGTCTGTTTACATCCGTCAGACTTATTTCGTTCGTAATCGAAATGATCACTAGACATTTGATTGTCAATATTTATCTGCGAGTCGTGGCAAAAAAAAATTTAACGAGTTTATAGGAAATTGATGAACAAGTACAATTTCCATCTAATGCCATTTACTTTTGTAAAAGAAACAAGGATTAAATAACTACAATTTTCAAGTAAATAAAAAAAAATACATTACAAAAACATCGATACAGAAAAACACAATAAAAACATAACGGCCACTACCTACGTTTATAAATTGAGACACACCTCGCTAGGTGCCCTTTCGTACCCGACGACGAATTTTAATTTGTAGTATACAATATAGAAAAATATAAGCTTGTAAAATAAAAATACGCCATTCTACATTCACTTGAGACATTTGAACATTTTTAGTATTTTTAAAATGCAAAACGCTCTGAAGGCTGTGGTCACACGCGTGCGGCATACACAATTACTTATAAACAAAAGGTTATTTGACTTAAAAGTTTGTATCAGGGAAAATTTTATAAAAGTTGTACCGTGACATATGGTGCGTTTGCATGCGTCCATTTAATTGATTTGAAATGCATTTTTTTCCTTTACGGTGGTCGCTTTATTTTTCTGTTATTCTTCCATTTATGACACATCAGATATATAAAATAAAGACACCTAAAAATCATAATGTAAATTAGGTTTAATGTAGGTAAATCGCTTGCACTTTAGTGAAATAATTATAAAAGTACCTTCACATTACTTTCTTTGTAAATCGACTTTTCTGTCACCTAACCATTAGAAATACTATGCACTTAATGAATAAAATAAACAAATGTTTTATAAAAATCTTACCGTCAATAAAAGTACTCGTTCAATAAATAACCACAATAAAACTTTTACTTTCGAAAGGCCAAAATATATCACATAAACTACATAAAACTAACCACCGCTCACAAAGTTCGCGCGCGACTAATCTTTTGACGGAGTAGGGATTAAGGAAGTGTTACAATTGTAGTGACATCATTTCCTTTTAAGTTTTTATTTAAATAACATTAAATCAAAGTTGACATTTTATTTAGCTTAATATCATTGTTTATCATTTATTTAAAATTTGTTGTATTTTGTCATGATAAAACTGTAAAAAGCCATAAAAAAAATTATGACCGCATAATATTGAATCCTAGGTTTTAAGTTGATTAAATACGTTGAAAACTATTTAATACATAAATTTTGTTTGATTTCATAGAATATTGAAACTTTTACTTTTTTACTACTTGTTACCAACTTATAATTTAATATTAACTTAACTTTATTACTTAATACCACCGATTTCAATATAGATTATAACTAAGTTAACAGTTTAATGAATATAATTATTTTGCGGTCGTACCAAAATAACAATTTTTGTATATCTATTATTTTCTTCCCTATTTTTAACTGATAGGGAAGGAGTTTTTCATACTAATTTCATTAGAGCCACTTTTAAGATGTCTTTTATAAAACAGAAAAAAATTATCAAAATCGGATCATTCAGTAATGTGCAAAATAAGACATAAAGAATTATACGCATTGAATTGTGATTCCTACTTTTTCTCATCTGTTAAATCCTATAACGACGTAAAATTGTTCTAATGGCAACCCCATTTTGTCACAAAGTTTCAGTGTGCTATAAATGGTTGTATTTATAGAAATCTTCACTATTTATTGTGTAATATTTTAATAGTAGTTATATTCAATTAAACAATTTTTTTCTTTAATATAGTATTATTGTATAGTGCACAAATCATTCTATTAAAGTTCGCTTAATTATTTATTTGATGGGAGAGAAGATATTGTATTTTACAGTTGTGATTTTCATTGTACAATAAAAATCGCAATTCTAAAATATTTTTTTACTGTAGTTTGAACAATTGACAGTTGGATTCACACATGGAAAAGGTGGGGCCGATCGTGGCCGTTCCTCGTAAACGTACGACACCGGCAGCTGTGTACGACCTATTGTTGTTCCGTTTGAGCGGGCTATTATTATTCGAGTTACCGATCTTATTGCAGTTTGATTTAATGCAAACATGGACTAATGTAGGGTTGGTACGGTGATAACGTTACATAACTTCAGATCTCTTTGGAAAAAATTGATGTAAAACTTCGAAATTTAGCTAATACTGTGCAAACGCAATCAAATATGTTAACTTATTAATGATGACTATTATTAAATTACGTTAATGCTTATATTTCAAGTCATTTACTGTTCACTAAGCGAGATGTAAAATTTATGAATAATCTAAAAGCTATTAAGGTTAATAGGCATTCATATCAATAGAAGTCAAAAATAATAATAATAATCTTATTCACACTTACGTCTTAATGACGTACGTTCTTATTTATGTGATTTTAAAAAATTCATTTCAAAAAAATTGGTTTCCTGTAAAGTCGGTATACGGGCGAAAGTTTTACGTGACAACGACTTTGAGTGGTAAAATCATTTTAATGTGAATATTCATTCGTATAGTAGGAAGAAGGATGAAATAATAGTAACAATTTAAAACATTTATTTATACAAAGAATTATATTTAAAACATTAATTTATACAAAGAATCTCGCACTGAATTTCATATTAACAAAATTTTATTTTTACCTTTACACATACATACGTATTTATATACAAATATACATACAATAACTTGCAATACATTTGCGTACAATGAAACAGCGTTTACTACAACTTAACTTGTTCCTATCTGAGTGGAAGGGACGCGTGCCTTTCACTTTTTATGTCTGTCTCTCTCGCTCTTAGGCGGGCTAACCATGCCCGAGTGGAAGGGACGCGTGCCTCTCACTCGCTCTCATTGTGAGCGCATAACGTGAGCGGAGCGTAACGCAGTTTCTTGAAGTGTCACCCGGCAAACCAATTTATAAGACGTTGTCACGTCAATAATAATAGAATAAATGACACGATCTGTAAAAAATACCCCAAATGTGACGATTTTTATGTTATTACACATTTTGATGAATACATCCACGCAACACTCATCATTATAAAGCGTGGCCTTAGTGGTGTGGGGGTGGAACAACTCTTTAGTGAGTTGTTCCACCGCTAAATTTGATCTTAATCCCGATAGCGATCTTTAATACTTGCATGAGCAAAGTCATCTTTTCAGACATCTGAAAAGAGATCAACATCATCGGTATTTTGAAACTTGTGAAGCCCAACGCGTCTAATTACAGTCTTATTGATCTTCTAAAGACAATGGGAAAATAAAAAAACATAATCAATAATTATTTTACACATGCCTGAAACACTTCGTATAGTTGTAAAGAATAGTTGTAAATGAACCACTCTGTCTCCAATCAGATATATATCACTCTTGTGCTCATAAACTTCACCGCAAAATGGAATACATACATATGGAGTTCCTCAAATGCTGTTTTAAACCGACCTAGGCGCTATTCCTTGAAGTGGTGTAAGCTTTCAACAAGGTTTGGAACAATGGATTCATATGTTAGGTCCATAAATTAGGACTACCAGTTCGTTTCATAATCATACTACGAATCTTTCTCGAATTCATAGTCACTTTCGTTTTTTCATTAAGGGAACGAGCTTCTCACCCAAATCGAATGAAGCAGGATTCTATTAAGGTTCTTTGCTTTCCTCCGTCTTGTATTCTCTGTACACAATCGATGTACCACCGCATCCAAAAGGAAACCTTGCATTACTTTTAAATGACACGGCATTTACTATATACTTTCGACGCACCGCAGAGCTTTAACACGCTTACAAACAAGGATCGGTGCCCTCGGTAACTGATTCAGGAAATGAAGAAATGAAGTCAACCCTGAAAGATAGCAGAAATATATTTTAATTATATTTTAAGAGCAGACTAAAGGCCCTCCGCTCATTGAAACTGTTCGACCAATTCAATACTTGACTTTGTTAATCCTGTGCGAGAAAAGGCGTGTACTTTGTGGTTGCACTAAATCAAATTTTAATTTCGAAATTGGATACAGTGGCCATCTGTCTCTACTCTATCCGACGTTCGAATGCTCGAAGTAAAGTGCCCTTCTCATCAAAGACATTTTATTCGAAACGTGCAGTCGTCTTATGCCAGAGTAATCTAAAGAGTAAAATTAAAGCGGCTCTCCTTAAAAGTAGGCGAAATGATATTTCAATCAGCTGCAAAGCCGTCCAATCTTATAATATTAAGTCTTGATATAAAAAAACACTGGCCCAAGCATGTTCTCGTAGAGGACGATATAACATCGCATTGCATTTTTTTTTATTGTATGGAGATCTAATTTGTGGATCTAACTACTGTCGAAAATTAGCAGACGGTCATATATATATATATATATATATATATATATATATATATATATATATATATATATATATATATATATATATATATATATATATAGCTTGCCGTTTACAATAAACATTTGTTTTTATCCAATTTCATATATTTTACTGTTTGTTTATTCGTTTGGGTAAATCTTTCTCTATAAATATCAATGCTGGTGATGATTTCAATTCTTAATTATTATATTTTCAAATTTAAGGAACGAAGTCAATCTTTTTTGTTGTTATTATAATAGTATACTAATCGTGGTTCAAATAGAGATTGATTTCTTATGTAATAAGTAGGATCAGTACAGATGATAAATTAATTGACTTTAATTTTAATTTACATTAACGAAACGTAATCACCTTGTTTCGCTGTTGCTCAGTGGTCGCTGTCATTGTGACATTACCGAAATGTCGGGTGTTTGTAGTGAAATTATTGATGATATTGAAGATTTAATATCTTCACAGGATATTACCCCAAAAGAAAGATATGCTAGCAGAAAAAATGTTAACGTGCGGTCAAGGAAAAGGAACACTCACAAAGATGTCGAGCCAATGGAAAAGGTTATATTGGAGAGCGTTGTGCCAGGTAATATAACCTCATACATTATTTGTTTTGTAGACAATATACTAGCATACGTGTTTATGACATTATACAAACATCAAGTTTGTAATCTGGATTATTTTTTTGCATGGTACAATTTTTTTGGCCCGCTTTGTAGTTATTTTTATATACAATAGATATATGCTCATCAAACAGTAGAATGGCATTTAATACTGCACGAAACGGTGGATCTTAGCAGGTAAATAATTGGAATTTGCGACAGGTGCGGTGGTCGATAGCGGAGCAATAAAATATTAGTTCGCAAATTATGCAAAAATTAGAATTAGAATTAGCACAAATCAATTAAAGAGTCACTTTTCGTAACAATATAATTACTGATTTGAAAAGAATTACTAAAAAAAGGTAATACTTTTTTCTGGTTCATATTTTCAAGTTTTGTTTATTTATTAACCACTAGAACATATTTGTTTTTTGTGCTAGATGGCAATTCAATCAACCAGAAAAAAAAGTAAACACATTTTTTAATTATTAGTTTATCGAATGAAAATTTTTATAGCTCACAAATGTGAACAACAAGAAACTTCAAATAGGTCATATAATTAATAATGATATCATCTTTTATAAACGATTTGAAATTTATATCATCAGGTACGCACATAATATATGTGAAAACATGGGGTTGTGCTCACAACAATTCCGATTCGGAGTACATGGCCGGCCAGTTAGCAGCACATGGATACACCCTCACAGATGATAAATGGAATGCTCAACTGTGGCTTCTAAATTCATGTACTGTCAAAAGTCCAGCTGAAGAACACTTCCGGTGAATGATTTTTCGAGTTTTCTGTTATGAAGGACTTTATTGTGTATTTTAATTTAATAGAATTAAAGGCCTTTTTTAAAGTGTTTTGCCATTCTATTCTTTGGAGATATTTGTGTATAAATGTCAATTTGTTTATTTAACAATGATTGATTTGATGATTATTATGTCTGTTTTTAATATCTAAATATTTTTGTGTGAAAAAAAATTAACATTTTGCAAGTAAAATTTTTTTCCAATTGCATCTATTATAATGTCTTTATTTTTTTCTTTAGTAATGAAATAGAACTAGGCAGAAGTCGAGGGATTCATGTAGTTGTAGCGGGTTGTGTTCCTCAGGGAGCTCCACGGGCCTCTTACCTACAGGGATTGAGCATTGTGGGTGTCCAGCAGATTGACAGGATTGTAGAAGTTGTCGAGGAAACTTTAAAAGGTATCGTGTTAATTTTATTTTTTCTGATATGATTAATATTGTTCTATTAGAAACCAAAAACGTTTTGTTTGTTTGTATTGGATTTATGTGTATAGATATTGTCTAGTTGAGGTGAACACAGTATGTACAGACACGTTTCTAGGATATACAGTATCCAAAGT
Source organism: Eumeta japonica (assembly GCA_005406025.1). NCBI lineage: Eukaryota > Metazoa > Arthropoda > Insecta > Lepidoptera > Psychidae > Eumeta > Eumeta japonica. The sequence goes on from BGZK01000109.1 coordinate 462,830, forward strand.
TAAGTTCACTTACATTTTGTTTTGAGTGATTTCAACACCTTCAGTTTTTATTTTGACCTTTATAATTATATATGTGTGTAATTCGATACTATCCATAGTGTGACACTCTCAATAACTTTTATTCCGCAAATTATGGGTTCGAGTCGGAACATGTGTCAATGCTTTTTTATGAGTATAACTATATAAGTAAACACAAATTGCATATTTGTAAATTTATTTAAATCATATGAATATTATGATTTATGTATCATATCACAGTAATGTAATATCAACTGTCTCATTGACAAAACTGACAAACAATACACTGTACAAGCGACAATTTAAGAAAATCCAATCATTACTATTAAAATAACAAATTATGTGCAAAAAAGTGAGATCTATATAGAAAAGATAATATTATAAAAAATATTGCCAATGTGTGCACACACATATATACCAAAACATCAAAGCAAATGTCTCTTCCCTTTTTTTAATACAAAACTTATATTTCACTTTAATTTCTTTGATAATTTATATGTGTTTCAAAAAGAAAAATATTTTATGAAATTTTACATTCAAATTATAATATACAAATCAATCTAAACAGATATGGTTATATATGCTCATTGATTTTGTGAATAAAATTAAAATGTTTAACTATGTTTTAATAAAGTTGTTAAAAGTGTTATTAAAATGGATTTCTAACTTCAATAATACATGCCTAATTTGTGTTATTCGGTATAGATCAGTATAAATACAATAAATCATGCAATCAATCCTCTACAATATTTATCTGAGGGTATTATAAAATCTATTTATAAATAGAAAAAATACTTACAATAAAGTGACATTATATTATGTTGCATTACAGTGACAGGCTACCATATTTTTAGGAGTTTGTATTAAAACATTTGCTGCCCTTAAATAATAAAATACAGTAGTTTAAAATTAAAATCACTACAACAACAAATAAAAGATAGTATAAGAAAGTATAAGAATAAAAGATAGTATAAGAAAGAAAATAATGTATTTAATGAGAAAATAAGAGTGTTACAGATCTTTTAAAAATAGTAGTAATGAAAAATAAAAAGGAAAGGAAAATGGATCCATTCATTTTACTTAGTGGTATTATTATTATTATTTGCTAACATAGGTGCTGTCTTATTTGACGTATTGATAAATTTGCTACTTTGCATTAGTAAATGTCTGTACCTACAAATTTGACCATTATTATTTTTAGAATAAGACATGAATTATATCTAAATTATTCCTAAATTCAGATATTTAAAGTTAATTTTTCTTACAAAAATATAATTTAAACCAAATTTCCTATCTAAAATTATTTCAATTATTAATCTGCATTTTCAGGGCACACAGTTCGTTTATTTGGGCAGAAAAAAACTACAGATGGAAGAAAAGCTGGCGGTGCATCTCTGTTACTGCCTAAAGTCAGAAAAAACCCATTGATAGAAATAATTTCTATCAACACAGGGTGTTTGAACCAGTGTACATATTGCAAAACCAAGCATGCCAGGGGTGAACTTGGCAGTTATCCTCCCGAGGAAATAGTAGAAAGGGCACGACAATCTTTCCAGGAGGGCGTGTGTGAGATCTGGTTAACTAGTGAAGATACTGGTATGTTTAAGTACGAGACAATTCAATTTCATTTTTTCATTATGAGATTATCCAATTCTTAAAGAATGATAATTTTTCAAGGATTAAATAAAAATAATATTTCTTATATTCTGGATTCAGTTTGACAGTTTGGTAGTTGTACTGATACTGAAATTAGTGTATTTCTTCATGAAATATGATTTGATGAGGCAACCAAAATTGAAATTGGAATTTAAATTTGTTAAAAATTTTGAACTATAAGCAATCAAAGTTTCTTTGCCATTTTTTTCAAGCTATTGAACTGTATTGTCATAGATTCCTAGTCCCCTTCTGTTACTGTCTATGGCTTAACGTTCATTCAACTGTCATTTTTACAGTTTTCTGAAAAATCAATTCATTACACTTTCTTAAATAAAAAAGCTTTAAATGTGGTATAAAATATTGTAGTAGTCAGCTACAGTACAATGCATGAAACTCTGCAGCTTTGCAGAATGAGGCAATGCACAGGTATAATGCTCCTATATCCTTCCTTCTTCTCCTTTGTGTTCCTATTTTATGCCATTGTTATGCTTTTATGACTAACTTCATAACGGCAGAGTTTCGTGCGTTGTATGGTATCCTTTTTCATTGCATATGAAGAATTGTCATAATCAAATTTGGTGTCTTTAAAAAATATAAATAACATAAAGTGGAACATGAGTGCTGAGTGCTGTAATGGTGAACATAAGAGTATGGATTTCAATAAGCTCTTAGTATTGATTTTATCATAAGACAGTATGCTATATAAAGAATATGTTTTTACATGATCACTTATGGATTTTCTTTTGAGGTACATGTATCATGATTTATTAAAATATTGAATTATTTTAGGTACTTATGGTAGAGATATTGGAACATCACTACCTGAGTTGCTGTGGAAGCTGGTGGAGGTGATACCTGAAGGTTGCAGGCTGAGGTTGGGGATGACTAACCCCCCCTACATATTAGAGCATCTGCCTGAAGTAGCAAAGATAATGGCACATCCACGAGTTTACAAGTAATTTATTTTAAAGTAATGTATTAAAATTAATATAAAGTTAAATAAGCAACTAATCAACTCATTGCTGTGGTGCTAATTAAATTCCAATCAGCAAGTAATCTGTCTGTCTACTTCTTTGTATATTTCAGTTTTTAATTTTATATTATATGTAGTGAGGTGAAATTTGGTATGTGAATGTAAATTATTAATAGAAATTTATTACAAATATTCAATGGAAAATGTGAGGTTTTTTTTGTAATTAAAAAAAGCAACAATGAAATTGTATTTCCACTAGAGTCGTGCTGTGGTCAACTCATCTGCAGCACGGAAGTGAGTCAACTCACCTCGTGAGATCGGAATAGTGAGGCAATACAAAAAAAAGTAAAGTAACAGTTCCTACTGTTCATTTCGTCCAGTGAGTGAGAATTCCGGTGGCCCATTCTCCATCCATTTCCCCACTCCCCTTCTGTTATCAAAATTCTTCTCTATTATCCTCCTCAATTACCCCACAGGTTGCTCCATCAACTTACTCGCATTAAACATCCTATTCCTATTCAAAAGCCTAGCAATGCACTCGTGGTTTCACGTGTTGATGGGCCGTGGTGATCAACTACTTTCTGGTGGCTCGCATGCTTGTTTGTCTCAAAACTGCTATAAAAAAAAAGCACTCTACATTAGCCCATTATCAAAATAGATAACTGTAAATTAAATCAATTTTTGGGATTCATAATTTAGAATCCTCTAGTCCTGTAAACATTGAATGAAGAAAAAAATATAAATTGTATATTACATGTCTCAAATATATTTTTTTTAGTCCTAAATAATTATATATTTTTTAATTTGTTTCACTTCTAAATAATGATATTACTCAAAATAATTTCAGATTTCTCCATGTGCCAGTTCAGTCGGGCAGTGACCAGGTGCTGGCTGATATGAAGAGGGAATATACTTGTGCAGATTTTGAGCATGTTGTTGATTTTTTACAAGAAAGGTGCGTTCTTACAATATTTGCTTTAATTTTTGTTTTTAAAAATTTAACAAATGTTGAAGGGCTTTTGAAGGGTGAAAATGATTGTTTAGATCTAGTTAATAGCCTGCTATTAATAAGATTATTTTCATAATGCAACTCACATGTATGCATAATATGGGTTCAAAGTTGTATCTATATATTCTGAATGTTTACATCTGCCCTGAAATGTCAGAGGTGCTTGGTTATGGAAGTGTAGTAACTCAATATCTATATTCAGTATATATTTAAATAAAGGTGAATTAATATCATATGGGTACTATTTTTATTTTCTGTTGTGTATTCTTGAGTTGGCTTTGGTCTGCTCTTCTATTATGGTGTAGGTTTTTGGGCTCTTTTTAATGGACATAAAGGAGTTGAGTTTGGTTAGTTGCTCTATTATGCTATAATTTTTGGGCACTTTTTGATGGATATAAAGGAGTTGATTTTGGTCTGTTGCTCTTTATGGTGTAATTTTTTGGATACTTTTGATGGACCTAAAGGATTTGAGTTTGGTCTGCTCCTCTATTATGGTGTAGTTTTTGGGTACTTTTGATGAACATAAAGGAGTTGAGTTTGGTCTGCTCTATTATGGTGTAGTTTTGGACACTTTTATGGACATAAAGAGTTGAGTTTGGTCTGCTCTATTATGGTGTAGTTTTTGGACACTTTTATGGACATAAAGAGTTGAGTTGGTCTCTCCTCTATTATGGTGTAGTTTTTGGGCACTTTTTATGGACATAGAAGAGTTGAGTTTGGTCTGCTCCTCTATTATGGTGTAGTTTTTGGGTACTTTTGATGAACATAAAGGAGTTGAGTTTGGTCTGCTCTATTATGGTGTAGTTTTTGGACACTTTTTATGGACATAGAAGAGTTGAGTTTGGTCTGCTCCTCTATTATGGTGTAGTTTTTGGGTACTTTTGATGAACATAAAGGAGTTGAGTTTGGTCTGCTCTATTCTATTATGGTGTAGTTTTTGGACACTTTTATGGACATAAAGAGTTGAGTTTGGTCTGCTCTATTATGGTGTAGTTTTTGGACACTTTTTATGGACATAAAGAGTTGAGTTTGGTCTGCTCCTCTATTATGGTGTAGTTTTTGGGCACTTTTTATGGACATAGAAGAGTTGAGTTTGGTCTGCTCTTCTATTATAGTGTAATTTTTTAGGCACTTTTGATGGATATAAAGGAGTTGAGTTTGGTCTGCTCCTCTATTATGGTGTAGTTTTTGGGTACTTTTGATGAACATAAAGGAGTTGAGTTTGGTCTGCTCTATTATGGTGTAGTTTTTGGACACTTTTTATGGACATAAAGAGTTGAGTTTGGTCTGCTCTATTATGGTGTAGTTTTTGGACACTTTTTATGGACATAAAGAGTTGAGTTTGGTCTGCTCCTCTATTATGGTGTAGTTTTTGGGCACTTTTTATGGACATAGAAGAGTTGAGTTTGGTCTGCTCTTCTATTATAGTGTAATTTTTTAGGCACTTTTGATGGATATAAAGGAGTTGAGTTTGGTCTGCTCCTCTATTATGGTGTAGTTTTTTGGGCACTTTGATGAACATAAGGGAATTGATTTTGGTCTGCTGCTCTTATATGTTGTAGTTTTTGATGGACATAAAGGAGGTAAGAATTTATAGTGATGTCAGTCATCTTTATTTAAAGTAGTATAATGTTTTTGTACGACCACGTATGTGAGTACCCGCGCAGTTCAGACTTTTAGTACATATTTTATAATCTCCACTCTGACACAATGTGTATTTCTTTTTTTTGTGTTAAAACATGTAATTAATGTTTTCAATCATATTTGGCAGAAAATTATCTGTCTTTACTTTTTTTACATCATATTATATCACTCATATTGTACTTGAATCCATTTAACAATGAGATTCAAACAAATACCACCCTGCTATATCTAGGCATAAGTTGCACTATAGGTTACAAAATAGTGCTAATCTTTTTGTCTCCTGTCTAGCTGTGACTTAAATATAATGCTTGGAACATATATCTCCTATTTTTTATAGATTCTATCTAAATATCCTGTTTTAGAAAGGATTGATTGAACAAAGCAATAAATAGGTTTTGCTAATTTTGTTTTAGAACTTTTAAACGAAATATTTCATCAATGTTATAAAAAAACATTGAAGTGAATGAACTAATTCTTAATTTTGCAAGTAGAAAAAAATAGTACAAAATGAATTTGTATTCTTATATCCTGTAATAAGATTTTTATTAATTTTCAGAGTTCACGGTATAACAATAGCCACAGACATTATATGTGGATTTCCGACAGAAACTGAAAAGGACTTTGAAGACACCATGTCTCTTTGTAGGAAGTATAAATTCCCATCGTTGTTCATCAATCAGTTCTTTCCTAGACCTGGGACGCCTGCTGCTAAAATGATTAGAGTACCGGGGCCTGAAGTAAAAAGGAGAACTAAAATACTGTCAGAGTTCTTCAGATCTTATGAACCATATAGACATAGAGTTGGAGAAATACAGGAAGTCTTAGTGACCGATATATCTCACGATAAAAATTACTATGTGAGCCATAACGAATGTTATGAGCAAGTCTTGGTGCCGAAAGAAGAAAAATACATGGGTAAAATGGTGACAGTTGAAATATTGAGTGCAAGTAAATTTTCTATGATGGGACGACCTATAGATAAACCAAAAATGCCTGGTTTAACAGAACCCTTAAAGAAAGGTGAAGTCTCTGGAGTGTATGTTCAAAATCACCATGTGAAAAATAAGCAATTGTCTATACCCTATCCCCTATGTGTATTTGTTGTTTTTGTTTTGTTAAGAATGTTCTGGATTTTTTTCTTATAACTTCAAACTTGAAAATTAAAACTGTGCAATTTACTATGGCTTTTATTTGTGTTAATATTAAAACTATTGAGAATTAATAAGCTAGATAATTAAAGATACAGAATAATTTCCTTAAAAAAATATCCTGTTTCTATTTTTAAAATTTAAATTACTTCCCCCGCCTACATGTAGTTTACACTTAAGTTTCGTTAGAATGTTTCAGATTGCAATAAACCATGTTTGTTTGTGTCGGACGTGATATATTATGATTTGTTTTTTAAGTGATTTATGACTTGTTTACATGTGGAGAAGGTTTGAGATGACTAATCGAATAATATATATTGGAATTCGGCAGTTCTTTTCATTTTGCGATGAACTAAGAGTTAAAGTGGTTCCGACTCTTGTATTTCAGTGTTGCTGAATACATACTTTCTACTTTTCTGTGCGTTTACTTTTCACCTAGTCCTAATCCCCGAACCCCCGATAGGGTCATATGAATACCACTCTTATTTATTATTTTAAACAATAATATGTATCTAGTATTGAATTGTCACACTTTATAAAAGGGCAAACAAATTTATTCAGAATAATTTATTAAATAAACAGTTACTTAAATTATATTAAAAAAGAAACTGGCTAAAATAAATATGAACTTGGCATAAATAGAAAGGGATATGAATGGCTTATCAATTGATATCCCATAAGTAATTTCTAGTGCTGACAATACATAAACAGTAGAAAAAAAATTATGAGAATTTATTTGTAACGGGATATGGCAAAGCCACATTTTTACTCATTTAGTAAAATTATCAGAGTGAGTCCTTTAAACTCATTTTTAAATTTAACAACAGCAAGACCTTGGCTCAGTGGGTCGGTTTCAAGACAAAGGATACCCTATTCACGGTCTGACGCTTTCATTGTGACGCGTCACGTTAGTTATATAAGGCGAGCTGTACTTACATGTATCCTATCACTCCTAATGCTGGGAGGTGTGCGGCGAGATGTCGGCGTGTCCGCAGGCAGGTCCCAAAAGACAGAAGATGAGGGATCAAAGAGCTTCAGATTTTGTTGATTATTTTCAAGGTTTGTTGCAAAATATTTTTACGTACCTATACAGTCTATATAATGATTTTCTGCTGAACACGGATCTTGATGAAGAAAAATGTTTACTTTCAAAATCCTGACTGAAATTGGTGAATCCTTTGAAAAATAGGTTTTATGATATTTTCCTTGATTATAAAAGTTATATTATTAACATTCCAAGTAGCCCATGAATTATATAAGCGATTGCTGCATGCAATTAGTCAATAATGTAAAAATATGAAATATGTTAATGAGCATGAGAATCTCAAGCAAAGGACTTATGTCAGTTTAGCAATTAAAAAAATGTTTGCTACTTTATATCTCTAAAATAAGCGTAAGTAGATTAAATATCATCCGTCTTGTTTCTAATTTTTTTTTTTTCATTACTGTTATATATATATACTTATATGTAACAAATAATTTCAGGAATAGATAGGGTTGAGTTTAAACAAATCGGTGGAACAAATGATGTCCTGTACTACAATCATTATAATAGCTCGGAGCGCCTTCGCGGGAGGACCATGGAAGAGTGGCTGAAATTTTCAGTATCTTTCACAGCATTTAAATACAATGGTACATACCATTTAGCTATGGAGACTCCTTTTTTTTAAAAAAAAAATGTCTGATTTTTTTATTTCAGTTTCACTTTTTAAACCTGTTGCTGATATGTTGAAAAATATGTTTTAAAATATTTATTTATGCTTCTTTTCTGATTATTATGTGGTAATTTTTTATGGTAATATTTTTAATTTTTTTTTTAATAGGAAAAGATCTATAATGGTAAGCCAACTTACCAAAGAAACTGGCAAGACGATACAGACACTTTGGAAAACTGTAAACGATGCATAAAAGCATGCTATGACTTCTGTCAAAAAGTTGGTCTAAAACATTGGACAGCCTTCGATACGGATCTGATTCCTCAAACTGACAATTTTGATGAATATAAATCTAAATGGGATGAAATAACCGACTTCATATTAGAACTTTCACAGAGGACTCACGTGAAACCACTCTGGATTGCACCAGACCTTCATTCTTATACCAGGTGTGTTCGTAGGATGTAAAGTGCAAAGGTATTTGAATAATAAAATCTTCATGAAATGTAAAAAAATCTTCTATACAAATATGTAGTACACATAGTGTGAAAAAAGGAATGTAAACAGTGTTCAAAATAATCAGAACATATTCAAAACTAAATTACTCTAACAAAATAATGTAGATTTTTCAATCATCCTTTCATCCAATCCTCATTCATCCCTTATTTATGTCGGATAAATCTGTCAATGTCAAATATGATTGACAACAATAATAATCATGATTGGAGCTCTTACATGAAACAAGTCTATTAGACTCACTACAATATCTATATTTGTATTTAATGAAAAAAACAAATGTTTTTCTGAACTTTTCAATAATTTTCGTTTTGTGGTACAGATATGCTACAGGAGCCGCAACAAACAATGACGTCAACATATTCGTACAAGCGGCAGCACAAACCAAGAAGTGTTTGGAAATGGCCCACAGGCTCAACACAGAATGCTTTTTATTCTGGCCATATAGAGAAGGTTATGATAATCCTTTCAGATGCGATCTGCAGAGAGAAATGAAACTGCTGGCTAAACTTTTTAAAATGACTGCAGAATACAAGGAAAGATTGTGTTACAGAGGCCAGTTGATGATTTTGCCATATTATGAACACTCCGAATACAAAAGCTACATGTTGTGTGAGAATTTTAAGAATGACTCTATAAGCAAGAGGTACATGTGGGATGCGATGAGTTGCTTATCCTTTCTGAGACATTACAACTTGGAAAGATACTATAAAATATGTGCAGCGCCCGGACATCAGTTGTATTTGACTTCTGTGTAAGTTCATCATCGTGCGTTGAAATGTGTGTCATGAAAATGAACAGTTAGAAATTGTTTGTTGCCAATGCCCATTTATGAGTGTGAGCGTGAGTGAAAAACAAAACAAACATATTTTCAAATCTATAATAAACTTTATTCGCATACTACACTGGGTATAAATTAAAATTTAGATATGATTGTTTATGTTTCAAATTTGCTTGAGGTTTCCTATTACCAATGTTTTGTATAAAACACCTTTTTTTTTCGTGTAAAAAGAATAATGTCTTCTATTGTAGCACATAATCTACATCTGACCCAAATTAATCTGTTCAGCGGTTAGAGCCTGATTTAAAAACCAACATTTGAAATACTTACTCTTATATATACAATATAAATATATAGATTACTAGCTTCTCCTCCCCCCGGCTTCGCCAGCGTAGACAGAATAACTTCTCTAACCTTATATAAGGTGTAAGAAATTATTCTGAAGATATGTATCGACCGATTACGATAATCGATAGCGGTCCCGAGCGCTAACCCATTCCCGATTTCGATTCCGGCCCATCCCTCGATGCCGATCTGTATCCCTTTCAATTCCGTACCCGGTCTGCATTTAAGTAGCTTCAATTCGGATCTCGCTCTCGACCGATGCCGGTCACTATCTCGGTCCGCGGCGATTGCGGTCTAAACACCGTTCCCGATTTCAAATCCTCGATCCCGACTTCTGATTCTGCTCCTTAATTCGTCTGCAATATCGATTCCGTTATCGATTACAATTCCATTTCGCACGAAGCAAAGACAAATCCTAGCATCAAAATAAAATTTATGCTGTATTGGACGGGGATAGTGTTGCTTTCTGTTAGTAAAACAATTATTGAAAATTGCAACAACGCTAGTGGCGGATTTATATTCTTTATGAGTGCAGGTCACTTTATTTCGCTGTTCCATGTACCTTTGTAAAACAATAATTTTCTGAAATCTGGCGCCCCTAGGCCGCGGCCTATACGGCCTATACTGACAAATCCAGGACTGATTATAACACAAATATACAGATGAAGCCAAAGCGAAATGTTAATCTATTTTACTCAAGAAGTTGCTTATTAGTATTAATGAAGTAATTTTTAGTATCGGTTTAATAGTTCGGTTCAATAGTAAAATACGCAGATAACGTCAGATATGAATCCTTTTTCAGAAATCTTTTTCGCGAGTACTATATATGTTGTACAGTTTTATAGCAATTGCATGATTGGTCTAAGCTCGCAAGCAAAGTAACAAAATACATACTAATTTTTATTTATTATACGACCTATCTCCCTCAACCTAACCTTAACTTTGATACAAAACAAATTACGCACACACACAACACGCGCGGTTATATAAAAAGAAATAAACACAGCTATTAAAGAATTAAAATAAATAATTACTGATTTTTTATGGTTATTATACGGTGTATGGAAATAACAAATACTTTATCATTTTTGCAGTCACAGGGTTTGACTGTGCATTAACGTTAATGAAGATTGGTCAAATCGTTCTTAAAGTATAAAAGAACATACAGACAGACAGGTAGTAGCCTAACATTTGTTCGTACTGTATACCAATTTTCACAACCGAATTAACCATTCTTAATTTGTAAAAGATCTACAGACAGAGAATAGCCCATAATTTGCTCTAGCACATGTTTTGACACAACATTAATTTGCATCAAAATCGGTGGATTTTTTTTGTCATAAAAATACGCAGTTCATTCCTTTGTAACTTGTTCGATGTTGTTGGATAGTGGAGGAGAGGATCTGTCACAGCCTCATAAGTTCTGCCGAAGGTACGACGATAATAGATATCAAGATGGCGACAACTGGGCGCGATATTTACATAAAAAAAACAAATTCATGGTTGAAATTATAATGTAGCTGCGTTATTTATTGTTTATTTATATATTACTGTAGTGTTGTTTTATGTTGTCATTGTTGTTATCATTAAGTTGTATACTATCCTTAAAATACTGCATTGATCTGAGTTGAAATATATGAAATATAAAACAAAATCTTAAAAATGAGAAACAATCTAGGTTATGCAAAGTTATGTTTATTGTTTGTGAAGACATGTTACCCGCTGATTTAATGCTTAAATCGTTAACATCAGATATGACGGCTTGGCGGGGGCGGTCGTCGTCGGAGATGAAGACCTCAAAGTCCTCGTGGTGACGATTAAAGCGGTCATCGATCAGGTACTTATTGAGAAGCGATGTATATGTAAGTCGAACACAAAAAATGTTGATAGCGAAATTGCAGTTGCACCGCACCTCCTGAGAAATGCATTTCACTGAAGACGAGGCCTAAAAGAAATACCTACGCTCGGCCCGACATCCGTGCAGAAGAAGCTAATGTAAGTGTTGAAAAGAAAAAAAAGCTTGTCTGTCGAATAATGAGGTCAAAATATTTGTTTTCACTGAAACTGCATCCATAAACATATACATTCATTATTTCTACCTTCAGACTGTTCAAAGATTTATATTTCTCATAGGTGGTTGTATTATCTCAAGTTTGTATCATTTTATTGTAATTCTCACAACTTTATCACAATCCCACAACTTAACTTTTAAGTTTACGGAATTGGTCTGCAGCTCATCAACTTGTATACTTAGAGCGACTCAGTCGATATCGTTATGACGTCATAATTACGTCAGGGTGAGGGCAGTCGAGCTGCGCGCCCGTAGTTGACTTCATTTTGTCGTCATAAAGATATTGAATGAGTCGTTTTAAGTTTATAGAATCGGTCTGCAGACTAAGGTGCTTGGATCTTAGACTTTGCAAGCCGGTGCTCGCCCGGCCGCGGCCGCCTCAACGTGACGAGGGCGGAGATCACCGATTGACGTGTTTTCCGAGACGTGCAGCAAGTGGTTATTTCGATATTTAAGTTAATAGTCATTAAACAATTGGCTCATGGCCAGTGTTCGAACACAGTAGTTTATTATTCTACAAAAAATGTCGTTTTTGTAGCGCAATGAACTTCAAATGGCGCCTCAGAGATGTGAGTGGAATTGTGGTGAAGAGAGGCCTCAATCAAGAACTGGGCGGTTAAGTAAAACCGCTCTATGTTGGGCGTCTCATTCCCTCACTAATGTGATACAAACTCTCATAGGGGTAGCTTTTTGGACATTTTTGACATCTAGTTAGTGATTATTTATTACATTGTTTTGTTATGAAAATAACTATCGAAACGTTTTAATGTAAGTCGTTTAAGATTTTTTAGATTAAGTACGAATGCATAAAAATTCTTCTGCATTTCTGTTATTCAAGGGTTCTCCTGTTATCGGAGGCTTCAACTTGAACGTGCGTCCGCGACGCGACAGCGCCGATAGTCACGATCTCATGGCCGCGTACATCCGCTGCGCTGACGCAGTCGCAAGGGCTTTCCGCGTAGCGGCGTTGCTTATGGCAGAACAAATGTTTTCGAAACACGTGCAGGTGATAAAATATTGAGAAGAGTATCTGTTAAGAATATGTACATGTTGCCAAAAATATACAAAAAAATAACATTGTCATTTTGTCTCATTTTATAAAGATTTAATAGTAAGTTGTCAGAATAAGATTTAAATATACATTCGAAATATATACTTGATTACTTATACGTTAAATCTACATAAATATGTTGAACTGTATAAAAGCTTAATATGTGTAACTATAATCTAGTTAATTCTGTGTTTTAGCAAAAGTACTCGAGCTTCGGCAGCGGGCCGGGCGCGCGGCTCGCCGCCGACCTCAGCCTGCACGACTGCGAGGAACACCTCAAGTATTGAATCTTTAACGCTTCAAGCAAGCGCACCGCGCGGCGCTTTAAGTTTAATACAGTCTTCTATTGTGTAACTAAAGAGAGATATGGTCTATATTATTGTTAGTATTTTAAATATGCCAGATTGTAGAACGGATTTATTTTACCCAATGAGCACAACAAGCGAAGGCCACACGCCACTAAATTCTAATAGAAAAGTCGACATTTTTTTCATTTCAGTATTTTAAGATTTTTTATAGAAATAGTGCAGTCATATTGGTAAAAACTACAAAACTAACCAAGAAATTTTTGAAAATAGCCAATTACACAGAGAAGGGGCTTGACATTATTGTATGATACCAATACATGTTAAACAAATTTTGTTTTAAAAATTAAAAGTGATTATTATCAAGAATTTATACTTACATTAATACTTTATATGAACAGTTTAAAAAAAATAGGAAACCAACTATATTTATGTACAAAACATATTGAAAATTGTTAAGAATATTAAAATACTTCGGTATGGTTCAAATTTTAACGTGTTGTACTTAATGCTCACTTACACTGCAGTCACCAGTTAAGTTGTTGAACTCACGAGTTGGTACAGGCCATACTATATAATACCACACAGTTTAGATATGGAGTGACTAAGGAGAGACCAGAAACAAAATATTGTAGTGGAGTGTAAATGTCCAACAAACGAGATAAACAGGGTGTCAATTTATATGAAAGTGAAAAGTAACAGATATCCTCATATTGCTATGATTTTGATCATGCGTTCAGAGCATTAATGTGATAAAATGTGAACTTCACTTTTGATTTTAAAATATTATCGCAATTAGGCAGCAAAACATGTCAATGGTACTTGTGCAGTGTACAATTCTGAGTTTTGTTTTTAAGATCAGTTTCATTTAGACACTACATTACACTTCCTACAATTAGACGCATCGATCAATAGGAAATTATACTTTAAAAATTGAGGTTTTGTAAAAACAGTGGGACTAGATTATATCACGATTGACGCCAAGTCCAAAGAGGATCATAGTAAGTTAAGGTCTCTCCTATCCATTTCTTTCTAACGCAAGCATTAGAACTAAATTCGTTTCCATCTGCATGCTGCTGTCACTGATAATCGGTTAATAAATAAAGAGTTTCAATGTAAAATGTATGTAGGAGGTATATGCTGAATCAGTATTGACTTTCATCATTTTATTGCATAAGACACCCTGTAATAATAATTTCATATGAGATGAAGGTGTCTGGTTTTTGCGCGCCCCATACCAGTTCATGTCACGTTCCCGTACTCATGTGTCTTCCGACGGACTGAGTAAGTGGTTTAATTCGACTGAAGTTGAAAGCTCATTGGCTAATGCACCAGTGTTCGAGATTCGAGTCTGGTAGCTTTGGTTTCGTCAGCTTAGAGATTCAATAAAAGAACAATAAAACTGGAGTAGATATATCCTATTTAAATATGCAGGAAATTTACAATGTATGTAATGACTTGAATATCCTTTTTTTTATTCCAGGAAGAACCATATTCATTACAATGACATGTTTTCGTCATCAAAATCTGAGTATTGGGACCTGGTGTTCCAAAGGTATTTGGATGGATGCACCAATGTTTGATCCCATTTGGAATGATGTTTGCACACACACACATATACCTGATGTCTTAACATATCTAACATAAATTGTCATTTAATATATTTTATAATGTATTAACATTAAATAATTTGTTGTGTATAAATGACTATACATTCTTACACCACATTTTATGCAACACTTTGAAAAATAAACAATGTCTATTAATTAAATTAAATATGTATAAAATAACTAAATAATTATTATTAATTTACAAATAAATAAACACAATAATTGCTCAGTTCTTTTATTGGGATTTCTTTTTTTTGAATTTTCAATATATTCACAGCGACATTTACATCTAATATACATAGATACAATTAATGTACAATAATTAGAATTTAAATATTTCTGCATCGGCGCAAGCGAGCACAGTACATTATTGTACATATTTTTAGTTGGTAATTTTCATTAAAGTTATACCCACACCGCTGTTGAATTTATTTTCATTTTATCATTTGATAACACACCTGTTGAATTAATGATCAAGTTGCTGAGATACTACAATTTTCAACAATTATACATTTGGCGACAAAGCACCATCGTCAGTAGCTACGTTACTTAAATTATTCATAAATTATCGACTGTCTAGAAGGAATTTGCAAAATCTAAAAATGCAATAAATTACTTGTAAAAATTAGAGACAATTACTGTATTGTTTCAAAGCAACGGTGTGGGAACATATTTAGAAATTAAAATTCTACTCAAAATATTTGAATGTAAGATCTGTTCTGAGTGATTATGTAGACTCAAAATTTTTGAATGTAAGATGTGTTCCGAGTGATTATTTAGATTCGAGAATATGAAATTACTGATTTTAGGGCATAGAAATGTCTTGAGATTTCAAGAAAATAACTAATATAATAATTAAAGACCGGATTATATGCATTTGCATATTTTAGCCATTCTCAGCAGTAATAGCATATTTTACCTAAGATCTAGTTATGATGCATATTATCGGTACATTTACAATATTTTTCCCTGTGCAATGCACTCACCCTGCGTTCCGAAATGCGATAAAAGTGATAATATCGCGAATTCGACCAAATAGTCACAAAATATAAGGGCTATTGAGTAATAATTGTGACTTTGGCCGTATACGCGATATTATCCTTTTTACTGCATTTCGGAACGCAGTCAGTAGCCGTGCGCGTCTTTTGTTTTGACAGTTACGATAATAAAATGAAAGAGACAGAAGAGCGTCGCGCTCGCCCACTACAAAGTCGTTCCACCTATTACGCAGATAAATTGTTACTTATTCATACTTGATCATTGATCTGCAGTTTATTGTTTTATTTATTTGAGTGAAATTTGATGCGTACCATGCCTCCGGAAAAAAAAGTGTGTATTCGTGGATAACTGACTTTCCTGGAACATTTACATACGACGGAAATGTTTTGTACTGTCGAGTTTGCGAGAAAAATATTTCGTGCACAAAAAAATTTCAAATAGACCAACATATCAAAACAAGTCTTCACATCGCAGGATTGCAAAAGAAAGGTCCACGACAACAACTTATAACCGCGTCTACATCTAGCTCTAAATGCAAACAAAACAACCAATTTAGTACGGATTTATGTGAAGCATTGCTTGCAAGTAATATTCCTCTGCATAAAATTAACAATCCTACCCTCAAACAATTTCTGAAAAAGTATTGCTTAAATCAAAATGTACCGGCGATTCGTATATTCTGCCAATTTTCGTGCATATTTCAAGCATTTTTTATGCATATTTGCATATAACAAGCTTTTTATGTTGCATATAATCCGGTCTTTAATAATAATAAATAGATGGTGATTTATCAAAAAGAACTCACCAGCTTAATCCCTCGAATTCACGTGAACACATATCTCGTCAATGGTAGAGAAAGCAATACCGCAAATGCAACTTTTACAAATATAAAATATATTTATTTTAGGTTACTTGGCTTAGAATAAAAATACACTAATAAAACTTTTTAGTAAAGCGGTTGCCTTGGGTCAGTGACTCCATAAAAGTTAATTTCAACGTGGCTCTTCATGAAAATTCATATATTTTATGAACAGTTTTGTGACAAATGACAAGGTTGGAATGTAGTCGTAGTACGGTGGCTCATTCAGATGTGATACAAATAGACATGCAGATGATACAAAACTTTATAAACCAGAAAGGGAATTTAGATTTACGTCATGTTTCCAAGTTACATGTGAATATAGAGTACGTTAAGTAATCACTTTAACAAAAATATAATTTGTGTAGTCATTGACGAAACAAGCTTACTTATTTTGAGTCTACATTCAAAATTTATTATAAAAACATATGAAATTCATTCTATTACATGTTCTTCATTATTTATTTGCGCACATAACTAAATCAATTTAAGTACATACATAGAATTAGATGACAGACATCGATAGGACTTAATTTTATTACAATAAGATTAAAATGACATGACGTGACATTTATCCTTAAAATGAACCTTTTAAGCGTAATAAAATTTAATTAACAAAATCACAATAAACATTTCCAAAACGAATAAATGTTCAAATTAGAAGTCCATAAGTCTGATTCTTTCACTACGGAAATAGTGTTAAAGAATTTGTTTCATTTTAATATACATATTTAAAAATTTATGGAATACTTAATAAAAATACTTTACAACCAATTGAATCAATTGAAAATAAAGTTCAATAATTCATAGAAAAAAATCGCGATACTGGCAGTGCACTATAAAATCGGAATGAATTTTTTTTGTATTGTGAAGTCGTAAATACTTAAAAAACATCCACCATGTGGCAAATTTATATTTTGCAAAATGCAAATTTATAATACATTCTTCTTGAAGCCATCATTGGTTTGCAAATATTGATAATTTATTATGATAATCAATATATTTCAGTCAAGATATATTTACAGCTATTACACACTTATATATGCTCATCAATTACTTTCCCCATCACTAACAACTTCTAACTGTACGTCTAAGACACAATTCTGAGGTATTGCAGGCAGATATTGATAATTTATTTTTACTTCTAAATATACGGAGCAGGGTATTGGCTGTGACTTGCGATGTATTTTTTCAAATTCGCCTAACAAATATAAATATTATTCCATAATAAAATTTCACGTACAGATAAAGTACAATAACTATCATTTTTTTGGATAAAAGTTTTGATTATCTTCTGAAAATTGTTCAATGCCAAAACCCTTAATTCTCTTATGACCGCTGTGATTTGATGTCATCGTTAAACATACTATTAACGAAATAAAAACTGTATAATTGTAATGTTTTAATAAATATGAATGCAATTTGGTTACTGTGGAGTATTGGTTAAATATTTGCGATGTAGCTGTATCCACACGCTACGTGTGATAACTAAAGCAGTCAAGATTAATATCAAATTCATTAATACTAGTGGAAAATTATAATGGGAAAGTAAATTAGAAATTGTAATGGTTATTATTGGTCACAATTTTCCATTGGGCGTAGCGTATCAAATAGTATAAGCAAATACTGTAATCAAACATTAATAAAGGCTGTTATTTTCAATATAGTTCACACTACTTAATAATTTATAAAATTATTTATTTTTAGTGCATTATCGTGATTAAGAACTATTAAATGAAATTAGTACATTAATTAGTAAATTATAATACATATTTAAATTAGAAACAAACTTGCATATGAGGATTCCATAGGATGTTTAAAAGTAAGCGGCACATGATCATTAGTTGTTAACAAATTAAGTAGTTACAGCGGAGTAAAAAATTATACATCTTTTATTTTCTTAGAAAACGGTAAATGTATGAAACAAATTTGTATCTTTTGCAACATTTTTTGTAATAAGTCAGTAATGTGATTAAAAGCTATTTTTTCTTAAATTACATACATAAACAAACACTATTGAACTAATGAAATGCTCCTTATAATGTTAGTAAAATAAATCTTATGTGGAGGTGACTAATTTCAAAAAAGCCGAGAATAAAGGCCATAACATACACAAACAGACGGACACATAAACTTGTCACAGTCCCATCATAATGGTTTTGTCTTGACAATTAAGGGCTAACCTCACCATGTACTATTAAATGTTAAACAGTCCATCAAACGTTATTCAGCAGCCAACTCACCGATTACTCATTTTATCAATATAAACTGATGGCCAATTGATGCGATTGACACTAATAGTGGACAATATTGATGGCGTTTGGTGAAATTAGTCCTAAACATGGATCTCTAAAAAAGATATTTTTGAATGTTCCCCTCAAAATTTCAATATTTACGATAATGTATCAAAATCTTTTTTTTTTCATTTAAAATCACGTAAAACCGCCACTACAAAGTTTTACAGAATTATAACAAATATCTGTACCATTTCCACAAATTGCTATTAACAACATGTACATGTATACAAAATAAAATTACATACTAAAATATATAAACATTAATAATAATTCCATAAATCATTAAAAATATACAAGACTTATAAATCCAAATATGAATCAAACTATAACAAAATTCAGAAAGAGAAGAATATACACAATAACAATTAATGGGAATCTCTTCATATAGCAATCAAGGTCTAGATTTATTAATTTCAGTGTTCTCATAATACAACAGACAAACTGCCAAATGAGCACTTAAATATATCTAGAAGTGGACTTCCATAAAGTTGCTTTTAAAAAGGCCATGGAAACATGTTTATTATGAATTTAATATGTTTTCAATCTGCACAGCCGATAATTGTTAAAGTATTTCTTAATATGGACATAGCAATCCATGTAATTTAGCAATGCTATCACCAGTCTTCTACCATTGTGGGTTAGGAACACAATTCTTTGGTCGATTTCACGCCAGGTCGGTACCTTTTTTTTTGTTACAATTAGACAATAACATCGAAAATACAACAGAAGATGGATGCAGAAAAATATACCAAAAAAAAAAAAAATCCAGAATTGAATTGTCAATATTGTACTACTTTCACAAACATAGTATGTATGTCAATTATTTTACAATTCTCATACAATTAAGGTATGCAGTGTTATAACTTATAATTCGCAATAATATTTAAATTCAAGAAAAATTATATCACATTTATTAAAAAAGTATATTTATACTTAAAAGTATATTCATATACAACGAGGCGAGGTAATAATATAAAACTACTCAATAAATAGTAATTTTAAATTATAGTAAACCGCATGTATTTCAAAACATAATATTTGAAAATTGACATACTGTACATTTTCCTTATATTCTGATACATCAAATGACTACAAAAAATACATAAAAAAACTATGTAAACGTCGTAAATGAAAGACTAGAGTCAAAAAATAAAATAAAAATAAAGAAGATGCCTCCACAGTAACCTATCACGATGCCACCACTCAAATAAAAATGATGCTTACACCTAAACTGGACAATAAATATGTGTTAAGTAGACGAGTAAGTATGCCGGTTTTGGGCAAAGAGGATGCAGACCAGTCGTGACATGTTTTAATAGTCTTCATTCGGTTCTGTGCCGAAGTACCTGTCGCCGAAGTTACCTATTCCCGGTAGTACATAGAATTTTTCGTTTATCTCTGGATCGAGCGCCGATGTGACGATCTTTACCTGGAATAAATTCAATAATTCTAAAACAAATACTATAAAAGGGTACAAGAGTGGTAATACCCAAATATAATTAAAATCAGTTTACAGCGGTGATACATTACATTTTGAAACCTAATTCATTAATATTTTAGTTCAAATTAACTTAAATTTCAATTCATTCACATATGCCATTATACCCATACTAAAACCACTATGAAATGAACTTTTAGGGAGAGAAATGAAAAGAAGACAAAAATCAAACTATGGAACTACTGAAGTTCCAAAAGAAATTTCAAAATATTTTATTTGATTTCCCTATGATTTATGAAATCCAAAGTGGACTCTATGAAAATTGAATGAGCTTGTGCCCTGTAATGAATTGTGCATTCTCCTTTCTATATTTATATTACTGTCTTACAAGGTTACATATAGTAATGTAAAAATACTAAAGAATTTTATGTTTCATAATTTTAATCTTGAAATAGAAATTACAAATTTATTATAGGTTTTGTTCATCACAGAGCATCACATGTTTGTCCAAATTTTCTGTGTTAATAAAAATTGCAAGATTGTTATTTGACATAAAATAGATCATTAAGGAAATCTATACATATATAATGAAAATAGGTTGTCTTTGTTCGTCAATCACGTAAAAACTACTAAACGTATAGACATGGGACTGGGACCATTCGATGCGGAATGATTTGTAGATGGTTCTAGGTTACTCATATTTCGAATTCCGTAAATCCTTCGCCATTTTATTTATAAATAAAAATTACGCAGCGAAGCGGGCGGGACAGCTAGTGTTAAATAAAAAGCAACACTACTCCAATGTCGAGAATGTTGTTACAAAATGACCCTACCATGGGTTTGCAGATTGACATTAAATGAAAGGAACCGCATAGAACAGCAGAAAGCATATATTCAGAAATACAGAAGCGCAATAGGTCGCTACGGAACCAGTTCGCAGCTTGTCGGTATCGCACTTGACTTGTCGCTTCAATCACAATAATAAAACTCAAACTCCTGTGCGGCGCACTTTATATTTATACTTGCCAACTGGTCTCGAGAGTCCTCGAATTATGCAGAAAAATAAGACGTAATCATGTCATGTTTAATACAAACAAATAAGATTTAAATAGTCATCACAAGCGCCGACCGAGATAAAGATCGGCGAGTGGCGCGCGAGGGCTTGTTTATTTACAGAATTATATTATCGGATATATTTTTTTATAAGGGAATAATTTTGTTATTCTATCTTTAACTTGAGAGTGCAATTCATAGCAATATTATTACTATCAACAAGGAAAATCACTAGACCCAATAAAAGTAGTAAGATAAATATTTATTAATAATATACACATTATCAACATCCTTTTTGTATAATATACTGAAAATAATGAATCTGGAATTCATGTCTCGAGTAAACTATTCATTAGCGAGCACCAGCGATGTAGTTGTCCATGATGAACAGATGTATAGCTGTTGCAGTGTTACCTTAGGGAACGCGTAGGCAATAGAATGCACGCCTATCTCCGCCATGAGCAAGGAGACCAGGCTGATGTTCTCCTCTGGCACGTCGTGATCCAGGAGCACCCGGATCGCCATCATGGCGGCCGCTCCCGTCGCGACGGTGGCGTCCATAAGGATCACGCGGTAGTCCTTGATGTCTTTCGGTAGTCGCAGATAGTACAACTGGAGACAGACAAAAGATGTAAATTGTCATATCAAATTATTTGATATCATTGGTATATTGAGAGTTCAGTTTTGGAAGTTGGAATTTACTTTTTGGTTTTCACGATTGTAAATAATCTTCTAAGGCTTCAATTAATCCTAAAGTATAAGTATGTATTCATCTCTATGATAATGAAAATAGAAAAATAAAAAATTTTTGCTACTAGAATGATGAGACTTGTACAACACCCAAAATGAAGAATCTTGGTATATGAGATCTGGTGATATATAACATAGTTATAATATACAAAACTTTATTTGTTACATGTTTTCATTCATATTATACTATGTACTTTAAAATTAGGTATGTAGCTCATACTTTAGTAGTGAGTAATTATGAACTTTTGCTATTTTTTTATATTATTATGTTCCATTATTTTTTAATATTTTTATATCAGTATTGATCTACTATGTACAATTGAGAAGAATAATTAGGAATGTATAAACTTCAAACTGTGTATTATTCAAATTTAAATGAAAAACTATTCAATGCATAAAAAGTGAAAACATAACATTAACCTTCATTGCTTATGTTTTATATATGATATTTCATAGGGTGAGGCTACAAGTAGCTCACTCTACTATGATACAAGATAACTCACCTCGGCTCGTCTGTGTCCTGGTTGGTCTGTATGAGGATCTTGCCGATGCGGATGTCCTTGCACACGTCGCACACCGCCTGCTCCATAGTCTCGCCGGCGCGCAGGATCGATACGCCGCAAATCTTCTCCACTTGACATTTACGACCTGTTACATGCACAACATACTTGTCAGTACACTCATTAAACCCCCAACTGTATAGCTGTTTACAGAATCAAATGTTGATTTAGTTCAGTGGATTATTATACATATTGACAAAAAATAAGGCTATTGAAATAAGTTAAAATCATTCAAAATACCTTGCTTTGTGTATCATGTAAAAAGTACTGAAACATCATGTAAAAAGTACTGAAAATATCAAAATGAAACTTTTGAAAATGTATTTGTAATAATTTGGCGACAGTTTCATGCTGTATTCAATCTATATTTTATTTACTACTAATTTTTCTTGAGCTTTTACTCGCAACACAACACAGAACCAATTCAATTAATTCCTCATGTCTTGTTATGTTTTACTTGCTCAGTACCGAGTCATACTTTCGTACAACCTTTTTATTTCCTACAATCTTTAACATTAGTCGCAGTCCCCGCGCACACGGGGTGTGCGTCGGGACTGCTAACGACTGTCGTCACCAATACGATCATAACATCTGGATCTGATGGTTGAATGTTTTTTTTGAGGCACGGAGCATATGGTTTGATTTACTTTAAATCAAAAACTCATTACTCGAGTGGTCAGGATCGCACCCAGTACTTTCTGGTCCGAAACCAATGCTTTTGACCACTGAGTCACCACCGCTTTGTATTAGTTATATCAAATGGTTATTGCAAACAGCGTCCAAGGGACAAGCAAAATCGGCATCAGCATTGAGAGCAGGTCCAGGATCAGAAACTAAACCGTGATTGATATCGAAACCAACAGCGAATTCATTAAATTGAGAGCAGAATCGGGATCAAGAGTAGGATCAAAAGTGTGACTGGGGTTACACTAAAACAGAGCATTTGAAAAAAACTAAGGAATTCAATTTCTATGGATTTGGATGAAGTTGTAGGCTATGTTAGTTTTAATTCCTTATAACATAATTTATTGATTTTGGATTATGTAATGGATAATTTCGTAATATTTTGCTTATTTCAATTCAAAAATCAGGGCCTATCACAATAGATATATTTCTTTACGATTTTATCTACACAATATCAAATAAAAGTAGCAGTGGCGAGTACCATTGTAGGTGAAGCCCTGCGGAGTATCGACGGGAGCATCGCGGTACGGCAGCAGCGACAGCGCAAACTCAATCACCAGCCGCATCAGCCGTTTCGAGTAAAAGATGAACTCGTCACGGGGCGTGTCCTTGTTGCGGATGAACGTGTGGAGCCCCCGCACCTGCGATCGGGAAGCGTATACACAAACAAACAACAACCAGCAGGCTGAGACAAAAGGCAAATGCTTGGAATCACATACATTTCTATAAATACAGATTCTTTCATTTTAGCGACATTTGTCTACTCTATATGTTAGAGCACATTGCATTTCATTGACTAATGTAAATTATTTTATTTTGTTAGCATTTATGATAATAGAAAGTCACCTACGTAAACCTGAGATTGTCACGTAAATACTGAAGGAGTTCAGAGCTTTGCCCACACAAATACAAAGCCTGTTATAAACCACTTGCTCTTCTTCCCTTTGGGTTTTTCCTTTATTTTATACTAATTTTTATTTTATTAGCAGTTAAATATTGAAAGGGCAAAAAATAAATGCAGACACAATCAGATGCAAAAATTTTGCATCTGATGCCTTTCTATAATTATAAATAAATAGTATTTGTAATCATAGAAAGTTTGATTCCTAGTACAACAATCTGTTTTATATGTCACATGCGGTCACTTAAACAGGCAAAAGTACTGTCCATATATAATTTAATAT
Organism: Eumeta japonica; assembly: GCA_005406025.1. NCBI lineage: Eukaryota > Metazoa > Arthropoda > Insecta > Lepidoptera > Psychidae > Eumeta > Eumeta japonica. Next base: position 487,436 of record BGZK01000109.1, read on the forward strand.
TTAATTTAGTCAAAGCACAATGTCACTTTGAACCGCTCTGAAAACTGCGTGCATTTAGCCTAGAATTTGCGAGCTCTTTCGTTCCATTTTTGTTTGAAAAAAAAACTGCCGCTGATTATTGTTATTTTCTAGTTGAGGATTATTGTGGACATTCTCATTCTGACACCAAATGTAAACATTGATTTAGACTGTTTAAAGTAGTAATTGTATATTGGTAACAAGGGGCATTAAACAAATATCTTTACACTATGAGGTGATTTTAATGTATGACAACCTCAGCCGAGTGTTGCTAAATTAATTAAGAAAACATTCAAAGTAGGGTTGTCCCACTTCACGCTCCACATTCACACCAGTCATCCAGAGATAAAAGAAGAAAGCGCAGGGCGCTGTTTTCAATGAGTCGCTAAACGAAATTCTTGTGCGACATCTATGTGACTATGTTCAAGGTGCGCACGCTCGCACAGTAAAATCTGACGGTAATTAATAAATTAGTAAAAAGAATCTTTTACAATCGTTTAGATTATGGCAAGATAATTTTGCGAAATACAGTCAACTATCTTTTATGACCGTGTATTATCATTTAGCCAGTTACCGAGTATAGTGACAGTTCCAGTTTTTCTGTTTCAAGATATTTCGCTACTCTTTCATTAAAATAAGACAATTCAATCATATGAAGTTATCAATAAATGGTAGGATGAATGAATTGTATTTGACAATGTCGGTTTCTTTAGTGACAAAATATATGTTTTACTTAATAAATAGTACCTAGTATTAGTTGAAGTAGAGCAGTATTTTTATATAATTAGGAGAATAAATAATATTTTGTCTCCAGCATATTTACGTGATAATATGAGTTTTTATAGTTAAATTTGATACCATCACAAACGTCTTGACTTGAATTTGTGCCTTGTCATGGTTTCACATGTTTTTCAGCGATGGTTAATTTTCATTTTCATTTTGATTCTCAATGGCCATATAATGACTGCTGGTTGCTCATTAGAAATTAAATAAAACAATTAAAAACAAATGAGAACAAATAAGATTAAAAAGTATGTGATCTTTATCAAAGTTTTTGGCTTCTTGTCATTAAAACAATTAGAGCCAACCCAATTGATCTAGAGTATTTACATGTACATGTAACTCTTTATAGACATGAAATGTAAATGTAGTCAATAATATTTTACCTGAGGCGTGTTTTTCAGCACATACAAAGACTCGGGCAGCGGCTGGCCAATATGAGCTACTGCCAACTTTTCCCTCACTTTAAAGCCACGCTGAAAATCAAAAAAAATAATTAACTAAATTATTTCTAAGAAGAAATACTAGTGTAATATCAATCAGGAATCTAAGTAATAAATTCTGTTATATAATGAAAAAAAATTGTTGTACAGGTCATTGCATTTTGTAATCAGAATTCATGAGAAAAAGAATAGTTTGCATATGTAAGAAAGACATTAAAATACGATGATTTCAGATAGCATTGACATATTTCAACTTAATAACTTCTTAAGATTGATAGATATCAGTGAAGCAAGGGAGATATGTAGAGATTGTACCATATTATGGAAATAGTTTCTGTCTATCCTTCTATGAAATACGCAAGAGTTTATATTAATAAGTTCTTCTATTAAATTAGTAATGACAAATTTTATTTTAATTTGTATTATTTAATCAATTCTCTTTTATCATTTGGATGGGTAAGGAATGCGTTGTACCAGCATACAATGCGCTCACCAACTGCAGCTGCTTGTGCACGTGCTGCACTATGAGGTGGATGGCGACCTTGTTCTCGCCACCGCGCGGCACGATGATGTCTGCGTGCACCATGCAAGGAGCGATGTAGTTCTGGTAGGCGGGCTTCACGTACGTCATATACTGTTTCAGAACTCCCTCCAGGTCGCGCCCGCGTTGTACTATATCTCTGTAATTAAGAATGCACAGCTCCAGTAAAGCTGAAGTTCATTTTGAAGTGTCTACAATCACAAAATTGTAGAAAAATGCCTTATGCTTTCCATACCATGCTGTGTGGTATGGAAAGCATATGGTGATATTTTTTTTTATATGTAAATATTTAGCTATTTCTTCAGTTAAGCCAGTACAAACTGTATGTAGTTAATACATTTTTTTTTAATATTAACAGGAGTCTTTCACTGATCCTCATTAATGTGATACAAAATGCATTAGAATTATTAAAAATGTAAATATTGTAACATTCATATTGGCACCTAAATAAAGAATTGTATATATTTCTTTACCTTTGCAAGCAAAGGAATATTAAAAATTAAACATTATTTAAGAGTTTGTGCCATACAAAATTTATATATTTACATCTCAAGGAGCTTTATAGATTTTAAAGTTGCCAATATTACAAAGTCTGTGGTGAATTAATGCAAATGGTAAAAGTTACAATTTGTTCTATAAAAGTTGTACTACAATAAAATTAAAGTACTTTTAAAAAAATGAATACAAATGATTCAATTCATCAATTAGAGTAAAAGGACTTCTTGTATTTTCTATATTTAAAACAATTAAAAGAGTTTTTACCCGACTATGGGCGAAATAAGGAAGGGCAATGTTTTTCACACTCAGTCTATATGTATGGATGTGAGTGAATGTATAAACAGACTTTCTCTCCTAGCGAACCGATTTTGATAGATTCAGGTGTTCATTGATTTGTCTTTATTGTGGTATGGTTAGAGATTATATTTTTTATCAGATTATGGCACAGCAGAGAAGAGTAAAGATTTTGTCATCTTATGTACACATGCAAAGATGTTCAACAGTTGCCCAGTGGTTAACGGCGTCGCCTTGGAATCAGAAGATGTTGGACTCAAAACTAACTACCAGTGAATTGACCAACGAGTTTTATCTTAAGTCTTACTGGATGCCTCAGGAAGCACCATCAATTTTGTATTTGTTATAGGGTATCACCTTTACCTAATATATGAAATGGGGCATTGTGTGAAACAAGTAACTATTTGAATAAGTACCTAGTACACCTACCTAAAGTACCTAATGATAAAAATATTATAAAATAATTTACATACTATACTAGAATACAGCAATATGCCTGCATAAGTTGTCACTATATATAGCAAGCAATTGTAGTAGACCACAATTCTACTAGGGATGGTATTGTTCATAAATCGCTATACATTAAATATAGTACTATTTCACATTAATAAAATGTCACATTTTAGTTGTTCCAAAATAACATTTCATTCTAGCTACAGTGGTGGGTCTGAGCACTCAGAGTGCCTATACATCTGTTTGAATTAGCATATTCGGTTCGGCATTGGTTTTTCTTCCGACAAAGCCGGGCGATATCATCTACTACTATGTTCAGACAGGCATGGCACAGGGAAAATTTTCTGTTCCGATCAGGTTCATTTAGTTGTTCGGAACACAACACGAATAAGGTGGGTCGGCATAGTTTGGATTAGATTCAGTTTGGCAAAACAAAGTCTCTAAATCTTGTTAAGAAATGGACGACTTCACTATGAAGTAGTCAAAAGAAAAACAATTCAATTTATCCTAATGTATAGATATTAGAATTTACTCAATATCAAAAGAGCTTTCTTTATTTAGTGTTATTAACAGAAATTATCAGGAAAGCTGAACACAACAGTATATCTTTGTCTATTCACAACTTGAATACAATTAGATAGTTCTTTCATTCTCGAGCCGAATATAGAAGCCGAATAACACAAGCTGCATTTGTGTATATGGCATTCCAATTAGTGGGGCGGCAAAACGTCGATGGTTCAGGCTGTTTCGGGCAAGCCATCTCCACATATATTTGGTTTGTGCTGCCCAGGCATGCCGAATAATGCCGACCCCAATAGATGTATAGCCTCCCTCAGAAAAAATATTATTTCAGTGGACAATGTACATTCTTTCTCTGTCTTGGAACATTTCTCTTTTTCTTTTTTCTTCTCTACATTATATCTTTATAATGTCAAAATAACTAACATTTTGACATTTTCGAAAACCTCTGAGGGAATGACAGGTCCTCACCTTCTAAGTCTTCTGGCGAGTCTGATGTCGGCGTCGGTGTCCACGAACACCTTCATGTCTAATATTTTGAGTACTTCACTATTATAGAAAGCTAAGATGCCCTCAAATATTATGACATTTGCACCGTACATTGTTTTCTGTAAATAAAAATTTTCAATCATATACAGGCGAAATGCAGATTAAAGATGACAACAAATAAAAGCTCATATATTTCATTCCAAATGAATCTTTAATTTCACAGAGTAAATCTTGATTATTCTAAACTTTAAAGAAATGAAAGAAAGTATCTCAAATTGCCACTCTTTGTAATAATCTTTGTGCACATTAAAACATATAGAATAAACAAATGTGAAAAGTGTCTGCAATGCAATCTTGACCACACTTTGTAAATATACATGCTGTATAGACAAGTTGAGCTAAATTGTTTTCATTTATTAAAATTATTGATAGTATTGCGTTAGGTTTTAGTATTACTTGCTAAAATTAACATAAATTGTTACTTATACAAATCATGTTTAGTTCCACTGCCAGGCACTTTAATGCAGGGATTACTTCATCACTTTTGCCTATACATTTGGTATTTAAGTAATTTTAAAACTTTCTTTCATCTTTGTACTCGATCGGTCAAAGTATATACAGATAGAACTATTTGTAAAAATTTATGGAACAGAAGCTTTGTTGTTATATCTTTCGGATTTCTAACATAAAAACTTACGGTTCTGTTCTCACGTGAATGTGTGACATAATTATAAATAGGCACTTCAACTTTCTTTCCTTCTTTAAGTCGCTGCAACACTGAATGTAACAGTTCCATGTCAAATGCATCTGGGTGGTCAAAATTGTACTCGTTACGAGTTGCAGCCTGATGCTGTTTCTCATTTAAAACCTTTAAAAAAATTAAAAATTAATTATCAAATATTAACGTGAAGAGGATGATGGATCAGCAACCAATACCGTAAATGGATTTTGAATAAATATGGTAATTATGAAAATGTTAGATGAGGCTTAGTATTTTTTTTCATAAAAAGTAAAATACAATAATGCTGCAATTAGGTGGTACTGATAGCTAATTAACAGTTCTGGTTTTTGAGCAAAATACTATTTGATATGTAACCAGACGGTATTAGTTTTTAAAAAATATACTTATTGAAAAAAATTTTGGGTGTCTATTACCTGGAAATTCCTTCATCTTTGACATTTAAAATGTATTTAAAAAGTAATATTGAAGAAATTAAATACCTTGTAGAAAGAATCCATGCTGACAACTGTCACCCAGGGCATATTTAGAGATTCTATAATTTTGGCAGCTACCGTTGTCTTCCCCCGATGCGCTGGCACCGCAAATGCCTGTATATATTGTCTTTAAAAAATCACTTCAACAAAATTTGGTTTGTCAACAAGTTTCAAATTAAATTTGGAATAACACATTTCTTTTACACGTGACACCATTGCTTGTCATTGACTTAAAGATATTTATTAGATATCGTTTGAGATGGTTATTTTGAGGCATTGATTTGAAAAATTAAATAATATCTTTGTTGTCAACCACATCCAACTTGTTACTTATTTAGGTATCCAAAAGACGAGGTGGTCCAGATTTTGACACTATATCTTTATTGTAAGACATATTTTTAAGTTTCAACCTAAACCGCAGATATATAACAGGAGTGCTTTTGTTATTACAATTATAAGTATACATATCTCACCTATTATGAAGGGTTCAACTTCTTGTCCTCCAGTGCAATTGTACCAAGGAGGCCGTCCGGCCGTGTAAATAGTCCTCCTGTCGGCGTGCAGAATGCTTTCGGCCGCGGTGCGTTTGTTTGACTGTGACATGGATGTGGTGCGCACTCGCCGAGCACGCGGTGACTTGAGTACGTTAGATCCTAACAATTGAAAAAAAAAAATAGATGTGAAATTTCAAATTTCAAAATCTATATTTCTATTTAATACATCAAATAATGAGAGAATACCTACACAATGATGCACAAATCTAAATTTGAATTTATAATTGCAAGTCTTTTAGTATCTCTGAAATATTTTTAAAATTCATTAAAGGAAAACATCCATGTCGAAAAGAATTCATTAATGACATATTTCATGTGATTAATCTAGCAACAGGGAGTCAAAGCATCATTTTATAAATAAAAAATAAAATTATAATGTGAAGAACATTGAGACAATACCAAGGCCAATTGGAATGTTCTAGTACTAGTAGATTCAGTCAAATGACACAGCAAGGTCCTTTAGCAAGGTTGGCATTCTGCTGCTGACGTAAAAAAAGATGACATTGATATTCAGTTCCGATTCAAGTATAAACAAGTCTGCTTAAAGAGGTGCAAAAGTTCTCTGAATTTATAATAAAATCATAAAAGACGTTTTTAGTTTAATGTCAGCTTTTTATGACTGAATGTTATATATTATCAGAACTCTTTGATTTCTTATTATATTTTAAAAATGGAGCACACATTAAATTTTGATTATAAAATTATGTATATTACTCTAATTTATTATATTCTAAATAAAATAAATGATTTATAAATAAAAAGTACTCTTAAACATTCAATTTATTCTGTCCAAAACTGTTTAGTAATTGAGTAAGGATGTAAATTAAAATTGTATACATACATGTAAATAAATCTTAATGATTTTCCAAATATTTTAAAAGTGTCTGCATTGACTAATAATTAAACGCAGTATGAGGTTATTTTAGTCATTCATTTTGTTTTCACAAAAAATATAAACTGAGTAGTTGAGTTGTGCCAAATACACACACACACACACATATATACAATAGTTTTTTGCATTACATGCAAAATACTATGTCTTTGTCTGTTGTAAGAAAATCATTATGGGTAAAATGTATCAAATGTTTCAAAATACTTATTTAAAATCTATATACAGTACTGTATGACACTACAATAAAAACAAATAATTAATTACAATTATTGCAAGTTAGATAATAAATTAAAACTAACTTTACACAATGACTAATTAATATACATTACAGAACATTTGCTTTAATGCAATAGTTGTGAAATAAATTCAACGATAATTTAAAATCGCCTAACATTCTTATGTGACAAGTGTTGACACTTTATCATGGAGGCATTTAGATATTAGTCATCCAATAAAAGGAATTATTTAATTGCAGCATGTGTCTCAATTAGCAGTTGTAGCCATTGTTCAGGGCAAGGTCCTTACATGTCGCTGTCGACAAACACTAACAACTTTGCATTTCTGTACAATAAAAACCGACACTTGGAACTTCACATTTCGAAAAAAATATTTACACCAGTTAAACCTAAAAGTATTACAGGTGATATTTTGTGTTCTGCTGTGTTCTCTTTCAGGATTTTTGTACCAAGAACATAATTAATGAAATGGGAGTTTTTCTATCTGCAAAATAATAAACTGAAAAGTGTCTAATATATAAAGGCAAATATAAGTTGACAAAAATAGTAATTTCATCATGAGCATAAGATGGATTCTACCACTCATGCAATAAACTTCAATGTAATTAAGCAAAATATGAGTTATTTTCCAAAGTATTGTTTACAATTTCAAAGTAATTAAATAAAAGCTGTATTTTTAAATCTCCTTTTAAATTAATTCTTAGTGAAATTATAATTGCCTTTTAAAAGGGAGACAATTAACTGTTTCTTAAATACCAAGAAAGTTAGATCAGAGATTTGAAATATTTACATGGGTAGTATTGAATGTGCTAATCCAGTCATACAAGTCCTCCAAAAAGAAGGTATTAGACTAGGCCCTATACAGGCTCCATAGATATTAGAGGCACACACAAAGGTTTTCCACCTTCTCCGTAATATCACAATATTAGAATTTGTTTGAAAAAAGGGTTAAATGATTTGCAATTCTTCCTTTATTGGCGGATTTTAATCTCGTGATATTAGATTTTGTTACCAAAACTTATGCATGTATTTCATTGACTAATAATACTTTATAAGCGAGTTGTTCCAAAAGCTAGAACACAATTTATAAGTTTTTATATTTCAACTGTCAAATCTTAGGTCTTATACTGCAATTAGTAAATCTAATCTCACCTAACGTAAATCAGCATTTTAACTGCCCTAATAACTATTTGACAAGTAATATTATATCATGGTCAGAATCATTGAGTAGCATTTAATATAACAGTTTTCAATAGTCAACAAAAGTATTACTTTCTTCTATTTAATCTAGTACATGTCTTATAATTAACAAACTTTATAAATAACTACTGATCAAAAATATTTTATTAATTTTGCTTTGTTTTATAATTCATTTTTTTGTATTTCACTAAAAATATACTTTTTCGTGTGCAATGTATTCAAATGTAATAGGTATTCAGTTAATTAATTTATTTATTAACAGATACGCATACTGATTACAATCATAATATTTGCACCGATTACATGAAATACAACTTTCTGTTCTAGCCTGGAATCCAAGAGTGTGCACAGTGTAATTAACGTCACACTGTTATAACTCAAAAGGAAAAAAAATAAAAAAAAATACAAAAAGAACAAATATTAACAAGTAAAAACAGCAGTTGATATTATAAGTAGTAGCCAAATTTAAGCTTAACATCTATTATTGAGTTTAAATGCTGAGTATTAGCTATAATTTAATATAGATTTATTTTCATTTGTTTGCTTTAAGAGAGTGGTTGTCAGAAGTTAATTGCTTTTCGAATGAGAAGAATCTGTGATTGAAAACATCAACGTTACCATTAATTTTAGTAATAACATCATTGGTTCCACACATTCTAACTAATGGGTCGTAGAAGGATGTATTATTTTAATAGGTTTGTATATCGAAAATTATACTTCTTTTGGTGCATTATGAAAAAATTATCAGAGTTAATTTTTATCAAGGTGACACAAAAACTACAACATGATTTAGCAAGCAACTTCAGAGCACCAATAATGAATGTGTTAAACATTCAAGCTGGAGGAGTTGCCATTTACTAAAATATGGATGATACTACCAATATCATTACTCCAAATATTGATATGACTGTAAGACAGACGGCATTAGCAAATTCAGTAGTGAAATCAGTCAGTGAGTTTTGTGTAGCTGAATGCAGTGGAAGATGGCAACAAAAGAACGTTAACATATTCCAATTTTTCACTTAAGATTGTTATAATTTAAAAAAAAAAGACAAATTTAATATTGCATTTTGTATAAGAAAATAAATATAAAATTTAATTTTTCAAATTTAATACCATTTCAGTCCATTTATTATTTTATCATAATTAATTATTGGCATGCAATTAAAACATTTTTTAATTATGTCAAGAAGTATAACTTCTCACACACATACATCGGCACATGCAATTTTTTTTTTTTAGGAAAATTGATATTTCATTTCAGAGTAATTTACTCATAGTTGCTCAAAAAATGCTCTTTGTAATTATTATACACCAGTCAGTTAATAAACAAAAAATAAATATAATGTATGTTGTTTTTTAACTTTTCTTAACTAGTAAAAGGATAAATATGGAACTTATAAAAATTTCTTAAGACTGTAGTAAACATAATTAAGTTTCACTTACCGACAGCAAGTGTTTGTAATTTGTATAATAACAATAAAATGTCTAATAATCTCAAATAGATGATGAAAACCTTTGCAACAGATTAATCCAAATAATACCTAGGAACTTTAAGCACACAGTGGACTATTTCTGTCGCAAGCATTTAAAAACATCATAAATAAAGAAATGAGTGGCCGATTCACTATCTCACTGCCAAGTCATAGGTTAATTGATGCGTGATATGCTACATATTACCTTCATTATTCATCCAAATGAATAACAATTGTTTCAATGTTTATGAAATTTATTTTATTAATTAAAAATCAATATGACTAGCGACAACATTTTGTTCGGAACTTAAAACTCTAATAACAATTTTGGATAAACATGTAATTAACCATTTTGTGCTGTCTCCCTAGGGATGTTTCATATACAAAAATATATATGGGTGAATTAATATTGTTTACCTGTGGATGGGGGTCTGTACGGTCGCACATGGGGCACCGTTGTAGGTGAGGCGGGCGCACGACTTGAGTAGTCTTCATCATCCAAAAATACTTGCTCATTGATGTCCAGCACCAATTCTGTTCCATCACTGCTAAAAGTTCATGTGTTTTAGAGAGTTCCTAATATAGTCGATCGGTTCTGACAATAGGTGTTCATTATAGAATGAAAATTCACACTTAAAGAATCTGGCATATATGCTTTAAATACAAATAATGTCATATCTGCCATACACCACTACCACTCATAAAATGAGGAAAATCTATTTCAGCATTAATATTATATATTCCAAGCCATATTTCTTATTAAAAATTAATTTGTTATTCATTGTACAGAAGTACATATAGGTAGATTCCTTTTTGGAGCAAAGTTTATAGTTAACTGTGCAGTCATGTTAATACTACAAACAAAAAAAAAAAGAAAATGAAAATATATAAATCTACATTTTTTTAGGTTAATATTGTTGTTTCATATAAATCACAAATTGATCTCCCTAAGGAAATGAGCTTATGTACTTCTAATTATATCATTATCTAAAATGTGTAATTTTGTGAAGATAAATGAAATCTGCTTATATACTTTTTAGTATGAAAATGTGGCCTACATACTGTTTAAAGTAAGATAGTTATCTTTTATCAGTGCTTCGTAGTATGCAGATTATACAGATTATAATTAATAGTAGAAATAAATTTGCCAATATTTGTTATACATTTAGATGTCATAATGAATAGAGATAACACCTGTCTAGGTAGACTGACAACCTTATCACAAGGTCACTGCTGCAAATCATTGTTTACATTGTGTATAACATTACATTGCATCTGACAAATTTTTATAGTCTATTGTAGAAATTTGCAAAATTTATGTAATTAAATAATTCATAATAAATTTTGAAATCAATATTAACATTAAAACCATTAACAAGAAATTGAATTAAAAAAAAAACAACAAAATAAAACAAAGTGAATTTTAATATTATTTTTTTAAGTTAAAATTTATCTCTTACGGATTGGCGAAGATAACGGGGCTGGGTTCCATGTTCTTCAATTACTGACACTATAAATTAATGAACAACAACCAAACGCGTTTTACAAAGCACGTGTATCTCGAGTAGGCGGTCGACGCACTGCTGTTCGTCAATGAACTGATGAACCGACTCGCTAAAAATAAACCGCAATGTGCACGCCGTAAGGTTAGACGCAGGTGACTGATGTATTACACCATGGATTATACTTGGCTATGGTTATAAGTATAAATAATTAAGCTGAGCACAGCTCTTATCGTGTCAAAGGATGAAGGCTTAAGTTTGTTATTATACTGTTATAGATGCTTTCACGCTAAACACACTTTATTGATGCAAACAGCTGTTCAAACTTTACTATAAAATAATGCAAGTTTCAGCTGCGTTACCTATCAGAACTAGCAGAGCTAGGCGTTTCGAACTTATTCAGCTTAGCGGCCATCACAGGTTGTGTTAAAACTAATGCTGAACAATTTTGTAATGTAGCTGAACCGCGTGAATTTTCATGAATTTACGTCGTCATGAACATTCAAAGCAACAATTGACAATTACATGTTCAGAAACTACACAAACCAGGTACCTTCCTGTCAGTGATTTTTATAGTTTTTTTATGACAGAAACAGGCATGAAATAAAGTCTGTAGACATTACTTTAAGAAGTTGTACATAACAAGTATTATGTTTTAAATTCATTATTGAGTTATTTGTAACCAATATATTTAACAAGTAGTTACGATTACTATATTAGTAGTTACTACTACTATTACTATACTATATTAATAATATTTCGTACTTTAGAAGTTTCAGAACGTTACAACAACAGCTTAATAATTTAACAACATTGGTCATTTCGTAATATTAAATTTTCATATTTTTTGTAGCTAAAACATAACTTTGATATTTAGTTACAATCGAGTAATATTCAACAATAATTTCAAATTTTACAGAACACCGTAAACTAAACAACCTCCAATATAATTACATTATAGTTTCATTCTGTGACTATGCTTACCATTGTCTTGCCATGTACAAGATTTTATCCGTATATGCGGAATTTTATTGATACGTCCTATGATGCTTATTTACGCAAAATACGGAATTTCAGAAATACGCTCTATGATAATTATGTACATAAAATAAAGCAAAATAGACAAAATAGCCACCATCTATAGAAATAATTTAATTAAATTGCTTTCATCAATTATTTAGTTACTATGCATTTTACTTTACATTATACCGTACCCTAATGTTATACACTTACGTTGCAGCAGAATAGATGTGCACACTTATTCAAATATTTTTTTATATATCAGAATAAGTATGCTCACTTCATTAAAGCACTGCGGTAAAGTGAATTTTTTCTGTCATTAATTTGATGAAAACGGGACACATAAATTAATTTTCAACAGCATGTTGGCTGCATGCATGCTTAAAAAAAGAAAAATAATTTTGTAGCTTTATTTTCAAATTTCATTCTTAAGGAGTTTCAAATTTATTTTATGTTTAAAATTATTACGAAATGGCAATAAAGACTAAAAGTTTGAGATCCAACCTGTCTATAATTCATCTAACATCTACTAATCCTTTGGATTGTATTGTAATAAATTATAAAAAGCACACAATCTTCGTTGAATACCAATAATTTCTTAGATTATTATGAAAGACCCTATTTATAGTTGATTTTATTTAATGTTTTCCAGGATCCAATTATAACATCCACAAAAACTGAGGTCCATTGATATAATATATACATAATGTTCATATCACTTAAATTTTCATTTGTATGGAAAAAGATGCTATTGTATGGTACACTACGGCCTATCTACTAATTGTGTAAGATAGTTTTAAAAGATAATAAAAAAAAGAAAGGTTATAGTCGATAATAAATAAATAAAGAGAATGACTACATGACGTTAAAAAGCCCACATTAAAATTTGTGGCAAAAAATTAAGAACAAAATGTCTTTTTGTTGCATTATGTGCTTGTTTCTATTTTTTTTAAGTTTAAGAAAAAAGTAATGACAAATTCAATTATTATTTGTAATAATATTTACATATTTAATTATTGAAAAAAAATTATTCGCAAATTATTTTTTTTAAAACATTATTTTTCTAAGTGTAATATTTAAACGTTTACAAAATAATATAAAAAAAAAACATTTTTACTTAAATATTTAAATTTTTAAGAAAAACTATTAAAGCAACATTTTTAATAGTTTTTTCTTACAAAATAATAAAAATAATAATAATTTTCTTACAAAATAATAAGTTTTTTCTTACAAAATAAATCTTTATTTCAGACAGTATTACATTTACAATTTACATATCTTACTTTTAAATATAAACACTTTGCTTATATTATTTTTACACTCTGCGCTTAACTATTATACAACGACAACCTTGTCCGTATGCCACTTATTTGCAATGGTCTTCACCATTCTTCTCCATTCCTCTCCATCCTTAGCAGCTCTCCTTCATGTGCCTACTGCTATGGATTTAATGTCGTCCACCCATCTTCTAAGTGGCCTACCTCTTTTCTTTTTCTTTGGACTTGTGGATTAGTTCAGTATCACTTTCGACCATTTTTCCTTCCCTCTAATTGTATGACCTGACCATTTCCATTTTAACTTTTTTATTGTTTTTGTAACGTCTTTTGTTTTTATGTGTTTCTATATGGTTTCATTTCTTATTCTATCCGATAGTCTTTTTCTTAGCATATTCCTCTCCATTGAGTTCTGGCAAGGTTTTAACTTTCTAATGTGTGTTTTAGTGAGGGTCCAGGTTTTGCAATCATAAGTAAGTACAGCGAGTATGCCTGTATCAAAGAGTTTCCGTTTGATAGTTATGTTGATATCATATCTTTATTTTTCATTATTTTCTTTAGGCTCCAAAATTTCTTTCAAGCATTTTTAATGCGTCTATCAATGCCTTTGTGGTTAGATCTACAGAAAAAAATATTTGCCCTAAATAGACGTGTTTATTGACGTATTCTGGCCGATAATAATCAATCAGAATAGATTCTTGTCTGTCATTAGTCATAAGCCTTGGTCTTCAATATTTCTATGTCCAGTCCCACCTTACTACTTTCTCTAACTAGGTCATTCAGCATTGTTTGCAGTCCTTTACTTGGTGACGACAGTATTATTAGATCATCCGCATATCTCAAATGTGATACACTTTCACCGGTAATCGATAGTCCACATTCCTCCCAGTCTAATTGATGAAAGACTTCTTCTAAAACGGCTGTGAAGTTTCGGCGATAACGGGTCCCCCTGGCGTACGCCTCCATTTTAATCTCTGTCTTCCTTCTCTTGTTTTATTTTTGCCTTGCTGTTGTCCTGGATGTTTCATAGTATTCTAATATATTTATTTTCGATACCTTGGTTTTTAAGTGTCTGCCAGATTTTTGTCATGCTCTATCGTATCGAAAGCTTTAATGTAGTCCACGAAACAACAGTAGAAGGTTGTGTTACATTCTTTGCTTTTTTCGAAAAGTTGTTTGGTAACATAAATGTGATCTAAAGTCGAATGTCCGCTCCTGAAGCCCGACTGCTCTTTTTTGTTGATTTTCACCTAGCTTATTAGTTATTCTGTAGGGTATGACTTTAGAGAAGATTTAGTATATATTCGAAGGTAGGCTTATAGGTCTATAATTATTTATGTTATTTTTATCACATTGTTTGTGTAAATGCATTATGCATGATATTGTCCATTGGCAAGATATTAACTCGTTTTGTTATATTTCAAGTAGAAATAAGAGATGTTTGAGAATTGGTATTAGGTGGTGTCTATTTAGGATGAGGAATTTGTTATTTATATCATCCATTCTTGGAGATTTGTCCGATTTTTGAGTTTTCCCAACTTTCTCTATTTTTTCATATATTATTTCTGGTACTTCACTTTCTCCTGTTAGGATTGTTGTCTGTGTAGTACCCTTCCTTGAGTACAATTCTTTGAAAAATTGAGTGGCTATTGATATTATTTCTGGGCGTCGCTTTTCGCATTTATGATTTTTATTTATTAAATTCGTTATCTAATCTCGCTTTTCCAATAATAGTTTAGCTGCTTTTTTAATGCCTCCAGTTTTTGTTACATTTTTCTAATTGTTCCAATCTGTATCTGTGGCGATTTTTCCTCATATGTGCTTTAATTTTTTGTACTTATATTGGATATTTTATTTCTTATAGTTTTTGTCTTTTTAAGATTTTATATAAGGTCTGCTTTCTTTCTTATCAGATATTTAGTTTCGTCTGTTATCTATTTTTGCCTGTCGCTTCTTTTGACTAGTTTACCTTTTGTATTAGTATAGAGAAGTTTTTGGATTTGTTGTACTTATTCTGTATGTCTAAGTTCTTTGTTTTTTCTATGAACTGCTCTAGCTTTTCTTTTAGTGGTTCGAAATTTTCTAGTATTATGCTGTTGGTTTGCTTTGCTATAAATTGTCTATTTTTTTTTGGTGTGCTTATTCATAACTACGCTCTTATCATTCTGTGGTTACTGTTAAAGTTACTATCATTTAAGACTCCACAGTCTCGAAAGTCTTTAATTTTCTTTGATAGTATATAATTGTCTCGTTTTTGCGGTTGCCATCTAGAGATTCCATGTCCATCTGTAGCTTTCTCGTCTTCTGTATAGAATATTTAGTATTTTAAGTTGTTTTCGTATGCCAGTTGTATTAGTTTCTCCCCATTTCTTGTTCTTTTACTTGCGCAATGTAGGCCCAATATCGTTTGTTTTTCATCTTCTCTTGCCTCTGTTGTTGCATTTAAATCATCCATTACTACTTAATTGTTGTGTGAGTGATTGTTTATTGCCTCTTGTAACATAGAGTAGAAGGTGTCGATTTCTGTTCTGCTAGATTGTTCAGTTGAAGAATAGACTTGAATAAATGACCACTTTTTGTTCTTCGGGGGAAGTTTTATATTAAGTATCACAATACGCTGTAAGACGCCAATGAACTCATCGATAAGCGGTTTTAATTCATTTTTTCTCACTATTAGTGCTCATACACATCACCACCATATGATATTCAATACAAATTCCACATTGAGGAGAAGCTTCGTCATAAAGCCACTTTCGATCCATGAGACATCTGTCTGTCAAGACCTCTTATCGAGGGAACGCGTGGAGGTATCCAATTGAAATTAAATCTATACACTCAAGTCTATAGTTCCTTGAAGTTGTGAAAATATCAACTTCTAAGCTAACGTGAAAAAAGATATGGCAGTTTATGCCGCAAGAAACGTATATTTTGACACTTTCAAGGGAAAAAAAATTATAGTGTATTTTCGTTGACCTAGAACTATGAAATTTGGCAAGTAATACCATCTTATACTACAAGTACAGGAAAAAACCTGAAAATCATACATTTGTAATTAAGTCATAAAAAATATAGTCTATCAAAATTAATCATAAAAAATTTGTACGGAATCCTCGATAGGCGAGTTCGACTAGCGCTTGTTCGGTTTTTTTAAAAACCTTTCCGGGCATGCGTACAACATATCACCAAAATTTCATTTTAATCAGATCAATGGATTAGGTACGTATAGAGGACGAACGTACTTACATTAATTTTTATTTATACATATACATTATTATTGTTGCCGCGGTATAGTTTCTGTTACAATTACATTTATATAATTATTCGTTTCTCAAGAGAAACGGAAGGCAAAGGTAGTTTTTTGATCTTTCGATAAGTCGAGTTCTGAAAATTCATTAAGAATTTGAAACCGAAAAAGACATTGGGCCAGCATTGTATTATAATAAAGTTATCAAATGCTGTCCTCTATCCTTGTTGTCACCACTGGTCGCAATCTTCAATGAGTGCCTTATAAACTGTTACATCCCTCCCGGTTAGAAGGAAGCTAAGGTAATCGGAATTTCTAAGCCTGGAAACCTCTCGATGTCCTAACAGATCCATCAATCTCATGAGCGGTCTAGGCAAACTTTATGAAAATATTCTGAAAGCACGCTTGAGCGAACACTTCTTTGTCAAAAGCCTTATCATAGATAAGACATCATATGATACCATGAAGCAATCGTTTTTCACTCTTGTCCCCCATTCTTGTTCCCAATAAGTCCTCTGTCTAGTCGAACATATCACAAAAGATTTTAAAACCAATGAAAAGAATGTAGCTGCCTTTTCCAATGTAGCCAAGGCCTTTGATTGGGCATAGCACACAGGCCTCATTTACAAGCTCCATTTTCTAGAAGTACCAGATTGCCGTATCCGCATCATTCACAATTATATTCGTAACAGATATTTCACATTTTAGTGCCTATTGCTAGTAACTCCCTACGCGTTTTGTCATTCGAATTTTTTATCAAATTATATTTGATTCCTTTATTCAGAAGTGATTATTCACATGAAGAATCACTAGTGATAGCATTGCATAAATGCAATGAATCTAATGAGTCCATAAAATACAAAATTTCATTTTTATTAAAACTTAATAACAGTTGTAACGTTTCGTTCTATATATATAATGTAGATTATAAGACATTATTATAAAAAAATAATAAAAGAGAATCTAGTGATTAGCAAACTCGATTAGGAGAATGCAATAACAAGTGAAAAAATTTGATTATCTACAATAATAAAATTAATAATACAATTAATAATGGAAAAGAATTCCAAAAATCAAAATATGACCCCACCACTAAATATATTGCATAAGTTAAACAAAATTTAACAACTACATTTTTATTCACGAAAGAAATCGAATAAAGAAACTTGATACTCATGAATCCACAAGCTCCTACAGTATGATTTGTCAAAAGTACCTAAAGAGGTTAACCTGGTCCGTCCAGTGGTGTCGTATGTGCAGGAGGTGCCGACATATATATGACTTAGTCAAATACATACATTAGATGATGTAATTAAAGAAAAAAAAATGCATTTAACCCAAAGTATAGCTTAATTAATAGTTTAGACCTGGTAAACAAAATTAAACGTGTTATCTTTCCAAATAGTAATAAATTGATTTCATTCGACGTTGGCAATTTATTCCCTAATGTTCTATTTAAAGAATGCTAAACAATTATAAAAAAATAAGTTAGAAAAACAAAAGTTACATCCAGGGACGATGGGCGATATCATAAAATTAACGGGGTTATGCATGAATGAAAATTATTTCCGTTATAATAATCAATTTTATATGCATAAGAAAGGTCTAGCCCTGGGTTCACCTTTAAATCCATAATGGTAGAATTTTTATGTATGAATTTAAAAGTAAATACACAAAATAATAATGATATCCTGTATTATTGTAGATATATAGATGATATAATTGTATGTTCGCTAGACAATTTGACAGAATTAGATTTTTTTTTATATATATACATAATATACATCCTAAGATCCGGTTTTAACTCAAGAAATAAATAAATAATTCATTGAATTTTTCGGATCTCACTATAATTAGCATAAATTATAGATATGAATTTAAAATATATAGAAAACACACTTGCATAAATACCGCAATATCCGTTTCTTCTCGTCATCTATAGCAACATAAATTGACGGCATGCAAATCTATGATACATCGGATAAACTTTATGCCTCTTAATTATCATAACTACTTACTAGAGTTAAACACAATTTACAACTGTTTATGCCATTACTCCCCTTTAACATTATAGTCTGTTTCCCATAGACAAAAGACACTTGTTAGCCGGCTGTCATCGGAGGTACTTTGCTCGCGCGTGGACGAGTGAAGAAAAGGAAAACGTGGGTCGGTGCAGGATCAACTCGGTTTATATATAAAAATTACGTTAGCAGGAGTGCAAATACCAAACACAACAGTGTCACTAAACGATCGTGGCTCGAGCACCTGGACACCTGGGACGAAGCGTCGGAAGAAAGAGTTACCGCACAAACTGACTATTTCTTAGGGTGTTCCGGCATGTACAGAAAGATACGTGTCGGACATCAGAAATTGACGTCCGACACATATCGTTCAACAATACACAAATTATGTTTCATTTTAGTATTTTATTAAGGGGCATTCTAGAAAATATAAATTGAGAGCTGCGATCTGATTTTAAATCACGAATATTAAATTTATTCTATGGTTCAATATTATGTAGCTGTTATCGATACAAGTTTCATAGGTAGAAGAGTTTCTCGTTACAACTTAAAAAAGACTTGATAGTATGTAACAATCGAAAAATTTCAAATTCTTACTGCTGTAATTACTGGCATCTAATAAATCTATATCAAAGTCTCCACATGTTACAATGTCTTTATTTTTATAATTAATTTATACACTCAAATAATTTATAGGAGGATTGAAGGGGTCTGCATACGCTTATTTATAACAAGCCGATCGAATTCCACCCAGGCTACTTCAATAACCCGTTCAACAGAAAGATTCACTACATCCGCTCTTTCCTTAAATTTTAAATTATTTCGGATTACTATTAAAAATCAGCCACGTATTGAATTCTCTCTTTTCCGAAGAAGCTAGCGACCAGATGACTGACAAAAGTAAACTGGAATTGGCAGTTCCGTCAAAGACAAAATATCGATATTAGCAAAGCTTATAAACAGCTTAATCTCCAGTTCCTTGTGCGGCATATTTTGAATATTTTGATGCACCAAATTTAAAATATATTGTTTCTATTATGACTTCTAAATATATTATTATTATTTACATCATTTTACTAATTTAATATTTGATATAATGCTTGAGTCACTTTCTGTTATCTTATAACTAGTGTTAAAATTAGATGAAAATAATTATGTAAATTCATCACTGCCGAGAAAGCCCTATTTGTTCTTATGAACTAAATTAAATGAATTGAGGCTTTTCTTTATCGTAGCTGCCCGATTAACTCCGTAAAACTCTGTAATATGCCAGATCCCACAGATCCAAGCGAGCCGCAATCAATCTTAGAACTGAATCATGCTGAATCACGTAAAATAGCAGAAAGAATATTGGAGGCTATTAACTTGCAAAATGTCGCCTATAACAGTTTGACAAGGAATTCCTACCTTTTATCAAAAGAATATTATAACTAAATTTATTTATATAGAACTATATGTATCACTATGATGCCATGTTATGTCGTGCATTAAACTATTTAATTTAGGGACATGATTGCGTTGCTACTCTGTTAAGCCATTAGCACAAACGCTAAAGCACACAAAAATAATTAAGACTATTTTGAATAGATTCCTCTAGAAGGCGGGTAAAAGCAACTATGATATCTTTTCTATTTATAGCAGAGCAATTTCCAACCATTAATAATAAGGATGGACGGATATTTCACCACGAGAAAGAGTTCACAATAAAAACGCCGTGGTCGTTACACTACACAAATACTGGCTTCGTCTTCTTCTTCAAGGGGTACGATGCATCCCCTCTTTTCTAGGACATATTCTTCTTCTGTCACTATCTGCATTTGAACTTACCATTGTATGTTTTTCTTGTAGTTCTTCCCGAACGATAGGAAAGGAGGAAAAAACCCGTTATGATTGTTCGTACGCCCAGGCGCACGAGCTGTGTCTAACTCGCACAGATTAAAAACCCCTTAAAGCATGATACGGTCTTGCCGGTACTCTAGGCACTGGACGCATACCGGGTAGTTGACCAACGAAAGTCGTAATGATGGAGGATTCCTACTCTTACTTCTTAAACATGTTATTGATTTCAATCAGCCTTTCAGCGGTCGCGGTTAACGCGTTTGGCGGATCTAATAAGACATTCCGTAACCTACGAATGAAGTTATGTGTGGGTTGATCCTCCTACCCGACGGCCGAGGACAAAAGAATTTTGGTATGATTTTCTGCAGCGGTGAAGAATCGCTCGGATGAGTTTATGGTTAGGAGTTCTAGATATCTGTGAAGTACAGAGTTCCTGGCGCTCCATGGGGCGTCGGTCGGTCGCCTGCAAAATTTATTTTGTACTACCTGCAGTTCGTACAATGCATTCGGGGCGGCCCGAGCAAAGACTGTACTCGCATATGTCATCACTGGCCTTATGCACGTCATGTAGTGTGTTCATTTATTGCCTAGAGATATTTTGCTTTCTTTACTTATCATGCCTTTGAGGAGTGATAGATAAAACCTAGCTAGCTTACTAATGCCCTTGATGTGATACCGGAAGAGGAAATGCTTATCGAACGTGATGCCTAGATATTTAGAATTATGTTGCCGCGGAATGAAGTCGTTAGACATACGAAGGGAGACGGTGTTGTACAGAACTACTCGTACTCTCCTAACTTTGTTATAATCGAAGTATATCGCGGCTGATTTTCGGGAATAACCTCTATCCTTTAGAATCGGAACCATTGAGGAACCTCGTTGATGGCTATTTAAAGGTGAGGTATTATATGCGGTAGACATGTGCTGCGAAGGTAGAGCGCGATGGTATTGATTGACAAAGAGCGTGAGTTGGACTCCTGAGCTCAGACCAGGTTATTGTTAGTGTAGGTAGGTACGCGGAGTACAGAAGGGGCGAGGGCGTAAAGCCTTGAGGAACTTCCGCTATGTCATTGTATGAACATATATGGATATATGGACATACAAGATCCCGCTTATATAGAGCAGGACCACGTCGCGCTGTCACCACGCTACTACGTTTGACGGACCGGCGCGTGCAGCGTTTCCACCGAAGGAGGTCGGCCATCTCTTTTTTCCCCTAATTCAATGTATCAAAAAAAACTACACAAAATCATATATTTAAAATACTATATTTACTCTATTTGTTAGACCGTGCCTACGTGATATTGGCAACTTTGAAATAATTGAGATACTGTTAAACGTCGATTTCGTGGTTATGATTGCACATGCGTGCAGGTCCGCTTTATTACAAAAGCGCGAGCAAGTAAACACTTCCTAAATTTTTGAAAGTAGGTGTTGTAAAGTGTGTTTTTATAAAAAAAGTAATGTATTTGAAATTTTAACACTTGCGAGCTATGTTATATACCATGGTTTTGAGTTTGGTCTATCCGAAGAGCAATGTGTGCACCGGTCATATTCGGCGTTTATTATTAAAAGCTTCATTATTGAAGCGCCATTTCAAGCCACTGTTTTACGATGGTTCAGAGAATTTCGTAATATACGCAACTCATTTCAATATGAGGATCATACGGGAAGGCCTGTTTAAAGAGTTCTCTAGATAATGTCGCCTGAGTTCGTAAAATGATAAAAGATGACAAACGATGCACGTACCGCATGGCTTAAAATACTTGGAAACTCTTGGAATTGGGTCCGCAGCGGTGTATAAGATCATGATCATAAGATCATGATGTACCAAAAATGAATAAGTTTGTTATGCATTGGGTTCCACATCATCTTACACAACACCAAAAATCCGAGCGCGTAAGTATCAGCCAACAGACATTCATTACTAATGTCTGTGGCTGATACTTACGCGACATTCATTACTTAATGTCTGTCTTGTCTTATTAATAATGTCTTATTAGATTCGCCAGACCCACTAATACGAATCGCGATCGAAGAGCTGGTAGAAATAAATAACATATTTAAAACTAAGAGTAGGAATCCTTCATCATTACGACTTTCGATGGTCAACCAACTGATGCGCCTCTAGTGCCTCCCAGTGACCCGCTCGAGGACTCGGTCCGTACCGATGCTCTCCCATGAGTTCCTATGACGAGATACCTGCTCCATAGGGCAGTCACGCGCCGACGGCATCTCTATGCAGATCAGGCCGCGTCCGATGAAAACGTCAAAGTCTTTGAGCTACCGGCAAGACCATATCATGCTTCAGGGGGCTTTTAGTTAGTAGTATAATGTTGGGGAGTCTGGCTCACATGTCATCCATTGAACATCTTAATCCGCTGAAATGTCTCGCTTCGCTCTCCGGATTAAGATATTCAGTAGACGACCAGTGAGCTAGACTCCTCAATAGTTTTTGAGTTAAATAAATCTATACACTTACTATTGCATGTGGACAACTTCGCGGGCACCACAGATAAACTTTTATAAATGTGTAAATTTATTCTCTGTCAATTAACATTTCATAACGCATAACAAGTTTCAACAGTGAAAAAAATTATATTCTAGAATATTTTGAACTACATATCTGCCACGAATCTCTTTGATTGATTGAGAACAATCATATTTTTGTATCGAGAGCTCTGTCTTACCATCTTTTGTAGGAATCGACTCACTGTATCAATGTTTTTTATTAGCTAAGGAATTCATTCATTTATTGACCTAATAGGTACATACATTAATTACATTTCATATTTGTTAACAAAATGTGTAATTTAATGAAATAAATCTAGAGAAGGTATACAAGAATTAAACAAATTTTTGTAGCATATAATTAGGGGGCTCTGTGTATGCATGTTCAATAGAGTCCCTGTCAACATATAAGATTAACCCTTATATAAATTTTAGATCGTTATTATATAATCACTCAGTAAAAGCCATTTTTATATCCTTATTATACAATTTCCGAATAATTTAAAAGACAAATCGATGGGCACAAGCGGCTCCATTTATTACCGAACCGTTTTGTTCATCAACAATGTTGTATTTATTTTGCTTATATATTGATGAAATTGATAAAGGACTACCCTTAAATTTCTTGCTCTTTCTTCTTGAGGGAAAGTTGTCTTCCGATTGAGTGGTGAATTACAAATTCGCAAAAAAATCACGTGTTTCATGTGTTGCTTTATAACCTACTAGCTTTTACCCGCGGCTCTGCCCACGTAAATTTAAAATAAATTATTTCAATTTTTATATCACCTCATTGTTAAATCAAGCTCCCGATTGATGTTCCGTTCTCGATACTGATTTCGGTTCTGCTAAAACTTTCCAGACTCTGATCGTAATTAGTCCTGATTTGACAAAATTTAAATCATTACTTAATTTCATATCTGTCGGTGGTTTAGCTTGAAAGTTTCATTTTTTATCATTAGCGCCCCCACAATAGCTTTTGGAGTTTGAACTTAGTAAAATATGTTCTTAATTAGTTTTAACACATCTCAAAAAAAAAAAAAGTTCAAAATTTAAGTCGATAAGAGTTAAGGGCCATCCATAAATTACATTACACGTTGGGGTGAGGGCGATCAACAAAATGTGACAATGCGCGACAAGGAGCAGGTCAAAAGCTTTGTGACGTCAAATCCGAAATCGAAAAAAGGTTTATGTCTTTTGTTTTGTCCAATATTTAAAGTATTTTGAACAAAAAAATTGCAAAAACTGCTGTTTTCATTTACGTGTGACCGTCTGTGATGGGGTCAAAACTTTATAATTTGATTTACGGATGACCCCTTATAATTAAAAATTTAGTTATTTTTGAATAATTAACGCCCCCGCAATGCATTTTGGAAATCCAACATTTACATAAAACTTAGCCTATCAACAAAATTCGATGTATCCTTTCCATGTATACAAAATTTCATTTTGATCGGATGTATAGGTCAGTATTGTATTGTGTGAGGTGTTAATTCGCGGAAATCCATAGTAGACGCTTGCCTGCAACATGCATTAACATGCAGCATGCAACCCACTGCTGACCCTCGAATCTGCCTCTCCACTACGAATCTCTATCCAAATTATTGAATATTGATTCCAGAGGATTGACAGATATCGAATACCCTAAGCAAGTGTTATTTATTTTTATAATTATCTAATTCCGCTAACTGTTAAATTGTTAATTCTACGTACGTTTCATCGTTTCATGCCAACCAGGCACATCCTCAGGAAATTGCCGACAGTCACATCCACCAGGGTGCAAGGAGCATTAAAACAACCAACACAACCTCGTTAGGCAGGCCGCTGTCATGCAATTGCATAACAGCGGCCTGAATGCATGTTGCAGGCAAGCGTCTATAGGTCAGTAGTTATAACGGAACAACCAAAAAAAAAACTTCTGTAGATTATTAAGTATAGATGAAGTAAAGATATTTGCAATTTAAATTTTAAATTTGAATTTAAGTTATAAAAGGATATACAAATAGACAGACATTCATTTATAAATTTTAAAAATATAGATAGAATCGTGGTCAGTTAATTACAAACCCTATATTAATCAAATAACTTTACAAAAAAAAAAATTGAATATACAGACAGGGGCTATCGATTTTTATGATAATATAGATTGACTCATTTAGTACTTGTTTCCTGAAAAAAAAAAAAATCAATCACCCAGCAAATGAACAGCCACCCATTAATAAATGTATTTTCTATAGAATTTTCTCTTATAATTTCATTTCTATAGTTATTTCATGTCAGTTTTATATTATATCAACTAGTTAAAACAATGTGAATAACTATTATACAGAAAAACTTCATGAACTTGATATATTCGTTAAGGAAATGATTAAGGTTTTGAGGTCTCTTCTTAGTTGTTTTAAATACTAGCTTTAACAAAATAAAACTAATTGTGAAAGAAAATTCGTTCATTGTTATTAATCCTGCAAAAAAAGTCACTATAATTTCATATTTAAGTCGGGGATGAAGACGACGGCAGACGGTTCTTCGAAAAGTTTTCCCATAACATGCAAACGAGGAAAGTTCACATTAATTACCGCAGTTCGGGAACTCCCGCGAGATAATTCGACGGACCGCTGTGCCGATACAAGTCTTATTACTACGGAATTAATGTATGTACGGCAGTAGAGGCGGCCGAGCGGCGCGCGCGTCGTTTTCGGATCGAATGTTAACGAGGTCGATTTGTAATCACAGATGATTATTTTCCGATTAGCTTTTTACTTGAGTCAGATTAAACCGTAGCTCTCCGTCTCGGGTACGACTTTGAGCCGTCGATAACGACCCGGAACACGAACTTACCGAACGAACATTCTGTTCTGAAGTTTAAAAAGGTAGAGTACAGTGCAAACTGAGAAATAGCGAAATTGGGCCGAATGTGGGCATTCCTGATTTTTCTATTAATTTTATTATTGATCCGAATGAATTATAAATTCCAATAATACTTCCTGAATACTTAAAGTGGTTATCGGAAACCTCTATTGACGCCGGCACCGTTAGACAGTACAATTGTTTCATTTAACAAAATTGTATCATATTGATATTGAACAATCTCGGTTCGTTTTGCCTTTTTTGGAATTTTTTGCGCGTTTCTCTTTTTTTTAAATTCTCTTATCCACATCTGGTCCGGCCGGAATTGTTTTCTGTTCTCAGTCTGGACGACGGTTAATTTTAATATATACAGGTGTCCATTTCCGTTTCATTCATCATTACACAGGCACCTTTGAATTTTATTTCTGGTCTTATGTTGATTTACATTAATCAACATTTTACGTTATTTTGTTTTATTGAATGTACGTACTCTTCTCCATGTTGTGCTTTACGACTGTGGCACGGCTCGCTGTTAAGTTACTATTTTAATATGGACCATCTGTATTAAGTATCTCTGTTGCATCTAGAGCCTTTTAAACGAGTCTTTTTTATGAGACTTATTTCTGTTAATTTGCGCGTGACACTCATCAGCACTAAGGGCACGAACCAATATTATTTGTTGTTAGCGATGCAGGCATGAAAGTATTATGTGATCGGTAAGGCGGGCGCGATTGTTATTTTATTTAATTTGTAGTTACGCAGTAGCCATCGTTATCAATTTTATTAAACTGTGCTTCCGTATTTGCATGCCGGTTTTTCAATCTATTGTTGTTTCTTTTTTACACTTACATTGAATTTTTGTGAGCCAAAGTAGAATATAACTCACCAGAGAATAGGTGATCATCGCCGTCTATGGACATCTGGGGCTCCACGAGAGCCCCAGATGTCTTTTACGCAGTTGCCTGTTTTTTAGAAAAGAATTCAAATTCAAATTCAAAATATCTTCATTTCATAGATTAATAACACTTGAAATATAAATACATCATGCATAGACAAAACAAATATAAAATCATTAATTAACGAAACGGCCCGGTAAGAAGTCGAGTTGTTTATGCCAATGGATATTTGTTTTCTAAATATTCGAAAATTGTGTAATACCCTTTTTAAATGAGTAATTATTTAATAACACTCTAAAATTTATGTAAATAGAGTAGTATCTTTTCTTAAAAACCCCCTCGTCGTAGATAATTGGGAGTACCGCTGATGGTAGATCATTCCAAAATTTTAGAGTAGGTGGCAGAAAATTTGCTCATGAAGAGTACAGTGGCAGGGTGTCACCCATCGCGATGGTGGTGAATCACCACATATTGGATATTCATTAAATTAGGTGTAACAAACTGTAGCGCAGAACAGTTTACATGTTTGAAAATAATTAAAAACTACTCACGTTCTACAATTATTGCAAATAGACTCAATAGCTTAGCTATTCTCAGCATCGAATCAGATCTACTTTAAAGTTTAGATTATAAATATTGAATCGACCAATTTGCAATTCGATAATTAAGACGTGTTTGCCTGAAAAAATTAACGTAATACAATTATGAGTCGCCTTTAGTGTAAAATTTATAATTCTTAGAATAATAAAAAATATTTTTTTATTTTATTAAAGTACTCAAAGTATTAAAGTACAAATACATAATAAATTTTCTGCAATAAAATACTTATTTTTTTTTAAATAAGATATCACAACTATACCTTTAAGTAAAATGCCAGTGTTGGGGCGGCATTCTCTGCAACGTCCAAGGGCGACACTAAGTTTAAATCCGGCCTTGGTGGTGTGGTATTTCATGCGAACAAAACGACAACGGAATTCAACACCCAGGAAAAAGGTTAAATACTTATTCAGACCTTTTCTCTTGTGTTTTTTTTTCTTTCAAAAATTTTTACCTTTTTTTTTGCCCAATATTTGCCTCAGTATTACTCAACATTTTGTCATTACTTATCTTTTTAAAGATCAGTTTTGTAGAAGTCATTTAATTTATTTCACACTCTTGTGCACTCATTTTTATTGTTAAGCATTCAACGGTTTACTTTTTAAATTTCACGCTTAGATACGCAGTATTATGGCCGCCTTTATAATTTTGACACTCAATAAGTCTAATACAAAAACTAAAAATTATATGTTCTATGTTACGGTATTTTGCACCGCTGAGCCTGACCTCGGAGCAGGAGCAGCGGCCGTCCACGCCAGACGTGCACGTAACTAATTGATCAGTACTGTCAGACATACCTATAAACCGAAACGCAACGTAAATTGTATTCCAAAATTATTTTCTTCTTTTCCTTTACCCACACTTGGACAAACAACCGGGACCACGAATATTTTGCGATACTATCAAAAATATATATTAGCTCTATATATTATCTTTACACAGAACTCTCTATAGGCGTCTATTTAAAAGTCTAGATAGGTCTAGATCAATTTCAAAATACATTTTCAACTCCACATCAGACCCGCCTTCGACTGTCTTCTCGAATCCAACCCGTGGATCTTCCGGTAATGAAAACTATTTTTCCTTAATTGATGATTTCATATTTTGGAGAACATAAAAGTCATACAGTGCAAAGTCGGTACTATAAGGAGGGTGAATGCTTTGTTTTGAGTGTCAAGTATGCGTCGTGATGAAGCGAGGACGTAAGTGCCCTGAAGATACGCTCTTTTGCTGACGCACTTCAGTTTACACTATTTTAATAGTAATAGTTAACATACCTGCTTGTTTTTCTAGTTATAGGCGACTAAAGTGTTTATAACTATTCTGTGTGGTAAACATGGAAAAGTGTAGCAACGTACTTTTTTCATCTGTAATGCATTTCTTTGTGATAATGGCTTCGAAACCATGTAATTTCCATGGTCTGACATGCTTTTGGCCAATTTTTTTATATACTGTCATATTTAAAATCCCAGATAATGCTTTTCTTAAAACATATCGATTCTTCGTTGCAATATCTTCAGCGAGGCGTTTTTTAATAAATTGAAAATTTAAATTGGTTTCTCCGTAACCTGACTCACACAACGGCAATAAAACAACTCAAAACTGTCAAAGACGGATCAAACGGTAGACAATTGATACAAAAACGCTACGTGCGGATCAACTGTAACGTGCATCGG
The DNA here is from genome assembly GCA_005406025.1 of Eumeta japonica. Lineage (NCBI taxonomy): Eukaryota > Metazoa > Arthropoda > Insecta > Lepidoptera > Psychidae > Eumeta > Eumeta japonica. The sequence goes on from BGZK01000109.1 coordinate 516,467, forward strand.
GAATTTTCCTCATCGCGTTGGGGAAAATCCCCAATTTCCCCTGGATTTAGGGTAATCTCGTATGATTGACTGCTCTCGCTCTAAAGATGCAGGTGGGTTTATATTACGGTACGAGAATGGATTGTTTATTACTACTAAGGGTATAATAATTTTCTGGTTAATTGCTTAAAATAAGTAAGCTATAAAGTTGCTAGGCCAAGCTTTCTTTATAATAAAGTCTAATAATATTATTATCAGACTTTATTTTTTAAATATTGTGGCAGTAAACATTTTTTAATTTTAGCGGTGGTAGTTTATTATTAGAATTACACAGGTTACAAGTCGTTAATTTAGTCTAAATTCATAGTCAGACTGGAATTATAGAAATTCCTAATAGTCAGACGTTCACAATGAACAAAAGTAAAGTTTCAGAGACGATGTAAATTAATTGAAGTTCGTCATACCTCAATCCATAGACAAATGATTCGAGTACGATGTACAATATTTAATAGGGTATAAACATATAGGGTAGACTGGGTGCAGTTGAAACGTCTTGGCTTTTGTCGTTCATAATATTGTTGTTTATACATCTAACGATGATGATGATATGTCAAATTCAAGAGCGCGTTTCTTCCTGCGAAAAGGCTATACCGTTTTAGTTTCAGGGATGCTATTTTTAGGTGTATACAAAATCCGGTTTGTTTCAATCGTCTCCATGCTAGAGGCGGTTGAAACAGCGATTGGAATCAGTTGAAACACATGCAAAATACAAAACATAATATTTGAACATGTTTTATTTGCTATAAATTCTAATCATAAACATAATTATGGCACCGTATGACAATAATTACTCTTCATGTTTTTAATACTCATAACCATATTTCCAATCAGGAATTGACAATTAATAAACAATTTACACTCATAACCAAAATAATAAAAATCAACAGTATTCTTTAAAAAAAAAGCAAACTAATCGAAACAAATTTTAAGAATAAACTAAATAGAAACATTTCTTCCATCAAATAAAAATTTAACTTAGGGGTCAATCTGAGTCGCAATTGTGGCAAACATAGCTAAGACCACCTCCTGTGCAGTAAGCCCACTGTCTACAACCGGTGCCTTGAATCCACTTTCCTCCGTATCTGCTCTCTGAATATATGGACTCGATGCATCTCGCTTTTGTAAACATCTTAGGAGAAAGCAGTGGTTAATTCCATGGTTGTCCGCCGCTTTTACTAGTGAATCTCTTGGTTTAACCTCCTCGTATGCATCTTTATACCTTGACAAGTCACTCTGCTCTCTGGAAGTTTTTCTTACGCGAACTCTCGGTATACAGAAAACAAGAAAAAATAATACATTTACTGTTTCAACCGTACCTACAAAAATTGTTTCAACCATCTCCAAACCTACCTTTAGTAAAAGACAGTTTATAAAAATGGTCGTAATAATAACACATTAAAACTAGTTATTATTTGATATTCTACTGCAGTAAATGTCATAAAAATGACAAACACATACGCAATACTTCGATTTAAATAGAATACATGATAATATCATAAATCTCAGAAGAAAAACACTTACTTTTGGGTACCAAAATACAATACCGTCACCTGTACACGTCAACACTGTGCGGGGAAAGTGGCCGCTATGAGATACGCGTTCGGACCTGTCGTCCGCTTCGTTCTCCCCTTGTACCCCTCATATTTGTTTTGTTTCAACTGTACCCAATGAGCGAGCGAAATTCAATTTAACTTTACCTCTCTTTAAGTTAATCGTCTTGATATTATCGTAATATATACATATAAAAAAATGAAAGAAAGACTTCATGTCTGCCTGTCTGTGCATTTGTGTACGCTAGCTCCACAATGAATATAGTCTTCAGAGATGTATTGATATAAGCTTGGGTTGACATTTAGTATTCATGTTACATGTATTTGCCCCGGATTTGCCAGCGTATTTTTGAAATCTGTGATATTTATTCCATTTGGGTCGGATTTTTTAGATAGGTATGTTTCATTTAATGCTGCAAAAAACTTAGTGCTGTTTTTTCTGATTGTATTTACGTTTTTGTAAGCTTTAATATGTGGATTTGTTTTTTTCCTAATAAAGAATATTTAGTCGGAATGGAAATCAGCCTCGCTAAACAATACGAAAATTTTAGCAAAAACGCTTAAATTATATTGGGATTGGATCTATGCAGGCGAAGTCTTGCTAAAGTGTATTATATATTATAAAATGTACACGGTAATTAGTAGTTCACAAACTGGCATTGTCGTGGTGCAAGCTGATACGATGTTTACGGTTATATTTGCGGCATTCGTCAACAACTTCCGGCAAACAAATGATCGTGTATCAATGATTATTCACGTTACGACAATTCTCTGAAGCAACAGTACCCACGTGTACAGTTTTTAAAAAAAGAAGCAATCATCCGCTTATAGGCACTTTGATCGCGCGCCACTTTGGTTGGTTTCGTCTCATCTCGACAGACCCATACGGTTGATTGTTGCTTTGTTTCAAGGGTCGTAGCAATAATCCATATTTCGGCACCTGTTACTATTTCCTACACGAAATTTGACCCTCCTTACTTGAATCTAGTAAACATGGTGTTGCACTAAGTGACTCGATCCGTTTTTTGAGTCTCAGTCAAATTGTGTGGGATCCACCACGGGCACAGCTTCTTCATACCCAAATGTTTGTGTAGGATTAATGGTATTTGACTCATGCTTATGCCAAAGGTAGCCCGAATCTCACAGTAGGTGACATACTTGTCTGTTTTGATCATACGGCGCACAACATCGATGTTTTTATTATTCACGGCGGTGGACAGGCGACCGTCACGAAATTTGTCACAGCTTGACCCGACCGCGCTTGAATTCTGCAAACCAGTTATAAACAGTCGTCTTGCATGGTGCTTCATCGCCAAAAGTAGTTCGAAGTGAGTAATTGACAGTTAAATAAAACAAACTGTATTCTGCATTCAAAGAGTTTCTTTTTTAAATTTAGTAATTACTTTTTAAATATTGTTTTTATACGTGGAACTTATAGTGTGCTTCACGTACAAGATGAAGGAATGCATTTTGTTTACGCGAGCGGATTCAAAAATTTGTATATTTTTAATAATACACAAGTTTGTACAATAAACAAGTGCAATACGTCAAAGTGGAATAGAAATTATTTAATATTTTTTCATTATGTTCTTTTTTTCATTATAACAACATTATCTGTGACTTTATTTTGCATGATTATTAATTACCAGTACTGTTGATAAACGTACCTACTATATACTTAGCGCTTTATTTACAAATGTGATTAAATAATGAAACGATTTCCTATCTTCGAGACGTATTTACCGTTAATTTGCTAAATAGTTTTGTTTGGGACTCCCATTTCCCTCAATTAGGAAGGTTTTATTGAGAGGCATCGGAGGCAGGCCGCCTCCGTATTTCAATATTATGCCCAATTATCACGCTCAAGGGCCCTTCGCGTCGGGCCTCGCCACCGCTTGTTGTCTGAACGCTTAATTTGTGAAACAGTACATAAACTCTTGTTCACGGCTGCGTTTGCAAAGACCAAAGAATGTTAGAGGATTGGCATCGAATATTGTAATTATGATTGATATAGATGAATACCACTCTTCGGTAGTACCTGGCTAATAGTGCAGCTGTCAGAAACGAGGAAAGGGAGTCGTGGTGAACGGGCGTATAAACTTACTGTGGTTGCGTGCAACTGCAGGCATCACGCTGATATTTGGTCAAGTTTCGTTTTTTATTGCAAAATAATACATATTTTGTAAAATAATCATTTTTACCTTGGCTTATCTTTTCCATATCATTCCTTGTTTTAAATCAATTATTGCGGTATTTTTATAATAATAATTTGATGAATGTTAAGAAATTCGGATTTACGAAGGGTTGCTCAACAATTGAAGTCTGTGTTGAGCTTATTCCACAGATGACTGAGGCTTTTGATGACTGGGAGAATTCACGGGACGCTATCAGTGTCCTTTGTCATTTCTATTTTGTCGTTTCTATTCCTAGTTTACATTAATAATCTACCACATCTTGTTAAAGATGGGTATGGGAGTGTATTGTTTTTTGATGATATTGCTTTACTTTTTAAGATTAATAGGTAATAACCAGCTTTTGACAAAGTAAACAGAACCGTCTCTGAAGTAGTTGAATGATTTAGTATTAATAATCTTCTTCTCATTGAAAGGAAAACAAAACTTGTTCAATTTGCCTTCAATAGTCAACGGCAACGTAATGGTCAAGAAGGATATACTGTATGTTGTGGACGTCACCTTATTCCTTGGTCTTACTTTAGTTGCTAAATTGCGTTGATTATCAGATTGGTGAAAAGGCTTAGTTTTACAGCATATGCAGTCAAAAGAATTCGGCGTCTTACAGATGAAAGCACCGGGAGACTAGTTTATTTCAGCTTTTTTCGTATTCTCGTGAGCTATGAAATTTTGTTATGGGGTCACGCACCCGATGTTAACACAATTTTCGTGCTGCAGAAGCAAGATATTCGTGCTGTTTGTGATTTGAGATCAATGACATCTCTCAGAGAAAAAATTAAGGAAATTAACATCCTAATTTTAGCATTATAATACATCGTACACAATACATTGCATCGATGAGTATAAAAAGAGCAAACCTTGAGTTTCTTGCCCATTTTTCTTATGATAAATCAGCATTTTGAATGGGTAGCAATGTTACTGTCGAAAACAGTTGTTTATCACGTATTTCAAATGCAATTTCTATAATCTACGAAATAGAGATATTCTGATTTGATTTGACATAAATGAAGTCACTTAGCGATTATCCGCAATCCACCTGCGTGTTGCAACCGACATTTAGCAAAGATCGCTCTGGACAGTTGTGATAACTGTATCTGGTCGCCGTGTCGATATTCTGTATATGACAATTTCTTTGTCTCATTATGATCACTTATTATATGGTTTGTTTGATTCTTCTTATAGCCCCTATTAATGTGCAACCTTTAGTGTAAAAAGCAATCATCTTTATTGCACATGGTGTCGAAGTACTAATTAGCGAGATACCGATAGAACTTCCTGATCGCGGGTACAAAGATCGGATCTGGGTTTTTTATTACTTGATTTGGATTATAGCCACTACACGCGATTTATAAAGTCTGGTGATAATACCACAGAATAGCACGGATAGAACCTTAAGTTAGATAAGCGTAACTTTCAATAACGTACATAAAACTATCAAATTAAAGCTCATCTGATTTGTTTTAATAACAGCTACCTATCACGTTACAAGTTCCAGTTAGTAGCGGTGTCAAATCCTTAAGTAAAAATCTACAAAACGGTTGACTCTGGAGACCATCCCCGAAACTTTTCGCTGTGATATTTTCCGACGTATTGTAGAGCTTTTTGAGTTATGAATATTGTCTATGCGTTTTTTAGTACAAAAATGTGAAACAAGGTTGACTCTTTAAGCCATTCCTGAAACTTTTTACACTTTTTCGGCTTAATATCTTAAAAATGATGGAGAAGATAGTTTTTAAGCTTTTAAAGTTCTACGAGCTAAAAATATAGTTCTAATACGTTTTGAGCTCTTGTAATTCAAAAATATATACTATGTATTAAAAACCCCTTTTTTTTCTATAATTTTTCAACTACAATATCTTAGGAGCACGTTGTTTGATTTTAATCTGCAATATAGCATCCGACCTAGTTTCTTAAAAAGAAAAAGATAACGGACTACCAAATATCTTTGAAAAACAAAGATTAATGAAAAGAACCCTTTTTTTAGAATTTTACGTTAACCGTATCTCTCAAATAAACCAACTAATTTTGATGCAATTTGCGATGATCAACGCTGTTTTCCAAAGAAAAGAACTGGTAAGATTTTAAAACGTATCAGTGCTCATTTAAAAAATATTAAATAATAATTTTTAAAAAAATATTTTTCCAATGATATCTCTTAATAAATGAACCGATTTTGATGAATTTAGCTAAGATAAACATTATTTTTTAATAAGAACATCTGAGTAGATTTTTGAACGTATCGGTGAAATAATTTAAAAAATATTGTAGAAAGCACTTACAACAATTTTTCTCCAAAGGTGTCTTTTGAACAAATTAAGTGATTTTTATGCAGCTTGCGACAGTTGATGCGACTGTTCGAGGAAAACAGCTGATTAGATTTTGGTGCCGATCGGTAGAGTTTTGTAAAAAAAACATTTTTCATAAAACTTTATTTTTAGGATTCCTCGAAATCTACCAGACGAAACTAGTTCGAAGCTTCAGGAAGTTCAAGTTGAGTGTATTAATTTCGATTCTCATAAACTGCGTTTTGATCTGATGATCCGTTCAAAAGCTATGAGAAGTTGTACATGTGTATGTACAACTTCGCATGTTTATGTGTGTGTGTACACATACACATAAACAGAAATAGTTTTTTGGGAACTAATTTGCACAACGCATCAATTCATACAATTCACCGGAAGTACGCATGGGCAGGCTGCGCCACCTGCGGCTGAAAGGACAACGAGTTGGTCCCTAAGTATTATGCTAATGGGTTAATGTCATCAGCGCGTAGGCACAGTAAAAGAGTGTCTGTGTGCGTGAAAATGTATACGCATGTTTGGATTTGTGAAGCAGAGCTTTTATCCCGTACGTATCTTAATTACAAAGAGTTTTTCGCCATTTTATTATAATTGTTTTTATTGGGGCAAGTCGCTGATTGTCATTGAGTAATTGCTTACTATATTTACTGTAAAATAAATAAAGATAGACCTGTAAATATATTTTATAGAAAAATACTAGTGGCATTGTTTACTGTGTTTGAAAAATTAATATTGGAAACATTTGTGGAACTGTACACAACTAAATTTGATGTCAACTATGGTTTGGTGTGTGTATGCTGCAGCGTGGATTTGCACGCTTAACATGCACACGTAAATACACACACACACAAACGTGCACACACACGCACACACGCACACATGTACACACACACACGTGGCTCGTGCGTGTATGTTTACTGACGTTCGCTATCTCACCACATGACACTTTTGTATTAGGTAACAATAGTAATACAATAACTATACTTTCGCTAATTTTGTAAAAACGCCGGAAGAGTGGCGCCTTCTAGCACACGTATTTTTATATTTAAAGGTAGTGTGCTTACAATGTAAACTGTAATCTAAATTAAGTTAATGGAATAAACATTTTATTTATTTATTATAACTGTAATCGTTTTGAAATGCAATTGTGATCGATCTTAAAGAAAAAGCGGCATTGATAATGTTCAACATCATTACAAGTGCGTGTTTTGCGAGATTATTAAAAATGTTTAAAACGAGTGTCGTAGTCGCTACAAAAATTTAAAAGACTTGAAGTTTGTTAACTTACTCGCTTGTGAAAACTTTCTTCATATTTTCTGAAACTTTATGCATGTGGCTGTTGAATAGTTAGCATCTAAAATTGATTTCGAATAACACCAAGACAGTCTAAAATCTTTTATGGGGTATCGGGTGGTACGAGAGAATAACACCGGAAAGGAAAGAAATTACAATAAGATTGGCAAGCAAAAAGCGATTTTCAATATCAAAAACCCAAAAAATACACATCTAAAAAAGTTAATAAATGTTATGTTTTCGATTAGTGAATTATACAGCTGTATTGAATTAATACATTTAAACTTAATAATAGTGGGCGCGTTTTGAAATTAAGATTTGAATATGATTTCGGAGGTGACAAAATCTGAAATAACGACTAATTTCGACATTACGCTAGCACTGAGTTATCGTTTAATGAATGAATATTTATTCCCTGTTGAAAAAAAATGCGTATGGTCCCTACATTGTAACTGTTATAATTTTCATTGACTGTATGCAAGCTTAAAGTAGTGATATCTAAAATGTGCAGGTACGTGAGTGTGGATGGGTGTGTGTAGCTGCAGAAATAAGAATGCAAAACGCCTGTGACGTGACGTGTACGCAGAAGATTGATCCGACCTTAAAAAGGTTGTAGTCAAATGAAACACTTAAACGAATGAGGAAAATTTTACAGAAATAAAGTATCTTCTCGATCACAGTAAGCGTGATTCGGTAACAGGAGTGTATTTTGGACAATCGAACGCATGTAAGGGTCGATCCTTTCGATTCAAAAGTTATGTTTACTATGCGTCGATAAAATAATTGGCCAGTCAGCCTTTTACACGACTACGAAGTAACGAGGCGAAGTCGTAAAACAGGTAATCGAATATTCGCCAAAGGTCCGGACCGCGACACATTCCCGCAACTAAAACGAGCTGCGGAATCGGGCTCGGGGGAAATCACCGCAGGGCCCTCTCGAACGTTCGACCGTTTACTTGACCCGCGGAACCCTATTCGGTGCTCGACAAACGGATTCACCCTTTTCTTGGGACCGTTTGCAATTATCGCCGTTTCCCACGCGCCCGCCGCCGGCGCGGTCGCGGGGCGTGCGGGGCTGACTCCACACGTACCTGCTATCCCGGGCGCGATGGGTCCGTTTACACATTGTAATATTATGGTGTTCATAGACAGAGAGGCTTGTCGCACTGGCTCCTTTTTGCAACTACAACTCGACTATTACAAAAACAACTACTGATGAGTTTAAGAACGGCTAGGTCTATCGTCGAAAGATTTAGGTTATTGAGTCGTGAAGCGGTAGGTAATACATATTTATTTGTGAGCCGCTAGGCTTATATTTAGCTGTTATATATCAATTTGTGTTCCAAAACTAGACACCATCTATAATTTTAGAGTTTATGCTTCCCTGTTACTTTTGCCGTTATAGTCAGTTTAGTTTTTTTTTGGAACGAAGTTCCTTACGGCGGGCTTGGAGGAGATAGGGATTTTGCTGCGCGACCGAACTGAAAAAAATGTGATAGTAAAACCGTAAGAAAAAGTCCGTGAAATAAAACCGTTAAATGAGACGTGCACAGGCGCGACAGTCGTATACGCAAGCGAGTAGTGTATAATACCTTTCTCTTTCTCCCTCTTTCTTTTCGTTCTCTCATCCCCCTTCTCTCTCTATTACCACTCCACCCCGCCAATGCATAGTATATACTCATGAATTCATGGACAAGCACGTGTCTAATGTTCACATTATAGATACATTTTACTCGTGAGTAGTCACGTTTATTTTCATATAATTTCAAATCGTCAAAATAATAATAAATATAGTAACAATGGCAAGTGATCTAACAAGTGACTTGAATGCAATTGACAGTGATAATAGTGGGAAATTATTCTATTTCTATGTAATTTTGTGTTGTCAAATAAAAATAAAGAGACATATTTTGTTATTTTAGTTGATAATTTGAATTACGATTTCTTTTTTATTTTACGTAATTTATTTTATTTCCTAAAATACTGAATTTCCTAAATACTTTCCTGTACTTAAATAAAAACTAATCAGCAAAATTTAAGAGAAAAATCAAAAAAACCTACATAAAATTGAGCACAATTTTTTTTTGCAAATTGTGTCGATTCTACATTAGCCGAAGGAACTTCGTTCCTACCTGGTGTCCCACGACACCACATTTAATTTTTTTTTATATTTGTTTGACACTTTTTATTATCTCATGTAAACATAAAGAGTTTCAATTGTGGTGATAAAACGTATAATTCGTAATAAATTGCATTCTTTGTAAGCAAAATGATGATTAGTTATAGATTTGATTACATTTGATTGTTTAAGCTAAAATGCTTATCGTTCTCTTAATGCAGCATAAACCTGTCTTTTAGCAAAAACTTTTCCAGGCCTACCATCGCCCGTTCTAAAGTGCATCCTTGCAACTTGTGCACAGCTACTGTCCAGTAAAATATCGATGAAAATCATTTTCGATCACTGCATCTTAACCAATCAAGTTGAATCGAAATATTCTATTTTTGTAATAAATTCCCATCAGCATTGTGGTCTAATCGTAAAGTTGTCAAAGCTTGTACAGAAAGTCACAAATGTATCTAACCGTGTTTGTATATGTATACCTACCTCGTTCATTTAAACAATAAATAGTTAAAAATCGATAATGATATATAAAAATTCATATCAAATTATCGAGCTTAATTTAAAAGTAATCTATTACCAATTAAATTCTTTAGTATTCCATATAATATATCATTAGGAATGTAATTAAAAAGGCTATGTAAATTAAAAAAATCTATTAAACGAGGCCAAAGTGCTATCATTCTATTGGTTTTTTCCAAAAGGCCTATTTTGGGTACGAAAAGGCTTGTTTTTCCTCTTGTTACAGCCCCTTAAAAATCCTAACCAAACAAATTGTAGTGTGTTCCATTGTCATCCCACCGCCGAACTACAGCCGTCATACAGACTAGACATGAGGACGTGACGACAAATTGTAAAATTATAATAATTTGTCGTGACGTGTTTGTAAGGCTCCTCTGTTACGACGATTGTAAAACTATCATTTGCTTCATTTGCCTTAGACCAGAGAAACTCTACTTCAAGACACTCATAAGTTTGACAATTGCAATGTCATTTAAATAGAAAAATGTTTGCTTATCGAATTCCTTCGGTAAGCTGGAGTTTTCGATTTCTGTAAGCGGGGATGTGAGAGTGATCTGTCCCAAAACAGCTTTCGGTAAGCGCGTCACAGACGACGCGCTTTCCCTGCCCCGAAAGTTAGATTACAGAGCGAAACGGGAAAAGCTCCACCGGCCGCCCCCAGGGCGCGCTCCGCACCCTTTAAGGTTTTACCAGAAGCTGTTTCGATGTATTTTTTGCAGTTACAACATTACAAACGATTTTCATCAATTTTTTTTCTAATTCATTTTAATTTTGTAACCTTACTGACATGTTCAAAAAGCCATAGATGTAGAAAATATTATTTTAGATTGTTTTTATCATTTTGTTTATTTTATTGTTCACTACCATAATTTTGAGCAATTTTTTAATTATGTAAAGAACATGCAAACAATATGTGAGCCTCTTATAAGCAAGTATCACAGTTCTTTTATTTACAGAAGCTATTAGTGTTCATAAAAATTGTAATAAAAAAATATTTTGTGGAGTGAAAAAAACTATAACGAGACAATTTAATACATTAAACTGTGACACCAGTGCCTGGCCGATCTAACATCGTGCAAATGATGACTTGACTAATAGTCTACGTTAAATTACAAACGTTATAAAACACAACGCGTGTAGCGTATCGCAAACCAAAGAGTCAAGAATATTAATAAAAATACTAAAAAAAAAATAACAATCTATGTTTTATGCGTATCACAACCGATAGTACATCATTTGTTGATACCAAATCACTTAAGGAAATCTATTCACTGATAGATGAAATATTTTTTTGCCATCAGGATAAATAGTAACTTGTGCGTGTAAAATGTACGATTTTAAAATTATAGTAAAAAAAAAATATTTGAAAATAAAAATCTGACTCCAAAACTCTTAATATAATTAAACAATTAGTTGTTTTTAGTGTTAGATAAAAATATACTAGACGCGATTTTGCATCAAGTTTCATAATTTGACATCGTTTTTACGCAATACTTTGTTGAGTTTGGTTAGCTTAATTAAATTTTGCGCTTTTTAATTCATTATTTTATATTTTTAATGTGCGTTACTTTAGCTGACACCGACTCTAAAAACAAGTAATTATTTAATTATTTTAAGACTTTCGATGGCGGTTTTTATTTTTTTGTGTAGTTTTGTTTAACATTTTTTAGTGAATCGACAATTAAATTACACAGTTGATCTAATTTTTACTTAAGACAACTAAAAATACAGATGACAGGACAGGTGGCGTTTATCTACTATTAAATCGACCACAAGACCACAGATCGTTGGCGGAAATAACGAGGTTACAATATCTGGTTTCTGATAATCAAGGGTACATATAACGCAAGACTCAACGAGCGCAATCTGAACACGATGATATTTCCAGTAAAATCATTTACAACCAAAGTGCATCTCACCACAATTCCATTAGCACTAAACACGATTAGTATACATTGCTCTATTACGGAGTTCCAGTGCTTACCGTTCGGCTTCATCATCAGATCAGCTTCATGATACCATTTTCGTAAAAACCATTTATTTGTATTTGTTTCGTCATAGTCGCTTAGTTATCTCAATCCACATATTTAATAGGCACCCGTGAAATACTTACACCGGGGAGCTCAGGTGGCCGACTGTGGCCATCGTCTTCATTTCCCTGCTACTAAATGATATTTCCTTTTTATAAACGCTTAACGTGTTGGTGAAAATATAACAAATATATGTACGCTTATAATATTTGACGATTTCTCTAAATTCCTCATGATTTCCATAATCAAAATCGGATTTTTAAAAACACGTAACAAACAAGAAGTATATAATATAATAATAATATAAATTCACGCCTATTTCCTAGAAGGGTTGATAGAGACTATAAATTTCCACATGGTACGATCTTTGTATATCTCTCTAGCCTCACTATATCCATTAATATTTTCATGCAAGCTCGTCAGTTTAGTTTAGAAGTTTGGCTCTTTTTTAATATGCCGCCAATATGACGCTTGCCTGCAACATGCATTAACATGCAGCATGCAACCCACCGCTGACCCTCGAATCTGCCTCTCCACTACGAATCTCTATCCAAATGATCGAATATTGACTCCAGAGGTTTGACAGATATCGAACACCTAAGCAAGTGTTATTAATTTTTATAATTATCTTATTCCGCCAACCGTTAAATTGTTAATTCTACGTACGTTTCTTGACAACCAGGCACATCCTCAGGAAATTGCCGACAGTCACATCCACCAGGGTGCAAGGAGCGTTAAAACAACCAACACAATCTCGTTAAGCGGGCCGCTGCATGCAATGGTCAAAGAGCGACGACGAAAACATTCTTAAAGCAGCCACAGACCACCACCGATAGACATACCTGTCAAATGTCACAGACTAACCATCATCAACATTACCCAAATAGATACAGGCAAGCGTCCAATAATGGCGATTTATAAATGTCTATTTGATCGTTGAGCATATTATTATTATCTTTATGTTTTAAACTTTCGAGGGATTCCAAAACATTTAAACGTAACCCCTTCTCACACACATGCAAATGTTATGCCGCCAACATGGTCTGCATAGGAATTTCTATCACGACTCTTACCGACCGTTCCATCACAGACATTCGCTTTCTTTTTTCTTTTTTCAGTCTACTTTCCTTCATTCTTTTTAGATGGCAAAACTACCGCAACATACCTTTTTCTACTCTAGTTACTAAATCTTCCTTCAAACCACGCCGCTCTCTGACATCGCTGTTCCTACATCTACCTTTCTGAGGCACTCCAAACATACTACACAGCGATCGCATCTCCACCGCATTAATCCTACTTTTATTTTTTTTTCTGCCATACCCAGCTTTCACTATCATACATAAGCGTAGGAATTAGGACCCCATTATGAATAGCCATGCGCGCTTATCGTGAGACGCTTTTACTATTGATAATAGCGAGCAAGGCCCCATTCCTTTTATTTCTCCCATTAACTCTCTTTTCGATATCTCTGTCATGTATACAATCTGAGTATACATGAAGAATATGCCTTTAAATAAAAAAAAAGAATTATTCAAATCGGTATATAAATGACGGTCTTATGAAGTGGCAAACACAAAAAAATACAACGGAATTGAGAAACTCCTCCTTTATTTGAAACCAGTTAAAAAAGCAAAATGAAGCATAAATACTGTAAAAATGGCATGTCCATATCATATTCTTACAGAGTACCGTATACCAACAGATAAAGTTTTTTTTATTTTTATAAGCTAACTGCAGCGCTGCTCCAGATAGAGAACGTATTAATGCGTCACCATAGATGTTATAAACTTTTAGCGATAATGCGTGAATTAGTAACGCAGTCGTGAAGGTGCGGCCCCGAGTTAGCGGGTCACGCGCGCGCGCCGGCGCCGCTGCGCGCTAATCTCGTTAAGTGTCGTGTTAGCGGTCATTTGTCAGGGAGACACGCCGCTTCTGCGGGCCCTAGTTCACGTGGAGTGTGGACCCTTTCGGAATCCTCCCTTAGTAACATTTAAGCTACTAAATTAGATAAAACTTATTGATGTGAGTGATTCGGAACGAAAAACTAAATTTTTCTAATTTATTTTATACAAGAAACAATTAATACAATGACCACTTACAACTAACATACAAAAATATGACTTTAATATGTCATCAACACCGTTAACCACACGTAGAGAAGCACGTGTAATTAGATCTTGATAAGTGGGGGTCTAAAGATGTAGAAACAAAATGAGTGATACATATCAATGTAATGAGATAAGTGACATTGAATAAAAGTAGATATATTATCATTCAAATTTCTTTGTAATTAAGGGATGAGCTTTTCCAGCCAGCTCATCATGTTTGGAGATAGATTACATAACATCTATTCAATAAATCTTCCTTCTTTAAAGGCCGAAAATTTACAGGTGATTCTTTTGGGTTGCAGGTGCCCATAGGCAGTGGTGATCATCTATTATCATTTTAGTGGCTCGCATAATTGTTTTCTTCTTAAAAATGTCATAAAAAGAAGTAAAAGAGTAATTAATGTTAGTGAAAAAAAAAAGAAAAAGATAATAGCGAAATGGTAGTAAGATTAAAAAAAAATTTGCCTCTAGAGACTGAAACAGGTAAAAAGTTGAGGGTGATAGCGATGAGGGAGATAGGTCAGGGCTCTATGGTGCATGCATTAACACTTCTCAATCAAACTTTCGCAATATTTGCTGAGCGGTTAAAGGTGTGTGTGGTTTGGGGTTATCTTGGTGAAAAACCACTTCCTTTCTATTGATGAATTCTAGCCGTTTTTTCTCTACTTTTTGCATGAGCTTCATCAGATGTTGGCAGTAGAGTTCCGAATTGATGGTTTTTCAGGAGGTAATAGCCTATATTAAACAATGCCCTTCCAATCCCACTATACACATAGAATCAACTTTTGCCTTTGCCTTTTAACCATGATCTTTTTCACACGCTTTTGTCGTATGTGATCAACTTTTCATCGCCAGTGATTAATCTTTTCAAAAACGGTTTGGTTTCACTACGTTTAAATAGAGAATCACAAATGAGTACAAGATTCATTAGATTTTAGAGAGCTCGTGTGGGACTCGAGTATCGAACTTTTTTGTATGTCCAGCATTTTTCAAATGGGTCAAAACTGTTTTGTAGTCGATTCGCAGCTCTTCAGTAATGTTGTCAGAACTAATATGCGATCTCATTCTACTTTTTCTAAAATGGTGCTGGCTTTATCCGTAACAGGTTGACCAGAACGAGGTACATTTTTTACATCAAAATTACCGGACTGAACCAGTTATGTGTTACTCTTATCGAAACTGAATTGGGTTCATAAGCTCCACAAATTTATTACAAATAAGCATTTCAAGGTGCACCGAATTTTTATCTACTTTAGATTCATTTACTTTAGTGGACAAAAAACAATAATAAAAATGGCGGGCTCCGTTTTTACTTTTTCTTTTCTTTTTAAAGGCATCTATTTAATGATATCAAAACTAATTAGATACAAACAGCACAACCAAAGGAATTTTACTTCAATTTTTGACTTAAAATAGGAAACAATTTTCCCCCGACCTAATATACAGTAGTATATTGTGTGACTAGGGATGAAACAGAACGATTTCGGACCAGAGTAAAATCGGCTGCCCGAGCTAAGCGAAGGCTGACATCACCCGGCCCGAAATCGTCTTTCATCCCGCGTCACACACTGTATTCTCCATATAACCTGTATTAAAAATGCTAGTTTCATTGTCTGGAGCCAACCGGGACTAGATTATTTCAGACAAATAGCGAAAATATCATCAAGTTGACGGTGCACATTTTTCAGCTTGATCTACGAAATAATTTAATAAAACTTCTTCCGATCGTGATGTAGCTCCATCGGATTCCTTGCGAGCTACAAATTTGTCGTAATTACTTAAATATTTTGATTTCGATTTTTCAGGTAACAAGTTTAAAGTTGCAGGTGCCGCTTTATCAGTAAGATGTTGTAGTGTACTTTGAGTTGCTGTATCCATATTTATTATATTCCTATTTTTACTTATATTTAGAAACAGAATTATAATATGTCAGTAGAGTTAACTGTAAGAAAGACAATTATAAAGGCATAAAATTAACAAAAGATAGTCTTTCAGGATTGAAAATAAAATTGCAACTTCATTTAGCGAGCAGAAATTCATTATTTTCTGCCGGGCAACCGTCGCATTGGTCTGAAATTGACTAGTTCCGGTCGGCTCAACGGGTATGGTAACTCACATTCACAATGCAGGCGATATGAAAATCCACAAAAAACAGTTTCACTATATAATGTCGCGCCAAATGCACGTTAAATTATTGTTACAAATAACGATAAAATTATTTTTATTTCTGTAAAAACAAAAAATCAAAACAAATCTCAGAATTTTACAAAAAAAAAATATAAGATCCAACATAAACAGCACAACTGTAAAATACATCGTGAAATATGTGTCCAAACGTCGTGTTTAGTTACTGTATTATGTATATCATTCCAACGACAAATGAACAGTAATAGTCGAGCTGAGGACATGTTAAAATAATGATTGATAAAATTTATTACAAAAAAAAATAAATCATAGTTTGCTAAGTATTGGTTTCAATTACTCAAATGTAGCACTTGAAATAAATAATCGATTCAATAAAATGTTTCGTTGATTTGAACCAGAAATATATCGAATCATTTAAATACATTATATTTCTTTGATAAAATGGTTTTCATGATAAAGAACAAACTTTTTCTAAAAAAATAAGTTATATAGTTTATGTAAAACAATATAAACTTGAAGAAATTTTTTTTCGTGCAATTTTATAATAATTAGCTTTAAAAAAAATGAAGAGAAAATACAAGAATTCGTCATTGCATATGTTTCCTTTTATCCTGTGAAACAAAAGTAAAACACATATTATTATTATTATATTCTCAACTATAAATAATTACGTACATATGTATTAAATATCTTTAAAACTAAAGTATTAAAATATTATAAATTTATGTAATATTAACAAAGAAAATAATATTAATCTAACTTATTTTTGTGCGCAATTTGTTATCTTGTTTATTCTTTTAAGGGCAAGGGGCCCTTAAGTTTTCCACACGTGTCTTTTTCTCAAAAGTCCCAAATGTCATGTAGCCACCACGTGTTTCTGGAATCACTCAACCGCTTTATGATTTACCAGGACTCGACTGCAATACCCTTTTGTATTAGTTATAAACTTAACTTTCCCTTTTCTTTTTGTTGTAACAATGATAAATACAAAGAATAAAGATTAAATAATCAACTTAAGAATTTTTAACAATTTCAACTAAAACTACCATTTCAAACTTTACATTTAAGAATCAATTTGAACATTTTAATATTCGTCACGCGCTAAGGAGTAGCGCCATCTATAAGAGAATGCGAAGGCATCACACTAGTGACCTCGTTAAGCGCTTTCTGTTCAAGTTGAAAAAGTAATGAATGCAATAGATATCCATGACACTTGACTTACTCAAATACCACAACGGGAAAAGTTTTAATCCGAACACAGCGTGAATTTCTAGTAATTTTGGAATAATATCGTTCCAGTTACAATGTAGACAAAAATAAAAAATTATGAACAGTGATTTTCACAGGCGTATGACTTACTTGATTGATCAGAGTTAACTTCGATATGAAAATAGATAAAATTTAGATTTTTGTTAATTGCATTTCTGCGAATATTCTGTCACTTTCATAATTCAATATCTAGCCTTACATTTAAACAACCTATGTCTGTATGTCACTTTGAAATTATGAGACAAAGCTTTTTCTCGCATCGGAACAATAAACCGCTAAATATTATAGAGAAAGTAGACTTATAACTCTTAATTAATGTTTCAATAGATTATTTGGGATGTTGAAGCAAAGATAAATATCAGTAATAACTAGAAAGAATAGAAAAAATTATAAACACTATTAACCAGGAAATTTATTTTCATCACATGAATATTTATACTCGTAACTCTATCGTGTGACAGATATAGTAGGTAGTGAGACAAATTAAACAAAAAAAAGGTCTGTCCATGAATTTTTAAATACATAACACTTGGTTCCATATTTATTATCTTTTATCGCCTTCAGGTATTGTCTTTTCCAGAAGCTTAAGATGAGATCAAAATTAATTTTATTAAAACATTGCATTTTCAAAAAAATATAAAATTAAGTTAGGATTACTTCTGAAATAATAATTTTCGTTTCTGTAATATTTTATTTCGACCGGCCCTTTACCGCTTCGGATTTTTGTTTATGTAACTATGCCAAAAAAATATATTACAGGTTATAATAATGATAACTAAACGAAACTTTAAAAAAACCTACTTCATATCATGATTTTCACTCTGGAATGTATTATTACCATACAATATTTGATAAGTTTTTCGTGCTTGTTGTAATCGACAGTCAATGTCATTTATTAAATCCAACAAACGTTGAGCATCTTTAGTAATTTCTGTGTTCTCTTTCGGTTTTGAAGTAACAACCATTTTGAAATAGTCCAGAACTGAAACCAAAAATTAATTTTTAGTAAAAAGTAACATGTAATTCTAGAGATACTGCAAATCCATAAAAAATCCGATTCTTGGTGACTTAAGTTATATCTTTAAGTAATCGAAATTAATTATATGGATTGTTCTGTATAAAAAAAAACTTACCCGGTTTTGATTTAACAAGATTGCAATCAACAGAGCCAAAAATAATCGCCTTATTCGCTCCGACTTCAACTCACACACTCACAAAAGTTGTGAGTGTATTTATCAGTCGTATATCTGTGATCGATCATGAAGTTCCGACTTCTTAAGCAGAGGTCGCGTCTTATAGAAAATCACATGTAACTTGTCGGGTGTGAAGTTATAAAAACTGCCGCTTCTGGCGCTAGCCCAGTTGCCCTCGAAGCGAATAGACTCAAATAAAATATCGGAGTTCAGAGTTGCAGCTTTTCTTTTAATCAATTTTTGCACAGAAACCGAAAAATTATCTAATGTTGTTCTTAATGGATTGTTTATCTACTTGTAAGAATCACTGTCGGTAACTTTTTTAGTACCGAAGTAGCGACTAAAAATGCAAAATATTCTGAGATCAGATGTGCTGTGCTCAATATTTATTCACTTTCAACTACACACTCAAAATTTCTGTAAGTGATTCTTACAAAGAACACAATATTAACGCAATCAAAAAATAACTAATTAATTGGTAAAATGACCTACAATATTGCCTTCTTATAGGTATGAATGAAAAAAAATTGTTACTATTTGAATGAAGCCTAAAAATGTATATAAGTAAAAAACGAATTATTTATCTTTGTTGAATACTATTTTAAATGTCGTTGTCAACGCTTTAAATTTAAAAACATTTAAGTGTACTTATAGAC
Source organism: Eumeta japonica (assembly GCA_005406025.1). Lineage (NCBI taxonomy): Eukaryota > Metazoa > Arthropoda > Insecta > Lepidoptera > Psychidae > Eumeta > Eumeta japonica. The sequence goes on from BGZK01000109.1 coordinate 535,883, forward strand.
ATCAGTTGGTTTTTCGAACTGTATATAATATAATAATATAGTTTATTCAAGCAAAATAACTATTTGTCGCATAAATTAAACTATATAGCACATACCATAATCACACAATAAATAAATAAACTACAGAAAAAAGTTAGAAAAGAAAACAAATGCTTAGTTGTAAATAAATGTAAATTATAAAGAAATAACTGTCAAAAATATTGTTTATTTATATAATTTTAAGAGTTGATGACAGTCACTCTTGATTTATTCACTAGAATAACTCAAATTGTTACGGACAGCCGCGCAACTAATGTAAATTGAAAGATTGTATTGTGTCTTATACGGACTTGATAAAGATTATTTGTAATTGATATTTATGTTTGTGTGTTTTATTATTGATGTTTTGTTAAAGAGTTTTTTGTATAGTTTTTTATTGCCCGGGTAGGGATTAGTTTTAAGAAAAAATATTTGATTGTTTTTATTTTAGAATTTGAACACTGTAATTTTTGTTTGATAAATTAAACATTTGAAATGTAATGTGCGTGTGAGTTGCATACGAAATTGTGCTTTGGTGGGGAGGACTATTGATCGGCCTTGAAAAGCGGCCGTCATTACGGCACGGCCGCTAATCGGTGTATCGGGCGCTAGTAGCGCCAATGCATATGCAAATGAAATGCATGGCCACGCCTCCCCAATTAAAATGTATGCAACTCACATGTGCAACAGATGCACCACCTATAAAATGCAGTGGGAGTGGTGCATCCGACACAGTTGCTAGCCAACCGTCATATGTGAAGCTCGGCTGAATAAAGAAGTCTGAAAGAAAACGCTGTCCATCATTTAATCGCCGCCACACCGCAAGAAATCCGCTGACTACAGAGGCGTGCACTCGTGAAGGGAAGCAACCCGAGGTGCGGGCTTACGCGGCGATAGCTGAAATCGCCGTTACACAAATTTTCTTACACAAATTATGTTAATTATAATACACATATAGAGACTAACATATTGCATTATACTCCATTAAACTATAAAATTCTCCAAAAGTATTGGGTGTCACATAGTATAAACTTTTCAAGTACTATTTTATGATTCTGAGAATATCGGATCACAATATTTCTTTTATTTTATTTATTTATTGCCTGTTTTGAAAAATACTATTAATATAATTTAAGTGCTACAACAATTTATTTGTTTAATTATTTATTATGAAAAGTACAAGAAAGCAATATTAATTTTAAATTATTAATTCGAAATTAGCGTTTAAGCATCAACAGCGACACCTGAGATATCTTCAGACATAACACTAACTCCTTATGGTACTACCAACTTCGAAATAAAAAAAATCGACCGAAATTAGTAAAATCTCTCGTAGAATCGAAAACAGGTGCAAGCGAAAATTTCGTAGCTGAATAAATATTAAATAATTAAGAAAACAAGGTATTTGTTAAAAAATATATAGAAGTATAAAAAAACATAGCGACCAGTGTAAAGTGTCAATAGTGCTGTGATAATGAAAAATATGAAAGTAAAAATATGACGAGGTTATGGTGGCATATGACAGGAGAATAGACATACGTGTCTCATGCCATATGTACTTGGCGTGAGACACCACCGTGTCTCCGGATATGTTATATAGAGCTAGATTGTAATAGACTATACAGTCTGTTAAGACCTTCGATATGATCGAAGGGATAACCAAACATACATATTTTTGCACTGTAACCTATAGATTAAGTTCTGTCTTCACCTTGTCACAAGATTACCGAATTTTATTACAAAAATGCTTTTAATCTTTACTGTAGTCTTATGTCACTCAATTACTAATTTCTACTGATACTACAAAACTATTAGTGTGTTGGTCTATCTTCCAAAAAGGCTGATGGACACTACTTTACTCGGTATGTAGTGTCTGCATATCTCTCTTCGCTGACATCCATCGATCGTTTTGCGAAAGCGGTTTCGGGTGTTTAAAATCTGGCTCCTCTTTAATATACCAGCAAATGGGTCTATATAATATTTTTTAGGACGCACCTTGTCTGCTTCTCCACGGAACACTCGCGTCGTGCATTGTTACTCTATTATTGAGATTACGTCTGTCTGGTGGTCTGTCCTACAACTGTACAGTTGTATCGTCTGAAGTGTAATAGGCAGCCAGTTAAAATTTTCATAGAATATGTATTATTATAGCCGATATCCTAACCAATAATAAAAAGAACAAACATTAAGAGCTTAAAAGGGGTGTCTATACAGGATGTATGTTTTTGTTTAGTGTTTTTTTTTGCACATAGTGAATTGAATTTGAGAATTTGTTTATTAGGTTAAAATATAATTGGATACAAGGGTATACACATTTTTTAATTGCAACCAATATTCACGATTAATATTAGAGTTTAATAAAGTTTTTTAATTTTGATTTTGTACTATTACAAAAGCAGTATTATACACAAGCGTTAAACTTAACGATTATATTGCAAAATAAAGTAAAACAACAAATAATAAAACAGCGATAATAACACATTTTTTTTTGTAAATACATAATAGAAATATATTGTGCGCTTATTCAGAATCTTCGGTGCACGAGTCCAGGTAGCACTTGGTCGGTTTCTCGCTCTCGTCACTACATCTTCTGAACTGCACCCTTTTCTGATTTCATTATTCCTGTCATCTATTTTCTATAAAGACTTCCATGTAATACGCAGAGATGCATCTCTACAGCATTAACTCTACTTTCACGTTTCTTCTGTGACACTCGACTTGGAACCGCGACTCCAGCGCGAGTAATCAATTGCGCTAGTCGTGAGACGCTTATTACTAAAAACTCGTGTAAGGTAACTGAGGCATGCGTATCGGCCCCATTATTGACGTGGAGTGGACTTCTCCGAGGATGAGTTTCCGTTAGTGGCGTTACTGTTAGAGAGTTTCTATGGATATTCTTTCAAAACAATACCTCAATACTTTTATTAGTTTATTGTTTGTAAATAAAATGAAGAGCAGTATCTGTTTCGCCTCTAACGCATCGCAGTTGTTTACAGGAGAATAGGTAAAGTATAAAGACACTCCGATTAATGAAGTAAATATTTACGATACTAATGTAAAATGTCATTATTTGATTACGCGATTAATTTTTTGATTACATTTATTACTATTATAGACAGTAAAATAAAGTACTAGACTAGTTATTTTATTTATAAGAAAAGTTTGCAATGACCGCCTCTGACCCCGATGCCGCTGTCGATTTTGTTCGATGCTGCTCGCAATTCCGATAACGGTCTCTGCCCGCCCCTGGATATCGGTGCTATGTTTCTGGTAATTGCACTTTTTTTTTTGTATGAATATTATTTCTTGTATTCCAGGAATATAATCTGCCCCTATGTCATATTTTGTTTCAATACCGGCAGTAGGTTTGAGGGCTAACCGCGACAAACAAACAGATAAACACTTTATCGATACCGTATTGCCTATTATTTGCATATCCATATTTCCTTACTTACATTTACTTACTAAGATTAGTCAGTCATTGTTTAGTTACAAGACGATATACAGACCAAAAACAGAATATGACAGAAAAAATTTAAGAAATAACCATATATTGATTAAGGGCGTCATGGGACAAATATTTATGCCATAAAATTTGGCATAAATATTGTAGAGATAGACAGAGCTTACAGATTTATATACTTGTGCAGATAACAATAATTGCAGGCCAACCAAAGATGCTTTTGCTCGTGAAACGTCTTACAGTCTCCCAAGATGTCGTTTGTCCCTCTCGTATATGTGTTTGTGTGTATATATTTATTGATATAAAAATGATAAAGTATGCTTAGTTGGATCGGATTAAAATCGAGTATATTAATTCCACCGACATAATTACTATGAAAACGTCTTATATTTAATATTTGAGGTATTCTTCCTTTAACTTGATGTTTTTTTTAGCGGTAGGCGCCAATTATCACGCCCGCATCGATGCTGCCACTAAGCCCCGAGTCGGGTGTCCGGGGGCGCTCCGGGCGCGATTTATTGCCCCAGGTTAAGCGGACCCCGCAAAACTGCGCCGTGAACGGTTTTCGGGCAATTCCTTCTAATTTATTTGGCTTTGTCTTAATGATGGCCACTCTTGAAAAGTTACACGTACTACGAACATTTTAATTTACGCCGACAGAACATTATTTGAGATTTATTTATTATTTGATAATTTTTAAGTCCCAATAGTTATATAATAGTGAATCGTTGTCCGTTTTTACAATCCCGTTGTAAAGACCCTTACAGGATCACCCTAGTATATGTCAATCAGTCTGTTATAAAGAAGTTTCTCTATATCTATTGTTAGAATAAAGTTCAAATTAGATACGTATACAGAGTTAGGTGGCCAATGCATGGCCCTGTTTTTTTTTGCATTAAGAGTTAAATTATAGATGGCTGTGTTATGTTATAATATAGTTTTTAATTGCTATTATATTTAATTTAACTTCATATCCCTGATTATGTATTTAATAGCTATGTTCTACGATTTGCAAATTTTCAAGAACCCCTCTCCACGTAAAGGCCGTCTCCAAAGTTTCATTGTAAAGACTGTGCCAGACGTTCAAGACGCATGGCTTGTATGGCACAGTATGACGTTATCATATTTTACTTTATTTACTTCATTTAGTTCTGTTATAATAATATATCTTGTGATAGTATATTATATTTAAGTTATTTGAGAGCGTTCCTTAGTTTGATGTGTATTTACGTTCATGTGACGAGAGTGCTTTGACATTATAGCTTTATGTATCTATAACTTTCTTTGTGCATTGATTTGATTTTTTGAAGGGTTATGGTCATAATTATTCCATGGTGACCGATCGCCTTGGAAGATGTGTTTTATTTCTTACTAATTCTTTTTTTAAGTAATCCTTGTGAGCGGGGAACGATAGTAAGTATATGTTTCTATTTTTACCGCCCTATTGAACAAAATAGGTACCTATTGTATCAACCTACGACGCGCACATTCAAACGGTCTTTCTTCAAAGCCATAGACTCGAAGCTCTATTTTTGGCTGAAACATAGGCCATACACAAAATTAGTGGTTATGTGATTGTGTGTTTGGTTTTTTTACGGTAGCCCACTCCCCTCGTTTCTCTCTCCATCGGCCAGATTCTCCTCCATTGGATGTTCTATTCCTTTCCAAGAGGCCGGCGAAGAACTGGCGACTCCTCTGGGGCCGCGAGTGTAGTGGGTGGCGGTCATCCTCTACTCTCTAATGATTCGTCCGCCTGTTTGAACCTCAAATATACTTCGAAAAAACATAAGCAACTATAAGCGCAACCGTAAATTTTATGAAGGGGTACCTGTGCTCATGAATAATCCACTACATCCCAATAATCCAATTAGTGGAATAGTAAATATGGTTGCATTCAGCAATAATGACCAGCTTGGATTCACTCATGACCAGTTAGTTGTACGAGGTCATCGTCGAAATCGTCGTCGATGTGATACATTTGAGTGCGAAGTCTTGGTCTTTTCCTCATTTCGTGCAGATTCGTACAGCAATCTTGACCGGAGCGAGTGAAAGTCCTTAAAGAGAAACTTTTTTATTTGAAATATTATCAAATCATACACAAATTTACTCGATAAGGTAGGATTGAAAAGGAGTTGAAAGTTGACTTACACGAATTAGATACTCGTATTTCCGGCTTATAAGGTCGAGGAATAATTTATCATTAGTGTGGGGTCTGATAAAATTATTAGTCAAGTAAAAAAAATGTTGAAGTCTAATTCGATTTACATTCAAGTATAATAATGTTGATAAGGCTTTAGAGTTTATCGTACAATAGTTTGAAAGTTATACGCAAACAAAATGTTACTAAAAATGGTTTTTAAAAGACTTGGCCGTATGAAATTGAACTTTTAGAAATCATAAATTGAGTGAAACCCTTTCGAAAGCATCTAGTCTGACGTAAATCGTTTGATCCGATTCCGCTCAAAAGTTATGCAGTATTTATAGACAGATAGGCGCACGCACGCACATAAACATACGGATCGCAAAATCTTCCAAGATAGCTTCCCAGAAATTCACAATCTCGATATCTGATGGTGAAAATTCGATTTTAGAAAATCGGGGTGAATACAATGAATTCCCGAATTTTTGGAAGATCTTCATATTTTTTAGAAATTCTTAGTTTCCTGAAGTCGTCTAACGGTCGTACATTCTTTACTATAATAGTTTAATTAATACACTGTTATTATGTCTTAACGTTTGTATTTTTCTAAGAGTTAGTATTTATATTTATAGAAACAGAATGCAATCAATATTCGATCTGTCAACAAATATGAAGACCCGCTGTTTCCAAGAATTCATCTCGAAATTGTCATACATTAGCGAACTTACGCACAGTACTTTATATATAGCGTGCTAAAATATTTCACCTATTTTCTAACAATTAACAAAAAAAATGGATTCGCTGCTAACGAATAAAATGTTCAAAGTATTAACATAAATATTACAATAAATAGCATTTCAAGTTTTATTTTTGTCCACGTGCTCAAAACAGAAAAAAAACAATACCCGCTAAGACGCAATTCGCAAATGACTTGTTTTCAATTTACGAAACGCCCTTTGAGGACGAATATCCATTATGAAAAATAAATTAGGAAGCCCGCTTATACTTCCTCGTGGGCTTCATTCGAGTCCCTCGCACGGGCGCAGTCCGCGGATCGACACGAAAACTTCCATTTCCTCCGTAAACCGACCGGAAGTAGACCGGGAATCGAACTAGGAATACGGCGACGAACGTCCTGCTAAGTCGACGGCGTCTTCCAAGGATTGAAAGAGAATCCTAGGTTCTTGGAATTCTAGGAAATCTGTAATTTATCAACCGTTTTAAAGAGGTCCTCAGCGGTGAGTCTTTTCTGCTTTTGAACATCTCTAAAAGGATCAGTCCTTTGACTCTGAAAAGAGCTATATTTTATTCAAGTAACACTTTATTAAAAGCGACTTTTGTTTATCTCTAAGGTACAGGTTACCGGAAAATTGAAGAAATGTATAAATGAATTCACGAATTCTATATAAACAGAACCTTTTTCTTTTCGCTTGTACTTTTTATGAATCAGTTTGTAGAATTGCCTTTTAATGCCACCTTTTATTATAGAATACACTTTTGATGAAACAGAATATACTATCAAATCATTATCTAACCTAGAAAAAGTAGACTTAATTTTCGGTAAGGCTCTTTATGAAATTTTCAGTCGTTGCTCTTTGATTTGTCAAGATTTACTTAATCTAACAAATTGAAGTATAAAAGTTGGTAAAGAGACGTGTTACTTCAATACTGGAAAAGAAACAAAACACAGGATTTAGAGCTTTTTCATTACGTGTGAAATACGTGTATTCCCATATTCGTTTTGTAATGATTTTGAAAGACACATTTAAACAAATAGGAAAGTACCACGTTAAAAGAGCGTGTTTCAGTATACATTTGTAATACACGTTCCAGACCTGTGGATAAGATAAGTCGCGGCGAAAATGATACAGTGCCATTATCGGAATGGCTGACTATTGTATTGTGTATAATATTTCACTGAAAAAAGCAATTTCATAATTTATTAATGTCGATAAAATGTTTTACATCTCGCTATGAAACATTATTCCTGAAATGGGCTGGGAGGGTGTGTCAGCATGTGGCAGGAGACAAAACAAAAAGGTTTATTCCACTGAATCCAATATTGATGTATGGCTCTTAGCAATTTTTAATTCTAAACACAGATGAATATGTTGTACAATGAATTTTGAAAGAGTTCTTTAAATTACTACTACTTATTTAATAATTTAATCCACCGAATAAAATTTGCAAGTTTGCTAATCTTAAAAAAGAGAAAATTTGTTTATTCTTTTGTAGAGAGTTATGTCTGTGGAATCATTTAACCGATTCAAAAAAATCCTTCACTATTATTAACCTATATTATTACTGAAAAATGACGGTGTATTTTATTTGGATTTTTTTGCACATATTCCTCGTTTTATCAGAACCTGTTCAGTACTAATGCCCATTTTTATTTTTATGATGTTAGTGCGGTACGACGGCTAATAATTAAAATATAAATACGAACACCTCTCAGCCAAATAAAAATTCCCAGGCGAAAGGCAAGTGAGAACCTGAACTCGAACTTGGCCTCCGAGCTCATGAAGGTAAGTCGGGATAACTTTACAAACCTATGTTTCGAAATCATCACACTGAAATCTTCACATAGAGACATGTGCGTGTAGAGCCTTTGTATCAATTTGTTTTTCACACATTTAAATGCGCAACATTGTGTCGTTTTAATGACTCGAAGTGTGTCGAGACCTGTCAGCTGAAGGTAGACGTCTTCATCGCGACAGCTCGAAATGCAGATGAAATTGTAGGGCGCGTAATAGATATAACTTAATGAATAATTAGGATCGAAGAAAGTACTGGATCAAAAGCGAAATCAATAGCGAGTTCGGCAACGCAGTCGAGAGTAGGACTGCGACGAGTATCAAAACTATGGTCGGAATCGGGAGCGGGAGCGGTGCTGTTATTGTAATCGGGAACGAGACCGAAACAGACAGCGGACCGAAATTGAAATCGAGGACAGCACCGGGACCGCGATCATGTTCTAAAATGAGATCGCTTGACGTAAAACATGAAGTAACTTCTTGTATGTCAACGCGGGCATCGTCGCGGACCAGAGCTAATTTTCATCGATAGTAATTAAGGTTAGAATAGAAATTGGATTAATAACATTATTAAATCTAAATTACAATTACGGAACGTGTATCGGGCACAACTCGTAAGAATAGGTCAGTCTGTGGCGGCTCGGCCCCCGCGCCGGCGCCGCCCGATGGCCCTCGACCCGATTTTCCGCTCGTTTCCCCTCAAAGTCGGCGCGGCGACTCCGGTGCGGGCGCCCGAAATAGACTCCAGAGCTCACTATTATCCGAATCAGTGAGTCGGGAAGTTTCGCATTCTCATGTAAATCGATCCGCGAGGTGGAGGAGCGGGCGCGGCGCGTATTCGCGTCACGCGCGCCATCTCCCGGGTTGATTCGGCGCGGACGCGCGCAGCACGCCAAGCGCGGCCCGCGAGCTCCCGACGAGCGCCTTGACGGCAAACTTCAGCTGCCGCCGCGCCGCCGGCCGCTCGAGCTAGTTCGTCGATTGATTTCCCCTTAAGTCACATTAGTTTTTCATTTGAGCCCGACAATGTGAAAAAAACGAATGGATTCCATACGGATAAGTTCGGCGTGCCCGTTCTTATGATTCCTTAATACTTACAATATCACCCATATAATGTAGAGACATGTTATAAAGATATGTCAAAGACGGGTAAGATCCGCTTCCTTAGAAAACATACAGTCGAAATCGATATTATTTTTCATCGTAACACGCTTAGTGCATATAATGTCAGTTTACAAAACCTGTTGTTGTCGTTGTCGTGGCAGGTCCTGGACCACCCACTGCTGAGGCTTACTCTTGATCTTCAGCCTTATTTGATTCCATCGACCAAAAACATATAAACAGGAAAACCTCGTCCTAGAAGTTAATCAATTCTATATATTCATTTTTTTTATTTTTTTATAAATGTTGCTCATGCACTGTTTATTATAAAATTATTACAATTATTGAAGTCATTTAGATGCATTGTGTTTCGTAAGAAAGGTCATATAAGCTTATAACCCTCTCCGCATGAGCGAAGCCACTGGCGTTGTCATCTATATATATCCATGCTTTAAAGGAATTTTTTTTCACGCTATAAAAAAAAATTTGGTTGCCTGTAAAGTCGGTATACGGGCGAAAGTTTTACGTGACAACGACTTTGAATGGTAAAATCATTTTAATGTGAATATTCATTCGTATAGTAGGAAGAAGGATGAAATAATAGTAACAATTTAAAACATTTATTTATACAAAGAATTATATTTAAAACATTAATTTATACAAAGAATCTCGCACTGAATTTCATATTAACAAAATTTTATTTTACCTTTACACATACATACGTATTTATATACAAATATACATACAATAACTTGCAATACATTTGCAAGCTATGCACTAATTCTCTAGTGCTGCGCGCGCGGCAGACCGATCATAGTTGAGTGGGAGAGAGACGCAAGGCATTCGGCGGGCCTCTCTCTCGTTCGGTGACTCATCGTTACGTTACCGAGCGTTACACTTTTTCAAAGTGACTCCCAGCCGCAACCTAATTTAAGACGTTGTCACGTCAATAATTAAAGTTACGTTTCTGATGAAAGTGATTTTAGGGGAGAAGGAACTAAGTCGTTGAACACGAGAATGTCATAAAATTAAAGTCGGGTTGTATCAGACGCTGAAGTAGTGAAATGAATTTTAAAATGGTTAAATCACTCCCTACATTGGATTTTTTTAATTATAAATGGGAAATCGAGCACTCGCGATAAGACCTAGCTGTCTGTCCATCCGTCTCAGCTGTATGTTTTTGCGAATATTTGAAGTCGAAAGTCGAAATTTGGTCCAATTGTGGGAAGTCGTGTCTAAACTACAAATTTAATATTAAGAAACCCAATGTATTTTTGATGTACGGTATTAGCTTAGAGACGACAGTCTAGAGCGAAAGTTGAGAAAAGAGAAGGAACTGATATGGTCTCAGTGTTGTATATTGATGAAACTCGGTTTAAAAATATGGATAGTTGGTGGAATATGCACATTTTCTGACTATAGGCCCAAATAGATCGAAATAAGGAGAAAATAGTTATCGATATGAAGGTAATCGTGAAAGATTACTTTGACCTTTACGACGATAACAATGAAAGAATGACCTTTACGTCGATAACAATGAAACAATGACCTTTATGTCGATAACTTTCTACTTTAAATGATCGTTTGCTTTGCGTGTTAGCATTTTTTTTTTGTAGGCTTTCTTTTTGTATTCGATTAAAATATATTATTAAATATTAACAATATGACTTTTTTTTTCGTTTTAGACGGAACCCTTATGGTTTCGTCATGTCAGTCTCTTCCTTCGTCACAGTCTATTTTGCTCAAAAACTGTAAGATATATATTAATAAAATTTGGAGAATAGGTGTCTTATATAAGCCGCTACTAAGTTTGGTAGTTACATAACAAAAATAAGTATTTGTAGGGGGGCACTCCATGCATGTCACAAAAGCTGAAATTTTTTTTCAACAAATATCGAGTGGCACATTCGACAGTTAATTTTAAAGCATTTTAAGGTTTCTATGTGATTTTTTGATTAAGTAAATATTTATGAATATGTGAATATTTATGAAATAATCGCTTCGAAATTAGCATTAATTGTATCCCCTTCCCTTTATTCTTTAAACCGCACGTACAAAAAATATGAAAAAAATACAAAGGTAAATCTTAGTAAATACTTTCGGCGAAAATGATTGTAAACATGATTGAATATATCGTCTTTGAGTTATTGCGGAAAAATTGCGTTTCTCAGCAAAAGGACGTGAGTGCCATGAAAATACGCTCTTTTGTCGGTTGCACTTTCGTTTATACTACTCCATCAATCTTCAGCCAGCCGTAATGACTAAAGGAATAAGTCCCAATAAAGCAAAGGGAGCGTAATTATAAGGGTAGTAGTCGACATGCCTACTTGTTTATCTAGTTATAGGTGGTTGTAGTGCTTATGTTTACTTTGTGCGGGAAACAAGAAAAAATAATAATGTGAGTCAGTCAAGTAAGACCTTAAGAAGGCTGCGGACGAACTCTACCAACTCGCACTAGCACTGAAAGTTTATACTGAGCAAAAAAAAAATTGAAGTATGAAAGATTACCTGAGGAAACAAATTTATGAAAAAAGGCTATCTTGGAGCACGTGTGAGTTATCACAACAAAAAGCAAAGGGAATAGGCCACATTAGCAAAGAGCAACGTAGAAACTGAAAGATCGCGGATGAATCACACCAAATTCTAGAAGCAAATAATGAAAGCTCTACACCAAGCAAAGAAAACGGAGAACGGAAGACAAATGGAAGAAAAACGCTCTTTCCCACTATATTTATTGACACATTATAGTATCTATTACCTATCTTGAATGCAGTTTCTGGCTAAAGGTTGCACGAATACCGGCTGGCTCTACACTCCCGTCACTCCTAATCCAAGCTAGAACCTACGCTCCCCCCTTTAATAACACTTCCATCGGTGTATCGGGACTTGTCCCTTTCAGTCATTGCGACTAGCTGAAGGTCGAGCGATGATGATGATGATGATGGTGATGATGTAAGTCAGTCAAGTAAGACCTTTCACAGCAGAAAACATTAAGACCAGGAGATCTCATTGTTACTGAGTCGTATTCGGTCACGTCGTGCGACAAAGAGAAAAATAACGTATAATATGTTTTTTATTATACGCAAATTGGGCACAGATATGTAACACGACGCATAGAGCAGGCAGAGGGCGGGGTAATGCGCCATTGTTACTGCGGCAAAACGGCCGTAAGCGGTTGTGAGGGTCTTGTGGGGATTGAAATGGACACGCGAGGTCAGTGCTAACAATTCAGCAGGTTTCATATTTGGCGTGAAGGTGTGGGAGCCGTGCTGTGGGCTGGTTCGACCAGTAAGAGAGAGTTCCGGTGGTCCACTTCTCCTTTATCATCCCGTTCTACTCTCTATCAGATGTCCTATTTCCAACCAACAGGCCGGCAACTCGCTGCAGGGTGACCCTCCGGAATCGTGAGTATCCGTGGTCGACGGTGACTATCTACACTCTCCGGTGGCTCGCAAGCTTGTTTACTGCTCGAAAATGCTATAAAGAAAAGGTTCAAGATTCATAGAAAAAGAATAATTATTTCACGTTTACGCTGTTACCTATATATATATATATATATATATATATATATATTGTGGTTTTACTTGGAGTCTTAACTCACCTTGCTGAACCACAACTTTCAAATACGCATGCAACGGTACTTATTTAAAATTGTTATAAACTTCTTAAATAAAGCTTCAAAACTATTATTCTTCAACACATCTTTAATAATAAAATTCAAAAAAGTCTTTATAAAATTGTTAATATGTATAGAAAAGTCGAAAGAAAATTATCAGATTTAATTTTCTTGGATATTTTTTTTAACATCAAAATTAATAAATATAGTATTATTTACTGATTGTTTGCACTTTTCTATCAAAGAAAATAAGTCATAACAAAATATGTCAGATTTATAAATAAAATATAAAACATTAATCATGCGACTCTGACCCCCGTATTCTCTCTTAGCGCTCCTCACCAGCTCTAGGCGGGCTTTAGTGTCATCGCCGTCCGCTAGGGCCGCACTACCGCCCGCCCGCCCATAAATCAGCGCGCGCGCCCTTTGACGGCCGCAACTATCGTTGACTAATTGCCGCCATTACGGTCAGCCCTACCGAGAGATGGGCGGCGATTAACGAGCCGGACTTAGCGAAAAACGTTTTTGTCGCGTTCGCAGATCGGCCATTCGCTTTTTTTTTGCAGCGATACGGATTACTTCGGAAGGTGTAATTCGTTTGCCAATACCTCAAGGATCGACGATGCGCCCGCGCCGTGGTCGGACTGATTACGGTTAAGCCTCACGTTTACGTTTAACTAGATACGGTTCGTTTTCCTAACTACGGTAGGTGCAAGAATCAAACAAATTCTTTACTCAGATGTTTGTAACATTTTATTAAGCTACTTTAAATACTGACTCATATGCAAATGAATTTTTCATCTCTGTAGGGAAAATAAATACTTATAGATAAATAAATTACATACGTATGTATCATATAACTAGCTTTCGCTCGTGGCTCCATTCACATGAACTTATAACAATTACCTTATTGTTTATTTTAAGCGATCTCAGTTTCAATGACGCTTTCGTTTCCGCTCGCGCCCTTACTTCCAATCGTGATCCAGTTTTCGATTCCACTATAATATACATTGAGCCATACATATGTTTAGTCACTCGCCAGTATTGATAGACTTTTACTGGGATTTGTTCATGTATCCAACTTATAGCCCTGACACTTTCGACTCTTATGATTTTTCAGATTACTTATTAAATAGTTAAGAACTTCTTAGATAGCGCAAGGATAATGTATATAAAACATTACCTAAATTATTGGTCGTAATTTTGTTTACCCAAAATTTTAAAAATACTACAGCACTGGGAATATGCGATACACCCCTATCTTGGCAATAATTTATCATTCAAAATGGCATGTATATATCATATTATTTTTAAACACAATATATATAGAACACTTCGTATCCAACTTAATATGATATTACATAGCATTACGATTCACTTATTATATTGTACGAGTTTTAGAAACGGCATGTAATTTCTATACAACTTCTTGTTCTTCGATCTTCTTTTAGATAAACTATCTGAGGCAGATGAATATTTACTCATAAAACCTGTAACCCTACCGGATCCTCCATTTTCGTCACTCCATAATTCGTTTATAGAATATTGTAAGTCCGTCGGAACAATGGTGTGTGGTCCTCCACCCATTCTTCGCCCGGCTTGTACCGGAGGCGCACTGCACCGGTACATGTTTCCCGAGTGCCGGTCGCGTGTTAGTCATTTTCTGTGTCGATCACACACAGCCGTATGACATATGTCCCGTAGGCGGATTTTGCACATTTAGAAATACAAAGTTTCGTTCGTCTGTATACTCAGAGCAATTTTGCCATTCAGGGGCACTTTATTTCTCATGTATTTGAGACAAAGTAACCCACGAGTGATCTGAATAACTTTCAGAGCTATCGGTATCCCTGCCGGCTCCATTGCAAGTTTTCGAGCGACTCCGCACGGACTTCGACGTGCGATGTTTAGTAGGTCAATAGCCCAACACTGTCTGTGCGCGCGCACACCGGAAACATAGATACTTGCGAATAAAACGCGTCTATCTCGCTATATCTGGATGAGAAGATGAATAGAAGGGTTGCGGCACATTGCGCGCGGACGGTGCGGACTGCCAGGGGCTGTTCGTGAGGCGAGTGATCGGCTCTACTGTCAGGCGAATTCGGGACATCCTAACTCTCGGGCCATAAATACGATGCCAGTGAGTACCGGCGGCTTATTTTCCGAATCGGAAATACGACAAGTAGTAGTCACTAAACTGCGCGTATAGCTGTGATCACCCATACCGAACTGTTGGCCGTCGGTGCACGTAACAGACAGTTATTAGTCATCAGTATTTATAGGAACATTTCATTCCATAATATATAATGAAATCCATTTCCTGTTTTATGAATAATACAGGGCTGTCGTCTTCAAAATAGACTATAAAAGATATTACCATGTCATAAAACCTGATATAAAATAATATATTCCAGCATTAAACGTCTTTCAATACAATTCCACACGATTAATGCGGGAATAATTGTGATATATTTGCAATACTTAAACGATATAATCCCTGAATGGTCGGTGGGCTGCGCGGGCGCCTGTGTGACTAATGTGTGATATCGGTTACCTCAGCGGGTGGGCCGCGTACGATATCATTGATATTAGCTTTTGTTATGATTTCATTTTGTATTTAATTCCATAAATTTAATGTTAAATAGTCCATTATTTTATAAGAAAATAATATTTTGATACGGTTCAATAATGTGATTATTACTAAGTGCATAATTTTCCATTAGAAGCCACTGATACGGTGACGCGATGCAATCGCAATGCAATGTCGGGTGCATTAATATTACCGTATAAAAATTTAGTATAAATAATTGATATACAAAATAATTATTTACTTTTTTGCAGTACTTGCATCACGATGCTTGTATTAATTATAATCTTAAAACTACCAAATACAAATAGTGAAAATCTAAACAATAATAAATATGACCTTAATGAAACGTATGAGATGAGCAGCTCAGTGCCCACTGCGGAGGTACTCACAGACGTCAAGGGCGAGGCGGGCACTTCCGTCGGACACACCTTCGCTTTTGCGATGTCAATTTAATGAATATTACGAATCTGTATTTGGTACTTTTAGGACTACGTGTAATAATTTTAAGTGATGTATCAAAATTCTAAGAATGTAAGGAGTCCTTTTTTATTTTATTTGATAAAAGATTCCATTAAACTGTCAATAAGCCATCACGAAGGACATATCGGTTTATAACATTACAGTAAATTTTGATGTTAATGCGATAGAGCCACGGTACAGTTATTTATGACAATGGTGTTATCGCCTCGTCTCCTTTTTTTGTCGTCAACGGCAGCAGCTGTCATTACTATTAAACAATTACTGAAACATATTTTATTTACTATTGACGCAAAAATATCATGAAAAACAGTCCATGAACGAGATAAAACAATTTTTGTCGTTCCACAAATCTCCCTTGAGAATTACATACGTGTCCGCATCGGACTGCTAAGGACCCGATATCCTCGATTGAATTTTAGCGATTGATACATGATTGATATCAGTTCGTTAAATTGAGGTATGCGGTCCGGTGCGCCCGCGCCGCCGCCGGCTACCGGAGGACGAGGGCGGTGACGGGGTGCATGCGCCTTTAGATCCGGTTATAATGGAAAATTTTATTTTATGGATGGAGCATTGTATAAACTTGATCATCGTAGTGATGTACGATGTTGTTTCGATTGAATAATATATGTCAACTATAAAAAGAAAACAATTCTATTTAATCATAACAAATTAGTTTAACATATTCTAAGATCTAAAAAAAAATTACCTAGATATAGCCTCACTATCAAAAGCAATGCAACAATTAAAAATATTGAGAGTTGCTATTTACCAAGACCTATTATTATAATAATAAACTCACGCCTATTTCTCAAAAGGGTAGGCAGACCCTAAAAATTTCCACATGGCACGATTTTTGCATATCTCTTTTGCCTCACTGACATCCATTAATCCATCCATCCATCCATCGATTATTTACTATATTATGTGATATTGTTCATAATAATCGATTATTAATAACTTAAATACAATATTTTACTACAAATATGGATCTATAAAGTAGTCATTTATGTTACGGCCGCATAGCAAATAGTGTTAATAAAAATAAAATTACATTTCTAATAAAGAAATATAAGTTTAAGTAAACATTATATAGTCTCTGCGCATACGAGAGGCGTTTAATAAAAATGAGAATGTGCATGTTACTGGTAACTTTTATTAAATGTTATTCTGTTTTTCAACATAGATGCCTTTTCGCAGAATACACTTAGCATATCTTTTTCTGAAGTGAAAATTAATTTCTTAAACATCTCTCCATCCTGAGCAGTTAAAAATTCCTGTACCGCAGCCACTCCTGCTTCATCATCTGCGAACATCTGTCCTTTCTGATACTCCTTGCAAATAAAAATCATTAGGGACAAGATGGGACGAATATGGAAAATGCTAGAGTATTTTGAAACCAGCATCTCGAACAAAACAATTTTTGCTAGCTTGTCCCGCCCTTTCATTTGAATTTTCTATCCTAAAAAAGAGAGCCCATGATCTTTCCGCCAGAACGACTCGCCTTAAATTTCTTAGGGTTGGAGATGATGGTCCGTTCTAAGTCATAGATTATAATTTTGTTTTTGGACGGTAATGGTGAAGCTACGTTTGATTCTTGATTGTAAATCGAGCCAAAAATTATCAGGAATTTGCTATAACAGTTCCAAAGAAGCTCGAGAAATGTTCAGACTTGTTCGTTTTTGTGCTTCGATAAGCGTTCTTGGGACCCGGTCCGCGGATGCTTTTTTCATTCCAAGACGTTCGTGTAAAATGCTATGGGTACTGGCAGCTGAAATCTTTGTTTTTTTCTGCTATAAATCGTACTGTGACACGACAATTTTTTAAAACTTTTGAAATGAAACTTCTTTATCGGCGTATGGGAGAAATTTTGCAGCAATGTAACGTTTTTCTGTTACGCGCCATCTTTATCTGTTACGCGCCATATTTATTCAATGTTATTAATGTCATCGTGGCATAAACATAATTGTTACGAAGGCCACCTGTCATATATACTTTCTGTCAACACCCTAGATCTATTTACAGTTTGTAAATATTACATTTTCCTATTATCTAAGTTGAAACCTTTTCAACCGACATACATGAACTATATCTCACATTCTTTCATTGAGTGACTCGATTTTATATGTTGCGTTCGATAATTTTCCTACAATTCTATATGGCCCTTTATAACATCGCATTAATTGAAAAGTTTTACCTATCACCCTTCTAGGTACATACACCATTATATATATAATGTATATAATATCACCACCATATACCATTACCAAGTCTCCTACACGAAACTCTGAACATTTCTATTTCTGAAACTCAGTAGTGACGTGAAAAATAATATTTCAATTAAGTGATTAGCGAAAAAAATTTAATAAAGTTATTTGTATCCATGTCTATGATAATAAAAGCCTTTTGCATAAACTTTATCTAATTTAGCTTTATTCAACCAATTTCTGTGAAGTTGTGAATAGTAAATCATTTTTCGAAAAAATGATGTCACAAAGAAGTTTCACTTCTTACGTGTGTACACTAATACACACACACTTTTTTTTTAATGTTTTACTATTTCTCCGGCCACTGCCGGGCGACCCGAGCGAGGGCATCTTTGGTGGATGTTCTTTCACCTTTAAATTCGGCTCCTGAAATAGTAGCAGTACTCTTGAATAAATGAATATGTTCAAGTACAGATTCTTAGTAATCGTGCGCGATTAAATTTATTTCTTTTTCAACAACACTTTACGATATATTGCAAATAAAAAACTACCATTTTTAAAAAACAAAAGAACCACATTTTTTTGTTTATTTTAAATCTAATTAATATTCCAACTTTACCAGCTAGCATTTACTTTTTTGTTACCAAAGATTGTACCTCATTTTCACTTTGTAGTGAATACCCTTCGTAACAACACTATGCATAAAAAAATTTGTGCACTGCAAAAGTTTACCTTGAGCTTGGAGTAATTTGCATTTATCTAAAACATGAATACCAAATCTTATTATCATATTTATTTAAGTTACAACGGATCTTTTGCTATATACTAAGAATTTTATTATTTATAATAAAATTTTTAATTAACAAGTGATTTAAGATACTTAAATCACTTATTTTATTGTGTTAACATAAATTATACTCATTGGACTTATTTTTACAAACATAAAAAAATTAATTTGTAAATGAGTGACGTAAAATTTTATTTTACGACGACATTATAACTGAGGATGCCGATATGTATGTTTTAATAAATTCTTCTACATCAGCTAACAATACAAGAGGGCAGAATCGTGTCAAATGTTAATCCATAAGCATAACAATAAAAAAAACAAACATTAGAATAATTATAATTGTGTAACAGGACGAAATAATAAACGTTGGAGATAGTTTGGGCAATAACAAAAGTACAGAAATGGAATATCGACAAAACCTATAAAATGTATTAAAATTTTTTTGAAACCCGGCGCTCAAGTTGTTACAAAGTACCTGCACTAGAAGTTGAAATTGGGAATTTAATAACTCTTGTCAATAGGGAACCAAAGTGGGACATAGCGAAGTTACATAACTGTATGTTTCAAAGTAAGTTGAATAATAGGTGGGTATGCCAAAATATATGTTGCTACCTTAGATTTTGGGGCATCATCATCTGTGGGATCGTGTCAATTTTTGAGTCATCAATATTCTGGGTTGATGCAGCGACACTAATCCAGTTATATTATATATAAAATCTCCATTACATATAAACAGAAATATATTTTTTGGGTACGAAGAAGTCTCGCAGCACCTTTTATGTTCGTACTGAATACAAAAGGTTCAAAATTTGTTATTTTGCTATTTCACAGTAGGTGCTGTTTTCTGGAAGTTGTAAGGTGGAGAACTTTTTGTTTTCATCTCCGTTTTCGAAAATCGAGTTTTCATCAGATCTTGTCTTTTTGAAATACTAGGAAACTATTTTTATTGTTTTTAAGGTTTTTTATGTTCAAATAAAAAAAAGGAACTCTAATGGAACCGCTCTTGTATCTTTCTTTCGTCTGTCGAACTAATTCATATCTGCTGGACCAATTGTGGCAAAAATTTGCTACACATATAAATTTCTGTGGCCTAATCTTGTGGTGAAATTTAGGAAAATGCTGCAACATTTTAACAACGGCCAGCAAATCCTTTTGTTTCACACAATAATCCCTTTCCGGCTTAAACAAGGACTTGCTCGAATGCGCTATCATTACTTCGCGAACGTCCTTAATTTGCGATAAAACTCCCCCTATGTTGGTATTACTTGATTCTACATCAACGATTATTTCTTACTTACATCCGGTAACCAAGAGTACACATTCGTTGCTTGAGTTGTTTAAAATCAGTATTACTACGCTTATCCCACTTCTGAGATTAAATGTTACATAAAAATCTTATCAGATGTTCGAAGATCAGGTGAAATCAAGTGAAAGGAAACACTTAGGATAGCAGAAAGTGTATACTCAGAAATACAGTTATACTAAATTGCTACGGAATCAACAGATCGTTTGTCAATATCACTATTTACTTGTGAATATACTATTCGCAGAAATAAAATTCGACTCCTGTGAGCCGCATTCCACTATTTATACCCGCTGACTGGCCTTCTAAAAAAGTCTGGAATCATCCGAAACAACAAGTAGTAACAATGTCACGTCTAACATAAATAAACACGTCTTATTGCATCGTTTTATCACACGTTTAATCACAAATTGCCTTTCGAAAATTCATCCTACAAAATAAATCAACATAAAGTAAATTTTAAACAAATATCAAAAACGCGGAAGATTGTGTACGGTTGAAGAATTCTATTTTCAGATTTTTTTATATAATAATTATTCCGTTCTATTTTCAGCTATCGCAGTAAATAACATCTCGAGACGATGCAAACTCGTAACAAAATTAATGTCACATTAAACGTGGAAAAAATGTCAAAATTTAAGAAAAACGAAATATCTTTTTGATTTACATAAAAACAGTAAGTAGGTTTTACAACGAGAACTTTTTATGAATACTGAACATTCTCGATTATCTTTTCACCGCCATTGTTTGATAAAGAACACAAAAGAATGAATATTATCTTTTAATTACTATCGCTTTAACAACCGAACGTAAATGACCAATGTTAGCACCGAGCCCTCGGTATCCTAATAATACGAGCATTAATATTATAAGCTGGGTAGGTTATTGTGAGTGCAGGGAAGCCATTGTTCCCGCCTTTTGTGCCGTCGTACCGGCCACTCGAGCCGGGAGTGCGGCAGTACGTCGGCGCGGACAAAACGTTTGTATAGTCTATGGTCTGCCCGCCTCGATGACTCTGAAGTGATACTAGCGACAATATGGCGGAACGTCACTGTTTCTGAAATATATAAAAAAAATGTGTGTTACATTTGATATCAAGGGTATTTGTTTATAGTGAACGCAAGGTGTTGTAATTAAGTGTGATTTATCAATATTCGTAAAATCTTTAACAGTTTCTTAAGCAAAGTAAATAAGTCATCGACCTATTAATAAGAAACGTATTTTATTTCATTTACTGAAGGGATTTAAAGATAATTGGTCTACATACATGCGGGCCTAGCATGAAATCCTAGACAAGAGGCTCTCTATTGGACTGTCCCTTTGCCATTACGTTGCGCGAGAAGGACAGTCCTATAGAGATACTTCTCTAGGGTGTCGTGTTAGGCCCACTGGTCGGTATTGTGATATCTTCATATGCAAAAAATCCGCATCAAAAGTTTAATTTACTCTTACTAAATATAAGTCGAAGCATGTTATAGGTATACTTCCTTCACGATTTAACTTCCGCCCGCGGTCTGCACGTATGGACATAAGATTGACTAAAGAACATAAATGGAGCATCGATAATACAAATGCATTATAGGACTTTGTATAGCGTTTGTAGCATACGATAGTATATTATCAGTAGCGAATTTTCCTTAAGGCCCACTAGGCCCGGATCTAGGGCGACCAGACATCACGGGCGGTTAACTGTGGCAAATATATTGATGTGACATAGAAACTATATTAATTGGGTTTAGGAGGCGGCTGGTAGTACACGGCGTAAGGCAGCCTAAACCGCTAGTCAGCCTCTGCATAGAATCTTTTATTGGAATGTATACTTAATTTTTCAAATTTATGCAAAAAACAGAAATGGTTAAAAATGAGTTCCCAGATTTATTTATAAGTATCATGCAAATAAAAATAACAGAAGTCTATCGATAACACGTGTGCAGTATTTGATAGAATCGATTGTATGCTTAAAGACATTTGTGTTTCGATCTTCAATGATTTACTCATTGTATTTTCTTTTCTGGCGATATAAACATTTAAAACATTCATTCCGGTTAAGCGGCCATATTGAGTTTATAAATAAAACAGTTATCAAGCCTTGTTCCTCACCCAACACGCGCATTTTACAACACATATGCTTATTAAATAATTACTTTAATTCTAAGACTGTTCTGTAGAACTGAATGTGAATTGTACAAATGCATATAAATAAAAGAAGCGTTCACTTAGAACTCTTATGTTCTTAGAACGTCCGATAAATATCCTTTCCCTTAGCGAATTTGGAGCCGTCGTCGAGTCTCGTGTCACAATTTTTAAGATGCCCTGTTGATCGGCGGGCGTGGGGGCGATTAGCGCGAATCGATCATGTCGCCGCGTGCGCCTGATGCGCTTTGGCAGCTGACGGCGCAGACTCGCGTTTTAGGAAAATTAATTTCGATACCGCACTCTCTTCGGTTTTACACTGAGCGCATTTTCTTTGAGTGGAGGCTTTTTAGAATTTAGCGAAGATTTTAATAAATCCTTAAAACTTAATGTGTACAAATGTTGATTCTTATAAATTTTCTCTCTCTGTCCAGCTATCAAACTAAATAATTATATTATTAAATACAGTGCCGCATATAGATTTGACCGTGCCCTAGCCTAGATCTGACAGGATGCCTTTTATGCTTTTGAAGTAATTATTGAAATAAAACATCTCAACAAATATGGAAAATGTGTTATTATAAAGTTTATTAAATTAGATAGAATAATAGGTTTTTTAAAATTGTTTTTTCAAATATTAGGAAATAAAATGAAAAAAAGTCAGCTATCGGTGGGATTTGAACCCACGCGTCCGAAGAGACTGGTGTATGGAAAAGAGTGCCTTAGACCTGTCGGCCATGCCGTCATTGGAGGCTGTGTCGAAAAACTGACCAAGAGCATGTCGGATCATGCTCATTATAGGGTTTCGAAGCCATTATTATAAATAAATGCACTGCACATAAAAAAAGTCTGTTGTTACACTTTTTCTAAGTCTCCCGCACAGAATAGTTATATGCACTTTAGTCGCCTATAATTAGAGAAACAGGTAGGTATGTCGACTATTACTATTAAACTCGTGTAAACCAAAGGGCATGCAATTACGGTTTAGAAAATAAAGGGGAGGCGACACAATTTCTGTTACTTTCAGAGAGATTATTTTCAAAGTTATTAACGTAATCAGAAAAATTTATTAAAAACCTTAAAGTGTTTTTAAAAGAACTGTCAAAATATGTACCATACGTTAAGGTTTGCTGAAAAAAATTTTTTTCAACTTTCGTTAAATGTCTGGAGGTTCCCCGGGTAGAAACATTTATTTTTGTTATTAAAGTACCAAACCAAGTAGCGGCTTACACAAGATGCCAAATAAAATCGAATCAAATCAAAAATATCTCTATTTCGCAGGTTGTAGAAATTACATTTGAAATGCGTCATAAACAACTGTTATCGACATTAACATTACCATCCATTCCAAATGCTGATTCACCTACACTATTAATTTCATCAATATGGGGTCTTGTAGTTTTTAAATAAAATGGCTGATACATACGGACGGACGGACATGACGAAACTATTATATAAGGGTTACATTTTTGCCATTTTGATTCAGAACCCTAAAAATCGATTCTTAAGAAGTAAACTTCAATAACGCTTAGAGGTAACGTGCGCTTTGAATTTCACTTCTCATAAAATTTTCACATCGGAGGCTTTATATAAAATCTATTCTTGAAGGTGAACTCCAATAAAAAAGAAGTTTAGACGGCCATATATTGAGAGGTGCTAAAGACTGAAAACAACACAGATGAATGCTCTACTTACGTTAAAACAAAACAACGTTAGCTGAACTAAAATAACAACAGATATAACATTGTTTTAATTTGTCGATGATTTTTAACTGCAGCGATCTAACTCAGTGGGAGTTCCACAAAATTAAATATATGGACAATACTAGCATCGACAGCTTCAAAGTATTGATGATGCGTAATAATCGCATTCAATTTAAATTACTGAGAGCGCTATGACGATGCAAACGCTTCACATCCTTACATACGATGAAACAAAAGGTCTCTCCGTATGTCTGTACGTTCGTGCGTTTATAACTCGAGAACCACTAATCCAGTTTACGTGATTATCTATATAGAAATACGTATGTGGACAGCTTTAATGTATATTTGATTACGATGGGTAACGCAGAGTATTAGCGCTAATAATTGTAGCGGTGCGGTCCAATTGCACTAAGCAGGGTAGCAATGTATGGTGGCATTGGCATTGCGTATTGTCGTACATATCGTTTCTCTACCTACTGCATAACTTCTATACTATGCAAGCTATAAAAAATACATAAGGTTCTAATAGAGTAAAAGTATATATTCGTAGCAATGTTTATTAATTCGCTTTGCTCGGCTAAGGCAGGAGTAGGGAAGGCGATAAGGATTGAGAAGGAGGAAGGAAGGAGAGAAATAAATATGCAGGCTTGAGAGAGAGGGAGAGAGATAGCGAGAGAAATAAGTGGAGTGAGAGCGAGAGAGAGAGAGAGAGCGAGCGAGAAGAACAGACAGTAAGACGAAATTGAAAAGAGCGCCAAACGTAACCGACGGGAACGTAGACATCAAGGCCGGGCTTAAGATCGTGGTTTTAATGCAGATTAAAATATCCAGTAACAGTTAATATACTTTAAAAAACTCATAGCAAATACAAATCCAATAGTTTTTGTCCATGTAATACAGTGAAGACAAAAATCACAGCGGTAATGGAGTTTGGCCGGCCCGGCCGCGCGCGCGCCGGCCGGACCGCGAATTAACGATCTAGAAACCCCTTCGGGGCCGTGTTTCACCGCTGCACGCTTGAAACTATTTTTTCACGATTTAGATGAAGATCATCGATGATTTGAATAAAACCTCCGGATGTCGAGGGTTCCCTACCAAAAATATATATTATTATATTACATGTAAAAGGCAACAGTTCAATATGAAAAATGTGATAATAAAAGCATGTTGATACGCCTACTGGGGAAATTCTATCTCTCATTTGTCTCGACTGTTGGACATATCGACGATTGTACTTCTTATGTATTTATATATATTTTTTTGTTAGTTCTTGGACTTATGTATATAGCGCTAAGAATATAATTTTCATTATGGTGCGTATTAGTTTGATGATAACAATGTATTTTATAAATTAATTATTAACATTTCAAAGTCAAACATTATTTCAATTTTCTAACATGCGAGTATTGGTCCCGACGATTTACCACTCGTATTCCCGTCGTTTGGTTGGAAAGTAAATTAGTTCCCTTTTTATTATTTTCAAAAATACGTTCCAGATTATATTTGTTTCAAACTTAAATAGTAATTTAAAAAACTCCTGACGCGAAATAACTTCTAAAAATTAAAAAAAAAGTAATGGCTGTTTATATTATATACTTTATACAATACAAATAGTAGGGTATATTTTGATCCAAGCGGCGTCGTCTCGGGGGCCAGGCTAAGACTCAGGCTCAACAATCAGACACTGATATTTTGATATTTACTTGGAATGCATAGGCAGCTTACTTTTGTTTAAAATTTATACTTAATAATTTTTAGTTGTCATTCTGTTATTTTGTTTATCAACTTAGCGGTTTACCGACACGACAACGTTTGGGATAAAAATATTACCTACTATTTATATTGAGGTTAAAGGGCCAATACCTACTATTTATTTTTTATTTTTTAGATGTATTATTGCGTTAGGGGTTTTTAAAATTTCTTGTTTTAATTTCATTTCTTACTTTTTAAAATTTATATATTATTAGTAGACACGCTATGATCTGTATATAAACTCAACCAAAGAAAGCTGCTTAACAATCTTTATGACAGATCGCTTGTAGAATAGTACTGAAGCAGGAAAGCAGGATTTTGATACTTTCATTGGGTATTAAATATTGTATATTTTAAATATATTTTATCATTTAAATATATTTTAGTATTAAAAAATACTTTACAGACCAGACTCGGAACTGCGATCTGTTAAATATTATTATATTCTACCTTTGTTTTGTTGGTCTATCTAACCGAATAGTAAACATTAATTCTCTTGATTCTTGTCAACCACCTCCGTTTTGACCCTCCGCCTACGTCAGTAGTCCGTGCGCCGCCATGTCTCATTATATCCTGCGTCGGGGCGTGGAGCGTTGGACCACAATAGGAATTTCATAAGGAATTGAGAGTGAGACAAATTGGCGTCGAGAAGAGGCTCGACATCGTGATCGTCGATGCGCAATATAAGGGAATTTATTCTATACTGGATAGTTATTCTAAATTTGATACTTATTCTATATTTATAATCTATTACTTGAAACCTAATTTCTAGTCTATTAGCTGCTGTGAGTTGGTCGAAGAATTGGGTATCTTGCGAATTCCAAATCATCATGAACATTAGTTCAGAGTTACTATGTTCTAATGTCGTAGAAGTAACAGAACACAGAATTGCGACTCGATCAGACTCGTGGAAGGTGCTTACATCCATTCATCAATTAGAAAAGCGCTAAAACCTTCAAAACGACTTATCAGATTTTCTTCAATTGATCGAGATAGCTTCTCGAAACCATCTCGATCACGTCAGTTTTCAAACAAAAAAAATCTCATCAAAATTGTTCCATTTGCTACTATGCCACAGACATACACACAAAAAGATATGTCAATTTCTAACACCCCTCTTTTTGCGTCGGAGGTTAAAAAAAATAATCGAAAATTTGAAATACTTCAAAATAGGGTCACAGCGATATGGACAAGAACGATACAAATGAACTATTAGTGAAAGATACGACATTTCATCTTTCATTAAAATTTCTGACTAACCGTGTTTTTGCTCAGTACAAGTAAAATTAATTAGACCGCACAAGTACAAGTCATGCTTCGAAAACTCTATTTATTAGAAGGTATTCGTAGGACACTCCCTCAAGTTCACTCCTCCACCGTGCACTTTGTTAGTAGCGAGCGCGGTTCTCTGTTCGAGACGCTCGAGGGCTGGTGCCGGCCGCCTCCCGGAGCCCTTTCGGCGAGACAATGTCTAATTCAATATCGGTGTTACGATAAAACTCTTACTTCGGTGTCAATATTTTTCAGGAATTCCTTCATGCACAATCAATAACGCGAATTCACATTTAGAGACAGAGTATTCGAATATTCCAATGAAAATTCTCCCCTCAAGTTTGGGAAATATGTTTATAATATTATCACACTCTGATGAGTGAAGTTAAGACGAAATTGCGTTTTTTTGTAAAGACAAAAACCTTTATTGACAAAACATTTCGTACAAAGTATTTCACAAGTATCATTCATCGAATAAAGTGACTGACTCACTCACCTGTAAAGACAAAAAAAAAACAACATTTGAAGCCTTTACTTCAGGTTTAGACATTGCTTTTAACTGGAAATCAACTCTGTACGATACAATATTTAACATAAATACTATAACTTAATAGTCATGCTATTTGACACGACACTGACATCACCTCTATGACGCTCTGTGGATAAGAAAGACAGTAAGTTTAAAATGGTTAAGAAAAGCGACCAGCGAGGTTTTCTTTACATGTTTATAATATTTTAATAAATATATAATACAATGTTAAATTAATAATATACGTAACTGACGAACGGGTCCACAATTCAGCAGCGGTCCAAAAACGCCTCAGAATCGTTTTTGGAGATGGCGGGTGCTGGCCGCCTCGAGTGCCTCAACGGTTTGTGCATTCTCTAAATATTTTCATAACGTGAAAATTACGTCCCACCCGGGCGGGTCCGCGGTGACCTTCTTATCTTGGCGCAATTTTGACGTCGTAACGATACAGACTGAATCGTTTTGAGTTCACAGACTGCAGTGCGAGCAGGCGAATTGAGCTATTCGCTTATCAGGTTATTTCATATTATTTTTAAATTTCGACTAAATTATAAATGATTAAATATTTTGTATTGATGAGTAAAAAGAGCAAGCCTTGAGTTTCTTGCCCATTCTTCTCTCGGTGAATCAGCATTTGGAATGGGTGGTTGTTTATGACGCATTTCAAGTGTAATTTCATTACCTACGAAATAAAGATATTTTTGATTTGATTTGATTTGAACTATTGTGAGATGGTCAACAGCCAATAGAACAGGCAGGTTTTAGAAGAGACTATTTGGTACTCGATCATATACATTCTGTTAGACAAATCATCGAGAAATATAGAGAATACCAATTCGTATACTATCTAGCATTTGTCGATTATAGCAAGGCATTCGACTCGTTAATACATGCTAACATCTGGGAGGCTCTAAGAGAACAAGGGATAGAACAGAAATATATAAGATTGATCAGAAATGTATATAAAAAACAGCTCGGCGTGCATTCAGTTAGAAAAGAAAGGAGATCCATTTAAGATTCAAAAAGGCGTAAGACAAGGAGACCGTCTCTCTCCAAAACTTTTCTCCGCGGTCTTAGAAATGACCTTCAAAAGTTTCGAATGGCAAAATCTGGGTTTAAATATCGACAGCCGCACATTAACACACTTAAGGTTTGCTGACGATATTGTTCTATTCGCAAAAACGCCAGATGGCCTAGTTAGAATGTTAAACGAACTAGCATCTGAGAGCAGAAAAATAGGACTAAAATTAAATCCCGAAAAAACTAAAGTAATGACCAACGGAAATAAAAGCAGCATAAAAGTAGGCGATTCAGA
Organism: Eumeta japonica; assembly: GCA_005406025.1. NCBI lineage: Eukaryota > Metazoa > Arthropoda > Insecta > Lepidoptera > Psychidae > Eumeta > Eumeta japonica. The sequence continues at coordinate 564,829 of BGZK01000109.1, forward strand.
GATTGATTATGTTGATGAATATATTTACCTGGGACAGCTGATATCACCGCAAGACAACATAAACAAAGAAATTAAAAGAAGGGTAGCCAACAACTGGAAAAGATATTGGGGTCTCAGGAATGTAATGAAAGACAAAAACCTAAACATAGCAACAAAGAGTAAACTATTCATTATCTGCATTCTGCCAGTCTTAATATACGGAAGCCAGACATGGGCCATAACAAAAAACATAACGAATAGAATTACGATTTGCCAACGATCAATGGAGAGGAGCATTCTAGGAGTCAAGAAAAGAGATAGATTAAGGAACATCAACATTAGAAAAAAGACTAAGGTACAGGACGCAAGTTTAAAAATTAAAAGGCTAAAATGGAAGTGGTCGGGACACATGATTAGAGGAAAGGATAAATGGAGCAAAATAATTACAATGGTACCCAAGAGATGGCAAAAGGAAAAGAGGAAGACCACAAAACGATGGGATGATGATATTAGGCAGGTTGCGGGCAAAACATGGAGTAGAGAGAGAGTCAGAATGGAGTAGGTTGGAGGAGGCCTGCCAACTGGCAAACGGACCTACAGAAAGTAAAGCACCAAATATGCGAATAAGTAGTGTAAGAAACATAATTGTATAGATAGTATTTAACAGTGTAATAGTATAAGAAACATAATTGTATATCTGTCGTCCGAATAAAAGGCTTATTATTATTATTATATTGCGAGATGGTCACCTCACCCCATTTCAACTCGATAGGTAGTTTAATGGTCCGATTGACGGCAAAGGCCTTCTTCTGTTGACACCCCGCCCCCCGCCCCCACCACACCCCGCGGCGGCCCGCCTGCCGCCGCGTTTGCGTATTGATGACAGCCGTAGGTCGTGGATCGGCCGTCGCGTGCCACGACACAGCGGTCGTTGATCGCTTTGTTTGTCCAGCAATGACTAAACGTCCTGATGAGAGAAATAGTTTCAAAATTTCGTTCCATTATTAGAGTTAAGTGACCGGAGAAATAAAAGGTCGAAGTCGGGACGCGTGTGAAAGTACTGAGATAAATCACTCATGAGTTGAACAATTATACAATTTCTTAACTGAGGTGTCATAACAAAATATCATTCGAACGAAATATCTGTAAAATTTAATCTGTACAAAGATAGTACCACATTTACTTACAGGACATATTTCCAAAGGAACGAAGATACCTCTTTGTTTTTCTGACAGAAAATAATTTTAAAACGGAAAAAACTGTGAATAATAGAATATATACATTTAATAAAAGAAAGATCTAAACATACAAAAGCATATTTAAATATTTGACAAGGTACAATATACAAGTTGTCAATATAAAATAATGAGATGACGTGTTGCAGGATCGACAAGCGTTTAATTCACAATCGTTGTTTATTACTACTAAAATATTCAGAAATTATACATGGTGTCATGAGACACTCGTTAAGAACGAAGTCTCTTAAGCTATTCGACAATTACTAATAATAAATGTTGATCATTCCATTTTTTTAAAAAATCAAACGTTTTTTTATATATAAATGTTGTTTTATTTAATTTGCAATGATTATTTGCGATGACACATAATTACATATATTAATGATAACAAAAAATAAACAAACTTGCTTGTGCATATTGTCATGATGTTTGCGACATAACCCTTTTTTTGGGGCGCCGCCTCAGATTGACATATTTCTCTTTCTTTCTCTTTCTTTATGTGCTACTCCTACTCACTCCTTGCAGAGCGTTGCAAGCAGTGAGTACTGAGGCATAGACACAGAGTTAATGCTTTTGTGTCACGTACGATTTTCGTCGGTCGACGCCTTGCCGCCGCAACACGCGTAAACTCCTGTTCGACGATTGCATCTCAAACATGTGCGTCTTACACGTGCTAGTGTTTAGTACAAGTTTTTCATAATTCATACTAAACTAAATAAAATAATTAATGAATAAAATAAAAATAGAAAAAAAAATGATTATAAGGTCACGTCGGTATTTATATTTGTCTGTCTTTCATCGCTCTTTTTATCCGATTACGCCGAAGCCAAAAGGAGGGTATTAAGTAGATTTATGTGTATAAAGACGAAATCTCCCCACATAAAAAATATCTATCTGGTTATACGACGGCATGCCGACTGTTGTGGGATTTTTACTTCCTAAAACCTTTTCTTTAGAAACACGAGTTCAACAAAACTCTTGGGCTTTATCGAAACAAAGCTTTATCGAACAGTAAAACGAGTACAGAGTGTAGTGGGCTTGGGGATTTTACTTGACGTTGGAATCGGATACTTACGACTATTATGGCAGGAGAAGAGTGAAGGGAAGTGCTCAATGAATCTCCGTACTCACTTGACTCAGAATTAAACATCCATACTCACCACGGCCCAAAATGCACACCTTCAGAAAAATGTAAAAAGAAACAGAGAAAGATGAAAAAAGGTTATAATTAATTCTTCAAAAATATAAGAATCGCGAATTTTTTTCATGTCATGTTATAAAAATAGAATATAAAATAGTACTGAAAAAACTTGAAATCATTTTTCGGTTGAATCTTTCGATTAATTTGAATCGAATTGATCGTGACATCCCTGGTTGGGTATACAGTAAGTAATCTTTGTAATCGCCTGTACAAACAAAAGCCTGACTAACTAATGCATACGCTGGGCGAACGATAAGTTTGTGGATTTTCCACTTACATAAACAATATTTTAAAAGTAATTACTACATTTAAAAATAGAACTCTTTGACTGTAGCGTACAGTTTGTTTCATCTGATTGTCAATTGTTTTTAAATTGTGGCATCATTTTGAAAAATTGCGTGTCTTCATTACTATGGATTTAAGTCGTGAAAATTTTCATAGTACTATTTTCTACGTTTTTAAGTATACCTTGACAGCTCGGCAGAGCCCCGCTCGGCTTCTAACTGCTTTTGTCGATGAAGCACCATGCAAGGAGACCACTTATAACTGGTTTTCAAACACGGTCGTGTCAATCTCAGGGACGAATTTCGTGATGGTCGCCCGTCCACCGCTGTTAACAACAAAAACATCGACGCTGTGCGCCGTATGATCGAAACAGACAGACATATGACCTACTATGAGATTCAGATATTCTTAGGCATAGACATGAGTAACATACAATCAAACCTGCGCAAATATTTGGCTATGAAAAAGCTGTGTTCGCGGTGTAGCCCACACAATTTGACTGAGGCTTAAAAAACGGATTGCTTCACTTGGTGTAAAACTATACGTACAAGATTCAAGGAAGGGGCGTCAAATTTGGTGTGGAACATAGTAATAGATAATGAAACGTGAATTTATTGCTACGACCCCAAAATAAAGCAGCAATCGATCGTATGAATCTATCGAGATGAGGCGAAACCAACCAAAGTAACGCGCGAGCGAAGTGCGTCTCAGCGGATGATTGCTTCTTTTTTCTATAAACCTGGATACGGTGCACGTGTTGTTTTAGAGAATCGTAGTACTGTTAATAATGATTGGTACACGATCATTTGTTTGCCGGAAGCTATTAACGAACTTCGTAGAAAAAACCGTAAACGTCGTATCATCTTGCACCACGACAATGGCAGTTCTCACATGGCCATAGAGACAAATATATTTTAAAGGAGAAAAACGTAGAACTTTTGAGCTATCCTGCATCTGTATGCAGATAAGTGCAGAGTCGGGACTGTCTCGACTTGGCACCTCGTGATTTTTTATCACCAGAAGAGGCTGTCGAAGAGCATGAAAACACGTTTCCGAGGTCACCAGGGAGGAGGGGCGTAAATGTTTTCAAAATTAATTTATCCGTATGAAAAAGTGCATTTATACTAACGGGGAATGTTTTGAGAAACAATAAGTTCATTTTTGACCATTAATAGATTTTTTCTCATTTGTTTCAGAAATTTTCAGTGCGCCCTACGTATTTTAAATATGATTAAACTTTTACTTTTCTTCGAGTGTGTACGTGCTGTAGGTGATCTGCAGTGTCGTCGGGAGACGTGACAGGTTGGTATTGGACCTTTATTCCGCAGATGCACTAAATAAATGTGCTTTGCTGCGCATTCCTCCCAAAGCAACGACCAGGGCCCTCATCCCTTCAGTATATGTAATATATTATCTATGCCCTTATCCCTTATAAACGAGTGCGCAGGGATTGGAGGTCTCAGGGGCGCCAGATGAGAGCAATGTGTTTATCTACTAAAGTTTACCCCGAGTATGTACCTAACTTCCAAAATGACTAAAATCTACTTACTTCCATTAGAATTCAAGGTGACTATTAATATTACTATAGACTAGCTTAAAATAACACTGTGTGGAAACGGGAAATTAATACTCTTATTTACTAAGTGATAATACCTAATTATTTTCAATCTTTCGATGAAAATTTATTTGTATGAAAAATATTGATGATTTTGTATATCATTGAGAACGAATATATTTTTTACTTAATCCTTTTTGAATTTAGTCCTCGTTTGCATATTTTTTTGTTTACGAGTAGTGGATAATGCAAAAAAAGTATAAATGTGTATTTAATGCTTCCACTATACTGTAAAAGCATTATCCTCCAACAATTGGAGTGGGGGGGCTAAAAAATTAAGGCTTTCTCCGCGAAAATGTCTGGGACCTATTTTATTTAACGTGTTCTCCGAGGGATGGCGTTAGTGATTTTTAATTAGACTTAAATTTAATATTTTAGGGGTCACTTTGTTCGTGGTTAGAGTTTCGACCCGTCAAGATCTGGTTTTGAAACTACCCGTTAATCTGGTACTACTTTCAATTTTAAATGAAGGCGGCGAATTGGAAATTTTGGTGGTAGGGATTTGTCTCAGAAAATACAAAACATATTATTATGAAAGTGATCTTTGTTGATCCGATTATTTATGTTATTGAATTTTATTTCTCAGTTGCCGTTACACGATTTGCAAATTTTTGTAATAGACGAAAACTATAAAAGATACCTCTTTCAAAACAGATATTTACATTTTATTTGCAAATAGGATGGAGTTAAAACTTAAAATTTTCTATATATGTAGATTAATCTATGAAAACATTTCAAAACACTAGTTACATATTTTGAAATCAATTCCAATTTTTTTTTTTAATGAAAAATCTGTCGCGTACAACTTTTAAAAACATGCAAAGCAACGCGCGCGTGTTTTAATACGCAGTAACCGCGGTATGCGCGGGTTGCGGGACGCTACGCTAAACTCAAATTAATAGTTTATCACTGCGTCACCTCAAGTAACCAAAACTTCCAATATGACTTTTCTTTATTATTGTTTTATTTTTCGACATATTCTTCAAATACAGCACGTAGCGTTTGTTTACTTTCACGTTCACTTCGACCTCAAAATTAAACAGGCATTTAAATTATAGAAAAAAAAAAAAAACAATTAAATATAAGCGTAGAAACTTTACAACACATACACTTTCTTTTAATATTTAAAGTTGGTCAAAAGCAGGCACGTCTGCATCGTAAAGAGAATAACGAATCGAGACTCGGTTATGAAATATTAACTTGTAACCTAAAACAAACATAGTTAGTTTTGTGTAGAAACTGAACAATGGCGCATTAGTCAAGGCTTTCAGTGCGTTGCGGACAGTAATAGGGTCATTGTATTGTGCCGAACTGACCATCCATTACGGTTTACGATAAAACGCTATGATTTATGCCTATAATATTATAACTGGAAAAAGAATAATCTAGACTGAGGCCATTTTGAGACGAAACGTCAATGCGTTTCCCGCTAACCAAATGTTGCTGTTTCATTTCGCATTTCAAGGAAAGTGATGTTTAATGTATGTTACTATTTTTTAATAATTTTTCCATTAAAATATCATGTAACGTCCAAATTAACCGTACATTCGAATCCGGTTCGCTCTGTATTATTACATTTTTTTATATAAACTTCATACTACTATAAGCTATTTACTACTATTAGACTTTTACTATTCTACAACGTACAGTACATATGTTCATACAAACGATTAAATGTAAACGTCAGTCGAACACGATTATTCTCACATTGAGCAATTTACGTTTTATTGCCAAACAAGTTAATGCAATGCAAATCTGGCGCACTGGCGACGAGAGGCTTGTCACGGTGGCCACTGGACTTGATCCGGTTAGCTGTTGGCTCAACCCATGAGGGCTACAACCGTATGAAACAAAAAGCTTGACTACAATGTGACTTAGATTAATAGTTCACTACAATACATTAGTCTACAATAGATTACTTTACATTAGTATTACAATACTTTATATTATTATTACATTATTTTACATCTGCATTGCATTTAAATTTACCTTAAAATTTGCATAAATGCATTAAGTATCGCTCGTGTTATGATGTAATAAAGTTTTAAAAAGAAGAAGTACTGAAAGGGAAATTAAAACAAGTGATAAAAATTAATTATTTCAGTTAGACCATTGTGATTATGTATTAAATATTTAATATTCACTTTTTAAATTAATAATATGTGTGTGTATGTGTGTGTGTGTGTGTGTGTGTGTGTGTGTGTGAGTGTGTGTGTGTCTGTGTACAGTGTATACGTATCGTCTACAGGTATATTATATAAAGACTCCCCACTTGTTCATATCCTCACACCCCCTCCACTAGGATTTTCTTCCCTCCTTCTTCTATGAGATATACTATGTTTAATTCTTTTTTAACATTAATAGAACTGCAAATGCGGATAGAAGTAGAAATGCGACCACGTCCATGCGATGGGCTCATCGAGGAATTCGAGGACAAAACTACGAAACGAAAACCTAAAAACCGATGTTCCTGTTGATAAACGTAAATAATGGAAAATCTCGTCTGGGTGGTCTTTAATTTGTCGAATTAGAATACAGATAACGTTTCTTCCAACTATTTCAATTTTGGTTGTGAATGCTGTCAAAACTTTTGTACGTCACGAATATAGTATATTGTAGTAACTCGAATGAGAGGCATCTGGCCTCTATGCCTGTATCCGCAAAACCTAAAGTCTAAGATAGAGATAAGAAAGACTGGTGAAGTAGTGTGGACCTTGCGGGTAATCTAGTAAAAGAAATGTAATATAGCTATTCCGAATATCTAGAACATAAACCAAATTAAAAGTGATACGTGGAAAGCTAAACAAGCAGCAATAAAGAAAGTTACCGTGTGCGTCAGTAAAGGGAAACTCCCACGAGATGAGGGTACCTTAAGTGCCTTACCATCGAAAGCCTTCAAACATATAAGGTACCACGACAGAAAAAACCTTGATTTCGTTATTTTCATATAACACTGACCTCAGTTTAATATAACAACCCGTTTAACGGACCTTAAGGGGAAAATGTTTTTTTTTTCCACTTCATACACAATTGACCCTTTCATTAGTAACAACAAAACTAAGGATTCATGATGTTTCTATATCTTCATTGATTAAAACCGGTTTAAAACGATAATGAAAATTTAAAGTATGAGCAAATTAAATCCTCTTAAATTACAAAACGGAACAAATTGCGAACTTGCATTCAGGTCATTTAGATTCATGACTTTAAGAGTTACACCTAAGCTTGGCAAACTTTGAAATGGACACTTGAGCATTTATTTATAATTAAAATTTCTGACGTTCTTAATGCCGGTACTTATATTTCACATATTTGTTACGCCATCGCTGTCCAACTTATGTGTGTTATTATCAAGTATGAAACAGCATTAAAAGTTCATATTCCGTGTCATAGTGATACATGTTTTTGTTGTTATATATTAGAGAATGGGTAGGGCGAAGCCGGTCGGCTCTCTTCGGCTCGAAACAATGAACACAGTACGTGAAATATCGAGCCCTTCGCTTTTACCAACAGTTCAGCCTTAGGCACTATTATTTTCTGTAACAATTAAAATTTTTCTTCCATTTTTAACTTACCGTTAATAAAATTGATAGCTTTCTAAAATTTGACAAAGTTATGGTTTCAATCCAATTTTTAAAAATTGAGATTTCATCAGTTGTCAGACGTTTTGAGGTTCGAGAAAGTTTTTCTGACCATTTTCAGAAGGACGTTCGTATGTGCCTGTGTGTCAATGTGTTTGTCCATGTCTGTGATCGCGCACGAGCGCCTGTGTGCGTATTTATATGTAATCAGCTATAGTTCTAATAAAAATACGGTGAATGCTATAAACTTTATGAAAATCAGTTAATATTTTCCAATGAAATATTGTAAGAAAATTTTTCCAAAAGGAATTAATTCTTAATATCTTTTTGATTTTTCCAAAGGTAAATTTTAAGTCTATTTTTCTTGTTAGAAGTTGCGTCGAAAGTTGTGACTCGCGTTGAAATTGATTAACAATTTAATCAAAATTGAATTCGATCAATATCGAAAACATCCTTGTCGAAAAATGCGAAATATTCACAAAACATAGCAAGTTAGTTTCAGGTACTTAGTTAATATTATACTGTACAACGTATTTGACCTTTCACAACTGGGCGCGGTGTTCTCTTAGAAAAAAGCCTATTAGGTTTAAATAACACGCTGCTTTTGGTGTGGTGACTGTAAAGAACTTAGTTCAATTTTCTTTAAAGATTCATAATCCCGTTGCTTATGTCGTTAAATCAAACAATCATTGATATTTTATCTTAACTTTAGCTAGATGTACACTCAACGGCGGAGGCCATCAGGAAACGTACTTAGTCTCCTGCGTCACAGGCGGGCCCCCTATCCATTAGGCCTAGTACTGTTTCTTCTGAAGTAAATGGTAATATTATATCCAAAAATTGAATGTAAAAGACTGTCAAAAAGGCGAGTGTCGTCTAAAGCCGCAAAGCCTGGAGAGTGCGTTACCATGTCGCGACTAAACGCGCCCGGAGCGGCCGGCCCGCGCGGTGCAGCGCACTCCTGCCTGTCCTCGGGTTGTTCAATGTATCATATATTTATATCGTCAACTAAATTAGAAGTTTACGGCAAAAGCTCCTACATCACCGATATCGATATCGATGTAACACAGATCGATGCCATCACAGACTGTTTTGTTTGAAACGCAAATTTTGTACAGAAGCAATAATATTTAGGCTTCTAGTTTCCAAATGAAATTTATGTATTTGTTATCATTTTATATTGAAGTCGTATACATTTTGGGCATTATTATAATTAGTATGTACAAAAATTTAATAGTAGTTCTAAAATATGTCGTTAAGAGTGCTCACAATCGCCGTTTAATGAAGTCATCCGCCTTTCAACACAAAAGATAATGCGAACACGGCGTCTGCGCAGTGTAATGTGTTGTGCAAGAAACCTTATTAATTTAACTACGTATAAAATGAATTAAAAAATACGCATGTCATTCGATTACCGCTCTTTGTTCTATAAAGAATACGTTTCAGTCGAATTAGGTAAAAAATCTTATACGCATAATTATACCGCATAATCAGAAAGAAATCGTTTTAATTTGCTAGAAAAACAGTAAAGAAGGACAGACGGATACCTTTCTTCAAAATCGGACCATATCACACAACAAAATATTTTAATAGTATTTAAATGTGCAATGGACAAATATACGAGTTATATTTATCAGATTATTTATATCCGGCCACGGCTCAAGTAACCATAACTAACATCAACTACTAAAAACTAAATTACATTTTTTATGAAATTAGAGTTTTTAAATAAAATTTTACGACATATCACAAAGTTAAGCTTAATTTCTGGATTTTCGTTGGGTTCGATTTTGACATACATCTTTTGTATCGTGGAAGTTTGTCAGTTTCGGATACTCAAAATTTAAGGCTTCTTTATAATTATGCCGTAGATTTGATTTGAATAAAAGTATTTAGAGCATTCCTTGCGTTTGATTCGCTTCGCATTCTATGCTAAAGACTTCTTTCATCAATTTTTTTCATTAATACTTTTTAGGTGGTAAACCAATTCAACATGTCCTTTTCTACGCCACTCACTACAGGTATTTTAAACTATATTCTCTGTCACGTTGCTATTCTTGTCTCTATCTTTTATGTAGACTCAACGCATTCTGCTAAGTTCTCAATTCATTGATCTTAATTTGATATTTCTCCTTCCATATCCAATTTTTACTACCGTACATAAGTGTAGCAACCAAAAATTAATTATGAATTATTAAATGTTCATGTCTCCAGAGATTTTTATAATTCGTATCAGCACGGAAAACCCATTTATTCGTTTCTCGCATTTACTTTGCATTCTATATTTTCATGCGGTTTGCCGACGTACATGTGCAGATTGCTCAGATAAATAAACTTGTTCTGTCACGTCAGTCTCACCTCGTATAAACACGTTTAGGTAACGAGGTTTTTACTTCTTTCAAATAGCATGAATTCTGTAGTGTTTGGATTTACTTTTATATATTTTTTATCGATAGAGGCGTTTATTTTCATTACTATCTCTTCCAACTCTTGCGCCGATGGTATAAGGATACTTGGTCGTTGGCACCAAAGGAAATATTTAATGAATAACTCATTGGCCCTTAGCCCACGTTCATATTCCTTAATATAGACACCTATCAATGAATAGGTTGACAACCACCGTATCACTGTAAAACCCTATGTGACTTGCAAATATCGAACCGGTCAGTGTATGTATGCACTACTTATTGTAAGACAGGCACAGGAGTTAGTCGGAAGTTGCAATGCCCCTATCTGCCCAATTTTAAACAGACATCTTTAAAATTAAAAATGTGTATATTTAGTCTCAGAACTGCTATTTCTAAATTCAACATTCGGACAGATAAATTAAGTACAGTCGAGTTTTATTATCTATCTTTACCACGACAATACCTTGGAAGGGTTGTCGCTTTAAGAATTTATTTCTTCAGCCTTCGCCTTCGCTTTTCACAGTGCAGTATGAGCTCGCGGCGTGCGCTCCCCCGGGACTCTTTGTGCCCCGGCCCGAAGCCCGCAGCACAGATTGTATTCCACGCGATTATTGCCCGCGTCGCTTTCTTTGCGGTTTGTGTTGTTTCGCTAGCACGGACCGATACTTTACGTAGATACACGATCAACAATGGTTCATGATATTTCTACACAAGAAATTGTTCAAAAATATGTAGATGCAACAATATGATAGGTAATGGAGTAGTGATGAATTTATTTCTCCACTTATATACGTTTTCTTTTCATTAATAAAAGACTATTGTACAAACATTTATATGGTAAGATAACCGTGTATTTATATATGAAGCAGTTGTAAATTGGATTGTAGCGTTTAAAGAAACACCGATTTTTTTTCATATGGCACGATTTTTTAATAATTGCTGTTTTCTGATAGTATATTTAAACTGAAATTATAATTCTAAAGGAAACTATTGAAGCTCATGTAATGACTTAAAATCAAAATTTTTGGCTTTTGCCTATGTTAAAATTTAAAAACGCAGGTATAATATTTAGACATTCATTTGTGCGTCTCTCGACCTGAGAGGTTTCTGGAAACTAATTAAATGCTAAACATACAACAAGATATTTTATACTGAACAAAAAGAGAAATAACATAATGAGACTAAAATGTGAACAAATCAGGGACCTGTGGGCGACTGACCAATATGAGTCGCCAAACGACATGTTAGTCCGACTAACTGCTATGAACATTGCTGTCGATTCTTTGTACTTTAAACATTTATGAAAAATTAAAATACGGTTTAAAGTATAAAGACGAAGGATAGCAATAAAAAAATAATATTTAATATGTGTAATGTACAATATAGTATAAGAGTATCTAAGTATTTAACGAAAAAAAAATCTATGTGATAAAAATAATTCATCGTCAAAAAATGGATAAGTATTTATCCATTACTGTCAAAAAAGGATAAAGATTTCAATATTTTTTTTTTAGAGAATAATGGATAAATTAGGGGACAAAAACAAAACGATTAGAGCTTGAAACACCAATAACTAACAACTCTAGGTTATGATAAAACAGTCAAGCTTTTATAGCTTTTGTCTGAAATATCTATCTATAAGCGCGCTTCGATGACAATCGTGACGACAAACGACATGTCATTTTCATTCGCACCCTTTGTGTTTATATTCTGTATATATTATTATAGTACGAATAAAAAGAAAAACATATTTATTTTATTTATGAAAGTCTTTGTATTTATTTATTTTACTTCATATTAATTTATTGATTTGTGACAGACAGACAGACGGATGACGAATTGATCGTATAAGGGTTCCTTTTTCCTTTAGGTATACGGAATTTTATAAAGCAACAAAAACAATTTCACGTATAGAAATATTTTACATAAAAAAATATTTACACAGATTACTTGCGCCCGCCCCAGCTTCGCACGGGCAGCAGGCGCGATCACAGCTTAATATTTTGAAAGGGGATCACGGTCTTACAGTAATGAGTAAATTAGGATTTATTACCTACAAAAGAATCAAGAATCGATTCCATTTGTTCAATGTTGGTACGCGTAGACTAAAATGGCCACTTTTAGCCAGAATGAAAAGTAGTGAACAACAAATAAAAGTAATTCAATAGATATTATATTTAGATTATTGAGGCAATCGTTTCCAGATTTTGATAATTAATCTGATTTAGAAGTAACAAAACTTTTGAAATGACAAATTTTTTGAAATAGACATACATCAATGACCAAATATACATAACAAACCTACCGTAGCGTCGTCTATTAACGTTAATTAAAAACAAAATTGGAGAAATTGTTTGTTTCGAAATATAGATGACATTTTGAAGTTCCATCATTTTAACTTCTCTTGCCATGTAGAAAATTGAATATCTTATAAAGATTGGGAAGTTGTTCAGTCTGATTTTAGAAAATCGAGTCTTCATTAGATTTCGAGTTTCACGGTTCTTTGCGTGTGTTTCTTTGTGTGTGTACGTACACATATAAGTAAGTCTTTCATAACTTTTGAATGGGTTAACAGAAACGGTTTGCGGCATTCGGAAGGAGTTTACTCAACTTAGACTTTTTGAAATACTTCGCTGATATCGTACGGTAGATTTTGAAAAATTTCAAAAATTTAATTACCAAATACGTATATTTTTGAAATAATTTTTAGACTATACCGATCACTTTCTTTGCTTAAAAAACTTCTTCGAATGCTACAAAGCAAAATAAAATAGAAGAACGTGTTCGATAGATATTGTGATCACAATATTAGTAAAATTTTAAAAATAGCGACATTTGAAATAAATATAGATACTCGAATTCGAAGAAGAAAGCGTATTAAAATTATTGCGTAAGTAAAGCATAAATAACTGATTTTTCAAGCTCAAATTCAATAATCTACTGCTAGGTGTGTTTTAAAAATGTAATGAGGCGAAAAGATTCAGGAATGACTTATAAGGTCAACAGTTTTTTGGAATTTTAGGGCTCAAAAGCTTGAGGCAACTGCATTTTTGAATTCGTGGAGCACAAATACATCATTACATATCACAGCGGGAAGCGTTATGGCTGGCCTGCGGGGTCAGGCGTTTTACAGATTATTTTGATTGGAAATGGCTTTAATAGTTATATCTCCCTGATTCCAAATAGTGCTGCCACTGGACTCAACTTTTGAAACCAAAGTTTTTCGCACATTCTTAATTGTTTTTGTCAAATGTATTTAAATTTCCCGCCTTCTCACTAATGCTAAGTTGCAACACTGTGTACTCACTCACTCTGTTCGCGTTCGCTTCTCTTATTGTGTCCTATTCAAAGTATTAATTATAAGTAAACTAAAGTACACACTCGTTTCATTTAATTCAACAGTTTTGAACAGGCATCAATTTTTGATTCTCTTGTTTTATGTACGTTTTTTAAAATATCTGTAACTTTGTCGATATTTAAGAAGGTTGTCAATTTGGAGATTCAAGTTTGAATGTGATTAGGGGGGTCGTGGTCCCCGCGACGCGCTCCTCGGGCCTCCCTTGACGGGTAGCACTAATTATCTATAGCCAGATGATTTCTAGCGAATAGATGGGGGTGGTCACGTGACGAAGTTTCAGCAGATATCTATAAGTACACTGCCTGGCTATGTCCAAGAAAAACATAAGTAGGGAACAAATTATACATTTTATTTTTATATAGTATTATTGAGGGACAAACGAGTATGCGAGCCACCAGATTGTAGTTGTCATCGCAACCCACAGACACCCGCTACTCCGCAGGAGTCACGAATGAGTTGTCAGCCTTTTGGTTAGGAATAAGATATTTAATAATGGAAGGAATGGGCTGATGGAGAGAGGAGGAAACTAATGGAAGGTAGTTGTGGGATGATGGAGAGAGAGTAGCCCACCGGAACTCTCACTCGTTGGACGAAATACAGCACTGTTATATCGCCCCTATATTCTATGAAGGTGGGGTATTTCACCGTTCGAGCGCGCTCATTCACGTCCTGCAGTTAAGTTGAGCACAGAATGGCTTTACCACAATAAAACTACATAAAAACCAAAAAATATTCTGTTAATTCGATCGTTATCAAACTTTTTTAATTGTGAAAGTTCAAAAATTGAAGAAAAATAGAAACAATCTAATTTTGTATTAATTTATAGGAAAAGTGTGACACAACTTGTAACAAAAACAAAAAAAAATTGTTGCACTATCAAACTTCGCGGGCTCACCTGCTGGGCAATCTGAAGATTTCCTGAAAATTTCAATAAAAGCGATCCAGCCGTTTTGGAGTCCATAGGGAACATACACGCCTCCACACAAACTCACATCGATTTTTATGTACTCGTATATGTACATTGAATTGTAACAGCCCTAGGATCGATTACAGCATTAAAATTGAGGATAATCAAGGCAATAGTTGTAGAAATCGGAGTGACATAAAAGTAAAAGATGAAAACCAAAATCCCACCTCATTTAAAAAAAAAACTGTTATCTTAACGGCCACGAGTCAATGATTTAAGCAAGTTAATTTTTGTTAAGGAATTGTTATTAGGACATAAACTTTTAATTTATGTGATTCACCAGTTGAGGATAAAAAAAGAGTTAAGAATTACCTTCATGTGATTGTGCAAAGGAATATTTTTATTATGTAAGGAAAAATGTTGGAGAGAAGGCTACGTACATTTATAAATTAAGGTATAAATAAAAGCAGTACAGTCGAAAGCGTTTCCCTTAAGTGCCCCCAAGTACACCCCACTTAGATCGAAAGCGATTCCGCCTACAGATATTTTTATTTCTATCTTTATAAATGTTGAGTATTTAGGTTTACTTTGTATCTCATTTTTAGGGTTCTGAGCCAAAATGGCAAAAACGGGACCCTTATAATTTCGTCATGTTTGTCCATCTGTATCTCACAGGGATTTTATTTAAAAACTACGAGATGTATATTAATAAAATTTTAAGTATAGATGTCTTATATAAGCTGCTAATTAATTTGGTTGTTAAGTATTAAAAATAAATATTTCTAGGTGGATGCTCCATACAGGTAGTAGGAAGTGAAAAAATATTTTTTAGCAAACCAACATATTTCTTCAAATTTTAATTAAATGAACATTTACAGAAATAATAGTTCTGAAAGTAACATAAATTGTGTGCCCCTTTATTTTTAAACCGCATATCCAAAAATATGAAAAAAATTATAAAGGTAACGCTTAATAAATACTTAAATCGAAAATTATTTTATACATGATCGGGGGTACTGTTTTTGAGTTATTACCGAAAAACTGCGCTTTTCAACAAAAGGACGTAAGTGCCGTGAAAATACGCTCTTGTGCTGGTGCACTTTTGTTTACATTAGTTTAAAAGTAATAGTCGACAGACCTACTTGTTTCTATAGTTATAGGCGACTACAGTGCTTAAACCTACATTGTGCGGAAACACGATCAAATAGTGTAACAAAGCAATTTTTTCATCTGTAGTGCATTTCTTTGTAGTAACGGGTACAGAACCCTACACTGAGCATGGTCCGACATGCTCTTAGCCGGTTTTTTAAGAGTATGTCTGTCTGTTTGTATAGCAGGGCGTTTATTTTATTAGAGTGTACTATCTTTATTGGTTTGAATTGAATAGAATTGAACAACTTAATAAATGATGTCGGGAACTTGGACTAACGAGTAGATGTTATTTATTCAAAAACTTCAACGTTTCAATGGTTCATTTCCAACTTTTTTAAATATCACAATGAAGGGAACCTTCTGTGCGTCGACCTGATTCACACATGACCGGTTCTTCTTATATTTATGTATCATATGAATGTGTAAATACGTCTAGGAAACTTGTTTCTTACTTTACATTTGACTACAAATTAAGGCAATGAATTATTTTTATAGTAGTCGAGGCTTATCGTTAAATGTTTTTTTTTTTATATTTGCTGCTTTTAGTGCTTACACTTTAAATTATTGTTTAAATTGCCTAAGCAAATAAAAGATAAGTTATTTAATAAATCTTTCAAAATTGTTATTTATATTTATTGGCGAGTGTGGGCGGTAAGTTACTCAAATAAAGAACCAGCTAAGCTCGTTTTGAGCCTGTCGGCCGTGTGGGTCGCTTAGTAATTGGGTGGATTCTAACTCAGTTAATGATACACCTTGCATATGTCCGTTTTTTTTGTAATCATTTTATAGCATAGTAGGGGCAAGTGAGCATGTGAACCAGCACAGAGTAGGTGTTCATCGTCACTCATAGACACTAGCAATCCCGGAGGAGTCACCAGCATGTTGCCGGCC
The DNA here is from genome assembly GCA_005406025.1 of Eumeta japonica. NCBI lineage: Eukaryota > Metazoa > Arthropoda > Insecta > Lepidoptera > Psychidae > Eumeta > Eumeta japonica. Next base: position 581,444 of record BGZK01000109.1, read on the forward strand.
TAACTTATGAAAACTGAAACGACACAAACGAACACGATGATGCAATGTACTTCACAAGCTATTCTGCAAGTGCGAAGGGTGTCTTATAAAAAGTGAGAATGAGTTTGTTGCCGGTAACTTTAACTAAATGTTATTTTATTTTTTGACATAGTCGTCTTCTTGCTTAATACGTTTGGCATATCTTATTTATAAGCACAAAACTGCTTTTTACAAAACCCTTCATATAAAAATTCTTACACAGCTTAATTATTTTCGAATCTGTCTTTTCTGTCTTTTCGGATCAACTTTGGACATAAATAGAAATCAATAGGTCAAGATCGAGTGAATACAGAGGATGCCCAAGTATTTCGAAGCCAGCATCTCGAATTACAGCCGCGACAACGACCTGTGAGCCGAGGCGTTATCTTGATGGAAAAAAAAAACAATTTTCTCTAGTATCCTTCGCCGTTCCTTCCGAATTTCGTTACGCAATTTTTTTATTTGTTCTGCATACAAAGAGCTCGTTACAGTAGTTCTGCGGTCGAGATATTCTATCATGACTACCCTTTACGATCCCAAAAAGAGGGCCCATGATCTTTCCGGCAGAACAACTCGCATTAAATTTGTTTGGAATTGGAGATGATGGTCCGTTGGAAGTCATAGACTGTAATTTTCGTTCTGGACCGTGTTTGTGAAGCTATGTTTGATTCATGGTTGTAAATCGAGCCAAAAACTAGTAACAGTTCCAAAAAAAACTCGAGAAATGTTCAGCCTTTGTTTTTGTGCTTCGATAAGCATTCTTGGGACCCGGTCCGCGGATACCGCGGATTTGAGTTTTTTACCATTTCTTCGGTCATTGCCCTTGTCGGGCGACCCGAGCGAGGGTCATCTTAGGTGGTTGTTCGTCGACGTTTAAATTCGGCACACCATCGAGCAACTGTGAAATACGGTGAAGAATTTGCTCCTAAAATTTCCTGGAAGTCTTGATTAACTAGTTGTCTAGGGAAATTTTTCAAGCATAGATAGTTAATAACCGCGCGCAATTCGATTTATTCAATTTTCAACAACACATTACGGACTCCCATTAAAAAAAAAAGATACTAACTTTTCCAGCCAGTATTTGTTTTTTTTTTTGTTTTCAAAGAGTTTGTGCTTCGTGAACGTTAGTGCCACCTTATAGTGAACGCTCCTCGCATTGTTGCGAATGTAAGCGAAACGGAATACAAGCTAGTGAAAGTGCAATTCACGCTGACCGTCCTACCTTGTTCTAATATGTAACTCTTTAGTACGTCTATAACTGTACGTGTATGTGTTTATGTGTATGGGCAAGTGAAAGATTTTCGCTCCTATTGCTGTTTTCATTGTGAGGCGACAGACCAATTAGACAAATAGACACTTAGGTAACCCCACATTTGTTTCATTTTTTTGAAAATTAATTTATTAAAAAAATAAGTTAACTAAAAAATATTAATTTAAACATAAAATTAATTTTAAAATAAAATTAAAAATTAGTGGTTCGCTTACAAAAGCGGACCACTAAAAAGAAATTAATCGGTTTGGTACTTTTCAAACTTTGATTTAATTTTGAGAACATCAAAAATATGTTGGCAAAGATGTGCACGTTAGACGGAGATGAAGTTTTTTATTATTCCCTTTTTTTATATGTTTCAAGAAACTTCTTTCCCAATTTGACATTTCAAAATACCCTTTGAAATACATTTGACTAATCGTGGTTTTAACCAGTACATTAGCGTCCTCAGCGACGGTTAAGGAAAGTTTCCCACGTCATCAACCGTGTGTCCGTGTAGAGTGACAGTCGTTAAGGGCTTGCCGCAGCAGAATTCGTAAAGCTGACCTTTTCTCTCAGAATGGATTAAAATATTTGAAAATCCCTATTATCACTAGGTTCCATTCGATTTCCTCGCGGCCGTCCTGCACCGCAACGATTCATGGTTGGCACTGAGTATTTTTTTTAGCTATTTTGTGTTTAAGTTAACTATTTTCGTCAAACTACAATCTACACTTCGACTTTCTGATGAAAAGAAATGAAACAGACATTTCTTATTCAAAACACAGTATTGACATTTTCATTGCAAATTAACATGATATTGTCTTCGGCTTGTTTAATTGAGAAGCTATGCCCGTCGCTCCGGTTTCTTCTACAGATTTCTTGGCTTGGATCTAACGTCGGTCGCTAGTGACACGTACCTCTCGTCGTTAAATGCTGAAGCACGATCAATTCGAAGTCACTTGCATAGTTTTCGTAGTTTTAGTACAGCTGGCCTTTTCTCTTACTCTCACTCGCACTCTCAGTTACAGGTAACAAGCACTGCATTACTCACGTGACCCTGTGTTGTGTCAGTTATAGCAAAAATTCATCTTGCTTATAACTTTCTTGTAAAAATAACTGTAAATCTTTATCGCCGCGCGTCGACGTAGACGTCACGGCCTCGACCCCAATCGGCGGGTTTTGACGTCACTACCGAATAGTTGTCACCGCGACGAATTGAATTTTGATTGGAGAGGTCGCCTGGACCCGCATAAGCCGAGGGCCTGCGGCGCCCTCGTAAAAAATAACAAGGCAGATTGGCCGCTCGGGCCCACGATTTACTGCGCCTGGTGCGCCGACCGGTATCCAAGTTACACTCGAAATAACAAAAAAATGCTTATCTGGCGCAATTTCTCTGTGCTTACAGCCATTTTATTATAATTCAAAGATGAGGATTGGCGAAGAGATCAGTACAAAAAAAAATTAATTAACCAGTGTTTAATTTGATAACGACCAGCCAATTTATATTAATACAATATTTTGTATATATATATATGTATACAACCCAAATTCAGGCAATTTGAGGCATGCTAGGTTTGAGTGACTACTCGAACAGTCGACAGTTTAATCTCGAGTTTTGAAAATATTCAAAACTCGAGATTAAACTGTCGACTGCGAGAGAAAACATAAACTGTAACTAGCTCATAAGATATGTATAATGCACAACGAATTGTTTTCCTCGTATAATTCAGCCTCCATAATGACAATAATAAGCCATTAGTTTGATATTCTTGATTACTTATTTAAATAAACAAGTCATTTGACTACTGTATGTTGATTGATTTTCTTATTCCAGTGCCAGGAGTTATTATGTTTAGCAATTTTCAACTTTAATAATGTGGATCTCTGCTTGAGAAAGGCTTCCTCTAAACCTTTCCACAGCTCTTATCTTTGCACTTTTTCAACCGTCCTCGCTCTTGTTTTTGTGAAATGTCAACAACTTACCGTCCTTTCGGTGAGTGATTTCAATGATCCACCGTTTGTCATTGTAGCGTAAGATATGGCCCATTCATCGCTTCTTACTTTACATGCTTTTTGGATCTTTGGCATGCTTCTTTCTATAGATATTTGGGTATTTTCGATTTTATGTTTCACTTTTTCAATAAAGATCCAGATTTGGAAACCATACAGCAAACATGGCGAGATACAAATATTCATCACAACTTTTTTTAATATGTAAACTGATCTCGCCATTAAGAATTTACTTTAATAACGAAAAATTTTTTTCATACGTCGTTATTCCTCTTTTTATTCCATTTTCGTTACTAGAATTACTAAATGATACTTGTTTACCTATATATCTCAGATTAGACATCAATAACTATAATTTGAGCTATTCGTGTTCGTAACAAATTCAGAAAAGATATTGTGGGGACTGTATCAAAAATATTCCACAATATCTTGTATGGTTTATATTTGTCGGTGTATATTATTTTACAATTATATTTTAGATAGAAAACATTCATAATTTATTCCACAAATTAAAATTCATAAATGTCAGAACAAGAACTTTCATCAAATTGTGGTTCTTTCCAGTTCGACAAATTTCATAATTCCTTTCTATAATTTGGAGCTAAGATCTATTGAAATGGTCATTTATATGTATAGTAATATTGGTGAAAAAGAAATAATTTTTGATTAAAAAAATTCTAATTGCTTACAATTAAATTGTTTTTTCTGTGATTAACGCAGCATAAAACTAGCTGCGTTATTAATATTCGGCAAATTATTTATTAAAAAAGCTGAATATCTTATAGATTATTAATTGTATTGCGTCGACGCAAAAGACCTCTTTTGTAGAAAATTAAATATCCTATAAGTTTGTCATTTCCATTTTTTCTGCAGGTCTCTTGGCTTACGAAATTGTTCGCGACGGAAACGTTGCTGCGCACGCCGACGTACATGCAGCGTGAACATGTCGTGAACTCGTAAGACATAAACAGAAAACATTGTTTTTCGATGCAATTTTTTTGTCAAATGTACTGTGTATACATGTAATATATTACTACATGTAATATACTACATGTGTATATTAATGTATTAAATAGCATAGTTTTTGTATATATAAGTTTATTTTGTATATAAAGATACAAGTTCGTATAGTTACATTTCCGAAATGCATCAAACACTTATGCAGTGTAATACCACGGTAATCCTTCAGAGGGCCGACCACGTGACATAGATAACGGTGGCCCTCGTGACGATAGGGCCGCCGACCGCTAACGGTAGTCCTTCAGGGGCCAGATAGCGGCACTCGCTATCTGGCGGTGCCGGTACGGCCCGGAATCTATGTCGAAAATTAGTATAGCTGTCCCGACAGTATACCGACGGTTTCCGATCGAGGATAGAATTTGACATCCGAGCCGCAGAAAAATATCTGAGATAGTCAGAGATTTCCGCGGTGCGACCTGGGAAGCAACCATTGACCAGGCCGGCGAAAATTCGAGAAAGCTGCACCAGCTCTGCCGCCAGCTTACCAAAGCCACAGCTCCGAAGTGCCCAAGCACTGATCGCTCAGGAATCCGTTGCTATGATACCAAAGCCTGATTGGAGTTGATAGCCGAATACCTAGCTAAACAGTTCATCTCGAATCCCCCTGTCACTTCTCCACCATTACAAGAGCACTAAGCACAGGTGGAGAAGCGTGTAAAAAAGTTCATGAACACTTCGTCCTCCTCCCTTCCAGGAGATTTATTTATAACCGCAGCCGCGCTACGCAAAATAGTAATGCGTCTCCCCAAAAACAAGGCCCCAAGACCTGACGGCATATCAACAGTCGCGCTGAGGCATCTTCCCAGAAGAGCAATTGGGGCCATGAACAGAGTGTTCAATGGAATACTCCGTACAGGTCACTTCCTGGACGCGTGGAATAAGGGGAAAATCATTACGATTCCGAAAGCGGGAAAGGATCCACGAAAACCGGAGAATACCGGCCTATCACCGTGCTATCCCACTTGGCTGAAACATTTGAACGTGCCTTGCTAACCAAACTGCGCTTCTTCTTGACCTCGTGACAAGAGCAATACGGGTTCCGCGTGGTCACTCCACAACGCTACAACTCATAAGAGTATTGCACCACTTCGCATCCGAAAGGAACTGTGAGCGATATATGGTGGCGGTACTCTTAGATATGGAGAAGGCCTTTGACAGGGTGTGGCACAATGGCCTCATCCACAAGCTATTAGATACCTCACCGCCGCCTGCATGCACAATAGTCATCGCCAGTTTTCTTCAACGACGCAGTTTCTGCGTTGCCGTCGATGACGTGCTATCCGCCCCACGCCCGATACGATCAGGATTACCGCAGGGCAGCTGCCTATCTCCCGAACTATATGCGTTATACACCGACGACATACCGACGTTGCGAGATCATCTCGAGGGCTGGGAAGACGACGTAATGCTGGCACTGCACGCTGATGACTGCGCGTATTTCGCGTCATCGCGAAGGGCCTACCTAGCCGCGAAGAGGATCCAGTGTGTATTTGATTTGGTGCCCGAATGGCTGCACAAATGGAGGATGGCCGTCAATATCAATAAGACGGCTATTATACAAATAGCCATTTACAAGTGCTATATACACTTCCGCCTGACCTACGCTGCACCGGCTTAGTACGCTCTTTGTTCGGAACTGCAGCGCCAGCGTCTCCAATCCCAGCAGAACATAGTGCTCCGTATGATTGCAGGAGCCGGGTGGTACGTCAAATCATTATGATGCTGGCGCAACGTTTCTTCAGTCGTGCAGACGTAGGCTCCTACACCTCACTACACAACTTAGCACCTCAACGCGACCGACTGCCAAAAAGATATCAGCTCCCACGAGACCTGTTATCCAATCCTCCCAACCAAGACAAGGTGTAAGCTGACGGACACCTACCGGCTGACGATAGTCGCCCTATCATGACCCAAGAGGGCAGTGTCCCTTCTGAGATGATGCCCGGGTTCGAACCATAGGCTCATTCCCGCACCTGCACTCGCAGCAGGGTATGGAGAATCCACAAACAAATGAGCCGCTTCAAATCGACCCTTCTAATTGGTCGCTCTTTGAAGGACGAATCCGGAAATTGTAGGAAATAGTATAATAATGCAGCTAAATGCTGCATTTAGCCTGCACTATCCCAGTACTGGACATAGTCTACAGTCTACTGTAGTACATAACATACGTGTTGGTATATCGGAAGTAAAGCTCTGCATAACTATAGACACCTAGTGTTCAGAGGTACTATTTCGATGAGTTAAGTTAGCGAGGCACCGTTCCTGCGAATAGTCAGCCAATCTCCAAAACCAAAAACGAACCGTTAAGCGTTCCAAATGCGTGCGCCCGGTCCGTCACAGAGATAATGATAGAAAACCAAGAATTTAAAAAAAAGTGTGGTACTAGGGGACTGCCGTGGTAAAGCTATTGCATATCATTTGCATAGCATTTTTTATCAACTCATGCAATTATAATTATTTATTTATTTATGCAGTATTTTTTTTCTTTGATATTAATTCAAGTTTTTCATCGTTTTCTTCATTAATAAATGCACTTCGTTTATTCATATTTAAAACACTTTATACACAAATTTTTCGCGTATAACTATTCACCAGCAACTGCTATTCACTTTTGTACATTGGTACACCTATGTATACATATATAACTACATGTATACTTACGGGGCACAAGCGGTGAGTATGGTATTATAAAGATGTGATAGATACCTATACACCTATATACTTTCTCACAAACAGCTGCTTACGTATTCGTCCGATTTCGGAGCAGCTCGTCTCGATCCGTGCGAGCTTCGTACAGTCGTACCATATACATACACGTTAAGCGAACTCTCGGCCGAGCTACATGGTAGGCGGAGTGGGGGGGGTGTTAGGTTTTATTTTCGTTACGGAATTTCTTGATTCGGTCGCCGCGCTCAAAGCCCGCGATAAAAACTATGCAATAGCTTAAAAAATCATGACCTGTACTACCTCGCCAGTGTGAGTAACGATTACGCCGCAATGGGCACTTTTGTAGAGCATTCAATTATGAGAAAATCCCAACTTTGGGCAGGTGGCCATCAAACACCGCTGAGCTCTGTAAATTTGAAAAATAAAAATCTAAGTTAACGTGTATTCTCAATGGGAAATTGACATTGAAAAAAGTGCTTAGAATTAAAATGAAAAGCTCCGTCTTTAACACATCGTTCAAAATGAATCATTTTGATATATATATATATATATAATTTGTATTAGTTCACTGTAACATTAAGTACATTCGATTCTCTCGTTTTCAGGGTTCAGATCAAAAATGGCAAAAACGGAACCCTTATAGTTTAGTCATGTCCGTCCATCCGTATGTCACAGGGATTTTACTCAAAAAACTACAAGATGTAAATTTATTAATAAAATTTTATGTATAAATGTCTTGTATAAGCCGCTACTCGATTTGGTTGTTATATAATAAATACAAATATTTCTAGACGTAGAATTCCATATAGGTAATAGGAGAAGAAAAAATTTTTTTCAGCGAACATTAACATATTTCTAGAGTTCTTGATTAAATGAATATTTTCAGAAATAATCGTTCTAAAAGTAGCATATTGTGAGCCCTCCTTTATTTTTTATACCTCGTGTCCAAAGATATGAAAAAAGTTACAAAGATAACGCCTAATAAAATTTTTCAACAAAAATTATTTTGAACATGATCGGAGATACTGTTTTTGAGTTATTGCCAAAAATTACGCTTCTCAACAAAATGATGTAAGTTTCATGAAAATATGCTTTTTTGCTAATAAACTAGTTTTTTTTCCCTTTTGCGGCGAAGAGAAGGTAAAAAATGCACAACGCACACCCGTGCGCCCGTGCACACTGGTAGTGTGGGACTGAAACCCACTAAAAAGTTCCCCCTGAAGTTGGAATAATTTGGTCGGCAATGCTATATAGTTGGACTTCTATAATAACTTTACCGAACGCGGCATGAAGACACGCGGGGGTGTCGACGACGCGTGACATGCCCTATGGGCGATTCCTTAAAGGATCGCCTCGGCATAGAAGTCACTGGATATCGACAGGGTTCGGGTTCATTTTACCAACCCGGCGTGGAACCGGCCGGATGGAGTAGGGGAGCTATGGTCTAAGACCTAACTAGTAGAGCAATACCTAGGTCTAGTCAATCATGTGTGTGGAAGTCATTCCATGACATTATCTACTGCCGCTGTAAGAGCGTAAGGTGAATCGGTAAGTACATTCTGTGGCTTACGGATAAAATGATGATGATGAGGTGGTTCGTAATCAACTACTGAACGAAGGAGCGCATTGGGATGAGATCCCGCCATGTCGAAGAATCGCTTAGATGCATCCTTTATGAATTTGGCTATGATTGATAGTTCTAAGTCCCTGTGAAGCATTGAATTACGGACGCACCAGTGTGCATCCGTAGCGTCCCTACAGAATTTATTCTGAATAACTTGGAGCCTATCCAATGCTTTCGGGGCAGCGTGAGCGAAGACCGGGGACACGTCTGTCAAAACCGTCCTCATGCACATTTTGAAAATAGTGCGCCTATTGCGCCGGAATAGTTTGGTTTTTCTACTAAAACTGCAAAAAACTGTAAAAAACTGCAGTTTTTCCAACGCGCTAGATGTGATCTTTAAAATGCAGATTTTTATCGAGCGTGACTCCTAGGTATTTGTGATTGAACTCCCATAGAATATTCGTGTTCGACATTTTGAGATCGAGAGTGTCTAAGTCGACAATTTGTCGATTCTTACACTTACTGTACTTAAATTGTATAGAGGCTCACTTTTCTCGATTCACCACGATCCTCCAGGCACAAAAATAAAGCGCGGTATCGTTCGCGAATAACGCGAGTTGGACGCCTGGTGATGGATATAGAATATCGTTATTGTGTGCAGAGTACAGTAGGGGAGAAAGGGAGGAGCCTTGAGGAACTCCTGCTCTGATACATCGTCTAGTTCAGTGAGTGCATTCGTATCTAATAGTAAAATGCCTATTGCTGATATAACTATGGACAATATGAATGAGACGATCTGGTACTTCAAGAGCGTGAAGCTTATAAATAAGGCCCGCGTGCCATACCCTATCGAAGACCTCTACTTCAAAGAAGACAGCTACGGTTTTTTGTTTAGATTTAAAGCCCTCCAAGATATACTCTACTAGACGGAGAACTTGCTGAATGCACTGGGCTAAAACCGAACTATTCATCAATGATTAGGTCCTTCCTGAGGAGGTGATCGCTTAAGCGAGTTTTGAGAATTCTCTCGAAAAGTTTACTCAGACCGCTCAGGAGGCTGATCGGTCTGAAACTGGCAGGGAGGTCGCGAGATTTCCCAGGTTTGTGAATGCATATTACCTCTGCCTCTTTCCAGACAGGAGGAAAATAGTAATTTCTTGGGCATGCGTTAAATATCGCGACTAATAAGCCCAATAGCGGCAAAGAAAAACATTTGATTGCTTTATTACCAATACCATTGAGGCCCGGGTGCCTTTTGGTTTTAATAGATTTCACCAGCGTTTGGACTTCGCTGAGTGTGACGGGAGGCAGCTCATCTTTGGGTTTGAGGGAGGCTTTGTTCTGGTCCTCTTCCTCGGTATGTTGAATATGAGCAATGTCGTGCGGAGAGGAAGCGTGGGAGCCTTCACTCGGCGTTGGAGTGCTTCCGTTCTAGATCTGTGTTATGCAGTAGTTTGCAATCAATTATTTTTAGGGTAGGATTAGGACTCCCGCTGTCGAGAGGCCCCATTTTCAGCAGGAACCAGCCGGTGATCAGAAAGTAGACAGTGAAGTGTCGCGATGCAATTTAAATTTAATGCGACTCCTTTAGTTAGAGCGATGTCTAGTGTGGAGGGTCTATTGGTCTATCTGTGGAGGGTCTATTTCGGGATAGTAAGTCGACATAGATGGAGCGATAATTTCAAATTCAAGTCTGTTGAGATTCATGTCTCGGCTTTTGGGGTAATTAAAACCTAACATATAATTAAATACTCCATTGCGTAGATTAGGATTTTGCACGACTTATAATGCAAAGTATTTGATAGTTTTCAATTTTACAATATAAACATTTTTTTTATTTCTTGTCAGCAACTATTTCTCTCGCTGTACTCTCGATAGTACAAGAAAATAAAAAAATTACATAAAGATATTATGTATACATACAGATGTAAGTTCATATGCAGATATTTTAATGAAGATTAATTCTAACAGCTTCAAAAAATGATTTAATGTAAAAGAAATGAAAAAAAATCATCAAAATAGTTTAGTGAACTGGTCTTGTCCGTCAACCATGAAACTAGTAAAAACACGATCACTTGTAAAACATCCACTGATTTCACTTTTTTTTTTTGTTTCATACAATGACGTAAATTGAAAGTTATACCACTAACTCGTAAATGAATCGTGGAGGAACCGTTTCGATCATATTTTCTATAACAAAATTCCAATCGCCCCCACCTAAGCCGCGACGATACAAGACCGCGCCCCAACGCGTGGCATAACTTGCACTCGATGGGCTTATAAGGAACTAAGCGAGTACCCACTACAGCTTTTAGGGGATGTTTACCGAGTCAGCGTGCACGGCGCGCGCGCTGCTTGCGGTCCACTCTTCCCTTGCTTTTTTAAGTAATGCCCTTGAGTTTCCATTATCGTTCCACCTTCCAAGTATGTTATTGAAATACAAAGATTGACTCGGTTTTTATTAATTTTACGTGTGTGTAAGCTTGTATAGTTTGTAATAGTTTTTTTGCATATATTTTTAGATATAGTAAATGCTGTAAAAGGGAAAACAGAAATAAGCTTGAGAGGCCCTTATGGTCATATGGTGATACAAAGTATTGAGTAATTAATAATTTTGTACAACATTTAGACATAACATGAAACAATCTGATAGCAGAGCAGTTCAATCCCATATAAAATATACAAATCGGTATAATAATTCTTGTCATATAACTTATGTTTAATAAAACGTTTAAATTCATAAAATTAATTTCAGCCGGGATCTTTTATAAAAGCGCACACATCATCCCTTAAATTATTTGCTAACTTTGCTTAGACGGTTTTTATGAGCAGCAAGATCGTTCTTCTATCTCGTGTTAACATTGTGGATGTCGCTGCTTTTTTGGAACAATTCTATGTTTCTCTTGACATGTACCAAGATTTTATATATGTATTGTGATGTTACAGTTAAAATCCTAATTTCTTTAAAAAATATCTGAGTTCTTGGTCTCAAATTATAAATGGCACGAGCAGCTCCCTTCTGCAGTACAAAAATTGTATTAATATCAGCTGCAATGCTTCATAATAAAACTTCATAGGTCATGAGAATATGAAAGGAGCTGAAATAGACGAGTCTCATGGTGCGTTTATCAGTAAGTAGCCGAGTTCTTTTCACTGCGTATGCTGTAAACCTAAGACTTTTCGAGAATCTCCTAATATGATAATTCCAACTCAATGTAACATGGAAAAGGAGACCAAGAAATAAAGTTGTGTCCACAATATCCAGCATCTCGTTCTTCACCACTATTTTTGCGTCTATAAGTTTAGCACTAGTCTAGGAAAATTTAATGAGTTTTGTTTTCCTCTTAAGATAAGCGTTGCCAACATTACAAACTCTCGGATAAATTAATGCAGACTAAATATTACAATTTGTTCTGCTAAAGTTGTTGTGCAAAACCGTAGACGAAGCCGTTTCTCCTAATTTTGCTATTTTTTTTTTTTTATTATTTGAAGTTCACCAATACCTTTCGCGTTTGCCATACTTAGAATAAATCATAGTGTTATAGTATTATATATTTCACTAAATATAATATTAATGAGATGGACTATAAAAACCCAGTCACGTTTTTTACATACAAGTAAAAGAAAATAATCAAATTATTATTTTCTTTTCGTATCAAAGTTTTCATACATGAAAGCTAAAAAACAAGTTTGACAAAATTGTATTTTCGGCAACATATGAATATATTCGGGTATTCCGTTGTTTTTAAAGGATTTCACTAATTCACTAAATTCCGCATTTCGCAGCGACATTTTTTTAAATAGCATTAGTGTGCCGTGATATCGGGTCGTGCGTAGCGCCGTGCCTTAGTCTGTTGCATATGACATCGATTTTCGATATTTTGCGAACTATGAGCCAAGTGTCCTAAGCGCTCTAGCGCTAATAAAGAATTTCTAGCATATTTGAATCGTCATATCTTAGAGGTAAATCGAGCTCTTTCCGCTGCGGGCGTTAGACTCGCGCCCGCTTCTCGACTGTTCAGTTTGCTTGGAAATATTTTATTCAAATAATTAAATTGTATTTTATTCAAATAATAAAAATGCAATTGCATGTATACAGGGTCATCACTTGAGGACGGCTGGACCGATTTGCCCGATTTCTTTTTTTGTTGTGTCCATAATTATTAGGACAAGGTTTGTATGAAAGAAATTAAATCCTTTTAAATTTTTTGTTTGTTTGTCTAATTGTTTGTTCAGAGTATCTTAGGAAATTCTGAACCGATTACAATGCGACTTTCACTGGAAAATAGAAATGCTTATGGGGCTACATTTAGGGCAGTTTTTTATACCGGAAATATTTAGCGCTCCTATATGATCATCGAAAAGCAATAAAAAACGGGTTAATATGTCGGAATTTAATCGAAAGTGAAACCGGGATCAAGATGCGAATCAAGCAGGGCCAAAATGCGGATCTGTATCACGACGAAATCGAGTCAAAGAGCGGGACTTGTTTATCACAAGTCGATATAAAAGTGGCAGGGATCATTCTATTTCCACACAGCTGGAGCCGCTAGCGGAAGGCATGTACAATAAAAATTACAATGGATATTAGGGCTTCTTGGGGATTATATAATCCTTTTGATTGAATCGACTTCAATAAAATTTAATATGAAGGTAGCTGAAAATCAATGGAAGGATATCTTTTCATAATTATACGATATATATTTTATAGGTTCCGTACAATCAAATAAGAGCACTTTGAGTTTGATAGATTTTAATAAAATTAAGTACAGACGTAACTGAACCCCGATAAAAACACACGATATAACGTTTATAGTTCCATTATCATAATTAAACATTCGTATAGTTTTATTATTTTTAATAAAATCTAGTATGGAGATAGAAAAAATTCTACGAGAGAACATATGATATACTGTTAGAGTTCCGTGAGAATAATTAAGAACCCATTTAATTTACGAATTCCGATAAAGTTTACCGTAGGGATAGCTCCAAACAAATGAAAAGATATACGATACCTTTTAGGGTTCCGTGAATATAACTTAATACCCTTGTACTTTTACCAATGTCAATAAAATTGAATATGAAGATAGTCAAAATTAGCCGCCGGTCCCGCGCCCGCGGCTGCCGGGCGCCGACGGCCGCGTCGCCGCCGCCCGCCGCACGCGCGTCGCGCCCCTTACAGCCATTTCGTCTGTACCCCGGGTGCTCTAATACATATACTGTAGATACGTACTACTTCAACTAATGATATTTCGATTCATAATTTATTGTTAATTCCGAACGCTTGTTTCTCACAGACGCGGACTGCATATCCGGGAACCCTGAGTCGAGAACACACGCGGACCCGACAAACCCGTGAAAAATTTTAATGTTCTATGAAATTCATTAAAAACCCATTTAGTTTTAGTGATTTCAATAAACTTCAGTATGGAAATGGCTTCAAGCTAGTTACACGTATGGGATACATATTTTAGAGTTCCATTAGTATAACTAAGAACCCTTAGAATTTTATCAATTTAGTAGAATTTGCACAAGTTGGACAGAAAAATAGATGAAAAGCAATGAAAGGACATACGATACATTTTTAGGGTTCCGTGATATTAATTAAAAAACCCATTTATTCAATTAGTTTTACAAAAAAAATGATAGAAAGATAGTTGGAAAGTTATGTAAAGATATACGATAATTTTTTAGGGTACTTTGATAATTAATCAAAATTCTTACAATTTTATCGATTTCAATAAAATTGGTATCAAGATAGCTGAAAACTAGCACAAACTTTTATAGTCTTATTCATTTAAAAAAATTTTATATGGAAATAGCTAGAAACTAGTTAAACATACGGGATACTTATTTTAAGGTTTCGTGAGTATCAGTAAGAATTCTTATAGTTTTACCAATTTCCTTAATGTTTGCACGAGTTGTTCTTATTAGAACGTTTAAAGTGGCTTATGATTCTGTTGTTGTGTTCTGGAAGATTAATATTACCCTTATAATTTGAGCGATTTCAATGAAACTTGGCTTTATATCTTTAATCTAAGGAAGAGGATGTGGCTTACATTATTTTTAAGGTTCCGCAGTTAAGGATTCAATTAAGTTTATTAAAAATTATTATATCCACCAATTTCGCTATAATATTCAACTTTTCTCTGTTTTCTAAATGAAATATTAAGGGCGATTATAACTTACTTAATTTAAGAAAGAAATGAGTCTGGATTTAATCAAGAGCGAAAGTGCGACTATAAGCGCACTTTTGCGTGCGGTACAAGAGCGAGAGCGGGAGCAGCGACGTGACTGCTACTACAAAATAAACCTCATTGCGAAGTCGGAGCCGCTGGCAAAGGTTCAAAGGAATAAGAAGTATCTCTGGTGTCTGCATGTTTGTCACTTTTTAATTAAAATAACTGACTCTATTGATGACATTTTGTAGAGAGGTGGGCTTGCATCCTGAAGAGAGGCATGTATTACGGGAAAGGATATCAGAAAACTAGATGCTTAAAGAAACAAAAAATAAATTCACGCCCACGCAATAATCGCAATAATGAGCTGAGTCCTCGCGGCTAACTCGCGGACGGAAAGTTAATTGCGAAGTAAATTAAGTAAAACACATAGTTTTTATTTTATTATTGTATTTTTTTTTAAATACGATACGCATAATTAGTGACAATTTTTTTCATATTCTAATTTTAGAATTAAAATTGGCTTTAGACCAACTTCACTAGAAATGGCTTTCGAATAGATTGTCCAAATTTTTGTTGAATACTTAAAATGTATTCAAAAAATTATCTTACATACAAAAAAATAGGTTAACCCTGTAGGCCAATTCTGAAACTTCCCGCTATTTTTGAGTTCAAAACACTCGAAAATATACGAGATTTGACGCGATTTTTTGAGTAAAAAAACTGTTTGTTTCGATTTCTTTCGACAACGATTTCTCGCAAGCGAATCAACCGATTTTGACCCGATTTGCGGCAATCGGCGTGTTTTTACAGGGTCAAAAGCTGGTTAGAATTTGAAATCGATCGGTCAAGCCGTTTCGTAGTAATTCCAAAAAACTGTTTTTTTCGATTTCTTTCGACAACGATTTCTCACAAACGAATCAACCGATTTTGACCCGGTTTGCGGCAATCGACGTGTTTTTAATAGGTTAAGAGCTGATTAGGTTTTGGAATTGATCGGTCAAGCCATTTTAAAGTTATTTTGAAAAACCACTTTAAAAAAAAATTCTTAGTTTTTTGAAAATTCCTCAAAATCTACTGGTCCAAATCGACCCAAACTTTCAGGAAATTTTTTAGTGGGCTTGATTCGGTCAAGCCGTTTAAAAGTTATAAGAAGTTTACATACATCCACACATACACACACACATCCACACAGACATACGGACATCATCTCAGGGATGATCAGGGAAGCTTCCTAGACCCTTAGAACGTCGAGATCTGATAAGAACTCGATTTTTGCAAAATGGGGTGAAACCAATAACTTCCCGAAAATTTTAGAAAATTTTCAATTTTCTTAGCGGTAAGTTAAAAATAACAAAAGACAACGATCGGAATAAACCTAACATATCCGACTTTATCACCCCTATATTTGAAAATCGAGGTTTCATCAGATCTTGACGTTTTAGGGTCTTAGGAATCTATTTAGACCATTTTCTGAGTGATGGCTCTATGCGTGTGCGTGTGCGTGTGTGTGTGTGTAAGCCTCTTATAACTTTTAAACGGATTAACCAATCGAAACTCACTTTACGAGATTCGAAACGGATCCACAGAACTTAGTCTTCCTAGGACATCAAAATAGTTTCGCCAGTTAGATTTTAATGAATCTAAAAAAAGTTTTCGATAAAATGTTTTTTTGAAATAACTCTTAAAGTACTTTTCCAATCCATACCAAAATCTAATAAATTCTTTTACTCAAACAGTTGCATCTAATTGTTCAACAACTTGTTGCCATTTTGTAGGTAAACGGATATTCCCATTACTGTAAAAATTTTAGGTCTTCTGATTAAAAAAGTGCGACAAGTACTATTGACAGTTCTGTATTGATGTCAACTTAACACTACCTAAAGAATTCTGAACAGACCGAAGCAGGCGAAAATCTAAGGTGCAAGGCCAGGGTTATATTGTGAATGCATTAGCACTTCCCTACCAAACTCTCTCAATATTTGATGAGTGGCTAAAGATTTGTGTAGTCTAGTGTTATGGGGGTGCAAAACCACACCCTTTCTGTTAATCAATTCCGGTCATTTTTTTTCTACTTTTTGCTTGAGTCTCATCAGCTTTTGGCAATAGAGATCCGAATTGATAGTTTTGCCCGGCGGTAAAAGCTCATAATGAACAATGCCCTTCCAATCCCACCATACACCTAGCATCAACTTGCTGCGAGTTAATCCGAATTATTTTGCTATAGTTTATGGAGTTGCTTAGCTTTTGACCATAATATTTTTCGCAAGTTTCTGTCGTAAGTAATCTATTTTCTATCATCATTGATTAATCTTTTCAAAAACGCTTCGGTTCTATTATGTGTCACAGAGAATCGCAAATGAGTACATGTTTCATTAGATTTCTTTCAGTGAGCTCATGTGGGACCCAAGTATCGAGCTTTTTTATATATCCAGCTTCAATACACTTTTTCACACACGGAACGCATAGCGCCAATCGTTAACTGAAATAGAGTCAAAATACTTCGTAATAACGGAGTTGTTCTCTTCTGAAGTAAATGGGCGACCACACATTTTTTTTTTATTAAAAGACAACCAATAATGGCATATTGCGAGATTCAGTGAGTAAGACAGATGGTCTGAAACTACAATGTTATTATCCTTCAAAAAGTTTACAGCGAGGGCAGCGATATGAGAGGATGCGTTGCCGTGGTCTAGTATTATTCCTCTAATTCTAAAAGTCTGGAGAACTTCTGGTTACCAGTATTGTATGTACCAGGCCGATGAGGCAGTTTTCTATTCTTTCAATTTAATAGCTTACTTAACTTTTATTGTTGCAGGTATTTTTTTACGTATCTCGAATTGAATCATTTTTGTGAATTCATAACCTCTTTCCTAACGTGTAGGCATCAATAAAAAGAATGCACGTCTCAGCACCTGTTACGATTTTAGATATTATATGATGACCGACTTTATTCAATAACTTTAATGTCTGTTGGTTGATCCTTGTGTCTTGTGCCGGATGATGTGGAGCCCAACGAGAAATAATCATTTTCATTTTTAAATGATCATGCAAGATCTATACACTACTGCGGATTTAATCCTAAGAATTTTCTGAATCATGTGGTAGGTGCATCGATTGTCATCTTTTACCATTTCACGAACACGGGCGACATTATCTGAAGTGACTATTGAAACAGGCCCTTTGTACGTTTTTTATCTTGAAATGAGTTCTGTCTATTAAGAAATTCTCTAAAGCATCGAAGCACATTGGCTCGAGATGGCGCTTCATTATTAAACGCTGACTGTCACCGGCGCACGCATAGCTCTTCAGATAGACCAACCTTAAAATTATCGTACATCATAGCTCGTCAGTGATCACGTTTCAAATACATTACTTGTTTCACAGAAATACACTTTACGACACTTACATTAAAAACGCGTATTTGAGAAAAAGCGTCACGACAGACAGGTCGGTGGACGGCGTGATCACCTAAGGATTGCAGAACCCTAGAAACGAATAACTTTTTTCTTTTTTTCTCTTTATCTCCTCGAAACAGATAAATGCCCATACTGAAAGTTACATTCTGGGTATGCCCTTGTTTTTTTGAATTCTATCGCCAGCTAGCAAGTACAGCTGTTAAGTGACTATTATAAAAGCGACGTCTACTAAATCTTTTTAGAACGGTTTTTCCCACACAAGTCTGCGGTATGTTAAAAGGTTCCATTTTTCCTGTTAATTACTAATCGGTAAATTTGATTATCGTTAGTGCGTAAGAGTTTACGTTACGGCCTATCGGAATAATGTCTACACGAAGGGTACGTTAAAAAAAATAGATACTCAAAAATTATAATATTCGTTATTTATTACTAGTATCGATCTGTTCAAAGTGCTCACTCTGAGTATGTATACATTTTTCATGTGTTTAAACTACTTAAAAAGTACCTCTGATCGCTTTGTTTTCATATACCTCAAAAATTTGGAAATTATTGTTTAAAATTTATATTTGGCTCTATATTTGTCTGTTTGCACATTATGCAAAAGCTATACGGAATTGTATGCGGTTTTTACAGATATGCTACTAGAGGTCTAACTTAAAAAATAGGCGTGTTTCATCTTCATACGCCGCCTAAAAGCCAAAACATAGAGAAAACTCTCTTCAACTGAAAATCATAACTGAAAATAGGAAATTATTTTTTAGAATTTCGTGTCTATATAGTTTTAAATAACGGCACACTCTTTTATTATTGTACTTATAAAGATTATGACGAGAGCGGGACCGATATCGAGATCACGGTGGACATGGAGCCATCAGTCAATACAAAAGATGTACGAACTCCTTCAATGCCCACGCGGACGGAGTAGTGGTTAAAAGAAAGTCTATAACTAAAGTCAATCAGATGATTCTCATCTACCAAGAACTAAATTAGCGGTAACGCGGCGCCCGCGTGCAGCGTAACGGCACTCGACCGCCACGCGCAATTCTAGAACTGTCTCATCACCGATCTACTTGCGGCTGCGAGTCAACAAACTCCGAAGTCTTGTGTCGGAACGAGTCGATTTACATTATTACATGGGTGGCTTCGAACGCGAATATTTCGTTTTCGATATGATTCCTATATATTATTAAATTATTTCGGAATATGAATTGTTTATCTACGAAATTATATCCAAATTCGTCCATTGAGTAGTTTTGTCGTAATATAGAAACGAGAAGCACACAAATAAATATAGTTTTGGATTTGTAATATTAATTAGAATTTCTAAAATATGTACATACCTTATTTGTAACCTGTCTACTCTGAAGGTAACGATGCCACCACAACTATTGCAAGCGTAACTATTCAATTTTCTAAAAAGAATTCGGTATCTCTGAATATGTTTTTGTCATGCCACTGGCGAAGCTTTACTTGCACCTGATATATTAATTCAAGTCGTGGGTCTGGAACTGCGGCTCACCACGCTTGCCGCTGTGGGGTTGGAAGCGTTCAACGATTACCAACACCGACGGTGACGACTTTAGGAACCCAGAGCTGGTCGTGCTCGTCGAGGCTAGGGACGAAAGCTAACTTTAGCTTAAGTTCATAACCTATTAAAGGTTACGATCCGCGGATAGAACTCGTTAAGTTCTGATTTTGAAGTAGCCAGCTGGCTACTCGGCCTCCACCGCTTTATTGCATCTCAATTAATATTCCTTCTAGTTTCGCATTGAATTAAGTCTTTCAACTCTCAAGCATAACACGAAAATAGATACATTTTATAGGTTATATTTTATTATAAAACATTTCATTTACATTTATGGATACGTTTCATTTTTAAATAGTAGACGAAGCCATTGCTGTCTATCTGTATGTGAGTTTAATTCTTCTGAACCACGCATTACATTTTTATGGAGTTTTTAACGTCATTTAAAGAATTTATTTCGGAATATTTGTGTATATAATACATGTGCATTATATAATTGTATCAAAAGATAGCAGATTTTGTACTGAAAAGATAAAAAGAGGCTCATCGGATGCTCACATAGCTTAAGCCGACTAAACCTACCATAAGCAATACAGCAAAATAATGCGTAATACGAATTGTAGGTCTCAAAACACAGACACAAAAGTACGTGATAGCGTATATTTAACTTTTGAAAATGAACTAAAGTAACCATTTTTGTTTATAATAACCATTAAGATTGAATGACAAATAACCGTTGGGTTAAACGATTTCAAAGAAATTCGGCATTTCATAGAATATACTATAAAGTACAAGCTACTGTTTGTTTATCTGTATCTCTTTTGATTAGACAATGGCTTATCCGGTTTTTTAATAAAATTTGGTTCTTTCGAGAATTCACTGTCATGTAAATTATAAGATATTACAATATGCTAATTAATTGTGTGCAAATTGTAGAAAAAAAAATGTTTTTGAAGTGAAACTTCTTTATCGGCGTATGGGAGAAATTTTATAGCAATGTAACGCTTTTCTGTTACGCGCCATCTTTATCTGATACGCGCCATCTTTATTTCTGGGTAACATTTTTCCGTTACGCGCCATATTTATTCAATGTTATTAATGTCATCGTGGCATAAACATAATTGTTACTAAGGCCACCTGTCACATATACTTTCTGTCAACACCCTAGATCTATTTACAGTTTGTAAATATTACATTTTCCTATTATCTAAGTTGAAACCTTTTCAACCGACATACATGAACTATATCTCACATTCTTTCATTGAGTGACTCGATTTTATATGTAGCGTTCGATAATTTTCCTACAATTCTATATGGCCCTTTATAACATCGCATTAATTGAAAAGTTTTACCTATCACCCTTCTAGGTACATATACCATTACCAAGTCTCTACATGAAACTCTGAACATTTCTATTTCTGAAACTCAGTAGTGACGTGAAAATAATATTTCAATTAAGTGATTAGCGAAAAAATTTTATAAAGTTATTTGTATCCATGTCTATGATAATAAAAGCCTTTTGCATAAACTTTATCTAATTTAGCTTTATTCAACCAATTTCTGTGAAGTTGTAAATAGTAAATCATTTTTCGAAAAATGAGGTCATAAAGAAGTTTCACTTCTTACGTGTGTACACTAATACACACACACTTTTTTTTTCTACATGAAGCTGCTCAAAGTCAGTTGCTAATGACGGTGTACTTGGCTTTATATCAAACCATTCTATAAGAATGGATTGCCTCGGAGGTGGAGATTAGAGAAACTCTGAACTTTGTAGTCCACGGCCGCCGTAGGACAGGCGCTGCTTCGTGTGAAGCCAACAAGAATTGTAATATTTTACACTGAATTACGTTTAGCCGATTTTTTGAATTTCTAAATTTTCCAAGTTTGTTTGTTTTAGAAATAAATTATTATTATTTTATTGTGACGTGAAGGGTTAACGGAAGAAGAGAAGGTGAAAAATGTGAACAGGAGAGAGAAGGAAGGGGAGAGGAACTAATATCAGGTATAGAATCGAAATCAAAATTGATACGTGATCAGGATATGCGCATTAACGAGTTTTTAAAAATAAATAAAATTTCGATTAAGATAGGATTTTATATCCTATCGACCGCTAAATATATTAACTGAACTCCTTTTGAGAGTTCCGAGCTAAAATGGCAAAAACGGAACCCTTATAGTTTCGTCTTGTCGGTCCGTGCGTCCGTATGTCACAGGCATTTTATATACATCTTTTGCTGGTGCACCTTAGCTTACACTGCTTTAAGAGTAATAGTCGACATACCTACTTATTTCTCTAGTTATAGGCGACTAAAGTGCTTATATACATTACGTGCGTAAAAAAGTGTAACACCGTAGTTTTTTCGTCTGTAGTGCATTTCTTTGTAGTAACAGCTTCGGAACCCTATAATGAGCATGGACCGGCATGCCCTTAGCCGTTCTTTTTTCTAATTATATCGAATTTTTTTGATATTGACTGTAATAATTTTTTTTTATATTATACACGAAATTTTAAGCGTACATAGAGACATTAATATGCACGGGGCTAGTCTCGCTTTAGGAAAATCGCAAGCCGTGCGGGCGCATTAATTTTCCGATCGCTCGACGCTGGGGTCGCGTCCCCGAAACCGTCCCTTTGACTCCCAACTCGAGAGGATGTTCCGTTCGCTCACAACTAGATACTAAAGGAAATTACAGCCAAATACCGCTGTGCCGATCGCTTGTGCGGCTGCTATTGTCAGTACTGTGAGGGTTCAGGATTTCTAGAGGAAAATGGCACTCCACGGCATTATCCCACAGGCTGCGATATGAATACTACGTTTTCTCTTTCGTGTATCAAATGTCCCACGACCACTCTCCTACGTGATATGTACGGATGCGCACATGCGAACACTTGTATAAAGTCCACGAGTCTCTCTCAAGATGAGGTTCCGTCAACAGTCGGCCCAACGCGCATCGAAAACTTGACGTGTTGTATTATGATATTCAAAGTGAATGATAATGCTAATGTTTCGATCTGCTTATGACTTGTAAAAACATCCAGATCGTAGAGACCGAATTCGAAACAGGATCATTTTTGAGATAAAATTTGAATTCTCGAACATGTCAAGTTAGATATCCTCTACAACTATCACAGTGAAGGACATGTCTTGTTATGCCTCGTCTTCTTAGTTCGCATAACCACAAAAACTGAAACATCACACACTCAACAAACGAAGAGTAACATGTTTATTGTAACATCGGATCGGCGCGTGCGGCCGCCGCGGCCGACCCGTTCGCGATCGCCGTCTGTGGAGCGGCGACGACAATGCGTGATTAGGGCTAGCGGGCCGTGCAATACTTCGACACAAAGAAAGTTATTACCGGCTATTGTGGCGCGAGCGCCGAGCGGCCGGCGGGCCGTAATGAGTTGTCGAGTCTGTTTTTGTAGCGCGAAAGCTCGGCAATTGCTACGACAGGTACGCCCACTGATAGATTTTGCTGTAGGCGCGTGTACGGATAACATATTGTGCGAGTTGTGTTTACTGTGACAAATGTACATAAATTAATATTCTGCTATTGAGTACTCATATTTAAGGAACAAGCATTACTTAAAAGGTCAATACGACCTTTCCGAATATGAACAAATTTACTTTATTACAGTCGATACCGAGCCTCTTTGTTGCGATAAAATGGGGGAACGGGGTATGGAGGAAAGTTTTTGGTTTGATTGTGGCAGCAGACTAAAAAATTTGCTTTCATATTCAAAAGTATACATAATTATGAATTATCGATTTCCTTAGTCTGCTTATTTAAGACCAATAACAATAACGCAAAGACTGCTACAGTACAACGCACGAAAGTTTGCCGCTTCGAATTTGTTACGAATGATATACTATGCAGGTATTACGCTCCCCGACCACTCCTTCTTTTCCGCCGCGTTTCTATTTTACGCCATTGCGACGCTCTCATGACGAACTTCACAGCGGCAAAGTTTCGTATGTTGTACTGCACTTTCTAGTAAATCGATATAAGTCTACCATATATAACAAGCTACAATTCAATTAGCTGTGCTTGATATTATGTTGTGCGCAAGAACGTGTTTAGTTTAAATGGCGCAAATTAGTTTTGTACCACCGCCGTGTCACGTTGAGCTGAAATGTTGTAAACGTATTTATATTCCACATGAAGTGATCTGATATTTTGATGTGTTGCTATAACAGAGGTCGTAGTGGCATCAGAACGATGGAAATTTCTTACAGTTGCAGAAAATTGCGCATGATGCGGACCGTGGTATTTACGGCGAGCGAAACGATGACGAAATGCAACGGCAGGAATAAGGTGGAATAGTTCCTCAGGCCACTCTCCGTGATATATACGACACAGCATGCATAAAGACGTCACATTTCTGGTCAAAGCGAGGGGTCGAATTGGCCAGGTACCACAGGGTCGTCGACGATTCGAGGCGCTGAAGTTGGATGCGGTTCAGATACAAGCGTTAATAAAGAAACGTAGTTTGAAACGAACCCACGACCCGTTTTTTGAAGAAAGGCCGATAGCGTCCACTCGAAATTCGGTTGAATTGACCGTTGAACTGAATGTTTTTAACTATGTTATGACTTAACGACTGTAGTACAATGTCCCCATGAGCGAAGTCGTGAAAGATCAATATTATCGACTTGGAACTGGTTTGATGAAATACATAAGTTGTTCCACTGGTCATCATAATATTTATTTTATATTTTACATAAACTGCGAGATAAAATCCGAAGTAAGGAAATCTCAGGTAAACCAGAATGACCGACATATGCCACAGAATCAGTAAGTCGAAATGGCAACAAGCAGGCCTTACTGTAGAAAAGAAAACTGGGGAAAAAACGTCCTTGAGCGCCACCCATGAAATGGACCTTTTGTATACATATAATATACATTAAATGAAAACGATTTTTTTATTTGTCTAAGTCTCAATTAAAGACTACTGAACGTATCAGTATGGAGTTTTGACTAGTCGACGTTGTATAAATGAATATCATAGTATGTTTGTTTTAATATTTGTTCTTCAATCACGCTTGACCCGCTGAAGAGACTACAGTAAAATTTTGTATAAACGTAGATTATATTCTAGAAGAAGACATAAGATAAATTATATATATTTAAAAAGATAAATATTAGTATAACAGTAACAATGGGAAACCGTGAGCTAAATTGAAATGAAACATGAAGTAAAACAACCATTGCTGCATTTTAATTAATGCTCAGAGAAGATGGCGGAAAACAACTATAAATAAAATATTAATAAATAAAGTGTTAGAAAACAATCTTTGATTAAATTTGTACAATTTGTTGCAAAATCAGGAAGGAAACACGAGGAAGTACATTTAGGAATTACTATCGCCAAGTTTTTTGGGATGCATATGTGTTTATGTATCCAGTATACCTGTATACCGTCACTCTTACAGTAATATATGTTAATTTATTTCTTTGATATATAAATTTAAACAAAGGGTTCATCACATGTAAGCAGGTGCGAGCAGCTAAAATGTTGATTTCATTTCTATGATCTGTCAAAATGTCAAAAATAGAAATGTCAAAAAAACATGTAGTCCATTAAAATGTTACATTTTTTAGGCCTTACCTTGCGTTTTTTAGAGGACGTAATTTTATTTTTTTGATGTGTGGGGGGGGGTCAGTGTAAAGCTAAAAACAAGTTTGTGGGGTCGCCACCCTTGTCCCACGGCCGCCATCTTGAAAATAGGGGTTGAAATGGTATTTACGATATATCTCTTAAACTATTTATTTGATAAAAAAAAATTGTTAACATTTTTTGTTACAAATTAAATTCTCTACAACTTTGGTCCAGTAACTTTTTGTCGTATAACTATAAATAAAAAAGTTATAAGCGAAAATCTTCAGAAATTCGAGAAAAATTTATATTTTCCGATTTAACTTTTTATCATTTTACGAAAAATGATATCTGACCATTTTGTAGATCGTTTTTGAGGAACAACTTTCATTCGCATCATTTTTTCATTAAGTCAATAAGTCAATAGTTAAGGTTTTACAGCGCGAAGTGAGTACTATTTTCAGTACTCTTAACTATACCTATATTATACGTGTGTACCTATAATATGTCATCAGTTATTGATTGTTTTTATTTTTTTTTACTTTATTATTATAATTTTTTAATACTAAATTTTGCAATATTATTAATAATTAAATATTGACTCTTTTCCCCACCACCCACGAGGTAGGAGTCTAGAGGCGCGTTTTTACGTGGTATCCCCAATAGGCATAATCCACGGTGATTTTCTAAATTAGAACTACTCCGTCCTCAGTCGTTTCGATGGACCAGGCTGCGGCTCAGCATCTGATCGGGTTTCTGAATTAAATACCAGTGGGAGAACTGGAGAAGGAAGGGGTGTTAATGTTGGCGGTTCATCATCAAAGTCATTTTCATTTATTAGTGAAGCTTCTAAATTGATCTTTTGCAAATGCAAAGGAAACTGTGGAGCGATGTGGATGCCGAAAGCAGGAATGAAATGTTCTGGTATGCTTCCATTGTTCTGAGACTTGCAGCAACGTGTGGAACTCTCAGAATAATAAATGAAATGACTTTGATGATGAACCGCCAACATTGCACCTTCCTTCTCAGTTCTCCCACTGTGAAACCGATCGATGCGAGCCGCAGCCTGTCCATCGAAAACGACGAACGGAATAGACCTGATTTGAAAATCAGTGCTATTGAGGGATACCGTAAAAACGCGCCTCTAGAAACCTCGTGGTGGTGAGAGAAAAAGTCAATATTTAATTATTAATAATATTGCAAAATAGAATAAAATTATAATAATAAAGTAAAAAATAAAAACAATCAATAACTGATGACATATATAGTACACACGTATAATATAGTATAGTTAAGTACTGAAAAATAGTACTCACTTCGAACGCTAAAACCAACTATTGACTTAATGAAAAATGATGCGAATGAAGTTGTTCCTCAAAACGATCTACAAATGGTCGGATATCATTTTTCGTAAAATGATAAAGTTAAATCGGAAAAAATATAAATTTCTGAAGACGCAAATTAACTTTACATTTATAGTTATACAACAAAAGTTACTGGACAAAGTTGTGAAAATTTAATTTGTAACAAAAATGTTAACAATTTTTATCAAATAAATAGTTTAAGAGATATATCGTAAATACCATTTCAACTTTTACAAGATGGCGGCCGGGTGGCGACACAAACTTGTTTATGACCCCCGCATCAAAAAATAAAATTACAATCTAACTAAAACTTTTCAATGGACTAATGGTGGTTTTGGTAGTTTCCTAAGAAGTCAAAGCAGTTTGTGATAGTAAAATTTAATGGAATATAATTTGACAAGAGTTAACGGTAGTAAGAATAATAGGAAATCACGACTTACGAGTATACTGAAAAAAATGTTTCTAAGCAAGTTCGAATCTATCTGAGATAAATATATTTCTTTACGATAGCTAAGTAATACATTGTATTAATAAATAATGTGCATAATTTAACCAATCGGCTTAATTGAACTAATGTTTAGGTTCGTTAAGACAATGAAAAGATTGGTTCGCTTAAAACCGATGACGTCAATTCGTTACGTTAATCGAACTTTCCGTTAGAACAGCCATTTTTTCTTTTCCGTGCGCCCTCCCACGATCTTTTCTTCCAGATTGAGTCGTTCACAAAGCGAATGATTGATCAATATTTTCGTGATTATAGTATTCAAATCGAATAGTTTCTGTTTGGAAGATAACGCCTTTGACCGTTCTGCCTTAAACCCTATAATTTCAAATTCGTAATAGACCTGATTAGTTGCGTGTCTCACAGATAGTCTTTTAAAGGTTTTTCGGATTTATTAACAATTTAATTTAGTTTATTTGTCTAATGGCGAGTATTAGCGGCTTTTGTGATACATTTTTAATTAAAAACGGGTCAGGTCAGGTGACAATAACGCAAATAAGACGAATATGTGAGTTCATAGTGTTATTTAAAGATGTAAAATACCTTTAATAATAATATAGTATTTGTAATAATGAATTCATTTTATCCCAAAATATCGCTGATATATTACAGGCCATAAGTAGCCGCATACGTATGGCCAAAATATAGGCAAAATATATTATGTTTGTACTTCAAGGTCCTTGGAAATACACATAAAGTTTTATTTTGAATGAAAGTGTCTCCAGAAATAATGAATATTAACCGTCGAAATACAGTTACAATTAAGGATATGATAATGTATGTATACGTTGTTCCCCTTCCTCATGCGGCAGTGTAAACATTTCCTCCACGTGCAAAACTCATTCTGATTTTAGTGATCCATCGCTTCGATCTTTCGTTTTGTCACAAGTCATCGCTTCACTAATGCGGTAATGTATAGCGCTCGCCTGCCGGTACCTTCCGAGTGACTCGAGGGATGGATCCAACTTTTCCCTTGGGAAATCAACGCGATACGTGATGTAATGTTGTGCTGACAGCGCATTAAATTTGTTTTATTGTCTTAGGGGAGGATTGCTTTTTTCGGGTCTTGAGTAGCTCATAAAAAATAACATGCTTCCGTGTTTACAAGCGTTGTAAAGTTGCTAAAGAGACCATTGATTCAACATTTTATGATGTTAAAAGAATAATGTAAATAAACTTAATCCAGATAAATCTGTTATACATGTACATACTATTAATATCATATCTTCTTTAAGACTCTGTTAATATTATAAAGAAGAAGTTCTTATTGCGTTCTGATGACAGACCTAACGACGAAGAGTCGAAACCCATGAAGTATTAGACTTAGGTCTTATTGATGACATTACTAGGTAGCAATTTTAAATACTAGAAAAGGACTGGAAATTAAAAATAATATAGGAATCTCATCATCATCAGTAGAACATGATAATGTGGTAGAGCCATGCTGTGGTCAATTTGCCTGCAGTATCAAAACAGTGACATACAACACTCCCAGAATACGGACTTGAAATAGCAGCTTACGCACTTGTGTTTTCTCCAGTGAGTGAGAGTTCCGGTGGCCCACTCCCCGTCCAACAGACCGATACCTCCTGTGATTTCTTTGGGAATGGGAGTATTCGTAAACACCGGTGACCATTTGTGTACAAATGATTGGCCATTGTCTATCTGTATGTTCTTTCGTAGCTAAAAAATGAAAATTGGTATACAGTAAGCACATGTGATTGAGAAAATGATAAGCTACTGTCTATTTGTATGTTTGTCTGACTGTATGTTCTATTATAACTTAAAAAAGATTAAGCAATCTCGATTAAACTTGGTATACAATCGAAACATGAGATTGAGTAAATAATAGGCGACATGTGATTTCGATACACCATATAGCAACCATAAAAAAAAATTAATTTTGTCTTTCGTTAGGAGCCATATTTTTTTTAGTTGTTATGGACGAGTTGTCGTGTACGAGTGCACGTGCCTGTGTGTGGGTGAGTGTGTGACCATGTACGTATGTGTGTGCCAATGACACGCATAAGTGTTTGTGAGTCTCAATTTTATTGTGGTTTTCTATAATTAATAGGTTATATACATCTGTCATTTATTCTAAAACAATAGAAGTATTTGGTTGTCATTTATTTATAATGATATTGTGAAAAGGTAAAGTTTGTAAATTCGGATATAGCGTGTAATCCCTGGACTTAATGATCCAATTCCGAAAATTCAATGAGATTAATGGGAAGCTATTATTTTCATTCCTGAGTACATAAGCTATTTATGAATCCGATAAAGATGTGTTTTTAATAAGAATCCACAACAGCAGCAATTAAAATCAGAAAAAACTAGTCGTTTGGTTGATTTATGTAAATTAAAAATAATAAACTTTAATAGTTTTACAAATAAATCTACGACACCGTATATTATCTTTGTTTAATATTTCAGCCATAAAGACGATTTTTATGTATAAAATGGAAGAAATTAAGCAAATGAAGTTTGGATATGGCTCTCAAGTACATTCTATGAATTCTTATAAACACATATTTCAATCAATATGGAGGGGTGTCGGTTCGATGATTAAGGCTCAACTTCGGATCAGAAGGTATTAGGTTCGATCCTTACCACGGCCGGGTGACCAAAGAGTATTCAACTTAATAGTCAACGTAAGCCTCCGTGCCTCGGACAGGTCGTGAAGCTGTCGGTCGCGGATGCTGGCATCGCGCCGGTGAAGATGGTCTTTAACAAGCCCTACCCGCACGAGGCCCGCGTGGGGGCTTAAGGTTAAAGCCCCTCAATTTAATATTAAAAGATTTCCGGAGGGTATGGCTTAGCAGTGGAGTAAATAAAGCCTAACATAACAATAAGTATAGAAATTTCAAAAATAAGGAGTTTGCTTTTTACTCTATATTAATTGATGGAGTAGATTAATCATTAGTGTGTTTTATTTTCATTACTTGTATTTTTCATTTTTAAATTTCATTCATTTAATTAATTTAATTATTAATGAAAACAATAAGTACATAAGTGGAGAAAAGGTACTCATCGATTCATGCACCATGAGATTTTCGAAATTGTAAGTCCGATCGAAATTAAATTTCATCATATGATGGTTTGTACAATGTATAAAGAATTTTTGGAAATTCATTTTTCATTTAAAGAAAAGTAAAGTAGCGTTGACTTTTGTATTAAACTTTTTATAGAATGAGGTACAACTAAGTTTGTTATAAATATTACTAATTAAAAATGGCGCCATACGTCTTTAACAATTAGATAAAGGGCTCCTCTCTTCACCTAATTGCGTACTTTCTTCTAGGGTTGTGTAATGTATAAAAACCGGCGAAGTGCGAGTCGGACTCGCGCACGAAGGGTTCCGTACCATTATGTATAACAATGGTACGGAATTTTATTTGTGAGATACCTATTAGAATTAAATTTGACTTTGCCGGCTCCGTGGCTAAAGAAACATAACCCATTCAGCCAAATTGATAAAAATTGGTAGGTTAGGTAATTACTGTTTCCATTCCCGTAACTCCGTGAAAGTCACTGCAGTCGTCAGTCAGTGTTGTCATACTCACAGACACTTATTTCAGAATTTGCGTATTCGATGTTTCGAATAAAAAACGTCGATATAAATTCAATGTTGAAATATTATCAATATATCGGTTCAAAACTATACATCGTTACTATACATCGAGTGTTTACAATACATCGATGTATATCTTCCATCTCTAAAGTGAATATGTAACTAAATATTCTGTGAATACTTCAAGCGTCTACCTGTTGCCGTTATCAATATTGAGCGAAGACGAGCAAAAAAAACACGTTTGTTGTATAGGAGCCCCCCTTAAATAATAATTTAATTTTAATTTACTTATTTATTTTTTAATTGAATATGTAACTAAATATTATGGGAATATTTCAAGCGTCTACCTGTTGCCGTTATCAATATCGAGCCAAAACAAGCAAAAAAAATCACGTTTGTTCTATGGGAGCCGCCTTAAATATTTATTTTATTCTGTTTTTCAGTATTTGTTGTCATAGTAGGCAACAGAAACACATCATCTGTAAGAATTTCAACTATCTGACTATCACGGTTCATAAGATACAGCCTGGTGACAGACAGACGGACGGACGGACAGCGGAGTCTTAGTAATAAGGTCCTGTTTTTTAACCTTTGGGTATGGAACCCTAAAATTGAGTGTGTGTTTTGCTTGTATTCTTTGTGCACCTAACTCATTCATCCAATTACTATAAAACTGGCGATATGTTTGCTCGAAAACGGAAAGGGTTCTGAGAAAAAAAAACTAACGATTGTCCCCGATTTCGTCTGCGTATTCGTACCGTTTGATCAAATTACTTAACCTATTCTAAAAATCCTTCCTGAATAAGACGTTCCATGGGTAAAACAGATACTAATAATATTTCGCTCTGGCATCATCTGCATATTTGTGCTATCATAGATTCTAAACATTCTTCCACTTATATAAAAGCTTCTCAATCTCCGAGTAACATATCTTAAATTTAATTTTGATACTAGCCCCATCCAAATCAGAATCGTGACCGATAGGGGAATTAAAATTGCAAACGGGACGAAAAACGGAACCGAAAGTCGAGACCGAAAGAGATGGAAATCGAGAACAGAACCAAGGTCAGAATCGAGTGTGGGTCTAAAAATTACATCAACAACATGATCGAGATTGGAGTAAGGATCCGTACCGAAATCAAAATTCAAGGCAAGACTAAAATTCTGATATCGGGGTTTTTGCAGGTCGGGGAAAAGTCGGGTTGGGGTCTGTTTTTTCGTTATTCCACATATAAATTCAACATATTTTATTAACATTAAATTATAATGTATATATCCTATTTTGTTCAACAACTTGTTATCATTTTGTAGGTATTGACAGAATCCCATTGCTATAGAAATTTTGGAACTTCTGATCAAAAAACTGCAACAAGTAGTTTTGACAGTCCTCTCCTGATGTTAACATAACACTACTAACACTAACCAAACAGGTGAAAATTTAAGGTTGAAAGGTAAGGACTATATGCTGAATACATTAACACTACCCAACCAAACTCTCTCAATATTTGCGGAGTGGCTAAAGATGTGTGTAGTCCGGCGTTATCGTGGTGAAAAACCACACCATTTCTGTTGATCATTTCCGGCCATTTTTTCTCTACTTCTTGCTTGAATCTCATCGGCTGTTGAGAGTAGAGATCCGAATGATGTTTTCACTCGGCGGTAAAGCTCATAATGAATAATGCCTTTCCAATCCCACCATGCACATAGCATCAACTTATTGCGAGTTAATCCGCGTTTCGCTATAGTCTGTGAAACTGGCTTCTCTTTTGACTACGATCTTTTTAGCACGTTCTTGTCGTAGGTAATCCATTTTTTGTCACCAGTGATCGATTTTTTAAAAAACGATGCAGTTTCATTACGTTTCAATAAAAAATCGTAAACGAGTACACGATTCATTAGATTTATTGCAGTGAGCTCTTGTGGAACGCAAGTATCGAGCTTTTTTGTATAACAAACTTTTTAAATGGGTCAAAACTGTTTTGTGGTCAATTTCCAACTTTTCAGGTATGTTTAAGAACTAATATGCCGATCTTACTCTACTTTATCCAAAATGACATCAACTGTATCCGTAACTGGTAGATCAGAGCGAGGTTCATCTTTGACATCAAAAGTACCGAACTGAAAACGCTTAAATCAGTTTTGTATTACTCTTACCGATATTGTTTTAGATCCATAAATGTTACAAATTTCGAGAATCGGTCAGAATCGAGAACGAATTAGCTATCGGATTCATGATTAAGATTATAATCGATCGATATATACAATGAATGAATTCATTGTATGTTAACGCGGGCGGATGCATTTATATATAAAATCCTTCCCAAGTTATTTATACGTATATGTATATAACGTGGGAAGGATTCTTAAAAACAGAAAAATACCAGCTCCCGACAACACTAATTGTACGTTATTGTCGGGCACAAGACGACATCACGCCACATCCCCCACGTTGACCTAATACTTGTCGGAAAATTCTGTATGGAGCTTCTGGCGGAGTTTCCTCGAATTCCGGGTTTCGTCTCTATATTTCCGTGATGTAGAACGTGAACTATGATTAGGAAATTTATTTTGCGGGGCCGCAAATTACTTGGTCCTTTTTCCTTCATATAATGAATGCGAAGTGGTATTACAAAAATATATTTATATTTGGGAAATGGATCTTAACCTGTTTTTCAATTTATAAACCGCTTAGTTTGAGAATGAAATTAGAACCATGTTAACATAAGGATTATTTATAGATATAATAATGGATAAGCATATACAATTTTGTACACTAGTCATTCAAAACAATTTAAGGTGCTTTTTAAAATTTCCTTTTAACGTTTGCAGGTTACTTCTGACACAATTCACTTTAAACGTATGTCTATGTTAATATGTAATCTTTAATTAATTATAAAAAAACAATATTCTATTTATTCTATCTGACTACATTTTTTCATGATGTTGTTTTTAAACACTTTAGGATTTCGGTATAATATTGCACTCCTTATTTCATAAAATGATAAGAAAATCTTCTATGAATTTAAAAAATATATCTTATACGCCCTTAGTTGATGCGAAACGATTATAAAGATCTAAAGTTTCGAGACATACCACTGTTCGGCTGTAATACAGAAAAATATTAAATTTTGTCCCATGTGCTAAGTAGTCTAACAAACCCAGTTTCACAGAAATCTATTTTTTAATTTTATACATAACAGAGCAATTTATTCTAAAATTATGGTAACTATTCCATAATTTTAGAATAAATTTTGCTCTATACAAACAATACGTTAAAATTTCATTTGCCTTTCATACTATTTGGTTTTGTGATATTAAATACAAACAACGTTATTTTGCGTTCACATTTCAATGCAACTGCCTGGTTGGCGCAGTGGTAGTGACCCTACCCGCTACGCTGGGGCTTTGGTTTGATTCCCACACAAGACAAACAATTATTTCTTTAATTAAAAAATAATGATGTCTTGAGCCTGGGTCTTTCTGTGTGTTATATGTATATATTTACAAAAAAAAAGATATATGTATTCATATCATCTTTCTAGTCCCCATAGTACAAGCCTCGTTGCTTAATTTGAGACCACATGGTGATATACCTATATCCGAAGATATTAATATTATTATTTCTGTGTGCGTTCATTCGACCGAACGTAAATTATGCCGATTTATCATGAATTTTAAATTTAAATATCAAAATAATAAAGTGATGTTATTTCTCGAAAAACCACGTAACGGAATTCACATTTTTGGGAAATTTATTAAATGTTAATTGTGGATTCATTTATATTATAGAATCAAAACGTGCGAGGAAATAAATCTGTATGCAATCGATGTATGTATTTTGTTTACCCTTAAGTCACCTGTCGGAGTGATACCTACGACTTGTTAATCATGTGCACGACTGAAGTTTTTTATGAATGCTACTCTATTTTTTTTAATATTTGTCCCATTGTTCCGATTTCAATATGAAATTACTACATACAAGCGAAAATGTTTCAGCGGCGGTGGGTCTGCGGTGAAGGACATCGCCTCCGAGCCTGAAGGTACCGAGTTCGGCTCCCGTCTGCGTATGAACCGAAGGCTCCACCATTGAACGTCCCTACCTCTCACGCAGCCTACGCCCTCCTTATCGCCTTCTCAATAGTGTTCCTACCTAAGCAAATCGAAAAATAAATACTACTTTTAAGATTCCGAGCCGAAAAAACGAAAACGGAACCCTTATAGTTTCGTCTGATTACATTCATAATTTCGGAAATAATCGTTTCGAATGTAGGAGAAATCGTATCCCCCCCCTTTTATTTTCTAAACCTCAACTCTAAAAATATGAAAAAAATAGCAAAGATAACGCTTATTAAATACTTTCAACAAAAATTATTTTGATTAAGATCGGTTAAACTGTTTCTGAGTTATTCTCAACATAACACGTAAGTGCCATTGTGATATATTCTTTTGCTGAAGCAAAATGTACTTTATACTAATTTAATAGTAATGTCGATATGCCTACTTGTTTTTGTAGTTATAGACGACTAAAGTGCTTATAACTATTCTGTGCGGGAAACATGGAAAAAGTGTAACAACGTACTTTTTTCTACTGTAGTGCATTTCTTTGTAATAATGGCTTTGGGACCCTCTGACGAGCGCGGTCCGACACACTCTCAGCCTTTTTTTGTAATAGACTTGTGTCCGACAGCCAGCTTGTGGTTTTCAGGACGAAAGATACCTAGCATTTCGTTTGTCTGCAATGTTAACATTATAACAGTGTTTATTAACATGGAGAGTGGCATTTGTAAATACTAAATATATATCATGTAAATCCATTCAGTTGTTTTGCGGTCGGAAACCGAAGAAAATTCCACAACTGGTGCTTATTCGGAATAAACGAAGTATTTTAATTTAAACCATAGTTTTCTTCATATCAAATTTCGTACTACTTCGTGTTTTTCTAGCAGAGATAGTAGTTTTTATGCTATCTCACAGGATTTTCATTATTACCCAGGATAAGAAGTAATCTATGTCACTATTATATGTCACTCTCCGCCCCTTGAAGTCATACCACACCAAAAAATCACGGCGATTCGTCGCTCTGCAGTTGCGAGAAAATGAAAAGAACAAACAAACCGACGGACATACTTCAGTACTTATTCCATCGGCGGGGTCGCGTTGCTTTGATAACGAGCAT
This sequence comes from Eumeta japonica, assembly GCA_005406025.1. Lineage (NCBI taxonomy): Eukaryota > Metazoa > Arthropoda > Insecta > Lepidoptera > Psychidae > Eumeta > Eumeta japonica. Next base: position 617,313 of record BGZK01000109.1, read on the forward strand.
GTTCACGCATCGGTCGCGCGAGCACTACCCACTCTTATTCTAAACGAAAATTGCAATTTTGGAAAAACAATGTACAGCCTGTTACAAACGTTAGTGTGTATGGGTTTTAGTGTGGAATTAAATTGTACACTGGATATTTTGTGAAACATGTCGACTTGTCGAGTTGTACAACTTGAATGATGACGCACGAAAATAATGAATATGATGAAATTAGCGTGTATTCTACTAAGTGGAAATAGAAAGGAAAAATAACATTGCAATGAATATATTATATATTTTTATTTTGTTGATAAATGTAATCATATTGAATGAAATATTATTTAACAAAATGCCTTAGTCGTTATAAAATTGAAACACATTATTTGTATCCCTAGAACGATATTGTAGGACGTTGCATGTACATATTTTCTTTCTGTTTATTGATAAAAGCGCTGTCGGTGATACGACTATGAAGTTACTCAGATAAAAGTTGCGCACAGGCGAACGTGTTATAGGTACATTTTTGTTCCAAATTACTTTAACACTGTTTATTAATTAACTGGTTCGGTTTAAATCTACATTTAGTAAACATCACAAATGTGTTTACGTTTATTAAATACAATAGATAGGATATAAATGAGGATTTATCTAGAATATTTGAATGATTCATTAAAAGCTGCCTCACACTAACCCCCCAATAAATCAAAATTTATGAATCCAGGCTCCAGTCAACAAATCCATAAAATATACACACAGAAACCGTATATTGTGCTTGATTCTGAACCTATACAGTACACTCAAGAAGCTCGAAGCTTGGGATTGACTACAGATCCCAATTTAAGATTTTAAAAGTACTCTATCTTTACATAACGCTAGCAGAATCACTTATTTTGTGAAAGCTCAACTACTGTGATACTGTATATGGACCGCGCCTCTGTGCATCAAGTAAAACTTTAATACAGCGAGTCCAAAATGCCCGTGCTAGGTTTTGTTTTGATGTGCGACCTCGAAGCCACGTGACACCGTTTTTGAATAAGGCAGGGATGGTCAGTATGTCTTCTCGACGTTTTGTGCACCTTGCTGCTCTTCTTTACGGCGTTGTACAAACAAAGGCCCTCTCATATGAAAAACTTTCATGGCCCCTCTTCCAGTCGTTCTAATCGTCTTACCACTCCTATTCATTAAGCCGCCGCGTTTACACTGAAAAAAATATTTCTAACCAAGTTCGAATTTGGCTTGGTTAAATATATTTTGTTGAAATAATTTAATAATTCGTTGTATCAACAAATAATATGTGTGATTTAACCAATCGGATCAATTGGACCAATATACAGGTTGGTTAAGACAACCAAAATATTGATTCGCTCAAAATCAACAATGCAAATTCATTATGTTATTCAAACTGATGGTTGGAATGACCAATTTTTTTTTTCAGTGTAGGGGCAGCATGCCGTCTCCAAAGTATGGAATAATATCTCACCCCGTTGCGTAAGCTCCCATCAATTCACTCTTTCTAGCGCTCTTTAAAAAAAGCACATTTTGTCACTGCAGTTGGATGGCATTACCGATCATCTGCTGTAAAAATTCTTATCATTAATAACTAGGAAAGAGAAGTCATAATTTAAGAACAAAAAGAAATAAAGGTGGAATTATTTTACTTTTTATTTATTACATGTGTACTTTGGACGTGGTTATACACTGCTACTGATTTAAAAATGCGAGAAGCAAGGTCCTTAGCATTGCCTCTTTGTTTTGTATGCACAAAATTTGTTTGGTTCAGTTATCAGAACTAATTTTAAGTTTTCAGGGCCCAGCTGAAAATCAGCGCTGTGGCTCAGGCTGAAGCATTTTGCTGAGCTGATCATCATTTTGGCCTTTTGTTATTTATTTATTTTTTTAATTGATATATGTCTGTGTTATCATTGTATTTGACTGATCATTATGCATAATGATCAGTCAAATAGTTTCTGAGTTTATCGATTTTATATAAACAAACATCCTTTTATATATACATATAGATAGATTATGTTTATGGTAGACAATTTTCATCAATTTTTGTTTCTAATTTTTTTTTTTATGGAGTAGAAAGCACATAAGTTTTGTTTATATGTCGCATAAAAGGTTGCTTCGCGTCTAAAGTGCTGCCCTCCTAGCTCGTACTCGCCCCAGCAGTGACCGCGAATAGTTGTGTATGTTTTTGTGTATGCAATACTCACGAAATTTGTTCTGTGACTAGCTGACCGTGAATCTTTAAATACTAATATGAAACACCGTATTACAACATCTATCAGGGAATAATCTATTAGTACACATGATTGTTTTTCCTTAGAAAAAATGAGAATTCATTTATAATTTGAAAGGAATACGTAAATTAGAATTGTGAAATGAAACCATTTATGCGTAGATTAATGTCGTTTTATTTTAAAATAAATATAACCAATAACATTTATTACATCACAGGAGCGAGGGGTATCATATAAACACAAGTCACCTTCTGCGCGCGCGGCGGAGGAAACGCGACCATTTCGATTTTGATATTGTCAATATTGATTCACAATTACATGAACGTAGTAGGGCATCAGGGAACGTCCCCGTCTTCAGTGAGCACATTATCGTCACAAATATAATTTTTATAATGCTTTCTGCGTGGATTCAAATTGAAATTTAACTTATTTCATATAATGATATAAATAGACGAATTAGCTAAATATTTTTAGTAAACACAGAATGACAGTAGAGCTGTCCTAGGAATCGGCTCCCCTCGCGTTCCCTCCTGGCTTACAGCAAAAGTCATAATTGACGTAGCTTAAAACTAACTAACTTACAACTAAAATAAATTAATCGATTAGGTAATTTTATTAGTAACTCGATTTAAATCATATTTTATTACGAATTTGATATTTGACTTAATCTACTTCAAAATACGATACCATTTCGATTTGTATCGCAATGATGTCGGGTGAAATCATTTTAAGGACAATTAAATTATAGGCGAAGTGTTGTGTGGATGAACGCTTAAAATAAATACTTATAATTTAATTACGTTCACTCTGGAGTTCTACCACGGCGTCGTCTAAAGGTAGCGAAACGGTCGGAACAAAGAGTAACTTTGCTGTACTTAAGCTTTTCGTTATAAAAAAACAAGATATAAGTTACTCTGGCATATATAAAAGAAGTCACATCGGTTAAGAGTACAAATTATTTAAATTAGACATCCAATAAAAGGTACGTTCAAAACGTGAACGCGTCGTCTCACAATAGCAATTACAAATCGATCCTAAATCGATTCGCGACATCGAGTTCCATAAGTTACCAAAATCTAGAGATATACGTAACTACAAACGTGTTAGTACTTTATCTACCGCTAAATACACTTTTTACAAACACCTGTGGCCATCCGCTAATGGGGTCGTGTACTGAAGTCGAAATTGGACATACAATGATGCCTAGTATACACCATTGTAGAACAGCAACAGAACTGATACAGAACTGATCATAGATTGTATTACCCATTCCAACCCCAATTTCCGATAAAGGTCGCACAAACACCGGCTAGCCCTACGCCCCTGAGCAACGGAGTCCTTCGTGTAATTCTAGCGACACTACTGAAGTTTGACGTCGGTGTGCTCATCTCATCTGATTATCAGCCTTCTCATCTAATCTACAATTTGAATTTACAACTTGTTGTTTTTTTTCCATGGTCATTAAAAATAATTTTATTTCAATCAATCAAATACTCAATAGAGCTTTAATTAACAAAATAAAATACGAAGCACCCTATTGCGTCTGGCTACGAGCAGATTATTTGAAATATGTAGTCAAATGTGTTCGTTCTTCGCTCACTACGAGATGCGCCACACGTGTGTGCGATAATTGTTAAATACACAAATTGCACCGGTAACAACCATTCATAACTATGTTATTAATGATTATTACGTACATTGTTCGGTGCCATGTGTTATGACGCATAAAAAATATTTAGAATAAAAACGTGATTAAATCGATTTCTTAGACTTTTACAAGTAATTAGAACAGAATGAATTTGTAAAAAAGGAAAGTTAAATATGTATCGTACCCAAACGATCTCGAAAGTGGCGGCCTCTTCAATTTACATTACATTAGTCCGTATTAGAAAAGAACTTAATCATCACTGGCTCTGTTATTGACAACCGCATTCAATATTATTTATCGGAATCGATTTAATATAAAAGCAATACATTCCCATTTAAGAACACTCTTCAATACACCACACCTTTAGCAAGTGGTTGCATGCTATAATAATTAAGCATTTTTTTTTTGGTTCTGCCAGCTGCGCATACTTCACAATGGTCAAGATGAAATGTATAACAAAACAAAAGAACTTATCTTTACTTAGTCCCACTTTTAATAGTAAGTGTTACATTAAATTATTTAAAATGCTTATAATAAGCAGTCGCTTACATTTAATTGAGTGGAAAATGTCATGGTTACGTATTTAGGCCATTGTTATATAAAATATGAGATATAATGAAATCCAAATGTTTACGTACAAAAACTATAGTCTAGCTCGATAATACAAGGTAAAGTTTTATGAACGCTTTTTTTGTTAATATATTATTTTTCTGTTGGCGGAGTAACGCCGCTGAGGGGCCGACACGTGGCGGGCGCTAGACCACAGACAAGGCGCTTCTGCGGTCGCACTCTTCGCCGTGACGGATGAGGATGCGCATGCAGCCGGCAGTCGATGGTTTTAAATACGAAATCTATACGAGTAACACTAAACTTGTAAAGCTATTAATACTGTACACTGATCTATTACTTAGGCGTTTTGTAATGTGTAATATCAGTATAAATTAGATGGAAAGTTCGTCATTGCTCAGATTTTTTTGTGGCATGCATTTTTTTATAATGGTTATATCCCACAGTTGAAGGTACGAATCGTGGTAGCACCACCAGATTTATAAAAATAAAGATTCCTTACATTGTTGTCGGGTGGTGCAAAAATTTAAATAATCTTGTGTAGAACGTAGATAAGTTAATACACTTTTTTCATTTTGTCACGTAATGGCTTTTTGTATTACGACTGCTGTAGTCGCTGCCACGATTCGACACTTGAACAATAAACTGCTCAGCCGAACAACTATTTTAACAATGGTCACACTTCCAAATGTTATTCTTAATGTATATCTATATTGTTTAGACGCAAAACGCTATAGAATAATATTTTATTTAATACTGGACGTTCCATTTCGAGAACGATGAGAAAAAACACGGAATCGCATTTCGATAGCTGCATGCTGCACCGAATGACGTCTTACCCTAATGTTATAAATTAACAATAAGTTTATTTATCAAATGAGGTACATCATACACTTCTGACTATATCATAGAGATGCAACATCTTCGAAAACTTACGTGCTACGATTGTACTTAAAAACAATATAAACATATCTTATTCGCATTTCAATACAAATCAACACTATACAAAATGCTTGAAATTGGAACAAATTATACATTATCCATATAATAATAATAATTATCATATACTATATAAATAAATAAAATAATTACAATCCCGGGAGCGGGAAATAAAGATAACTAGAAGAAGAAGACAAAAACTCAGCCGTCAACGAGACTTATATATATAGCTTTCTCAGGGAACGTTCAAAATGATAATTATTAGGTTCATTGGAAAATTGTAAAAGACAATATACTTTCAGTCACGGATCGAGCGATCTCTTGCGCTGCAATGGCGACGAAATATAAAAAATCAAAATATTTGGCGTTAAATCAGAAGTCTCAATGCGGTCGGAGCCAGCACCTGCCCTCGGCGCCGGCGACCCACGTGCTTGGAAGCGCCCTCTCGACTTTACAACACCCGTCGTTTAAGAGTTTTGATGATTCAAATGATGTCTTTTTTCGGATTATTAATTAATTAACAAATTATTCGAATAAAAGTTTTTGTGTTTCACAATATTAAAATATTTTAAGAACACACGTAGGAATGACAAGTTTTACGAATTTAATGACAGGCAGTTCCATTTCTTTGCAATTAAAAATTTTGACACCTAAGTAACAAAAGAATCGTAAAATTGAAATATTTTTTAACTGAGAAAATTAAAAAATATTTTAGACCGGAATTACAATATATTGAAATCGTTTAGTGATAATTTTAAATCGTTGCTGCTGATTGGTCGCATACAGTCTTCTGATTGGTTGCTCGTCGAGGGTAGTTCTAAATTCGAACATATTGACCGATGATAGTCGGCTAATGGCAGTTGACCGCACGCCGCTGCAGCCGCCGCACGCGTCGATGCCATTCGTCCCGCCATTCCAAGAGTAAGGTGCGTTCTCCCACTGCCAGTCCAGACACGCCGGCCGACGCGCCTTCCTTTTCCACTCCCAGGATTAAGTACGATCTGGATGTAGATTATAATATCTATAAGTACTGTAATTATTTTTAATGCCATTATTGGTAAACTACAATGAATTATTTAATGTCGTGTGAATCGTAATAACTCAAAAATATCGATTAACTTCATAAAACTCAAAACCTCCTGAAAATTAATGAATATATAGTGTTTCTATTAGTATTTTGTATTTATATTTAGTATATAAATTTGCATTAATTTAAACAAGTGCTATTGTTATCGTTAAGAGCATAACAGACTGTTCAGCATATTTTTTCGTTATATTTTTTCGAACCATAAAAGCCGGATATCAAAAAGATGTCAACGAGATTTGGTATAAAGTATCTATATTTTGTGTAAATATGTTTTTAAACGTACCTACTGAGTATCAACATCAACCGTCAAAGGAGTCGAGTCTTGCTCATCAGTTTATATCAGAAATTACACTTTATACATACTTATTAATCTTGATCTTGGGGCATTTGCAGGAGAGGTCGCGCACGCGCACGTGCAGCGGCAGCGTCCCGCGGCGCAGGCGGCTGCGCGGCGCGCGCTTGTACACGGCTTGCACGGCCAGCGCGAACCGCACCCAGCCGCCGGCCGCCCCCGCCCCCGCCGCCGTCTCTCGCCCCACGACGCGACCCATTATGGCTGTGAAATGCTACTGTTTTTAAAGATGTACATTTCATTATTTCGTTCCATAATACACCTAAAAAACCCAAAGTGCCAAGAAAAATGCAACCAATGCAACGCAATTTATTGGTCGAAGATAACGGATTAAAGATGCGTTCTCATGACAGCGAAAGTTATTCTGCAGTTGGCCTGTTAGTGTAGACTGTATGTATGTATATTTGTACTTTAAGTATAAATCATATCATGGTCTAGAGCATACTTTGTTTTATTTAAATATTCCTTATTTAATACGACCATATAAATAAAAAATACTAATGTATTAAAATAACAAGATATTGCATCAACATCCTAAAGTCTGACGTGAACCATGTAAACTCATTTTTACATCTCTTAGTAATTGTTAACTGATCATAGCAGGTTCGATCATCGGTCATATTAAATTTTATACAAATTTAAAGGTGTGCTTGAGGAGATGCAGTACGAGCTCCAGATTTTGGATGCATGAATGCATTAGAGGTACCTACCGCCCTACCGTCTTAATTTTACGTATGTACGGGGATGGATAGAAGTGGTCCTCGACGGGTCGTGTCCGTGATCTTCGACACCTCGTTATGTACTCATTAATATTGAATTATTTGACGTCAAATTGCGAAATATATAATCACTACAAAAAATAGATTTTCAAAAATATTCTTGTCGTACTCTACATGCGTCTTGTCGTTGAAGCAATGGGGATAACGACCGCAATGTCAAATAAAATTATTTAAAGTGTTTAAGAGAACTTGTAGGGAAAAAAAGAACAACATTATAATTTGTTCATCTCTTTTTCACCGCGGCGTTTATTTTTAATAGACATTAGTGGATAAAAAACGAGACTTAAAATCCTGGAGATAACTAACCGCCTATTAAATTTATAGACAATAAAAATAAATGTCATTTACTACCATAATTGATTGGCACATTGGCTTAACAAAAAAAAATGTTATTCTGTTAGATTAATTCAATTGTATTTCAGTGTCACCGTCACCGTTAAATACTAAATCAGACACGACCACAAGAGAATGATTAACGCGCTAAGAATTTGCAGCATTAAAACTGACAAGGCCACAATTTATTAAATTATGCATCGCCATTAAGAGAGATTTGGCGACATTTTTATTGCGGTCATTCGGCGTCGGGATTGCGACTATAAAAGTGAATTCATTTACACGGGGGGACACAAGATATGAGGCCTGTAGAGGGAAGATATCGAGTACACGGCCTCGGTGAACGCGTTAGGCTTTGTCGAAGCTGGCCAATGAATTTTACGAATGTGATATATAATCGTTGGAAATAAGCGATCCATAATCGATGTACATGGAGGGGTCCGGAGTAACAGATAATACTGTCTCATAAGACCGATCGGATCTGCAAAATCAGATGGGTTTTGTATCTGATGGGTCGCGAGTGCTCGATACGTTCGGGCACTCCTCCACCAAAAGCGAAAGGAGGCCGGTCCCGGTCTCGCCTCACGATAATGAGGCGCTCGCTGTGGTTTCATGATTCATGTATCGACCGATCGACGAGTCTCAAAATATAGAAACCGCAGTGCACGCCTCAAAGCGCTCGTTTCAGATGTTAGATCGTTTTTCGATTGTCTTTTTTTTGCGATGGGTCCATCTGTATGCACCGATCATCCATGCTATAGATCGAGCGCACACGTTTGGGACGAAAGTGGCGGCGATCGCGGATGATTACGGTGACTGTTTAGGTGGAGAAATAAATAAAAATTATAAATAAACAATGTTAATATACATGTTTATTATTTCCTCACAACTGTAAATTATAGGAAAAAAAAACAAGGGTAATTTTAAGAGCAGCAAGCAGGCGAGAGCTTTGATTTGTGTACGTTGTCAAATCTTGTATTTGTAATGAACAGGTTTGTAGTTTAGTTTGATAAATCAATGGTTATTTAGCCTTAAAATCTCACGAAAATAATAACTGAGGTCTTTGAAAATATGCTATATGCAAATTTCCAATCTACATAAATTTCATTTTTAAAGTTTTACTTTTATGACGCTAGAGTAAATAATGTAGATGGATTTCAAAATTTTTAATATTGTTATTTACTTGATAAATCAAAGACAACCTACTTTGTCTACTACAAATAATTCCATATTTGTTATGCCAATATTTGTAAGTTTCTTAAGTACATACAGATATTTATGAACTAAATATACACAGTGCGTCAGCGCCGCGATGCGTTACAAAGAAAATGATTTACTAAACCGCACCATTGCTCTCGCTCGTCCTCTGTCGTCCGATACGCCATAGCGGTCGCCCACATATATAATCTAGTTGTATTATTATAAGCGATGAGATTCGTACCGTAGTCGCGGCTGCAGAACTTGTTTAGATTGAGTGTCCTGGCGCCGGCGCGGCACCGGCCGCACTGCTCCGCCGCTGCGCACGCGCACGTCACACATCATACTCATGAACGGGTAAGCTTAAAACATCTTCATAACTATTATTATAGTGATTTCAGTTGTCAAGCTGAACATCTTATACTTTTCGTGCAGATTTTAAGTTACAATGAAGCCAACATGAAGTTAAAATTAAAATTTTTGGAAAATTTTAGGTACATGACAAATAAACGATTAGCACCATTTACATTAATAATACAGATTTTTTTGCTCTTTTTTTTTAGTCACATATTTTTGAGAAATAAGCACTAAAAACAATTTTATTTTACTGAGAAAATCAACTCACGAAACAATAAAAATTTTGTTTTTAATCAAGAAAGAAAATATTTACTAGTTTAATATTGTAATAAAATTTCATTGAGACAAAAATTAATATGGGTTTCCGAAATATAGATCTTATTAAACATGAGAAAATATGAACACATTGTACTTGAATTATTCCAATGCACGGAAATACTAAGGTTGGGAAATGAAAAGTAAGTTTCTTAAATGATACATTGGGTTACCTCACCAGACAGATACGGGAGCTGACGATGAATGCTTTAATGATGGAGAAAAACAAGCCACAAAAAGTTCACAAAAATTTTAATATGATAAAACAATCGGGAAAAGTGCAAATAAAAAAAAATGCCTCCGACTGCACCCCCCACTTAACTTTTCATAAAATTCTGTACGAATAACCATCACAAAACACAACCAAGTTCACGTTTACAGAAGGCGATGCAAATGTTTGTTTAAAACTTATTTCGCATGTTTTATCATCGACGGTCTCAGAATACAGTCAAAGTCAAGCGGACTGTGCGGCGGGTGCAGAGAGTGCGTGATGCGTGAGTGCAATGAGGGCCACTTACTACTTACCGCGCGCCGGGTCCGCGTCCACGGCCTCCATGGCCTGCACCGCCGTCACCACCCGCGGGATGCCTGGGGGCAGGGACACGCCTCGTTAAACCGATCCTTGCAATGTTACTTCGCGCGAAGATAATGATCACTAGTCTAGTGATTGATTGGACAAAACAATCTAATTATTCAGAGATCGAGTAATCTATCAGGCAATATAAAGATCTTCAACGAATTACCAGAGACAAACAAAAATCGACTGCATATGTATTCCAATAGAAAGATGACACTTTCTTAAAATTAGATTGAACGAAAATTCTAGCTACTCAACACGAATAAAATTTGCACAAGATAATCCTTTTCGCACTTTATTTCTTTCGACATATTAATTTTATAATAATTTTAATCTTTTCTATGGTAAAGACTACCTAAAATGTTGAAACTCATCCTGTATATTGACACAGAATTCCTAAGAGTGGCTTGCATATGAGTTGACTGGTGCAAATTGTAACATAATGAAAAAGCGTTGCAACTTTATCTCTCTCTCTTTCTCTTAAAATTTATTATTATTTTTTAAATAATTTATATTTCGCTATTTTATATGTAATTATTAATAAACAAATATTTTCCCTAAAATATTAAACAAAACTATGATTTTATTCCTTGCAATGCATTATTTATATAAAATACTTCGTTCCCGATGGGGGTCCACCGACCGCACATTTAGTTTTAATTTCAGTAGTTCCACCAATAGTAACTATTGAATTCCATGTAGAGTTAGTTCCTAAAGCTTTTCAACGGTTTAAGAAAATGGATGATTTTATATAAGGAACTGTGCGACAGTCAGTAACCTCATATTGAGCCAATTTGAGGATTACATCAAATAGGTGTTTTTGAGAAAAAGCCCATGGCCCTCGATGAGGGCACACATGTTTCTAATTACATGCAAGCGATTTTGTAATCGACCGCCACAAAGTCATATATCAAATACGAGTCGTTACGTATGCACGGCGCGATGTGGCTGCGGGACTGCTGGTAGCCCTTGGCGCAGCGGTTGCAGGTGGTGCCGGTGACGCCGTCCTTGCAGGGGCACTGGCCGCTCGTCTGGTTGCAGGTCTTGCCGCTGGCGCCCACCGGGTGGCAGTCGCAGGCTGCAAAAGTAATGAGCTTAAAGCTGACGACGTTCGTAATTATGTGCATATTCATTAAGTTGGCTTTATAGACACTTTTAAACTATTGTCATTGACTTGTGATAGAGACAAATAATATCGTTCTAAGCAACGCTGAACATTCCAATGTAAATTATAAATTAGTGAATATTTGGTTTTTGCCATTTTGTACTGTAAGGTTTTGCTTCTATCTGAAATTAAACCTTTTTAAACGGTAAATAGGACTCGATATTCGGTCATTTAATATATGGAAATACGTGATTTGTATGCCATAACTTCTTATTGCATTTAACGAAATACTTGAAGTTTCGTTTAAGTACTATTTACTTGCGTATTTCAAGATTTTGCATTCACTTCATTACATATCCAGAATCGTTGATAAAGAAAAATTGATTCACATATAGGTAGACAGACAAATTAAGACAGTTGGACACCGAGTTAATTTTATGAATACCTCTGTATTCTTCTGTACAGAGTAGTACGTAGCCCTAAACAAGATTTAATTTCATGTTACGAGTTCAATAGTGAGATTCGATTTTAAAAAATGGCTTATTTTGAATTTATATCCATCAGCAAATCGAATGAAAATCCTTAGTAACATTTTTGTTCATCGCAGAAAAAAGGATTCACAAAGCCTAACCCGTGCGAGTCGGCGTTAACCTGGTTTGGGCGCGGGGCTTAACGAGCGGGCCCGCCCCGCCGGCCGACGGGCTCGGAGCTGTGGAGCTGCTGGTGTTTGATCTACGTGAGTATGTACCTTATATGAGAATAATTAGCTGTTGTTAAAATGTTTTCGTTTAAAATACGGACGAAATCACAAATGTAATATTTGTATATTACGTATGACGCGGATGTAATATAGTTCTATTTATTTCGACCACCGATGATTCTGAAACAGTTCCTCCTTAGACTTTAGCTAGAGGGTTTAAAAGTGGTAATTTATTAGAGAATTTTTAAGAGGTAAACGAACATGCAAGCCATTGGAAAGTAGGTGATCATATTAGACCCGAGGGGTCACTGATGAGTTACCCGCGGATTCGAACGGAGAAGCTCTTTTCTTAGAAATACCTTTGCCGTATTTTTAAATATCATTTTACATCGCACTTGATTACACTAGCTTTTGCCCGCGGCTCCGTACGCATGGAAATCAAAGACCACTCTGTCAACCACGACACCGATGTTGTTCCTTCTTTCACCTTCAGACCCGGCTCCACTTTCTATTCCGATGCACGTCTCGGTCAGGAGCAGAATCTATTCTTTTCAAATCATACATAATTCGCCTGCAGGTCCGTCCGCGTGGACATAACACGAATCCTCCCGCGCTTCCGTCACCAAGAACGGGATCGAAACTGTCAAAGCGTGATCGAGTAACAGACATTCAAACATACACACTCACATTTATAGGAAGAACTGAATTACGTTCTCGATATAGTAAAGATATCATAAATATATCGTTTTTTGCTATTTTTTTAATTAAGATATTAATGAAAGATGAGTCATACTTTTAAAAGAAAAACTTTTTTAGTCGCGGACTTGAGAGTAACTGATATCTCTGTTCGGGGAAGTGACGTCCAGTAAAGGCTACACAACGCTGTTATCGTGTTTATAATTTGAATTATAAATACGATAACAGCGCACTGTGGATTCGTCGCCGAATCGGAAATATTTAATTTATTATGAAAAATCAAAATAAAAAGTTGTCAGTATTCAAAAACGGTAATTTCACATGTAAATCCCGAATAATGTATTTATTGATAAGCACTTTATCTATAAATAACTGAGCCTGCAGGTGGAGACGGAATAAATACGTTAATTTTTTATAACGAGCGATCTCTCTTTCAACCATGATCCCGATACTGGTTTGTACTATTGAACTCTAACATGACAGGCTTAAGGCGGAAACATATTTATGTGTCGTGGCGTGTCGTGACGATTACTGTCGTGACGGTGAGTGTGCACACTAAAGTGTCGTGTCGTGGCGTACTCTGGCGTTATTTCTGAACAGTACTTGACGAACCTTTGCAGCGTTCAAACATAAATAATGTTTTCTTCTGATTCGGATAGTGATTTTGATGAAGACCTTCAATTTCTCTTAGCAATGAAACTTCTTAAGAGCAAAAAAAAAAGAAAAGAAGATACTGGGTTCACCCTATAAACAGAGGGAGACAAGACAAAGGTGAATTTCATCGTCTTGTTAGAGAACTGGAGAGTGACGATGAGAAATTTCATCAGTACTTTAGGATGAACCAAGCACAATATGAGGAAATCCATTCGCTGATTGAAGGAGACATAAAAAAAGTACATACGAAATTTCGTGAACCCATAGGTACTAAAGAAAGACTTGCGTTATGTTTAAGGTAAGTTTTATTTTCTTTGAAAATATAATTGACTGTGCTGTTGCACGAGTTAGGTTAACAATCATTTATCATGAAACTAACTTATATGAAATCAACGTTTAAGTAATCACAACCTGCTGTCTTATTTATTAGTTAAAAATTATCTGTTTATCATTAAATCATTAGTTTAACCATTATTTTGAATTTATTCATCTTCAAAATTTATACTGTCATAGTATGCTTTCATGTTATCTGAAACAACAGGTTTTGAGTGTGATCCGGATGGAAATGATGATGACTGGATATATGTGGGTGACTGAGCGTGTATAGGTGACTGGGTGCATGTTAGTGATTGATGAACGTCTGCAGTAGTTTGGATGTATGTTGAAGAATCAGCATGATTTTGTGCGCGAGATGTAGTAGGAATTGATAACTCGATATATGTGGGTGACTGATCGTGTGAGGGTGACTGGTTGTATATTGGTAATTCAGCGTTTGCAGTAGTTTGGATGTATGTTGAGGACTGATGTTGTGGAGTTGATTGGATGAATCTTTGAGTTGTTATTTTATAGGCGTTTTAAAATTTTGTCTCTGTGTTCCAATTGCCGTATTAATGCTTGGGAAATAGCGGTGTGCAAGTCTAATTTTATTTTGTTTGTTCAAGTTTTGGCAGCGCTTTTAATTCTTTACTCATGCTAAGGAAAAATAGATCAGTTTCGTCCATGTCTTGTCTAAAATTTTGCTTCTGACGTCTTAAATCTTGGGAAGATTTCATCAAATCATACAACTCTTGTAATTTGGGTTCTTTATTAGGTTTTCCACGTGAGGAACTGGATTGTGATTGACTGCGTGAAGTACTGGGACTTTCTGGAAGACTTTCGTCGGGAGACTCTTCTGTGGGTGGTGATTCTGGTGTAGTTGTCACATTTGTTTTGTACTTCTACATTCCATATAAGGAAGAAGAAAACTCAAGCTTTCTTCATATTTCCAGGGCACCAACGCCGCCGCAGCCTGCCCACTTTTCTTATTCCTTCGTCGCTTCAAAGCGCTGGCGAAAGCATTCCTTAGTTTTGCCCAGTCATCCTTGCATTTATTTACTGTAACAAATAATAATAATTGTTTATTTCTTTTCAGATTTTTAGCTACTGGAAACACTTTTCGATCATTGGCCTTCAACTATCGAATGGGATTTTCTACTGTGAGAGTTATAGTACAAGAAGTGTGTGAAGCCATTTGGAAAATATGGCACCTATTGTAATGCCTACACCTTCTGAACAAATGTGGAAAGATATTGCAAATAACTTTAAACAATTTTGGCATTTTCCAAATTGTATTGGAGCATTAGATGGCAAACACGTTAACATAATTTGTCCTATAAACGCAGGTTCTACTTTCTATAACTATAAACAAGAACACTCCATAGTTTTACTTGCATTAGTTGATGCTCAATACAAATTTATCATGATTGACGTAGGTGCGTATGGTCGAAACAGTGACGGTGGCATATACGAGAAATCTTTGATGGGAAAATTATTTGAGCAAAAAGCATTAAATGTACCACAGGATGAACCACTGAGTGTAAACTCACAACCTATGCCATACACTATTGTTGCTGATGCAGCATTCCCGTTGAAACCATATTTGTTAAAACCTTATCACAAAGACAAGCTAGTTAACAATGATGCAAATAAAATATTTAATTACCGCTTATCACGTGCACGCCGGTGTGTAGAAAATGCGTTTGGTATTTTACGGGCTCGATTTCGTGTATTTCATGGACCTATGCAAGTCCAACCGGACATGGTAGACAAGATTGTGCTAGCTGCCTGCTGCTTACATAATTTTTTTAAGAACAGAAACATTGCTCCCTGAAGAAAATTTGATGGATTCTACTGACCATAGCAGCAACATCGACTGTCTAATTAATATTGAATCTTTACCAAGAAACCCATCAAAAAACGCTGTTTATGTCAGAGAGAAATACAAAGAGTATTTTATTAGTCCAGAAGGGAGAGTACCATGGCAAATAGAAATTATTCGCCGAGGTAGACAAAATTCTTAAATAGTATTAATTGTTAATTTTGTATATTTATTCATTATCTCTTTTCAAATAAATAATAAAGTAAAATACAACTTTATTGACTTACCTGGTTGTTCTAAGATTTCAGCGATTTCTTCCCAAGCAGCATTTCTCATGAAATGATCCTTGTAATCTTTACACTTAGAATCATATATAACTTTTCTTTGGCGTACGAGTTCTATGAGATCGTCAGTCATTTTTTAAATTAAAATTTAAACCCGCTAGATGTTTGCGCCACGAGCCACGCGCCGTATAGAAACACATTTGTCTGTTGTGCCGTGTCGCGCCATAACCCCCCACCACCGCTCTGGCGCAATCGGTGGCGAGCAGTCCGCGCCACGACAGAACGCTTTGCGTCACGACACGACACGCAAATATGTCCCTAACCATATTAAATGTATGAAACCGATATGCTCCTGGCGCGCCACGACACGTAAGTATGTTTCCGCCTTTACTGATTTTTAGTTCAGATGCGATGTCTCCTAGAAAGACAAACAGAAAACTTTTATTTCCATCGCAAGTAAAAGTATTTATTACATGCACTCATGATTCTTGTCTTAATTCATCCGTTTACGTGGGTCAAAGTGAAAGTCCTTAGTAAATGAAAAACTAAGCAAACTAGCGAGTTATTTATACTATTATTGTTTTTTAAAATAGTGTCCGTTGAGATCAATACATCGCTGCATTTCATAAAACAACTGATAGAAAAACTCTGTCCACTCGCACTTAGGGGTCGTTTCTACGGTTTTATCATATGCAGCTACTGCTTCCGCGGCGTCTGCAAACAAATTTCCTCGAAGTTTTTCTTTTACTTTAGAGAGCAAATAAAAATCGCGTGGTGCGAGGTCAAGGCTGTCAGGCGAGTGAGCTAGTATTTATATACCTAACGTTCCCAAATAGTTAGTTGTTTGTTTGGCGGTATGTAGTGCGGCGTTGCCATAACGAAGGAAAATTCTACTGTGAGGTCGTTTTTCCCGAACATTTCAAAACAAGAGTCAAACAATTCTTAGTGTGCTAGTCTACAGTAACTGATTTTTTGTCTTATAAAACAATTATTGCATAATGTCCTCTCATTCCAAAGAAAGACGCCACCATCTTTTATCCGACGCTTCTTCCCCGTTTTACTTTAGTAAGGTAACTCTTCGAAAGGAAACACCCGCCGAGCAGACTGTCTTTTGGTTTCGGGATCGTAGCTCTTATTAACACAATAGAGTTTTTGAGTGTCGGTCAAATTACAAAGTATCCGTCGAGTATAAAGCTTCCTGACCGTTAAATATTCATGAAGGATTTTATGCACTTGACTTATATCGATGCCCAACTTTGTCCAAATCTGCTGGTAGATCATTCTTTGTCAGAGTCTACCATGAGCCGCACAACACCGATGTCGTCTTCGGTGGTCGCCGTACAAGGACGTTCTTAACGCAGATCGTCACTCAGATTAGTGTGACCACGTTTGGACTCGTTAAACCAGTTATAAACAGTGGCAAGGGATGGGGCTTCATTATAAAAGGCTAACCGAAGTCTCTTATAACTTTCTAGTTGGTTCAAATGGAAACAAAACGCATAAGGAACGCATTGCACATTCATTTTCTCGTATTGAATTTATGTTGATGTTAGAAGAAAAAATATATTTTTGTCGCCAATTTGTAAAAACAAATGACAGATTAATAAAATATACATAATAAGATTGGGAAAGAGTTTGGTTTTTTAAATTTAAATATTATTTCATTATTTTACAGTTTCCAAAATAGCAAAATCTAAAAATTTTAAGTGTGACTTACTGTGTAAAGTGAAATGAAAAATAATAGATTACTTAAAAGTCAATTAAACTATTACAATAATATAAAGTAGTTATAATTATTGTTATTTTTGGAGTCGGTGTCAGCCAAAGAAACGCTACAATATATCTAGCAATAGACACATACATACATCTGCCTGTATTGCCTACGACCGAGGTTTCATTACAGATAAGAGTCCAAGAGCAAATACAGGTGAGATGTAAACCCACTTCAATGTTCGAAATCAGGTACCTTAATGTTTTTGTACAAGAGTGATCATCCTTATCAACTCTACGTACAAAGAGGCTGTGTCAAATGTATCTGAACATTTGCTTGAGAACATTAAGTTTGAATACATATCTTTTCTCGACACTTGTCGGTTGGCGCTCATTAATAACATTGTAATTATGTGTACAATGTTTATCATATGTCTTAATTGATAGAACAGTTATGTATTTTAGACCTAAGTTGAACCCTATTATATGTCAGAGATCACATAAAAATCAAATATACGCCCTGAACCTCACGTCTCTTTGAATATAAATTAAATATTCTGTATTGTATCTCTGTGCCTTTTATTCATTACATTGACAAACTCGCTAATGAAAAATACATCGATACAGCTTTATAACCGATTTATGACAATAACATTATTACATCAGCATCGTTCACTTCACTTAGATACCCTTCCCCGGCGAGCGGCGTGTCGAGATAAGCCCGGCGCGGTGCGGCCAACGTAGGGAGGTCGTTTCAACAATGAAACACGTAGTGTTTGAAGTGGCACGTACGAGAATAAGCTGCGGCCCTCTCACACCCTCCCGCGCCCTCCTCGCCCCGGTTTCGGGGACGCCAATCGGCGGGGCAAACCCGATTGCGCCGGCGGGCGGTCAATTACGGCGGGCCGTTTGATCCCTGCGCGCCGCCTGTCCGCGAGGTGTCTCGTCCGCCGCGCTCCGCATTAAGTTACTGTACGCATTATAATAATACCTTAAGTTTCAGATTTAAAGGTCTGTTTAAGTTGTTTCGTCTTACCTCGTATTTTCGTTATGAAAATTACAGCGGATTTCTCTTTAAAACAATAATAATTATATAATGAATTACCACAACTAATGACGAGTAAATGTAGAAATAAAACACATACCGCGTACAAGACTCGTAAAGCTTGTATCAAGTCTTGTATGAAAAGTGGGAAAACTTATTGGTTTTCGCTCGGAGGTGTGTATAATGAGCACGCGATTATCGTGTAAACGTGTCGATTAATATATTTATGGAATTCTGCCATAGATTATTTCCATTTATGGCGATTTTATTCGATTTTGACATTATTTTTTTTATACTTAAAATGATGAACCTGAACACTGGATGATGAAAAAAGATAATCGTGCACGATTATATTATCGAGGACTAAGGTCACCTGGTCGAGCAGTGACTATGATAGCCTATTCGTATGAAGAAGGTGGATTAAAGCCCTAGACGACATAACTTTTTGTATTACGTTTTTGTTACATAAACCTTTTTTATTTTAGTCTCCACGTGTAATTTTGAGTCAGATTAAAAAAAAACATATAAAATAATACAATGATTTATAGTACGAAACCCTTACCACGTGAGTCCCATTGGTATTTGACCGGTTTTTAAGACGGTTTTTAATTCGTTTTACGTCATAGCTTTCTGCATTATTGAGCGAGTTTGCTCGATTTTGACAGGAATTTTCATTGCATCTCGCAATTTTACATCAACGCGTCGGCGAACTTACTTTTATGACGAATATTATCGTACAAGTAGTTGTCACGTTGCTGCGGCGAATGTCAAGTACGTAAGTCACGCTTAAAATCTTAGTGGCTTGGCTTACATAGCGTGGCTTATATAGTACACTCAGATTTTTTGTTGGCATTTAAACCAACAAGAAAGTTATAACTGGCTTCGGTTAGCTTTTCATGATGACGCTCCATCGCTTGCCAATGTTTATAGCTGGTTTAACTAGTTCATACGTGGTCACACTAATCTGTCTGACGATCTGCGTGAAGGACGTCCTTATATAGCGACGACCGAAGGCGACATCAGTGCTGTGCGGCTCATAGTAGAGACTGACAACAAGTGACCCACCGGCTAATTCAGACAAGCTTAGGCATCGGTATGAGTTGTGTGCTTAAAATCGTTCAGGAATATTTAGCGATCAAGAAGCTTTATACTCGATCGATACATCATCATTTAACCGAAGCTCAAAAACTCTATCGTGTTAATTGGCGCCGCGAAATGATGCAAAGATTTGTCGGTAGTGACTCAAATGATGTATATGATAAGGTTACAGATAGCGAAAGCTAGATTTACTGTTACTATCCTGAAACCAAAAGACAGTCTGCTCGGCGGACGTTTCCTTTCAAGTAGTTACCTATTAAAGTAAAACGAGGTCGAAGCGTCGAAAAAGACAGTGTCCTCCTTTTTCGGAATGACAGATCATTATGCAGCAATTGTTTTAAAAGATAAAAAAGGCAGGTTCTGCAGACTCCTACATTGACAATTATTTGCCTTTTATTTTGGAAAAAGTTCGAGAGAAACGACCTCGCAGTAGAATTCTTCTTCATCATGACCCCCTCGCCACACACCGCTAAACAAACAACTAACAATAAGCGGACGTTAGGTATGGGAATACTGGCTCGCCCCCCTTATAGCCCCGACTTCGCACCGTGCAGTATTTATGTATTAGATTGAGGAAAAAGGTTTTTGTATTTTATAAGTAAAAAGTTGTAGTAAAATATCTTTGGCTGTGCTGTGTCTATCTGGCTAGTTTTGATGCCATTAAATAAGTAACATTTTAAAAAAGTAAATAGTAAAAACGATGTCCCGCCATTTTTCTTTAATTTTATGTCCACCAAAATCAGTGGATCTAATTTAGTAATTCGATACATTTTGAAATTTTAGTACAAAAAAGGGAAAAGTGCGACATAAGCCGCGAAAAAATTTGTGACGTTTATGGACCTAATGCAGTGTTGGTAAGAGTAGCACAAAACTGGTTTAAGCGCTTTCAGTTCGGTAAGTTTAATGTTAAAGATGAACCTCGCTCTGATCTATCAGTTATGGATAAACTCAATGCCATTTTAAAAAAATAGAGCAAGAAGGGCATATTAGTCCTTAGGACATAGCTGAGGATTTAGGTAGTACATATTATTTTGAACAAAACGATGTATCGCTTGTCATTTTATTTTTCACGATGTTAAAAATATTTCAGTTTTTCTCGGACAGGTCCCAGTAATCATTCAGACTGACGCGATATCTAATTCCTTACACTCTGACTGTATTATTCTCCCTATTCTCTCTAGTTCTTCTTTTTTTTAAGCTATTGCATAGCTTCCATCGCGGGCCTTGAGCGGTGGACACCGAATCCAGAAATTCCGTAACGAAAATAACCTAACACTCCCCACTCCGACCGGTACAGCGGTGATACTTTTTACTTTTGCCATCTATCGATGAATAGCAGAACTTTTAATGACTTTTTTGAAATATCACGCTTGTCTCTTTACTTTAGCAACTCGCCTCTAGGTGGTATTGGTTGTATCGGTGTTACTGCGCATGCGTAATCCCCCTCTTCACCCGCAATCTGGTGACTCATGCCTGCTTAGAGTTTCGGCGTTAGGGCACCTCCGCAAAAAAAATACTGCATAAATAAAATAAATAAATAATTATAATTGCATAAGTTGATAAAAAATACTATGCAATAGCTTTACCGCGGCAGTCCCCGAGTGCCACACGTGTTTTTTTTATCGTACGGTCGTTACTTCCTTGTTCTTCGGACGATCGGTTTATTTCGTTGCAGAGCGCACACGCCGCAGCATCCCCCGTATGAACTCCGCCTCCAGAATCGTTTCGGCGCACGCGTTTACGTCATAATACAAAAACAACAAAACAAATTCCGAACTACCGTCGACAAATACTTCAGCAACTTATAAGATAGCTTCGGGGACGGCGTCGGTCGTCCCGCGCGCCCCCGCGGCCGGCTGCGGCCATAAAGCGAACCGCACCGGAATAAAGACGCTCTGTTTATTTGGACGTAAGCTGCACGGTACATAAACAGGTGTAAGCTTTTTTCTTTCCTTTATGATGCTTTTACGCGCGCCGGCGCGGCGCTTTCGTAAGCTTATACGGGACCAACAACGCGCGTAAACCGAGCTAGGTCTGTGTATCGAATAAGTTTTACGTCGAGGTAAATACTGACATTTGTAGATCGGTAGAGACATGTTTTACCTTTGATAAATATTAAACCGAAGTTAGAAAAAGTAAAGTTTAGTACAATGTGGTTGCCATAATTTATCGGGATGACGAGGTACTGAATAATTTACCACTTATGCTATACCACTGATACTTTCTTCAAAATATTTCTGGTTTAATGTTGGATTTCAGATGCACCTAAAATTGTGTTTGTCATGGAAGTCGGACTTCTTCAGAATCTTGAAAATAATAATAGAGCAGTCCATTCGCTGCGCGTCAGCTTCGAGCCCTCCGCCCCGCGTGCGGTCTAATTGACGTACGAAGTCCATTACCGTGTCTTATAATCATGTTTTCGTCATTTATTCAGCAATTTTGGAGATAGGTCAGTGTTACGTGCGTCTGATAGACATTACTGCATCGACTTCCACATATTTGCTTTTCTATTATATTATCTGTTCTCGCCAGTCAATTAAAATTTGAATCTTGTAACATTTAACGGCCACTAGGGAGACGAACGGTAGATTGACGTAGATAATAATAATATATATATATAATCAGATACATAACATAGATAATACATGGGAACATACAAGAAATAAAATAAATAGGCAAAAATAGATAATCAGAAATACACATAAATCGTACGCATTTTTTCTGTGTCAAACTGAAGGGTTTATTGGATTTGTTGGTTGTTTGCCATAAAAATTAGAATAAACTTAGAATGGGTCGTTGGCAGAATTATTATTTAGAATATGTACTTTTCAGTCTAAGTTTATTTAGGAGCAAAATAATAATAGGTCGACGGACGAACCCCAGAATTCTGTCAGGTTAAGCGCGAGTCCGGTGGGCTCGACGCTAAGGCCATAAATCGTATCCCAACATAAAGTCGACATTGTATTCCTCCTGGTTTACGTACGATCGGAGTTAACACTAGTCTGTTTTTATTCTAATACATCACTATACATATTTACTAGCTGTTCCCAACTTTGCCCACTTGGACATGAAAGATGCCGCCATCCTTTGTGCCTGACCTATCGTAGTCCCGCTTACGAGCTCGATTTCAATCTGGATATCGCTCTATCCTTTGGATTCAATTTTGCTGTCAAATTAAGTTCTAACCATAGTCTAAGTCTTGGTTTTGATGCCAGTTCTGTTATGAAGCTGGCTCCAGTCTAGATTCTTCCTACCCCTGTCTCGCTCTTAGTTTTGATTTTGGTTCGTTTTGCGATTATGAAGCCTCCTCCATTGTATTACACATCAGACCGTGTGGCGCAGCTAGCTGCGCGAGAAACGGTGACACGACCCGGCGGGTAAGGGTGATCGAAGACCAAAATAATGGTAAACATCCCATGTCCTCGCCCCGCTGCCGCGCTTAACGTAGAGGGCACCTTCGTCAAAACACATTTATATAACCAAAACAATGCTATCACAGATAGAAATTTAAAGCAATCGGTGCAAACAAATTGTACCCCTAACTCTTTACCAACCGGAAGTTCGAATCCCGTCCACCAGCGAACTGACTTATTCGCTTTCAGCTTAAATCAAATTAAATCACTCGCTCCGTTACTTGGGAGAGTAGGTTATAAGCCGTCGGTCTCGGACGCCGTCTTCGCGCCGCCGAGACTCACTTAGTGGTGGTCGACGCGCGCGGGGCCAGCGCAGACGCCACAAGCTGCAAACCCCTCGACCACAAATAAAAAGATCTCGGGTGTGTATGCTTTTGCAATTGCTTAATAGAAATCTGATATAACAACTACTTAATATGAAAAAAAATATCCTGTACAAACTTTTATACTCCTTTATCATCTTTACATGGCTGGATTTTGAAATCAATGTATTAGGCTTGTGTCTATGACCATTAATATGAAGTTTCAAATAAATCTGACCCGAAAAATACGCAAAATTTTGAAAAACGCCCCTATATATATTAATTGTATCGGAAATTTCAATTTCACCAGAAGAATATTATTATTTCCTATATCAATTTTGTTACCACCTTCACTTCTCTTTGGAATTGGGATTACGTGAATTCCTTTAAACGATTTTTAATGAAAATCCGGAATCGCTTAAAGTCTTAACATATCCAATTTCTACTCTTACTGTTTTGGATTGGGCAATATCGAGTCTGTGAATCGATTCATCAGTTAGCATTTCGCCTTAGTTGAATATAGCGGAGATGGCTCAGTGACTAAGAGCGTTGCCTTTGGACCGAGAGGTGTCGGCTTCGATCCTGCTCGGGACTAATTGACCGACGAACGACTATACACATATTTATCTATTATGATGGAGCCAAACTGTAGGTCAACTCGGCTGCGGCACGTAACGGGTCGGCTCGACCGGTGCAATGCTGCACTCTCGCAGGACACAGGCGAGAAGTACCAGTTTCCGCTGTTGTACTTCGTCCAGTGAGAGTTACGGTGGCCCACTCTCCCTCCACCATCGCACAACCCCACTCTATCAGCCCATTCATTGTGTAGCAGTAATGCCCTTAGCCTAAATATGTATTTTTTTTAAACTGAATCGAAAACTAAGCAATACATTATATGGAACGGAAGTTAAAGTCCATCAGATTTTATTGCAGCTTAATAGTTACTTAAGTATTTCGAAGTAATTGTTCAGCTTTGATTTGTGACATTACTCAGTTATTGTGATAATACTTAGTCATTTTCAACAAAACAAATAAACCTACTACTAGAAAATTTTAAGCATCTCTCTATAAAAAGTAATGATATTACATTAAATCGGTCGACACACCGAGAGCTAGTTATATCTTATGAGGTTACAGTGGGTTTCCTTTGGGAAGTCAGTCCAGCGGCGCGAGCCAGTGGCGCGTGTCGGCACTCACGTTTGCAGGCCTTCTTGTGCGCGATGGGCTTGGAGGCGTCGCGGTAGTAGCCCTCGCGGCAGTAGTGGCAGTGGCGGCCGCCCGTGAAGTGCCGGCAGCGCTGGCACACGCCGCCGGACGCGCGCCCCGACAGCTTGTACAGCTCCATGTTGAACCGGCAGCGGCGCGCGTGCCCGTTGCACTTGCACTCTGAAAAACCACCTCGTCGTTACTGTACTGAGTCCGTAAGCGTCGATGGAATATTAGTGAAGCATGACTTTCTTAAGTTTAAAACCGAGCACAGAGGTTCCCGATACAAATTTTTGCACGCGTAGAGCTCAGTTGATAGATTTAAGTTAGGCGAAGGTTTAACTAGGCATTTAAAGACGCATTTCCGTACAGTCTTTCTAAAACCTAATTTGAGTAATTTCTGTGATGGATACCTAAGTAAACACTAACAAATATTGTATTACTCGTTTGCTTCTTTTGCAATCGAGTTATGTAATGAAACCCGGACAAGGGCTACGGACGAAGAAAAATATTTAATAACAGTGTTATCTGGCTGTATTTATGTTCGTTTCATGTTGTATTTTGTTTTTTTTATCGTTCGATTTGTATGTGATTTTACCATGCTTAGTTGCCTCAGCTTTCAGTTGAAGCTGGTGAAACCGCAAACCAGCGCGCCCACGTGCGTGTATTGTGCATACGAGTACGTACTCATTTGTATCCATAGAAGTCAATATAAGAGAAATCACTAAAATCACCTTAACGGCTACGTAACTGACGCTAGATTATAAAAAAAGACAATACGGCACCCTTGCGACGTACAAAAATTAATGAAATTCCTAATAAAAATGAAAAACAATCAATCTTTATTACAGTGAGTACTAGTTTTAAGAGCTAAAAACCATTTTCAAAACAAAAAATATCATTTATTTTGTAACACAATGAATAACAATATTTTCCAACCAATGTTGATTTCATTTCACATTATAAATTTGCTTTGCATGGAAAATATGTTTCTTGATATTTTCATTTTTTTATTTAAATGAAGAAAATGCATGCGTGTGATGCTTTAGGGCAATATCCTTAACACTAAACATCAACATTCCATCGAGTCAACAGAATACATTAATAAATATTGTCTTACAATTTCAAGAACGTTAGAATAAACGAAGCATGTAGTTTCAAAGTGTACTATTCGGGTTTCGCTCCAATAAAGTTTTGACTATATTAAAGTTTACGTTCTCTTGTATGTAATCCGAAAAATTTATCTAATGAAATTTTGCGACTGAACCTAAAGTTTTCATCTTTTCTTTGTATTCTTGCATTATGTTACAAAAAAAATAGTTCTGTAACAAACTTTTAGCAATCGTTCTTTCGCTTAGATAATAAAGTTAAATCTGACCCATGTGACACAATCGGTGCACCCTCAAGCGTGACACCACACCGCAGTGGTTGGTGCTCACGACGCACAGCCGTACCACAATCGTCTCGGCTCCGAAGGCCACGGACGGCCACGAGGGCGTTCCGCGTATGCGCCACTGACTCCATTTACAGTTTTGTGGATTTATGGGCTAGCAGTAAAAAATATTAATTTCACAACCGATTGCTATCGCAGACGCCGCGTGACGTCACGAAGTACTCAGACAAAGAATATTAGGTCCGTAATAGCTGTAACGCGCGCGCTGGTGCAGAAGAGGTTGCCCAAACACATAAAGATGTCAGCGCGGGCGTGCCCGCGGGCATGCGCAGCGCACGCTACAACGTTTCAAGTTTTCGACGATGGAATAATAACGTAATATACAAGTAGACGACTCACCGTAGTCGTTGTAGGGTGCATTCATTTTCAAAACGTATTTTATCTTTAATAATGTTGAATACAAGCTTCTGGCTTTTTCGAAAAGTCGGTTTATATTTGGTAGCTAAGCAAAAATTTAAATATTCCAAAAGCTCACGTGAGTTCACAAATCAATATAATATTCCAAGTTCGTTAATTAATATAATTCGATATTGTACAAAGTAAACATGCCTATTTACCAAAAGTGAAGGCAGAGACTACAGGTTTCCACATAGTACGATCTTTGCATATATTTTTTGCTTTCTGAGTTTCGTAATATTCTAAAATATTTGACACACTGATTACCCAACTTCATAGGACTTCGATTCTTTATAGCGATCATATTCATCGTTTACGTTCCCCAAATTCTCAGGAAAGATATCCAGGTGCGAGTTAAAAAGTAAAATTTTAAGGACAGCATTGATGGATGTTAAAGAAATAAGATATGTAAAGATCGAATTATAAGATCACTTATCTCTGTCTTCTGGGAGATAAACGTCAGATCAAGATAATAAGGAGAACAAACATTTTCTGACACTTATCAAGAGGGTAGAAAATGTTTACTTGCCCACCCGTTTAGTAAGTCCACGAAACCAGATGTCTAAACAGTGACAGAGAGTCAAGCAATAATTTATATAGACTAAATTCATATACGGAATACAACATCTTTCAATTAGTAATACTGCAAAACACTTTTGTTGATTTGGACAAGTATGGTCCAAATTCTATTCCGATTTCGAATTTAATATATTTTCTTAATAAGGAACTATAAATACGGTACATGAATATGTGTAACGGAAGTAGTCCAACTCACGACACAATGGGCCTTGCTCCTACGTAATTGGTGACTAAATGTTCCGGATCAGAGTTTCTAATCGCAAGTAATGAATTGAAATATAACTGATTCTAAACTGAAATTCAATGGATTTCGGTTATAGAGTATTTTTTAAAATGCTCTATCTGAAACCTAAGTTATGAGAAAACAAAGAAGCATGGTGTTCTCTGAGACCATTTTAGTTAACAAGAGGATCGATCTCTTAAAAATTCTTTTTCCTTTTTTCAAATACAAAACCATAAACCATGTTCTTCCACGGTCCCGAGACTTCAATAGCATCTTTTAATGTGGCTTTCAGAATTAGTGTTTCAGTAATACCGTTTTCAGTATCAAATAAGGTGTCGGTCGTCCTAAACATCATTTCGATAAGTACTTTGCACGTATCGACGACACTACGAGGATGCCCCGACAGACGATAATTACTCGGCGCGCGCCCTCTCGCGATGTCAAATTAATGAAGCGATAAAACGTTAACTCGCCCGCGCCTGGAATTAATTTAGTTTGATTAATAAACTCGTTAGTGCGCCAGCTTTCGCGCTTTAACGAGATTAAGTGCGCGTCGGCCGTCCCGGCGAGGGGCGCACACGGCGGCGACAGCGCGGGTCGCGTCGCCTCCGTGAAGGCTTTAGCGCTCCGATATTGAATTATTACCATTATTTGTAGCCATTTAGTGTACAATCCTATCACGAGCTCGAGTAGAATGGGACTTTACACAACTGTATTAATACGATTGCCGTTTCGCAGACGCGGCGTCACTGCGTTCAGCAACGAAATGTATCGGTGGTGTGAAGTATTGTCGTGACTTTTGTTTGGATCTGTTATGCGAGGCGCGCGAGTAAGAAGGGAAACGAGCTAGCGGGAGCGGTGCACGCGTGCTCGCGGCAACAAATTGCCGTGAGCTTGACAAAGGAGGAGAGTCGCCCCCCAATTTTGAATCGGTTACAAATTGTTGCGTTATAGTCAAGATTCAGATCCATTTTCGGGGAATCGAATTATTTTATATACTACATTTAACTTTCCGTCTTTGTACCTTAAATTTGAAACATGCATTACAGATAAAGAAATATTTGAAATGGATTAGTAAAAAAGTGTTTTGACTAAAAGGTGTGAACAATGTAGTTTCATGTCTGCACAACCCAAAAAAGGTCTTAATCTATTGACATATTGTTTAAATATATTTAATACTTCCATTTATTTTCACGTAATAGAACGTGACGGCCGTACTTTAGTCAACTTAAAGTTATGGGGAATTATAATTTGTTAGTTGTTAAAATTCAAATAAAACAAATTTTACAACAAAATGATTATTTCTAATCGAGTTTGATTACGCATATTTTTCATTAACTCTTCTAAGTCAACATTTACCTTAATTTTCGTTTGGCCCGTGTTTAATTTTAGATTAAATTCATGAGAAACTCTACAGAGATCTCTGAGCGTGGTATTTAGATCCTCCAGCAATTTCACCATTATCAGAAAATCTAACTCAGGTGATGTGTTCGTCGTCGATGTGGATGCGGTATCCTTTCCAATCCTAATAAGGTTTGGATATATGTCATTTTCATGTCTCATATCGCTCTGAAATTGTATGAATTTCGTCTTTTTATTCTGTATTCGACTGATACAGTGCAATTTCTTACAAATCTTAACAGTTTTACGTACGTACGTCATGTGCTAATTCAGTACATCTTCATGAAAATGCAAACAGTCACATCCACCAGGGTGTCAGGAATTTAAAAAACTACCAACAGATATCGCGTCACCTCGCTTGACGTATAGTCAGGTGTTCGATATCTGTCAATCCTCTCGAATCAATATTCAATTCGTTGGATAAAGATTCGCATTGGAAAACAGATTCGAGGGTCAGCGATGGGTTGCATGCTACATGTTACTGCATGTCGCAGGCAATCATTTAATAAATATATTATAAACATAATATTCTTATGAGAATCTAGAAATTTTTGCTATTGTTTTAGAGTAGATCGAAGAACAAATAAACACGTGAGCCACAAAAAAGCATGTGTTCACTGTCGTCCATGGAAACTAATTCACATTGAATTAATGGAGAGTGGACCACCGGAACAGTCACTTAATGGACGAAATGCAACATCAGCTATTACTTCACATCTATTTTCAGTGAAGATGCGGTGTTTCATAGGTCGAGCCGGGTCATTTCCGTGCCGTAACCAAGTTGGCGTACTTCTGTGACTTTTGTATCGTCCAAGCACACGAAAGGGGTTTACGGAGATGGTGTCTTTTTAGGGAACCGGCTTGTTTGACCGGCTCGATAGCTGGAAGTCGTCAAACCTGCAGGTTGATGTTTGTGATATCCTCGAAGATAACTTAAACACGTGACTCAAGAGCAGTGCGATGGACCTGTAATTCTTAAAGTAACACCACATCAGAAATATTTTGTATTGTCTATTGTTTAGAAAGAGATACTACTACTGTAACTGTTAGATTTTAATTTTTGCATCGAAAAATGTTTCAAATGTGCTGCAGTGTAAGCCGGACGGACCAAAGTAATTCTTGGTGATTACATAAATAAGTATTAATTTTTTTGACGTGACAACGTCTTATAAATTGGTTTGCCGGGTGACACTTCAAGAAACTGCGTTACGCTCCGCTCACGTTATGCGCTCACAATGAGAGCGAGTGAGAGGCACGCGTCCCTTCCACTCGGGCATGGTTAGCCCGCCTAAGAGCGAGAGACAGACATAAAAAGTGAAAGGCACGCGTCCCTTCCACTCGAGCACAGTTAGCCCGCCTAAGAGCGAGAGAGACAGAGCGAGAGAGAGAGAGAGAGATAGGCATACACACCGGTTCATGTCTTGCGCTTCTATTTCGCTTAGGCGCCTGCATACAAGTTTACACGTTGCCAGTTAATTGTAAAACGATTGTGTAGTGATAATGTGAAGGTAGTTATATTTGTATATAAATACGTATGTATGTGTAAAGGTAAAAATAAAATTTTGTTAATATGAAATTCAGTGCGAGATTCTTTGTATAAATTAATGTTTTAAATATAATTTTTTGTATAAATAAATGTTTTAAATTGTTACTATTATTTCATCCTTCTTCCTACTATACGAATGAATATTCACATTAAAATGATTTTACCACTCAAAGTCGTTGTCACGTAAAACTTTCGCCCGTATACCGACTTTACAGGCAACCAATTTTTTTTGTTGCAAATGTCAAGTGGAGAACGATTATATTGTGATGTTATTTAATTTCAACAGAAATAATTTTGTTATGAGTAGTTTGTGAAAGATTAAAATACTTAATATTTCTTATTTTGGATATTGTTTCGAAAATATTACTACGATGTATGAAACAAAAAAATACATACCGACAAAAATGTAAATAATTGAAATCAACACGATCACTATAACACTGAATTATTGTCAATAAATCGTTAATTCCTTGATATTAATTTGTCACTCAACGATGAGTGAGAAAAATGATTTTCCAAAGACCAATAAAGTAGAACATATGTTAGATTTTCTATAAAAATACGTAAGAACAATATGAAAAGCTAACGAAAAATCAAACTGTTTGAAATACGACTTTACAATGATGGTTTCTTTCCAATCAACATTTCAGGAAAGAAAGGGAGGCGACTGGCCAAAAAGTGGTGAATCGTTGACACACATTCAGCTTGTTGACGTCAAATATTAACGATTTCTGTAATTGATTTACAATTATATACATATCCATAGTTTCCGAAGATCAGATGTTTCGGGAGCAATAGGAACGGAGATCCCGACGGCGTTAGGATATCACGTGGCAGCGCTGAGAGCGCGCGCGGGCGCACGCACACGCGCGGCCTTTCATTAGCGGCGGAAGCGCGCGCGGACGCGGGGACGTGCCGCGCGCGCCCGCCGCCGGATCGGCCGCTGTTTGTGTTGATCCAGAGGGTGCATAAACACATATTGTGCGAGACGAGCTAACGAACCCGGACGCGCAGTGCATACTGGGACCTCACACGATATTAGACTTTCGTAGACGTAGGCACAAATGTGTGCCTACGCACTTGCGACCGCCTTTGGGTTCGTCTGCTTGGGTATAAATTTTTCCGTTTGTAATGGATATCATAGAAAATGTCATGGATGTCCCTCAAATACAATCTTAATAGTGGAGTAATTTATTTCTTTTGTTACTTCCAAAATAGAATCTAATCGTATTTGTTGATTAAGGTAGCTTCCTCACTGGAAGATCAGAATTCTCAGGTGTATGAAACGGGATGTATCGCATTACCGTCATATTTCAATTTTATTATAACAAACAACACTAATTAATTATTTTCAAAGTAGTATTAAGTAATAAAAGCAATAAATTCAAACATTTATAGAAAATATTCAAAATTTTTAGCGGAAAGATAATTTGCATTTACAATCAAGATCACATTACGTGGCCGAACCGACTCGAACTAAAGTCGATTCCCTGAGCACACATCAATGCTTATTAGAACGAAAGAGTTTTCTGCTCATCCCGTTCGTAAGAAATCTCGCAGCGGCCTCCCGAACTAGGCCCGTCGGCGCGCCGGTGCAAGATTGATTCGCCCGGCGGCGCATAAATCAGGCCGCCGGCCGCCGCTCGCAGTTTTATTTCCATCCATTACGTTGACCGACCCGGGACGATGGCGACTGTTTGTTATGGGGCCGCTTAAGGCTTTCCACTCACTTGTAGATTTTTCCGTGGGCCCTTTGTAACATTCATGATAAGTGTTATAACGTTAAATATTAATAAAAAGTATTGAAGTTAATATTATTCTCGATTCTATGAAAATTTAACGTATTGTTTTGCTACGTCGTTCGTATTACGAATCAACGCGTATCGCTTTGATAAATTTGCTGTATAGTAAATATTTTTCCCCTTGATTTTGTGCAGTGTTAGAATATATTTTTAACATCTTCACACATATTTTCCAGGATGAACCATCAAAAAGTGAAAAATCGACAAAAATTATCTCTTTAAAAAATTTTTGTCTTACTAAATAAATATTGTAATATTATATGGGTTTACTTTCTTAAAAGGGGCTCACAAATATATATATATTGTATATTGGAGTTTAATAACAATATTAAAATAAGACATGTGAGATATCAGCAGTTAAGTGCGGCACATTACAAGTTTCTGGAACTGGCCACTTACATAAACAATATTTAAAAAATAATTACTACATTTTAAAATGGAACTCTTTGCCTGTAGAATACAGTTTACTTCATCAAACAGTCAATTTAAACTGTGGCGTCGTTTTTAAAATTGCGTGTCTTCATCACTATGGATTTAAGTCATGAAAATTTTCCTAGTGTGATTTTGTGCGATTTTAAGTGTCATTTGACAGGTCAGCAGAGCCTCGCTCGGTTACGAAGTGCTTTTGACAATGAAACACCATGCCAGACGAATATTTATAACGGGTTTGCAGAATTCTAGCGCGGTCGTGTCAATCTCAGTGACAAATTTGGTGATAGTCGCCCGTCCACCGCTGCGAACAAAAAAAAACATCGATGCAGTGCGCCGTGTGGTCGAAACAGACAGACATGTCACCTACCATGTATTCGGGCGTCCTTAGGCATAGACACGACTCAAATACAATTAATCCTACACAAACATTTGGGCATAAAAAAACTGAGCTCGCGGTGAATCCCAGACAATTTAACTGAGACTCAAAATACGGACCGCGTTACTTGGTGCAATGCCATGCTTACTATATTCAAGGAAGGGGCTTAAATTTGGTAACGTAGTAATATAGTTACAGGTGACGAAACATGGATTTATTGGTACGACCTCAAAACAAAGAAAAAATCGGTCGTATGCGTCTATCGAGATGAGCCAAAACCCACCGAGTGGCCCGAGGGCGATATGCCTCTAAGCGGATGATTGCTACTTTTTTCTAATAAACCTGTACACATGGGTACTGTTGCTTTTGATAATTGTCGTACCGTGAATAGTGATTGGCACGCGACCAGTTTGCCAAACTGGTCAAACCAGAAGTTGTTGGCAAACTCCGTAAAAATAACCGTGACCATCGTATCATCTCACACCACGACAATGGCAGTTCTCACGCGGCCAAACAGGCAAATAAATTTTCGAAGGAGAAAAACGTAGAACTTATAGTAATCCTGCATATAGTTCCGACCTGGCACCTTGTGATTTTTTTATTTGCCAAAATTGAGAACTGATGATTAATTTGTTATAATAGTGATTTATAAAGAACTATGAGTGCTAATAACAATTTATGTAAAGAAATATGTACTGACCAAACTTAAACATTGCCTTTAAAATACAATATGCGAAGACACACATTTCACAAATGTTATACACGCGTCAAAGGTAGATGTAACAATGATTTAAGAAAAATGGGAGCCAATTACGCGGTTAACGATTTTCATCACTAGAAAAGGCTGTCGAAGAGTCTGAAAAATATGTTTCCGAGATCATTAGAGGCAGTGGCTTATTTTTTTTTTCAAAATTGTTTTATTCGTATGAAAACGTCCATTTATGTTAACGTAGAATATTTTGAGAAACAATAAATACATTCTTGACTATTCATAGTATTTTTTTTCATTCATTTCAGAAATTTTCAATGCGCCCTACGTATTTCTAGAAAGCCATAAATGACACACGAAATATCTTTATGTTATTAAGTAGCCTAAGAGCTGTAGTTCAATACCACAGCACAGATCGAGCGGCGTATGACAATGCGCGTTACTACCGCAGTCTTCACTTGCTACATAAATAATAGATTCTCTCTTCGTGTATAACATAGATTTCATGGAATATCGATATAGAAACAAAACAGAATCGGCGTTAGCGCACAAAAGATTTAAATAAGCAATGTATGTAAGTGCACCATAGCAGAAAACCCTTACTGTAGAAAACGTAATTCATTGTATTACGTATATATTTTTCAATTGCGAGTATAAAGTATCGGAAATTGGCTTCGAAAATAAAATCTTTTTATTAGTAATCAACGGTTGGGTAGTTATCTCAAGGCCAAACACTAAATGCATATTAGACCAGTGATAGGCTGCCGCGTCGCAGGCACGAAAGGTTCAGGACTGTCTACCCGTGCGGCGCACCGACAAACGCGAACGCTCAGGTGATGACAACAATGGTCTGCTAACTGTTCGTACGTGTGCTTAGTCTTTTTTCCGTACAATCTTCATTATTTATTGTCCAGACGATTGACAATGACGACGACTGGAAAACTATTCTTGGAGTGTAGAAGCGGGGGTGCACGGGCGGCGTCGCTGCGACCAACAGATGGATTGACGCGCTAATCGCGGCAAAACTAACCATGAGATTTTAACTCGAGTCAAATTAGAGCACTCGCATCTCGGCTACGCACTGGGGCGGCGCGGGCGAGCTAAGGCCCGACTCGATACGATCGAAGAAGACGAATGGAGGCTTAGTTAAATAAATGAATAATGGTAAAGTATTAAGTCCGACTGCAGCGTGACGCGTTGCGATGCGCCCTCACTGCAGCCGTTTGCTAAAGAATTATGAATTACGTTTATGTGATCAAGTACTTGTTTATCAACACAAAAACATTTAATATTATAACATTTCGTAAGTTTCCTATTCTTATTTTATTACAACTATTTTGTCGATTATAAGGTTAGAATGTCTCGTGTACAAGAAAGCCTCATAACTGTCAGGCAGAACAAGTCACGTATAAGTAGCTTCGCTGCTAACACGTGACTTGTTGTACGTGACTCCAGTTGTCCGGGACGGCAGCAGCGTATAAGAACGTTCCAACCACAAAATACCTATTTTTCCATGCTTTAGCATTTTAGTTCATTTTATTATTTTTTCGGTATAAATTGTGTTTGCATTTTTCTTAAAGGAACAATCGAACGGTTATGAATTTTTATTTATTTACCGTAAGGCTAAGTATATATTAAGTACATGTACCATTGAAATTTTTGTACCCTTACATACGAGTAAATGAGCTTTCCTGTTGATTTTATAAACGATTTTACGAAGAGACGATAGCTTTAAATCCGGCAAATAGGACGGGCACCCTTTAAAGCACCGAGCACAGTTAAGAATTATGATTTCGAATACATGTAAAATTAAAACGCGCTTAACGCACAAACATTATGTGGGCATGAAAAACGCGCACATTACATAAAATATGAAAGATTCAAGTCGGCGCACAGCAAAATAAATAACCTGTCGAGAGCGCATGCGATAAATCACAAAGCGAGTGCAGCTGAAGCGGATCCATTAATTTGGCGGCGCGCGCTGCACTGACGGCATCTCGCGCTGTTTTTACATGAATTAAGTGTATACCAGGATGCGAGTAAGATATAGAATTGTTAATGCAAAGCTGCACATAATGTCCGTCAAATTTATAATGTCAAATGTTGACATTTTCAATGTACAATTGAAGTTTTTGCCTATATTTTGAGGCGTGTTTCTTTATAACTCGTTCGCTTTTAAGATTATGTTGTTTTACTTTATAACCACGGTATCCATTTTGATGGTATCTATTCACGCACATAACGTATTGTCACACATTAAGTAAATGACGTCGATCTCTTTTTGAAACATGGCCATTTCAGCATATTCCCCTCCTGGTACTGATGATCGTTGTAATAGCTTTTGCTGCCAACACTACTTTCAGACCAAGTTGGTATTATGGAGTGCTAGTGCTTACCTTCCGGCTCCATCATCAGACCCTGAAAATCACTCACGGTGAGAGTACATCTCAAGACAACTCTAACAAGCTCAAATACGACTAGAATATGTTATTCCGTTATAGAGTTCCTGTACCTACTTTCTGGCTCATCATCAGATTAGTTCAATTATACCATATTATTGTACAGTCATGGCTCCTCGATAAGTGTGCAAAGTTTTAATTTAATCTAAAGCTTTAAAGTCGCTCAAAATTGCGTATAAGAATAACATTTTTTTATACCCAACAATCTCGACTCGCAAATCGATTCCGGAATCGCAATCGATTTCTACTTTTACGTAATAAGGCTCGCGGATGAACGGATCACGTAGTATAAGTATGTGCCCTAATAGGCGTTACTTATAAGTCATAATGACAATTTATGAAAGTCTAAAAATCTACGACATGCTATTAAAGTAAAATAACAATAAATGAAAATACATGCTTTAGTAATGGGTTTTGATGCCAATTTGTGAAGATCCATCTCATATTATTGAGTCATAATAGCGATTTATAAAAAACCACGCTTTATTAATTTATTACAACGGTGATTTATAAAGAGCACGCCTTATTACCGAGTGCTAATAACAATTTAAACAAAGGATTATCCACAGGCTAAACTAACATTGCCTTAAAAACGCAATATGTGGAGACACACGTACGTTTTACATCGAAGAAAAATATAACATTGACTCTTAAGTCATTATCTCTTCTTAAAGAGATAATAACATAAAGTTTAACAATAAATAAACATTATTTATATGGAGAATCCATCGCTGTATAGACAACGATTTATTTACCACTACCTTCCGCACGCGGCTCCACTTGCGAGGACATAGAATGAATTCTCTCATCATTCGATATTTCAACATTTTAATAGTCGATACACCGACCGATCAGTTTTTCAATATCCCGATCCCGATCGTTAACCCGTTCTACATTCTGATCCCGGTTCTACTGGTGATGACTATTTATCTCACTTTCTATTCTGATAGCGGTCCGACCGCGAACTTGGTTTCGATCTAAATAAATTCTGATTGCAAATCCGCTCTCGCTCCCAGTTCTGCTGGTGATGACAATTTGTCTTACTTTCTATTCTGATAGCGGTCCGACTGCGAACTTGGTCTCGATCTAAATAAATTCTGATTGCAAATCCGCTCTCGCTCCCAGTTCTGTTGGTGATGACAATTTGTCTTACTTTCTATTCTGATAGCGGTCCGACTGCGAACTTGGTCTCGATCTAAATAAATTCTGATTGCAAATCCGCTCTCGCTCCCAGTTCTGCTGGTGATGACAATTTGTCTTACTTTCTATTCTGATAGCGGTCCGACTGCGAACTTGGTCTCGATCTAAATAAATTCTGATTGCAAATCCGCTCTCGCTCCCAGTTCTGCTGGTGATGACAATTTGTCTTACTTTCTATTCTGATAGCGGTCCGACTGCGAACTTGGTCTCGATCTAAATAAATTCTGATTGCAAATCCGCTCTCGCTCCCAGTTCTGCTGGTGATGACAATTTGTCTCTCCCGCTCTCGATTACGTTCCCTCACGGTTTTGGCTCTCGATTCTGCTCCCCATTCCTCATGTGATTTCGCTTCCGCTACCGGTCATTGTTCTGATTTCAACGAAACCGGAGTTAATGCTAGTATCAAGACAAAATTTAAGTGTATTACTCGGTTATAGTGTAGATTTTGTAGATTTTAATGAATGAAAGAATTTTTAAAATCGGTTTAATGATTCGGGATTCGGGATTTAAAATCGGTTCGGGATTCGATTCAGTAGTACAAACACGCAAACCAAGTCGGGCACAAATACATTTTTTTTTTTTGCGCGAGTGCTAGCAACAAATCAACAAATTTTTATCGCAATTGAACTAATGGAATGACAACGCACAAAATAGAAATAAACAAACAAATATTGATTTTAATATATACATATATACATACATACACACATACATACATACCTATACCTACGAATATTGGTATGGTGGACACAAGTATATATATATATATATATATATATATATACATATTTGTATCCACCATACTAGTATTTGTAGCAGTTTTTAAGTGTTGAATGTAATTATGAGGGTAGAGCGCGTCAAGTTGACCCAAAGAGACATCTGATTGAGGGCCTTGACCCTCAAGCCCTACAAGCCCATTAGTCCCGTTGGCCCATGTGAATTAGGTGTCTTTGAGTAGCGTTCTCATCAAAGCGGTAGGGTAAGGCGTAGTACGTTGCTCTTCTGTGTTTCAATTTCACCACACTTCTAAAGTTGTACTTTTCCCGCA
Source organism: Eumeta japonica (assembly GCA_005406025.1). NCBI lineage: Eukaryota > Metazoa > Arthropoda > Insecta > Lepidoptera > Psychidae > Eumeta > Eumeta japonica. The sequence goes on from BGZK01000109.1 coordinate 655,660, forward strand.
GTCGTTGCTGACACAACCGGAACGATACATATTGAACTCGAGCTATAATTTCTCTCATCTATGATGACATTTGTATAATTTATGATTTCAACATTTAACGCGTCCACCGGTTCTCTCTCTATAAAACAGAAGATTAATACTCTAAAGATCGAACTAATAAATCAGACTTTAATGGCACAAATAAAACGATCTCGCGACAATAGGCCTGCGCGGTGTGGCCGCTTTGGCGCGGATCCAGAGGCGCATGCGCACCCGTCATGCTGTTAATGGGCGAAGACAGTATCCACACACGTCTATAACGATAATTTTTTTTGTTTGTTTTCTTCACGTATCTATTTACATTTTGATTTTGAATAAGATGCAAAACATTTATAAATTATTAAGGTAATACTTTTTTTTGTAAGTTCATATTAATCTTAAGAGTAATCTTCAATAGAATTCAATATAAGGAACTTGTAAATTGAGAGTGTGTAACTACCGTAATATAGGTTCATGTCGGTCGAATATGGTTACCTGCAAGTTACCATAATCATAAACATTTATTAACATTAAAATTAGTGATGGATTGTAATGCTGTTATCAACATTTTAAGGTCACAATGATATTATCGAAATAAAAGAAAACAAAACTTAACTAGTCTTATTCGTGTTAAATACTTTGAAGCCTTTGGATTTGTTAATTAAACAAATTGCTTATAGTATAAGAATTCCTTTTTTCCTTTGTTTACAACGCCTTGTGCACTTTTTTTTTTAAGGAAAGAAATATTTCTTACAATGAACGCTATATCAAAGCCTATGTTTGTGATAGAGAACTCTGCAACTAACGCCTTATTTATATTTTCTTTACATTTTCCAAATAAATATTTCTAATGATATTTCTTCGAATTATTATCAAGTTAACTTCCTTCTTATGTATCGAATTACACAACGAAATCAATATCAAATACATCGCTCGCCGATCGCAGTTGGTTTCTTCCGAATCTGTAAACATCCGAGAAATATCCTCCATAAAAAATGGGTAATAATTGAAATACGTTTACGTATGAAGGTTTGTCTATTTGCGGCGGGCGAACGCCGTCGGAGCTACCAAATCCGTCGGCGGCCGCCGAGTCCGTATCGGAGCCGGGCTCATGCAATATTTATTCTGTAGCAGATAATCGGCCGCGTACACACGGAATCAATGCATTCGCCGGCTTCGCGAGCGGCGCGCCGCCACCCGCACACGCTTAGCGATAAACTCGAATAGCGTATTCCAAACAAACTTCGTTTTCTATTTGACAGGCAAAAAGTACACAAGAGCAGGACACAAACTGCTTTTTCATCTTTTAACTATTTCTAGAGTTGTCATAACGTCATAATATACCTTTATTGTTAGGTCTTCCCTAAAAGCCTATGTAGAAGAGTTTTTCGTAGTTTACTCACGAATGAATAACCAAGAAAATGAAACCGAGTACGAATCGGCCTCTGTGGAGAAAATTTCATACTATAAATCTTGGCAATAACCATTATACTTTTAACCAGCACTAAATTTGTTTTTTTATAATTATAAAATATCACTTGTAGAAGAAAGTAGGTGAATAGGTTGTCTATTTAACCTCAGTCATTGAATTTAGTGTTGTCCTATATCCTTGAACGGTCGAAAGAAAACAGTGATAGTAGAGATACTAATATCTCAATTTCTTCTTTTTTTTTGGGAAAATAAGTATCCGTTTCAAGTAAAAACTTAAACTTTTAAGATTTTAGTATGAGTTTTTCCATAATTATGAGTAAAGGAGAATTCAAAATAAAGGAAAACTCAATTTTCGTGCATTTTCTATAGTTTAAATGTAAATTTGGAAATAATAAAAAATACATATTGTTCGTAATGAGCTTCTTTATTTGGTGTGACTTCATGCGTTTGTAAAAAAAAATTTTTGTCCTCTAAAATCTCAATTTGTTTATTTGCTTATATGTTCGTAATTCGAACACAGTACTCTATATATGTACTAAATTACAATTTCTTTCGTTCTATGGATTTAGTCAAAATAGTATGTAACAGACGGACAGAAAGATCGACACGAGAGTATTTCTATTCGAGTACCGTTTTTTTTAAAATAGACCTATGGAACGCTGAAAAGTACGAAAAATGATTGGATAGAAAATTCATAACGTGCAGTCATAGCAACGTACGAAACACATCGACATTCCAGAATTGTAAATGTTCTTAATTATCATATCCACATATTTAAGACATATATGTATTTTGTAAATAGGCGAGAGTTTAAAATAAAAATCGGTCACTGTGAGACTACAAACCAAAAAAATATTACATACGACTGGACTAACGTCAAATTCATATTCCGATTAGGCCATGCAATCACACTGATCCGGTACGACATAGATAGCAAATTATAATCGCTAAGCTGCCCGCTGAGTCTATGCAACGCGCTAACGCGCTAACCGCGGGCGCGCTCATTGTGGAATGTTTTATTCATTGTGCGGCGGCCGCTTCTCGCGGGCCGGCCCGCCGCGCCGCGCGTCTAGGTACACGTACCTGCCGCCGAGAGCGGTTTGTAAAAGTTTATATTTAAAGAAAAAATTATAATTTACAATTTCATAATCTAAAATTAAATAAAAAGGTTATATTTAAACATAAACTTTTGCCTTAAATGTATCTATGTTTAAGTAGTTTGAAGGTCCTTTAAAGTGAAATTCTGTGACATTTGATAAACATATATAGCTTTATATATTTATTTTTACTGAAAAGTCAGTAGTAGATGGAGAAAAAATTTTAATTCTCTTATTCTGTATTATATTTTGGAGTCAAATAATTATAATTTTAAACGTCAGAAATGTGGGTCTGATTAGATTTTCAAATTGATATAATATTTATTTGGAAACAAATTAAATATAAACGTAATAAATTACGACTGATAGATACCAAAACTATAATGACATATGTTCGATTCCTATGATAATTAACTTAATTGTGTTATATTACATATTGCTTAAAAGAGTTATTCAACCTGTAGCGACATTAAAACTAACATCCTCAATTCACAACAAACAGAGCAAGGGTTTTGGTTTTTCTCTTTTCTGATAAACTACACCATCTTTAAAAAAGTATACTCAATTCAATAAGAGAAATATATTAAGTTAATCAATCAAATGAATGCGTTTCTCTTTGATGTGCGGACATGTAAGTCTCAGTGGCGCGCCACGATCAAAGCGGGCGGTCGGAGACGCGGGCGCATTTGGCAAACGAAGCATACGCTTTTATGTACGTTTTACGTTTTAGCAACACATTTTGGATGAAATCATTACAAATTCGAAATGAAAAAAAATGTATTTAATAATTCAAAATTACAAGGGATGTGGATTTTCTGCGAAGGCAAATAAGGAATAATTGAATGCTCGATTAGAACTGTGCCGTTGTCGATGAATGATATTTTTTGGGAACCGCCGAACCGTCCACACAGAAGCTTCATCAGGACGGTAAACAGCCGTGAGGTTTAAGAGCGCGGCGTAAACTCGCGCTCGCGGCCGGGCTTTACGACTCGAGAGCTCTCACCGCCCCGCTAATGTGGCCATCAATTGTTGCTTAAGGCGCTGCCTACGACAATATTTGCATTTTCGGTTCGATACAGTTCGGACCTTTGTGTAGCGTTTAAAGTGGTATACTGGACACACTCGAAAATATCTATTTGTGTAAAATAGTAATGTTAGCAAGAATGTTTTTTTTTTGGACGCGTTTTCACATTTTTCAAAGCTACAATAATCGAAATAATGATAAACTATTATATATTATTACATGTTTTTTTCGTTTAATTTTCCATAAAATCCCATCTTTCAAAACTCCATCATAAAAATAATTTTGTTCCGACAGAATTCCTAATATCAAACAAGTTTTGGACAAAATTTCTATTCTTCCGCTACACAACCAAATTTGCAATAGTTTTGTATTGTATAGTCACAAACTTAAATAAGCAGTTTTAGTTTTAAAATTGGGTGCGTGTACATAAGTACGCGCTTGAGAAGTTATACTTCTTTGGCAACATTAAAAACGAGCCCAAACTCGATGGGGTTGCGTCGTTTAATTACAGAGTTCCTATGGCCACCTTCCAGCTCCATCATCAGACCCTGGTTACCATATAGTATCAAAGTACTCGTCAAGACGAATCAAACGAGCCCAAACTCGATGGGGTTGCGTCGTTTAATTACGGAGTTCCTATGGCCACCTTCTGGCTCCATCATCAGACGCTGATTACCATATAGTATCAAAGTACTCGTCAAGTGGAATCAAACGAGCCTAAACTCGATGGGGTTGCGTCGTTTAATTACGGAGTTCCTATGGCCACCTTCCAGCTCCATCATCAGACCCTGATTACCATATAGTATCAAAGTACTCGTCAAGTGGAATCAAACGAGCCCAAACTCGATGGGGTTGCGTCGTTTAATTACGGAGTTCCTATGGCCACCTTCTGGCTCCATCATCAGACGCTGATTACCATATAGTATCAAAGTACTCGTCAAGTGGAATCAAACGAGCCCAAACTCGATGGGGTTGCGTCGTTTAATTACGGAGTTCCTATGGCCACCTTCTGGCTCCATCATCAGACGCTGATTACCATATAGTATCAAAGTACTCGTCAAGAGGAATCAAACGAGCCCAAACTCGATGGGGTTGCGTCGTTTAATTACGGAGTTCCTATGGCCACCTTCCAGCTCCATCATCAGACGCTGATTACCATAGAGTATCAAAGTACTCGCCAACACAGTCAATAAAGTTCAGTTTAAATTTTAAAATAATTTATTTTCTTATATTAAATGTACATAAATTCTCTCATTATTCGAAATTCGACTTCTAAGCGGGCAGCTTCAATCTGTTAATTTTGTGTCACACAATCTTAAAATTTCACTCTCATCATTTTTTCATAACGCGCCTAAAGAAGTATAACTTCAAAAATGTATCATAATAACTCTTGCATAAATATTAAAAATCAGGTTTCAAAATGGGATGTCATCTGACCATATGTCTTTATATCAAATACCAGATATGAAATGTCATAAAAGCTTACACATAAACAATATAACCAAAGACAACGAAAAAAATTGAGGTTCTTTCAGCTGTTTCAGATTCAGCAGACTTAATGCAAAAAATTTCTATTATAATTATTACAAACTCACGCCTATTTCCCAGAGGGTAGGAGGACTGCAAATTTCCACATGGCACGACCTTTGCATATCACCTTAACTTCACGGACGTCCGTCAATCGTTTCATGCAAATTAGAAGGCTTCGAGTGCTTAAAAAGTTGACATTGACCAATATACTTTTCTCGTGGCTGTGCAATGAAGTGACTTGGTGAATGTCAATTTCAGTCAAAGGTTCCGTTTTGAAGATGGCCCTGAAATGACTCATTTTACAAAATGGCTCCATAACCAGAATATCATGTATAAATGTATGAGATTGGTCGGAGAATAAGATAGAAGTTTTAATAGAAAGCAGTAATGATGACCCTAAGAAAAAAAAAACTGGCCAACGGCTGACCTTACAAATCAACCACAAAACTTTCCATATTGTTCTGAGTAATAATTTTTTTCGTGTTCGCAAATCAAGAAAATATTATTTATTGGTTACATTTTCGAACTCAAATTTATTAGGGTTCTCTTTCGTAATCATTAGACGTATAAAATGTGACGTGAATTTAAATTTAAAACATTTTGTAAGAGATGTTTTTTAAATGAAGGAACTGACCGTCATCGAGGAGCCCCAGCTCAGACGCGACAACAGTACCTACTCCAGAAGTGGTCGGACCTGGGCCTTGTAAACTGAAAATTAATGGTCTTCAGCATTGCCCGACGTCCATTTTTGGAAGAGGATTGTCCGCCTTTTAGGTTCATAATTAAATATTCTGCTTTACGGTGATTACTTGATGATGCGGTGTGAGGCGTAGCCGGAGGCGCGAGTGACACGGGCAAGTGTCGCCCTCGCCTTTTAAGTGTCACTAATTGTAAAGATACTATTTCACAAAAGTGGCATCAGCTCTTTCAACAGTTTCTAAAACAAAATACAAAAATGTGTATAAACTAATTTTTTTTATTTAAGTGTTTCAATTTGAAAGAGCTTCCCCAAGCGCGTTTTTTCCCAAGTGAATTTAAAATGGTCGGATGCCAGAAATAAATGCTCCGTAAATTTGATGAAAGCTGAATTACTCATGCAATTCAATTTGGAGTTACGTTGTACATATCCTGTGTGGGTTTTTGAACCGCATTAAAGAAAAAAAAGTAAACTTTAAAAGAATTCAAATCTTCGGCCAAATATCGATAAGTAATCCGCAACGAGGAAATACATACGTATTGTTATACAAAAAAAATCTATGATCACATTTTTATAAACAAAATTGCTATACATAATAGACGCTTGCCTGCAACATGCATTGACATGCAGCATGCAACCCACCGATGACCCTCGAATCTGCCTCTCCACTACGAATCTCTATCCAAATGATTGAGTATTGATTCCAGAGGATTGACAGATATCGAACACCTAAGCAAGTGTTATTTATTTTTATAATTATCTAATTCCGCTAACTTAGTTAGCGGATGGATAAAGATTCGTAGTGGAGAGGCAGATTCGAGGGTCAGCGGTGGGTTGCATGCTGCATGTTAATGCATGTTGCAGGCAAGCGTCTACTATGGATTTCCGCGAATTAACACCTCACACAATACAATGCTATACATAATTTCAAGATTATCAAATAAAAGAATAAGTAATGAAAAGCTAATTGATTTATTACGTTTTTTTATTTTGTCCCGCTTTCGAAGTAAAATCTTCTTTTTCGTAAAAAAGGGAGTTTATTAAAGAGAAAAGAATAACCTTGTGATAATCGCAAATTTACAAAATCCCGCTTCGCTCGAAAAAAAAAAATACGGCAGAACTGATGGTCTTATACCTTATAATGAAATTAAACTTTAACTTATTGACATATTTTACAGTACACAGTCGTTTTTCAGTGTTTGATCGGGCATATTCATAGATTTGTCCTCTGGCCCTGCACCGGGCATAGCTTGTCCGTGGCAAACTCTGGCGGTTACAGTATAAAAATCACAGTACCGACGCGGACGCATGGGTACAAGGCGTAAGAACAGAAACACAAACAAATATTAGTAATGAGGACAATGACAGCGATTTTATAATAATCAGCGGTCGTCGGAGCAATATTTAAGGAGGTGGCAGGAGTGATTATTATTTCTTTTATATAACCATTAAGTGTATCAAAAATACGCTGGTGGTTTGAAAGAAGATGTAGTGACTCGAGTAGAAAAAGGAACGTTGCGGTGGTTTGACCATCTGGAAAGGATGAATGAGAGTAGACTAAGCAAATCTGTAGAGCGAATGTGTGGTGAAATTCGTTGTATTAAAAAAAATTGGCATGTCGGACCGTGCTCATTATAGGGTCCCAAAGCCATTATTACAAAGATATGCACTTTAGATGAAAAAAATACGTTGTTACACTTTTTCCATGTTTCGCGCACAAAATAGTTATAAGCACTTTGCTTATCACACTTATCGCATTAAATGCACATCGCCTATAACTAGAAAAACAAATAGATATGTCTTATATTATTATTAAACTATTGTAAACTATAGTGCATAAGCAAAAGAGAGAATCTTCATGGCACTTACGTCCTTTTGTTGAGAAACACAGTTTTTTGGAAATAACTCAAAAACATTATATCTAACTATATTTAACATAATTTTCATTGAAAGTATTTATTAAGCGTTATCTTCGTTATTTTTTTCATATTTTTTGGACATAGGGTTTAGTAAATAGAGCGGTGGACTCAATTTCTATAACTTTCGGAGCGATTATTTTCAAAATTATTCACGTAATTAGAAAAATTGCTAAGAAACCTTAAAATGTTTTTTAAAGAAATGTCGGAATATGCTCCATTCATTGATGTTTGCTAAAAAAAAATTTTTACAGCTTCTGTTACATGTTTGGTGTGCCCCCTCAGAAATATTTCTGTTATTTAACCACCAAACTAAACAGTTAGTATACAAGACACCTGTACTACAAATTCCATTAATATACATCTTAAAGTTTCTGAACAAAATGCCTGTGACCTAAGAACGAACGAAGGGTTTTGCTATTTTAGCTCGGAACCCTAAAAAGGGCCAAATTTTAAGCCCCGAAACCGAGGAGCTTGCAAGAAAAGATTGATGGATATCGAGTAAGACAGATATGCAAAGATCGTATCATGTGAAAATCTACAGTCTCTACATGCCCTTCTGGGAAATAGGCGTGAGTTTATGTTAAAAAAAAAAATATTATTAAAAAAAAACCTTTTTTCTTTGTAACCTTATTATTACAATTTTTATCAAATGTTAAACCCGGAAACAGAATGTACTTAAGGAGGTAAACAACGTTTGCTACCTTGTGTGACGTCATACGTCTACGTTGTCGGGTGTGACGTCACCGATCATACGATACGTCATTGATCTTTACAAATGTATTATTTACTACTCACTAGTTAAAATTCATACCAATGAACTAACTTAAACCTTTTGACTTATAATCATATTTTTTTTTTATCAGTTTAGAGTACATAATAAGGTATTAATAAAGAAATTAGTAAGATATTCACCAATTTATAATTCTTATGCGTCGTTTTCACTAATAGTGTTTTCGTGAAACATGTGTGGGAACGGACAACCCGGAAAACACTCAAGTATTCCCATACAAAAGCAAAACGTTAATATTCTCAGCTTCGTATGCAAAGAAATTGATGATTCTTCAATAATTCAATATGGTGTGAAGATTAGGTGAAAATTAATTGCCATCACTTATTTTGGACTCAAGTCGGCACAACCGGTTTTGAAATTACTGTTTTTTAAACGTTTGTGTATTTCTTTATAAAGCAATAAAATCCATGGATTTAAATCAATAAAAAAACATACTTTAAAATATTATATTCTGCCTAATTTTTAATATTCTATAGATGAGTAATAAAAAAAGTTTTCATAAAATTGGAAATTTACTGTTTTCAGTCCTATTTTCGAAATTCAAGTTTTCATCAAATCTTTACGTTTTAGGGTTTTAGGAATCTATTTCGATCATTTTCCCAGTGATATCTATATGAGTGTGTCTGTCTGTGTATGTGTGATTTGTTAATGAAATATTGTTGGAGAAAATTTTTCAACAATATCTTTTTTAGAATATGTCTAAATCCGATCTACCGATAAATTCCAAAATCCAACCATTCATTTTATTTAAAAAAAACGTCAATCATTGGAAAATGCATCAAAATCAGTCGGTTCGTTCGAGAGATATTGTTAACAGAAAATTTGAAAAAAGGGTTTTTTTCATAATGCGTGTGAAATTCTCAATGGACTGATAAGAGTTACTCGCTTATCTTTTTTCTGTTTAGAAAACTGTATCAAAGACCATAATTTTGTAGCAGATCGACCATACCAGCATATGAGCGACCGAAAAGACAGGACAGGACAATCACAATTGCCGTTGTTGGCCTTTTGAGCAGGACTAGGACGTTTGATGGAGGAAGTGCGGAGTAGGGTGATGGAGGGGAGTGGGCCATCGGAATTCTTATTTTCTTGAACGAAACGCAACAGCGGAAGCTGTTACTTCACGTGTGTGTGTGTGTGTGTGCGCGTGTGTGTGTGTTTGTGTGTGTGTGCGTGTGTGTATGAATGTTTGAGACTGTGGTGTTTAACCGGTCGAAGCGGCCCAGTTTCGCTACTGTACCCGAGTCGATCACGGCACGGGTAACGGATTTCTATAAAATTAATCAACCTAATCTACAGAATTGCTGGCGCTGAATAGAAATAAAATCTAATTAGCCTTAGAGAAACGCCTGACCGATGACTCTCGCGAAAGCTGCGTTCGGTTTTTAGAAAAGCTTCGCCCTCCCCGAGAGGGCCTTTAAATCTGAAGGGATAGTAGTAAAACGAAAAATAACCGACGGATTGCCTTATAATTGAATTGCTTCTGAAGAAAAGTTCATTTAACAACACTCTACGGGCCGGCGCCGTAAAGCCGCTACCCAACGAACGTTACGGCATTGCTGATACGTCAATGCGTCGTCCATCAAGATCTATCGCGTCAATTGAGTGCGGATTTGAATCGTGTCGTTTTTTTAATTAATATTGTTGCTATATATCCCTATCGTGGTTCCACGATTGAAATAAGCTAAGAAGTGAACACTCAAAAAGACAATACGTGTATATTCAGCAGCTGAGGTAAAAAAAAAGCACAAAGTAAAGACTCAAACACTTAATTGATCGCACTTAACCCGTGAACAGTGTTCGAATTCCGGTACATATACTCGTCTGTAAATGGTCTAGAACATTCCCCAGGCTTAACTAAGATTAGGAATCAATTCCAAAAACCGAACTATATAAAGAACATTTAGCATAATCTGGAAAATTCTAACCAGTCAAAATGAGCAAATAATGTGAACACATTTAATTTTCAAGAACATTCTCTTATTTTTTTTAAATAAGGAGGTTATGTTATTTCGTCATTTTATTTAAGAGCGTAGTAAGTGAAATATGTACAGATTATCATCGATTTTTGCGATTTTTCTGGTGTGGATTAGTGGATTATACACCATTTTTTTAGTATTTTCGGGGCGCAAACGAGCGTGCGAGACACCAGAGAGTAAATGATCATCGCCGTCCTTTGGACACTCGCAACCTCGGGAAAGACACCAGTGCGTTGGCGGCCTCTTGAACAGGAATGTCTGATGAAACGGGAGCGGGCTGATTGAATAAGAGTGGCTCATCGGAACTTTCATTCATTAGAAAAAACGTAACTGCGGAAGCTATCGATTCATGTCCATGTTCTGTAAGAGTGAGGTACCTCACCAGCGACCAAGCCGGCTCCTTCCGTGCTGCCGCCAAATAGATCAAATCTCTGTCTAATTTATGTATAATTTTCATAATTCCATTAACAATCTCAATTCTGCCGTTAGTGTAAGAATGAAAAACCACATTTTTTAGATTAGTATTAGTAAAATTTTGTTTACAACATTGACATAAGAATTATTTTGTAATAATTTTAATAGTACATGCCTCTTTCATACTTCAGGAAATCAATTGAAATGTTAAATTACAAAAGTAAGGATTCTTCAAATTGCTTTTGGGATAATAAATTAACAATTAACCGTTTTCTTTGTAAGACTACAAACTTGTATACTACTACGACTACTTGTATACCGCGCCACGCAATGTATTTTATGAATAAAGTTTAGTAATTAAGAAATTGGCTTGTTTTTACTGAATTGAAAAATTTGTTGAGAGCAAATTCAAAATATTCTAAGGTAAAATGTGTTTACAGCGACGACGTTTGTACGTGACAATTTTTATACGATAGCTATTTAAAATGAGAATAATCGATTGAAAGACTTCGAATAGTGCTTAAAAACCAAAACTTCTTACGCGACTGTTCAGACTATAATTATTCGAGTTAGATATTTAAACGTTTACCTTAATATTCTTTCTTTATTTCTATTTTTTATTATTTCTGTATATTTATATGTCTTTTATAAGTTTTTTATTATAATGTTTTCGACTATGGCTCCAAATGTATACATAAAATAAAGACCACGTAACTTGATTACACGCACGACGTGCAATGCACCCTTCCTTGAGTTCTTCCAATTCATGTAAATCGTAAAGCAGCACAAATCGACGCGTGTAGAGCACATCGTCGATAGACAGTCGTAATTAGCGCAAGGTATTTGTAAGTACTTCGAGAGCAGTACCAAAATGTGGTGCCGCGCGGCCGCCGCGGCCGCGCCGCGCGGTGTGGCGCGGCCGCGCCGCGCCGGCGCCCGTTCGCGGTAATCAGCCGAAGGTAGAACTCCGCTAATTTGTTTGGGCCCGTCTCCGAGGGATATGGATAAATTATTTTTCCGTCTCTAAAAAAGACGAAAAAGTTTGTAAAGAAACCCCCTCGAGGCGGTCGGCCGGCGCGCCCGCTCACGCACGAGGGTTAATACGCAATGCCGACTCAAATCTGAAGAGTTTTGTAAATTCGTGCGAGCACAATCTCCAATTTAAAAGTAGTCGGTCCGCGAGTCACTTAAGTGAATTTTTAATTTATGAGAAGAAACGGATATAATCGTATTTTATGGGATTATCGGTGTACAAAAATTATGTTGTACTAGTTCACATCTTATGTGGGTATATGAAAATAGTGAGGTTTTGGTAGAAAATAGGAAAGAAGTCGGTCGTGTAACTTGAAATTTTGACACAAAGTTGCATTCGAATACGTAAGTGTTTCTATTACATCTACTAGCATTTGTCTCTGACTTCGTATTTGTACTATTGGACGGAACTACTACACCTATTCTAAAATCTTTATTATTTACTAAGATAAACTTACCCCCTGTAATATGGCACGTATTTTATTTTGATACTAGTTCTTTCCCCGGCTTCATATGAATCGGGGCTGCGACCGGTAGCGGTATCAGATTTGGAAGCGGGACAAAGAGCAGAATCGAGAGTCGAAAATGGGACCGCAGTCGAAACGGAATGTAACGCCACTTTAAAATGTTTCGTACGAAGTGCCTCGTCAGGCTAATGTGGCATTTGTCAGTGGTACCGGCGGCAAGAACGTCCTGCGACGAACTTTAATTGTACTTAAATTATAAATGTTCTGACGTGTGATAAATATTGAGCAGATGGTAAATAGTGTACCTTATTACTTATTATTCAACTTTGTTTTTGTGGAAAGTCTTTACTATCGTTTTTGTGCCGGTCACTAGATAATTGAGTATTTTGCACATATGAATCACAAGTTATTTTAATGCAAATCACTTGACACAACTCAGCGCCGACGTCGCATCAGTGCTAATTAAGCACTTTAGCCCGTCGTCAGTACGGCGACATCAAAAGATCTATACTTATTCATTAAACTGTGATATACACAATTTCAGCATGCTGAAATCCAGAATTCAGAAAATCGATATTTATGACAGGAAAAGTAATTGTCTATAGCGTCGCAACAATTCGGATATATCAACCGTTCCATTGTAGTGCAATGAACTCGGGCGCACATGTCAAGTGGCCGTAAGATAGAGACGCGATGCACAATTTAACAACTTTCACCGCCGCACTCCCTAACGACCGCCCATTCTTTAGGTTGTCGATACGCGATGTCTTCATGCGCCCGCGCCGACGAAGTAACGATGGGCCGACGGACAGGTGGTATTTTTAACAATCCATTTGTATTTATCATTGTAATGATTGCTGAGCTACGGGGCGGGGCACGTGAGCGAGCTCGCGAAACGAATGTACGAGGCTTGTCAGATTCATGTCTGGAACGTGTGTCTTAACGAGTAGTCCACATCGAAAGAGAAGAAGATAATGACGTGGAATGTAATTTGAGGCTTCTAAACGCTCTAGTATGACCCGACCGTAATAGGAAGAGATATAGAAGCTGTCGTAACAGCTCATTATCATCTCACTGAAAAGGCACAACCTTACACGATATTCTTCTTGTAGACTATTAAGTTTGGACCTTAAGGTCTCCGCGCTAGCCCGGCGTGGGACGGAAGCTGCTGCTGGTCATCACGATTAAAACGTGATAGTGTCCGGAGCCGTAGGCTTTGCGATCTTTACGAATCGCAAAGCACGGGATTTAATTAGATTCAAGTTGAAAATTCATCGTTTGATTCATCAGTGGTAAGTGGTGGTAATAAAAGCCGGCACCCTTCTCACCAGTCGCCTACCACCGCTTCGAAAGAGAGTAACATATGTATCTCTAATTTTCATTGTCGATGCAACCAATTTGGCAGACGACCGTACAGTAGTAGATAATCAATCGATTGGACATTTTAATTAAGAAAACAAATTCAAACACCATACTTTACTCTATCATTATATTGGTTCAAACTATATCTTGATGGAACATAATCAATACTCAACATTTACAAAATTACAGGAACTTTGGTTAACGTATTTCGATTTGCAATATAATTCGAAGTAGGTACAGCCAAAAGATTTTCGAAAACGAATCTTTTTGTCGTTTCTGAGTCTTCGTAGCGTCGCCTCATCTGGATTGTGCTCGTCGGCGGGGACATCCGTTGACAAAATAGACCGGGAGGTAGTGACACAAAATTCCAGGTCAATTGTACCTGTATGGTGACTCTTAGGGGTCTAATTACCTGATGATGAAAAGGAAAAGGATGGTCATAGCGCTGGTACCGGCGGCCCCACCGCGGGGGCGTTCATCGAACGCGTCGTACAAGTTACGAGTGTCGAACGACTTGTTCCACATAAATTATTGTTTTTACCGATAGTCGATGAAAAAACAAGTAGGCGGCAGCGTAATGCCATACTTCTCCGATGCGACTTACAGCCCGCCGTAGCGGCGAGAACACATTGATTTAAAATAAACAATTCAACCATTAGTACCAGGCTAATTTTGCACGGCTAATCATCGTCGATTGGCCACTCACGGAAGTCATCACACAATACTTTTCCAACGGTTTCAAATAGCTGCCGTACGGACGCAAAAGGAGTATTGCAAAACGATTTGCACTAGTATGGCATTTGGTTTTTGGAGAGTACACGATAGAATGTGACTGTAATTATATTTGCCAAACTTCTAGTAGGAGGAAAAAGTGGTGCCATACTTGAAAAACTTATTTATTCGACACGTTCTCAAAATACGACTGTACAATAAGTAAAATCATTTGCTACAGTATGGCATCATTGTATTCGGTTTGCTTTGATAAAATTCTAGCTAAAAAAATTGTCCCTTTACTGTAACCATGGGGTGGAAGACTGTCACACTCGGGCCAAACTGTAAAACGAATTGGAACGAATTGTTATAGTATGGCATTTATAATTTCTGAAATTTGAAAAAAAAAATCTATTTTTTGGGAAAATTATATCATACTTATGGTGAACTGCCAAAGTAGTACCATGCTCGAAAAAATAATTTTCTGAAAGGTTTTTTTTGGTGTTGAAAAATTAACCTATGTCGTGACCGCGGGACTGGAGCTGCCACAGTAGCTCTAATATGTCAACGACCAATAGAATCTTGAAACCATTTTTCGAAATAGCGCACCTGTAAGGTGCATGTAAAAAAATATATGCAATACCAATATTAATGCAGTTTATTCCGAAAGATTTACAAAACTTCATAGACTTTAAACGTCATTTGAACTGGAATCCCCGGCATATTTGAGTTCGCATTCTTCATCCTCGTCGCGGCTTTCTGCATCAGTACCTATAAATTATAAGTATGGCAGCCATTCGAAGCCCTCGGAAGAGTATGGCTGGTGATCTCCGTGAGTGGCTACTCGACGATGATTAGCCGTGCAAAACTAGCCAGGTACTAATGGTTGATTTTCTTTTTTAAATCAATCTGTTCTCGTCGCCACAGCGGGCTGTAAGTCGCACCGGAAAAGTATGGCATTACGCTACCGCCTACTGCTTTTTTCATCGACTATCGCAAAAAACAAGAATTTATGTGGAACAAGTCGTTCGACACTCGTAACTTGTCCGACGCGTTCGATGAACGCCCCCGCGGTGGGGCCGCCGGTACCAGCGCTATTGACCATGCTTTTCCTTTTCGTCATCAGGTAATTAGACCCCTAAGAGTCGCCATGCTGGTACAAATGACCTGAAATTTTATGTCACTATCTCCCGGTCTAAAAGGCAAATCAAATTTTAACGAACGACGGATTTTAAATTCGAGTTATTCATAATTTGTTTTAAGTAAAAATAGATCTAATAATGTATTTTGTAGAAATGTCTTTAAGATATGCCGTAGATCCGACCACCGTGATGAATACATGTTCCTTCTCTAACATGGAAATACTTCCAAACGTTTAGTTTTTATGTATTTTAAGCGCATTTTTTATGACGGCACATTATTTGTGCGGAGAAAAAAATTGTTCCGAGTAGTGTGTTTCCGAGTAAAGGATAAATTGCTAATAAATTATAATTTTTCACGCTAATTTTACTGCAACATTTACAATTTCGTTTTTCGTAAATGAAAAGACATCATATGCCCTTATGAAGATTAGATATGATTACGACGCGAACGGCGGGAGGGCGACCTGAAGCGAGGGAGAAAATTAAGTCGTTAAACAGGCGATTGCGTTTTATCCCTCGACTTCAGCTCTGAGAACGAAATAACGGCGTCGTGTACTAGAGTCAGTTGTATCGCTTGAAGGTTTCAGATATCATTATTTCAATTCATGCAAGGTTTTAGGGTATATTTTCAAATTATTAATATGCGTATAAAGTATAAATAAAGGAGGGATAGAATGAGACAAATTTTAAAATCCTTTATAACATCCTACACCCGAGGCCGCTGTAAAGCCTCGGTGCTCCGTTCGGGATTGGTCGGAGTGTGATTTAATGAGGACTGTGCAGAGGGGAATGGAGAAAGTCCAGGTCGCTATAGACAACCAACTGATAATATGAGACATATGAGACCTTGTGGAATGCTTACTGTTAGGATTTGGATTCATTTCGAAAATTTTAACTGTTTTTTTAATGAGTACCTATAACAGACCTAAACGACTTAGCTGATGGATTGGGATCTAAACAGCTATCATCAGATCACATCCCAGTCAATGAAGACTTTAAAATATCTTCGAGTGGCATGTAAGATATTTTCAAGCGTTCTTTTTAGTCTCTCAGTACATATTACAAACAAAGCGATTATGGCCCAGAAAAGACAGTTCGTAGAACGCGCTCATCAAAACAGAAGAGTTCATTAGCTGTTCTGTGCTAAATGTAAATCCATACGTACCATTTCTCAAGGTATCCTTTTTCTCTAGACGAATCGTCGGTAGTATAAAACGAATCAAATAATTTATTTTGAAAACAACGATGGGCAATTTGATGTCACACTGTACTAGAGGCGGTTGAATGAAATAATCTAATGAAGATGATCGAGTTGAAGTTCGAAAGACGACGAACTTTTTGGTTTAAGCAGGACTAATGCGCTACAATCAAAATTCAATGCTTGACGGTACATCGCTCATTTCTAAATACCGATGCCGCGGGTCAAAAATTGCAGACTGGAACGATCGGAATGCTGTGATTGAAAATAATTAAATGGAAGCTTGAAAGTATTTCTCTACACTCGACTTGTTGCATTCTTATCACATTGTAATGTAAATAAGTAGATACTCATTTTATATCTCCCGAATGGCAACACGCCGGGTTGTAAGTAACCCAGAAATATATGGAATTTAAAAAACGGACTCTTCGTTTCAAAATAGGTTCTTCTGGCTTATGTAAATAATAAATTTTATTTACGTAAATATATAATTTAATATCATAATAATGATAATTTTATTTTATAAAATCACACTGTGGCCAACTTGGCTGTAGTACACCAGGCCGGCTGGACCAGTGAAATACCATTCTCACACAGAATGCGGACGTCAAGTAGCAACTTCCGGTGTTGTATTTCGGCCAGTGAGTGAGAGTTCCGAGGTCCACTTTCCTTCTCCCCCTTGCATCATTCGATCTCCTTCCATTAGAAATCCTATTCCCTCCTAAGAAGCCAGCGACGCACTAGTGACTTCTCTGAGGTCGCGAGTGTCCATGGACGGTGGTGACCATCTGCTCTCTGATGGCTCGCCCGCTATGATGTACCCCTCGTCTACGTTATTCATCAGTAAATAGTAATTGACAAAAACGAAGTTTCAATAATAAACACAACAAAACATTAACGGAAAAACAAATAAATAATAGCCACATTCACACAATGTGGCTAGTATTTATTTGTTTCTCCACATCTAACGTATTAGTTATATCGCCCCTTATCTGAAGTGGAACCCAGGAACCTGGGTTCCAATTCCGATAGCGGTAGATTTTAACTTAACAAAGATTAAACCTGATGCTCCGCGCTTCGAAAGCCATGTTAAATCGTGCTCTTAGACTTTGCAGAGCCCCTCGATATGAAACAAAGTGAATGTGGCAGCGTGCAAAAAGGGGTGGCGAAACCTGATATACCGCGGCATGCATCCAGTCCGTATATTTTGACGTGAACTGGCGTCCAAACATATGTAAGCCCTAACTTTAAAAACTTCACACGGCGTCTGCTCGAAATGCTCCACGTTATCAGTTGGATGTCTATGGCGATCTGGTTCTTGATAATTCCCATAAGCATCGACACTTTTTTGTTTCCATAAAAATTTATTTAAAATTGAGACTTGAAAAAAAAGAGGAGACATAAATAAATTTCAACTTTTGACTGGAAGTTTAGATTTATTAAAGTTTCTTCTTATTTTCCTACTATAATGAAATGTTTTAAGTACATCTAAGTCATAACACTATGTTGTGATCTACTTAAAAACTCGGTACTCACACAAATTCACCTATATAGTGACGTACACTATGTAGTGACAATACTATGCCGTAAATATTTGAAGCTTTTCTATTTTTATTACAGAAGAGTGTAGTGTAATAATTTTTTGGAATTTCCTCCTTTAGACTCGATTTTCATATGAGGCGTCCAGTATGGAAGTTTTATGAGGCGTGAAAAAATACAAGCATTAATTAAAAGCGTGACGTTTTTGTACACGTATTTGATCTCTACTGCGATTTTTAACACTGAGTTCAATGGTAGCCTGGCCGAGCGGCCTAAGGCGCCATTTTGAGGTACCAGTCTCTTCGGAGACGTGGGTTCGAATCCCACCGCTGCCTTTTTTTTTCATCAAACTTTAAAAAATGTTTTCAATAATTTGCAACATTATTATAACCAAATCTAGGAATTATTTTTTCATATAATGGTATCTAATATTGTAATTGAATACCATCTATTTATTTAATGAGTTAATAATAATCCCAGAACTTTTTATTTAGGAGTGCGATTTTCACAAAGTTACATCCTTTTATGTAAAATGATTTATGTATAATATTTTATCGTATCCATGTAAATAAATGTAGATAAATGTATTTCACACTATTATAAAATATACATTTATTTATTCCCTTGCCTTGAATGTTCAAAAACAATCGTGCATAAAGAGTAAATTCCAGTCGTGCGTCGAAGTTGACGCATATAATTTTTTTAAATATCTATAACCACAACTAAGAGACCAATATTTAAAATTTTAGAGTCGACAGAATACTAGGAACCTGATATAAGAGTTTCATAATGCCATTTAAAACCCCCCTTCTGCAAAAAAAAGAATTAGCTAGTAATCTTTAATGGCTTACATAGAGTTAGATACATATTTTAACCGGATCTGATATTGGCTAATTTAATAATTTGAATATCAGCCAGTTGTTCTGTTTAACATGAACATTGTTTTCGCGAAATGCCATCCATATGCGAGTAGGTAGCTAAAGCTATCAACGTAATTACGTAAGGCACTATTGCCATTGTCCGCGGCCCCTAGCACGCGAGTCGGGGGCAGAGCTCGTTTAGGTACGAGTATCGCTAATAAGAGCGATAAAGGTGGGTGCGTAAACCGCCGCTCGCTCCCTGTCAAGTATACGGCCGCGGCGCACAAAGGCCGTATACCGCCGCCTTTTGCCTCTTCCCGTTTTAAAATTAACTGATATTAAAGACGCGATTTTATCCGAAGAGTGCCTCCGCGAAAAAGGATAGTACCCACTTGCGGTGGGGTCGACGATGATCACATGTTTGAGTTGAGATATTAATGAATACGCGTGGGGGCGCCGTGAGCGTTTAAAACCGCGTTCGTACCAGTCTCGAGGAATATTGTGGCCTGCTAAGGGCGTACCTGAAACAAAGAAAATTGGTTAATTTTCAGAAATAAGTCTCGGTTAAGATTATTTCTGCCGTTACAACGTTCCCCTTACAACAGTCTTTGGCCAGTTTCCAAGGTCCATAAAACAGAATGATTTCTTAAACTTATCTCTAATCTTAATACTTAAGGTTTGTTCTTAAATGTCATTCGAGATAAACCCTAAATATAATTTAAGATGTATTTAAAGAACACTCAAAATTATTTTTTAAATGAATACAAAAAAAAACTGCTTTGAAGGTCTAACCTCTAACTAAATCGAGAACAAACGCATCATTCTGTTGATGTCGACATAACAAAACGATAAACTTGTAAACTCGTACAAATGAACGAAGGTCGTTAACTCCAGTGGCATTATTTACAAGCCGAAGGTTTAAGTGTTCAACCACTTAGTGCTTAAATCTGAGCCTAAAATAAAAATGAAGTTACGATGTTTCGTGCTCATTCCAGCCTCACCCAAGTGAACGTCGTATCGGTCGGAATTCGAACGTCGAATTGGATTATAAACAGAAGTTATTTAGGCCCCTCGTACACAAGGCTACGCAAATCTTCGATACCTGACGCTTATGAACTCTAAGCGACTGCCACGGTACAAAGTCATGGAGGTGCGCACGCGCACGCGTCGCCGACATTTTGTCCAAGCGCACTCGCTGACCGAGACCGCCGCTACAAAAGTCGCTACGATTTTTAAGATTATAGCAATTGTTGAATATTAAATTTGTTTCGGAAATTGAAAACGTCCTTGTTTGTATAATTACAAGTTGAAAGAATATTCTAGAAAGGATAATTATTTTTAGTAATTCTTAAGCAGCAAAAAACAGTCTGCACTTTATATTTCTTTCTATGTATGGATGAACCCAGTACTTTTCTATTACGACGATTTCTTCGCTTTCGATAAAGATAGTAAGCCAAAGTTATAGTTTCATCGTGGTTTGTGTCAGACATTTTGTTAATTAAGGGCCGTGTATCGGTGTACCCGGTACGCCTGCAGCGGCAGAATAGGCAACTCGCGTCTTGCGATTTAATGTCGTGTGCACGGACCGTGCGCTACCAGATATTCGCTACATAAGTTCACAACATTAGTATCGAAGGTTTGCATAGCCTTGTGTACGAAAGGCCTTCCAGTAGGGGTCTATAGTGTCAATTAGATTAAATCAAAACCTAATCAAAAAGATTAGAAGTTGCACCTTAGTTTTATTAATGCTTAAATTTTAGAACGGAGTAGTAATTACTTCCATATTTGTATTTTTTAATACATCCTGCTAGTTTATCTTTAATACAAAGGTAATATTTATTGATGATCTGAAATTGTGAGAATTTCCCCAAAAAAACTATGACGAGTATGAGAGTTTTGGCAGTGTTCAGTAGAATGGTAAACTGACACTGCTAAAAGAGTTCCGAAATGAATGAAGTTCATTTCTAACCATATCTTTAAAAAAGTTGCTATTCTGAAAGAACATAGTCAGGGTTGAAAGGTGGAGGTATCAAAACATACTCGTTCTCTCGAATGTTGTCCAGGAGCTAACGTGGTCTTCGTATGGTTATCGTAGTGGTGAAAGACCCTCTCCTTATCGACGTAAGCCGCTTCAATCTCATCAACTGCTGGCAGTACAAATCTAAATCGATGGTTTGCTCTAGCGGCAAAATGAAAAATACCTTTCCAATTCCGCCAAACACACAAATTACTTTGAATCTCATAAGACCATGTGTACCACTGCCTGTGGATTTAGCCCGTGCTTCGACTACAATCTTATAGCATGATGTTGCCGTCGAAGATCCCAACTTCATGATCCGTGATCAGTCCTTTAAAAATAGTTTGGATTTTCAGATTCGGTTCGTTTTAAGAGAAAATCGCAAATGGAAACTGTTTCCTGTCGGTCATGTTACGTGGTGTTCACGCATAGAAACTTTCTTATGCCCAGACCATTTTCGATGACTCAACATCGGTTCGTGATCAATATCCAGCTCGTCGACAAGATCGTAACAACTGATTTGTCGACCTTACTTCGCATTTCAAAGATGGCGCTGACTTTGTCTGTCAGCTGAGAGAACGCCACCTTCAACATAAAATTTTCCGACATAAAACGAGTGACACCAGTCGTGTTACATTTCCTGACATCGATCTAAACGCATAAACCGTATAGCTTTTGTTTGAGGTTTCCGTTGCGGTTTATTTCTAATTTACTTCAAATCGAGCAAATAAATTTATTTCATGTTTAATACACTTGATTCGAATGTACTATAAATCACTTTGCCAACTAACAACTTTTTTTTTGATGATGTAAAACTGATTTCAGTTGGTCGAATCGTTTGAATTTTATGTGTTTAAAATTTATCACTAGAACGGAAATGCAATAAAAAGTACCGGCGACGGAACTCTTCTACATTTTTTTTTTGTTAGCTAAAACTTAAACCTATTTCATCGATTTCAAAGCTACTTTATAATTTAAATAGTTATCAACACCATAATATATTTTTAATGAGCTCTGTTTTCATCATAAAAAGAATACAGTCACACGTAAACTTTTAAGTGTCTCGACCTGTGGGAGTTACGAGTACAAATTTTCCTCCGGTGCTTGTACGGTGGCAACGGTGTACTTTGGAAAAAGCGTTAATTTTTTGGATATATATTTGATATTTTCGTAAATATGTAGATAAAAATCATATTTTATTAAAAATTAATTCTTCTGACTTTCTCTTCATTATTTGTAAGTAATTTTATTCAGAAATCCTTCATCAATGTTTAAGGACGAACTATATAAAAATCGATGCTCGTTAATAAATAAAACCATTAAACAAATAACTTTTCATAAACGGATGGATTTTTTAGGTTCGGTAATCGTTAGGTTGGAGTTGTGTCGTACGGCGGGTCACACCAAACGGAAAACGTAACTCTTACAAATGAAACAACATAAGTAAGGTTTGACAGATTGTTCATATATTATATGCCAAACATCAAAATCGATATTATATTTATTTGCGATTTACGCTATCGTTTCTTGATACAGTTCGCCGCGAGAGTTGTAAGTTTGGTTTTTAAGAGTTTAGTAACAGATTATTGTGAAGCAACATTATTTTGAGCGATAATCCATTAAAGCTGTATCCACGCTGCGATAACAAGTCGTTTTTGTGGAGAGCTGCGCGCGCGGTTACGACACGTCCACCCGGACGCTCAAAAAAGCCATTAGTCCAAGGAAAAACCGCGAGACGCATTTCATGCGTTTTTATTACATAATCGCCTTTTTACGAGCCGCTCTCAATTAGTGCAGCTTTATTGCGCCTTCCGGCGGGCGCCCGCCGCGCCCCGCGACCCCCCGCCCGCCCGCCATCGTCCAACTCCGATGCTGCGCTTGCGCGTTGTTTTTAAACGAAAAGCGGCATTTTATGCTAAGTCTGCTGTCACTGTACATGTTGACCAGGTTTTGCAACTTTCATCATAAGTATATTATATTTCATTGATTAATTCAGTTTTAGTTGACTTTATACGTGAACGTAAAAAAATGGCTAAGTTTCTTCTTTCCAAGCGAGTGGCTAAAGGAGCTTGCGAGTAGATAACAGTCGTGATAAAAAATTACCCACTTTTATAAAATGAAGTATTGCTATAAGATACAATACATTTTGGAGAGTTAGGTACGGCGATGAAAAAGCAAATGAGAATTGCATTTGGCTTTTCCGATTATACTAAGTTTATCTTATATGTGATATGATAGTAAGCTCGAATCTAGAAGAATTACAGTTCTACACAAGACAAAAAATGATTGACTTTGTGATTGTGGATGATGAGAGAGAAAAAAAGCTGTGAACAGTGTACCGTGACGCAAACGCCCGCACGGATCACGTCTTAGTAGACCGCCGAATCAAACTTTGCATCAGCATTGGCGACACCACGAGATAATGAACATCGAGCTAGTATTAAAAATAATAAAAGTCGGTTTACTCGTTACAGTTTGAATGTGACATATAAGTATGAACTCTTCCTAGAGACGTTTCATATTTGAATTCGATTGAAAAAAAGCTTCAGTAAAATCCAACAGAGTAAACGAACTGAGCTTGGCAAATCTTTGTAGTTAACGATGTCTGTGCGGACGGAGTGAAAAATGTATATAAAATGAATAATAAGTCGATAAAGGTCCTAGCCCTTACTGTTATGAAAGGCAGTTTTTGCAGAAGAAATCTAAAATTATGATAAATGCAGTGGAGATGCGGTCCCTGCGCAGTGCGCATAGTCATATAGGAATAGTGATGTAAGAAAACGGTGTCGTTTGAAAGAAGATATAGTGACTACAATAGAAGAAGGTACGAGGCGGTGGTTTAGCCATATTGAAAAGGTAAATAAAAATGAACTGATAAAAGAAATCTACAGAGTGAATGTGTGTGATGGAAGAAACGGGAGCGAAAGCCCTACAAAATTTTATACAGAATCACTTGGTGACTTATGAAAGAGAGGATAAATTTTAAATGTGAAATCGAGTCAGAAATAGACTGGCTTGCATAAAATGTTTGATAAATGTTAGTGAAGTGAGAGAGATGCAAATATAGCATCATGATGAGATTTGCAGTCTCTGCCGGCCCTTCACGGAAATGATCGTGAGCTTGTAAACAAAAAAAATGTTTACTGGAACATAATATATAAAGAAGAATCCAAAAATGTAACAGTCAACGTCAACAACGTAGGCCACGGGCAAATTGACGCAGTAACGACAGTCGGTAGACTTAGGTGTGTATGTCTGTTTATCGTCAGTACGGTTATAACAAACTGTTTACTTAGAGGGGCTTAATCTAATCATACGTTGTTCAACCACATTCATTTTTGAATTCCATGATGCGACGATTGTCCTTTCTAGCGGTCCGTCTCACAATCAAGTCACAGCGCGTACAAGAGTTGTCTGTCAAATGGCGAAATGCTGCTTCACAGAAACTTTTCGATATAAAAATCGAATTTTCAATAGTTCTAATCAATGAGTGTCAAGAAATAAGAAATGTGTTAATAATTCAGTGTTTGAAATAAAAAAGACTACTTGCAGAGAAACTCTGCAATGATTCTCCCCTTAACTCGATTTCCTTGATAACATTCATTAAATTTATTTTATGCAAATAGGCTTAAAGGCCTTCTTAAAAAAAATATAGGATAATTTAATAAAACATGCAAGAACGAAATTATTTCTTGTTTACAGTCATTGAAATGAACGCTAATATATTTTGTAGAAATGGAATGCAATCATCACTATAGGAAAAAGCTCCGCGGGCTCTAATCACCCCGCTATTAATCAAGGTGTTAATCATACGCTCGAGGCGGTGCGCACGCGCGTCTAATGCGCGAACAAATCACGTGTGTCGGGAGCGAGGCAGCTGTCCGGAATTTACTTATGAATGTTTAGGGTTCCGTAATGGATACAGTCTTAAACATCTTTCCAGTCAACGGTCTGTCTGTTTTAGGTATACGTATAACAACAAACGTAACATTTGCTTTAAAATTCAATAGTATAACAACACCACATCGAAATCCTTGAAACGAAAATTTGTTACTTCTTGCCTAGAAGTTATGGTACTTTGCGCAGACCGTTTAACAATATTTTGAAAAAATCTGTACTTTTCCCCGTTAGACCCTTTTTTAATCATAAGAGAATACCAGATCAATAACGCACACCAAGCTATCGCAACCGCATCTTCGCATCAGGAGTTGAGTTCGAGCCTCACACGGACGCGTAATAAATCTATATGTACCCTATTACGTAATTAGTACACTACCATTTCAATAAAACAGTGCTATTTAGAATGCCGGTACAGTATTGGTCAGGAGTGTCAGACCGGAGAGTACCGGGTCAATTCTAGTCAAGGGCGAATTGACCGATTAATGTTGAAATAAACCATTCCGTTTGCATATTCAAGAGCACGTTAAACTGTTGATCTCGGATGTCGTCATATCACTGACAACGGTCGTCGGCGCACGCGCCAGCTCGGGGGTTGATGAGATTCAAGGGCCGCGATCTGAAATAAGAACGCACGTCCCACCTTTGGGCTGACTCGGACCCGACACACCAAAAACAACCTCGTATAATATGAAAAATGACCATTTAGAAATACTCTACAACGCTCCGCTCCGGCTTAGCCCGGGGGACTGATCCGCGTCGAAGACGGTTTGGTTCCGCTCGTTAGTGCCGGTTTCCGGTTTTACTCGCGAACCGGCAGTTGCGCCCGCGGCGGGTCGGGGCGGCGCGTCGTAAATTAAAAACCCATTACAATTGTAATATTTCTGACCACTCTAAGTCAAGGTAAAAGCTGGTCCATTTTGTAGAGGCGAGACTCCATCCCACTTTTTCAAAGTGTACTGTTAACCACGTACTTTTAAATGACAAACTGTCGTGACGTGTTCTCATTCTTTTTAATTATTATTAATATCAACCGCAAACTTAAACGAATCAGAAAATCACTACTATAAGTGGAGCTTTGGACCACCACGCGTTGTCTCCTCGAGGACATCCTTAGAGGCGATCAGAACCAGAGAAAATCTGGCCCATGGTGCTTGAGCGCTATCAGAACGTCAAATATCGAAGTGGCGCAAACATATACATTGTAAATATATTGACGGTTGAACAGTAATAGTTTAAGCATATAAAAAAATAAACTTTTGGAATGATTATTTTCAAGTGTACATATATTTTTCATTCTCTCTTATAAGTACTATGGAAGAATTTAATGCTTTGATTTTAATTTTGAAGTTGTTACGAGAAATAATTAAACCATCCCTTTTTTCGTTTGATTCGATGCGAGTCCATCAGTCGTAATGCGGCTTATTAATCCGTGTGGGTGGTGAATATGGCATTGGCGGGGGGCGTGCGGCCGGCACCGCCGCGGGCGCCGCTTTGTGCGGCCCAAATCGGATCCTACTCCTAATTATTAATAATGCTAATTAATACCTACTGATATTAATATCTAATATGACCCGCCTGAATATACATTCTATTGTCAGTGCAAACTTTACTAAACGTTGATTTGAATAAGTTATGGAAGTGTTGAGCTACACTGCAAGGGGCTTCGCGTACTTTGTAGAGTTTAGACAGCCCAAGGAAGAGAAATCACGACGAGGCGTCTTATGCAATTTGTCTTTTATTTTAAATTGTTTTTTTTTGATTTTAGAAGACTCCTAGCGAATTTTCTGTGTACAAATCACTAGCTTTTGTCCCCGGATGCAGTTAAGTGAAATAGAACTTTTTTTTTCTTTTTCGTATGCATAGCTATAGTTGACAGCGAAATAAATCTAAGAAAGGATTAAAGTTTGCACCTAAACTATGATCGGAATCGAGATCGGGGTCGAGATAAAAATCAGATTGACAATATGATCGAGATATAAATTAAAAAGCGGTTGACATTAGTGATGAAAAACTTCCTTGTATATTTAAGCCAACGAAACCGTGAACGAATACTAGCATATTTTACAACTTTAAATAAGGAATATCAAACACGCAAGAGACAAACCATAGTTAAGAATTAACGGCTCGTTAAGTGAGTGATATGACAATTATATTAATCATTACAAGTTTTCTTCTAACTTCATCCGCCCGACTGTTTGTCGTTAAATTCTGCAAGTACATTTTGACCCACATTCGAATGTCTGATTGAGATGAAATATTTCACGCATACGTATATCGTCCTGCGAACTTGACGAGATGTTGCAGTCTGGATCACCTCCTCGCCAGGGAATTGTTTAAATATGAAAATTATCGATTTCCAAGTTTATACGATACCTACTCTCTCAAAACAATGAAGCGTTAGAAGGATATTTATAACTTATGAATAAACTACTAAAAATAAACTACCTTTAGTTATGATGAATAAACTTTTATTGTTGTCTATTCTCTTAATATTGCTTTGTTGTCGGTTCGAACAAAGAAAATGAAATTAATAGAGTGAAGCAAGTAGACCACGTCAAAACTTAATTACATGTTATTAAATCGCTTCATTGTTGTATTATACATAAATAAAGTGCTGCGTTTAAGTTATAAATTTAATAATTAGTAATAAAAAGACTGGTATTAACGTATTTATCGATTGTACGCATGTAAGGGATGCTGCTCTTTAAACAGAGTAAAATCAAGAAGGCTAGTCTATCTAAAGTCGAGACCACATCGTAAACTTTTATCTTCAGAACAAGGCCTTTTTATGATCTATGCCAAGTTTTATTTATGTGAGTCATCAAAAGTTATTATCATTACGTTTTACAAGTTTGGTAAGTACTAGACGTAAAAGATGAAAAGAAAAACTAATCTGAAAACTCATGAATATGTGATTATTTATTATAATGAAAATTCCATAATAATACGTCGTATAAACAAAATGTTTAATAAAACAAGATTTTTTTTTCCTAATCGTTACGTTGAGCAGGTATGTTGGCGAACAAAGTTAGAGATTTTTTGGTTCGTGATGGACTAAAAGATGTGCCTTGTAATACTTTAACCAGGGACTGTAGAGTGACCGCCGACAAGAGCGCCTTCTGATATCCAGCATAGCACTACATCTACACACAGCGACAGAAATAAATTGTAGTTGACAATTTATTTTCATTAATGTTCATAAATTGTTTTGGTACTACCTTTTGCCCTAGACTTTGTTCGCGTGAACTACAGAATTAGAGGAAACGATTTTAAAATGAAGCCAAGCTGGCACTGTGAAATCGATTTACAACATTCGATTTATAACCCATCAAAATCCGTGCAGTAGATACCATAAAAACAGACATACGATAGTTTTGAAAACCATTATTTTGTTGCGGTTAGACACCACAAATATTTGATCCCAAATAATTTTATAAAAATATCTCTAACGTTCTGTTACAATTTTACAACAGTATAGTTATCAAATAACTTTCCAGATACGCATATTTTAAGTACAAAAGATAAAGGGTCACGTCCTATGTCAAACTTTAAACGAGGCCAAATCCATCGTCAGCGCACTACCAGCTCTGGCGCGGCGTCGTGTCGGATGTCGCTCGAAAGGTATCGTGCCGGCGCCACGTGTCGTAATTCGGGAGGTGCAGCGACGCCCGGAGCGAGCGCAACGGGGCCGCGATGTCTCATTACAGTAATTGCTGCAATTGCTGCGGGCCCGGCATGCATTAAGCTCTCCGGTTTCACAATTAATTCGCCGTGGACGCGTGCAGATGCACTAATCACTCCCGACCGCGAGCCGCGGCCGAGAGGCCGTCTGCGACGGTGAAACGGTTTTCGGTATTAAACTTCGAGAGTGAATTCCCGTTTTTAAATTTGTGGATGTTTTAAGGCATTTATCGATATACTATTGTTTTCTACGAAAAATATGAATTTTCATTTAGTAACCGTCTACCGTTATTTAATACGATATATTAAATAATATAAAACCTACCATATTAAATACGACTTTATTATTGACGAATGTGCGTATGTATTTGTTTAAATGTCAGTTGATTCAAATATTGCTTTGTCATATACATATTTAAAATATTAAAAAACTCTATTTTACGTTTTTTCTATTTGTATTGTAGTTCCTTTGCTTTTTTTTTACTATAATCTCAACACCTGGGAGACCGAGTTTCGGTCAGGCCAGTGGAAAATTTAAAGTTTCTAATATATAAGGTCTATGAAAGGACAGAACAAAAAATCCAAGAATATCTCATAAACTGTTTATTTTTATTAAAATTTTTAATATTAAATAGAAATAGTTTAGACAATTTAAAAAGAATTCACATCATGACACCTTTTTCTTTGCCTATATAGTGTAACGAAACGCCGCAAGTGTTAAAATTTTAAATGTTTTCAATTATTTTTTTTTAATTGCTTCAAATCAGATATATCCTAAGATCTCTTTCCAGAATCTATTTCTACTATGACTAGGATTCCCTGCCGATAAGAATACTTTCAGTGTCCGGTCTCTTTACTCTTGAAAAGTCTACGGAGTATGTATTCTTTTCAGGACTCTGTGTCTGATTGCTCACCCTTGAGAAATTGATATATTAGCTGTGCTAATGCTGCTGATTCGTCCACACTTAAAATATCCTGATTTATTTCACTTTCGTAATCGTCAATATCTTCAAACCAAAGGTTTGTGCCCAGAATGTAAAAATTCGTCCCTCTGTAACTTCTGTATTTAATTGGTAGGCGATTATTCTATAAGCACGTTTAATGCCTTTTCGAGTAGGCTGAATATTTTACTGAGCTATATCGATAAAATCTTTAACCTCATTTGTCGGGATTAATTAGCGCTAGAATTCATGTGACATTAGAAAGTGATATCTAGAGACAGAGACTCAAATGAGATCAAAGTGAGACCCTATCCCAAGTGCTATCTGTTATCGAGAAGTGTTGTTAAGTAGAAAAAAAGCATTAAGTTCGTTCATATAGCACTCGATGACACTGCGTTATAAAAATATACAAAAATAATAAAAAACTATTTTTCTGAATCGAATTTTTAACCCGTAAAACCCCTAATCTTAGATTTTCATCAAAATCGTAAGAGCAGTTATAGATCGTCGTGGCATACAAGAGTTGCTCGTTTAGTAGTACATGTATCTAATTATGGAAGACAAGCATTTAATGGAACTTACATAATTTCAAATTTTAATTATTTAGATGAGAACAACAAAAAAAAAATCTTTATATCTTTGAATAAAATGTTTCCTATTTCTTATGAAATGAAACGTTGTTTCGTTTTGAATATCTTCATAGTAGTGAATTTTGTTATGTACATTATTGATAAATAAATTTTGGCGCTTGTTCTAATTCAAGTTGTAGTTTTGGCTGAAACCAAAATTTCCCTATGTTTACAAAATTATAACATATCTTAAAGACATATCTAATTATACAAACAATGTATTTTATAAAAAATTATAATGGTATTCCATTAAAATCGTGGTTTCCTTAAATCACAATCTTCTTTAAAATATATGAAGTCTGCTATATAATTTTTAATTTATTTAAAATATTTTAATTTACTATTTTGTAAAAATAGAGATGTTATTGGCATTGATGTGAGTTACTAAAAAATACACAAAATTTTGTTTATATGTAGCTGGAACAGCATCCACAAAATCATAATTATTAAACAGAAACTGCAAAAAAGAAAACTGTTGCGTTAAATATTAACCAGATAATGGATTAGACAAACGCGCTATGTTCATAAGTAAAGCTCAGTATCTTCTATCGGAGAATATTAACGCGTAAAATCCACGGATGACGCAGAATGTCGTCCAGAACTGTTAAATTATAATAATCAGCTATGCCACCGTGGGTTTCCAGCCGGTTTGGCCGGACATTTGGGTAAAAAGGCCGGACACCCTACATTATTGAGGATTTTGTTTGTTACGCTCGGCGCTCGCTTGTTTGCCAAATGTAAAAAATCGGACAAACCGGACACCAGTTATTTAAGCCGGACACACCATCAAAAAGCTTAACTATGTGAGGCTTTATCCGGACGCCTTGCGACGCTAGGTGCGTTTCCGGTCTCTTGGCAGGAATAGGTTACTTGATTGAGCGGAAACTAGCTTGAGATATACAATTATTTATGGTTCGTTTGTAATAATGAAATTTATGGCAAATGGACTTGATAACAAAATCAAAAACAATCAGAATAATCATAACTATATTCCATTTTACTTATTTTTTAAAAATCTTTTCCCTTAAAACCTCTAGCTTAATTAACTGCAGTTCTCGAACAGAGACAAGAATAAATTTGGATATCAAGTTAAAACACAACGGGTTGCTCTCATTTCTCTGTCACATGTGGCACCACTATGATATGGTAAGAAAATACCACCAAATGATAGATTTTAAAATGTTTTATCATGTATTAATACATTTTTTTTTATTTCATTAGTTTACGTTTTTACTACCACTTGAACTGTCTAGATTTATCATTCGTTCATACTTTAACCGCTACAAATTACTGAAATAGAGGTATTCCGATCCGTCTAACGGAACATAAATGCACGGTCAGACAACTGCAGCACTGCTCCCGACTACATCCACGCTGACTGTAGTTGCGAGTTGAAAGAGTATAGAGTTGGCATGGGCAATAGGTACTGTGTTGTATCAACATATAAACTTTTGAACTTTCGAGGATTTCATGAAGACCTAAGCACATCAAGAAGTACGTTTTCTATCGGCACTTGCTACAACATACTATTAAAATACACAACGTTTTTCAATTCACTCATCCTTACACGATGAGAACACCTAGAGAGTAGTGCGACGTCTCAGCACGCACTCCCGTATGTGGTTCGCCATTTTATTACGTCCATAATATTCCTTCACTATTTCCACCTCACGAAATCTTAACCCTTCGCACGCCCCGGACACCGCCGAAGCGCGCACGCTTCTCCATCGTCGTCGGCGTGCATTCGCCGCCTGCGCATTTCGGATTCGCAGCGCGAACGCGTCGATCCGCCGCGGCGCTGCCGACGCGGCGGATAATCACATTAAATTCGCCGTTCGCGCTTCATTTCAGCAGTTTTCCGAGTCGTTCGGTGATTTACATAATGCCTCGAGCTATTGAAAATTTCTGCGACGATTCCGCGGGGGGAAATTTTTGCACCGGTCGAAAGATAAATTGATTCGTAAAAGCTCCATCGAGTATTGAACGTTTAACTCCAGCGTGGATAAAGAGATAAATGAAAATTGATACCGTAAAATTCTGGCGAAAAATGACGGAATTCGGCTTTATCCAATCTACAAATGAATCTGACATCAGAGATGCGACCTTTATGTTGGTAGTAAATGTTTGTGTACTGGCAACACTTGTTTGTTGCATTTTTTAAATATACATATTTATGTGTTTTGTTACATGAGGAGGCGATTTTCGTGCGAATGCCGAAAATTAGCCGCCGGGTAGTAGTTTTTAGTTACATTTGTACTGTACCTGAGCGCTCCGCCACCGACCCGATGAAGAGCCGAGCGGTCGGTGTGTTGCTTTTAAATCGGAAACATCAGCAATCCAGCAGACGAATGAATCGATGAACTTCTAATTCGCATAAAATTAAATCTGTCGCTCCTTGCTTTATAAAACACATAGAGCCATCGGTTCTGGACGTAGTGACTGAAACATATCAGGCCACAGCATCGGCCGGGGGCCCGAAGTGAAAACGACTCGATCTTAAATAGAGGTTTGCAGGAGGGTATGTCCAAAATGGGGTGGCGCATACCTGATGCAAGCCCGTCGTCATTAAGTAGCATCCGCAAATCCCACAACGAATAGACGTTTGCTCGTTCCGTGGTCGGCCGCTTTAAAACGATTCAAAAATTTCAATCTCGCCACCCCGCTTTTCCGGTCGGTATATCGCTCGCTGTAATTTAGTCGGTTCCCCGTGACTGTATATGCAGGTATACGCGGCGCGGTAGGGGTGAGCAGTGTACTTTACGGAGTTAAGAGGGTCGGCGGCGGTAACACGAAGGGATACGAATTTATGCGGACAAATTTGGGTTCAATTAAAAACTAATTTTATACCTTTATTATTTATGTTTTAAGAATTTTTTGCTTTGTAATTAGTGATTACGAGGGTTCCGTAATTTAAATATATTACAAGCTTGATTTCGTAAGGTGTATATTGCAGTTGGCCCCTGTTTACATTCTCGTAAAAAATTAATAGTAATTTGTAAGATCTCAATTGCTTGACAAAGATAACTCTTTATCTAATTAAATTATATTGGGATTTGATGATACAGTGAAAACGCCAACTAATATCCATTATATGCAAAATTTGTTGCAGTACGAAACTAAACAAAAATATTTGTGATCCACGACGAAAAACAGCCAGAAGACTTTTTGAATCAATAACACAATTGATGTTCGGCTAAACCCTTTAACAAATGACCCAATGAATATGTGGCTCTAGAAAAGAATCAGAGATATTAGTATTTAAATAAGATTCGTTTCGAAATTAAATTTTGAAGTATAAAAATTGTATCCATTTAAATTGCTAGATACAAGTGATTTCGTATACCAATTCGGTCTCAGAAATCGTTATTGTATCGGTGACGATGGTCATCCCCAGCCCATAATTCTCATTGGACGTGCGTGGAAGGCTTCAATTTCAGACCCCTTAATCTGAATTAAAAAGAAGATTATCGAAAGGTACGCATCGACAGTGGGATAGTTAAATCATGACGCTACGATAACATTTAAGCCAGTGAGCGCTTAACGTTTAATAATTTATAGGCAAATTTAAACTATGGCTTAATTAAGATACGGTCTTAAATTATGCATAAAATCATTGTCGTACGAATCAAATCGCGGCATTAATTTTCGGGTTGTCATCAATTAGCCACCGATTGAGAGAAGACTGATCACTTCCCACACCCGTAATCGGGCAATTACACCGATACACGATACTTTTCTTATACTTATTATTTCTTTTTGTTTCAATACAATTAGAAAGCTACTCGGCCGGCGCGGGCTCTTGTCCACGCCCACTTAACACGTTTTCGACACGCGTGACGGATCGCTTCCGACATACGGCGGCGTAATGGACAACCCGCTCCGAAATTCGGCATCGTCCACGGCAGATGCACTTCATTCGTCTCTTTTTTTTTTAATATATAAGATCGATATCTATCAGACTCGGTACATATATTTGAGCCCTTTTATTACGTCTTGCAATTACTATTATAAATTTGATCTCCCGCACACTATCTTTCGTTTGTAAACGCTCTGACGTAATTCGTTGAATATTGGTAAGAAAGAAAAGGCATGTTGTGTGTATGATTTTAAAAACATAGATATATTGGAAGGGAATAATAAGGTATATATTAATATGGGTAATTGTTTTATTATTTCTACGTCCTGCATAGCATTTTATTACCGAGTGTACTTGTATATTTTTATAGTTTTGTAACAAAATTTAATGCCAATATTAGTAACTAGCAACCATCAGGCATTATGTGACATTCCAGAATTAATTCAAATTAATTATCGCCGAAAAACCTTTAAAACAATAAAAAAGTACAAATTCAAGTCAAAACCTTCGCGGTTGTACCGAATTTAACCATAAAAACCCCTACTATCATCTAGACATGCTGGACACAAAATAGTCCTTGTTATATTAATTATATAATTAAGAAACATGCAAACATTTTTATTAAAACATCAAAAAACATCTTGTTATACACAAAAAAATATAAAGCTACCGTCTTTAGTTTTAAGCCGAAACATTTCGAAATCTCATTTTTTTACAATACGCGTAGACCTTCAAAGGGACGTCTAACCGCCCGTTCGAAACCTTTAACCCTCGAGAGGTCGGCGCCCTCTCAGAGCGCGCGCCGGCGCCCGCTCAGCGCTTTAGGGATTCGGAATTTTTGTACTTTTCTCCGATAATATCGTAAACATTGCCAGATTCCTGAGATGTACAGAACGCTTTTCGTCAGCACAGCGATATCGGCCCGGGTCGCTGGCGCGAGAAGTGCACTCCTTTTGGACTTGGATTGCATATCAATGCATTACTAAGATTCTTGCGTAACTGATGCATACCGATGTAGATCGTTATTGCAGCGTGTGCAAGCGAGTGTATTTGTATATGTCCTATATTTGCTTTTTAGTTGCATGAGAAAAATCGACTCAGTTTTCGACAAGGCACGATCAGAATTCCTTTGGCGTTAATTTAACACGTACCTAAATAACCAGCTATTGTTTCATTTTAATTAGAATTTTAAAATTATAACTATATTAATGACTCGGTACGCGTCATACTTATTTTGGAACAATCATTTCAACTTCTGCTAACCGATTTTGAGAAAATAAAATCTATATAGCTACGCTCAAGTTACTTGTTAAACGTCATGAAACTTGGTCTAGTGGTTTTGAAGATTAGCTTGTTCAAATGAACAAACACAGTGTTTTTGGATAAGTAGTCTTATTGTATTCCGTTACACTCTTTACATCACCCGCAATCAGTTTTTGAATAATGTTTTCAAAATGTAGACACGTTGGTCTCACACTTTTATAGTATTAAAAAATATGTGATGTTTTAATGGTGATCCTTCAAATAAAATCAAAAATGTCTTTATTTCGTAGGTAATAGAAATTACACTTGAAATGTGTCATAAGCAACTGTTTTCGATATTATAATTACCGCCCATTCCAAATGCTGATTCACCGAGAGAAGAATGGGCAAGAAACTCACGGTTTGCTCTTTTTACTCATCAATACAAAATATTGAATAATTAATAATTTAGTACAACACTTAGTAATAACATGAAGTGACTTGATAGTCGAGCAGTTCAATACTATAGGCTTTTTTCATTAAGACATTCAGACACGGTATAATAGCCCTTGCCATGTAACTTTCATTTAACGAAACGTTTAAATTCATAAAATGAAAAATTTTGAATTTCAGCTGGGACCTTATTATAACAGCGCACACACTGCCCCTTTAACGATTTATTAACTTTACTTAGACGCGTTTTATGAGCAGCAAGGTCGTTCTCATGTCTGGTAAGACGCTTCGCTCCGACGACACACGAAGATCTAGTAGCGAGCTCCGACGGCGGACTCCGGAGCTCGCGCGTGGCGCTGAGACGCCGCCCGGGCCGCGCGTAGATCGTTCATATATATGGAGGGCACCATTTCATTTTCTGTATTTCCACACAAGAAACTACAACGGGATTTCTTTACGCCGTTTCGGAATCACAAAGCCGGTAAAGATAACATTTAGTCGGTGGCCGCACGAGCGCCGGGCGGCGCCGGCCGCGGGCGCCGTCACCCTGTGATCTCTTTGACGCTTCGTTTAATTAAACCGACCCCCGATATCGTTTCCGGCGGCGCCGCCTCCGCCAGATATCGCGGCGCGATCGGAGTAACGCCTAGCGGAACGAAGGCGTTACGTTGGCTATTAAAGTGTTACGCCGTGACCGCGCCGTTATGGCAATGTTGCATGTGAATGTTTCGAACTGCAGATTAGACGCAGAAAACGCTTAAAAAAAACTACGACTTCAATGTCGTAGTAAATAGCGGCACAGAACATATACGTTGAACTTAATTTTCCATGAAAAAGTTCGCAAACAATCTTTGATGCCTTCATTTTACATTTTTACAAAAAAAAAATTGTAGGCTTACATATATGAGATATTAATATATGTAATTATTTCAGTGTCAGCTTATGATACATATAAATTTATGAAAATAAAATTCACGGTTAGCACGGAAAAGGGATTTTGTATTTTCAAACTTTTCCGGGCATTTCAAGTCCTCACACAGAAAGCGATTGCGTGGCGTTATGAGTGGCGCGTTTCTACATCAAGAGCCCGAGTCTATTTGGTTCTGCTCATGGTTTATTTTTCATAAATATTGTTACGTGATCTTATTTTTCTTTAAGCTTAACTGTTTTTCCAAATACACAATTGCGTTACAAATCTTTATTTTTCTTTAAATATTATTGCTTGAATGTATAATTTTCTGTTAAAATCATGAATTTTAATATTTTACTATATTATATTGACATAAAATTGAAATTGGATATCGAAAACTGCTTTATTTTCTAGATTCTCGCTCAGTCTCTTAAAAATTGTGTCAAACAGAATTTAATGACATAGGAATAAAAGAAAACCCGCACATTCTCCAATATTACATTTGTTTTACCTACGAAAATATTCACTTTTTCATAATCAAATTTCATAGGAGAAAAATTTCATATATTATATAAAAACTTATATCTGCTTATTCCTGTTCTACGACTGTACGCATTGTTTCCTCGCAATTGATGTGCGCGTGCCTGGGAAGATTCCTGACTGAAAAGAAAGAAAAAGTATATCGTTTGATCGGAGGCGACACCAGTTACAGAACAGAAATCAAGAGTAGGATCGCAGTTGAAAGCGGAACCGAGATTAGAACTGATGAAGAGACCAGAATCAGAATAGATGATGACGCTGGAATCGTCGAGGATAGAACCAGAATCGGAATCAAAATTATTGAAAGAGAGATCGATCAATAAGGTAAATGAAGAAATTAATTCTGTGTCCACGTGGGGGGAACCATAGGCGAAATAATAACTAGATTTGTCTTGATTTGCTAATTAAATTGTTTACGTTCTGTTAACCATAGTCATGAATACCTGCTTACGGCATCCCAGTGACGAACGCTTATTTTAGAAAGTACGTCCTAATGGGCACGCTAAGCAGGCGGTTGCCGATCACGACGTTTTGCACACATTGAACTCGTAGGCCATCATCAAGATAAATGATTTTGATAATTAACCATAGAACTATTATTCAGTTATCGGACGAGACAGAGCATTCTACCAATCATAACACCTCCAGCTGAATATTGATGTTTAATAAGAAATTTGAATTTCTCTCATAAAATGGTAATTTGATAACAGCTTCTGAATGAGATGTTTTAGTGTTATTCTGATAATTCCATAATTAATTTTAGTAAAAACATATTCTATTATAACTCGATTCACTCAATAGATAATAAAAAAGGAAAAAAAATTAGAAGTATCTGTTTTAAATATCTAATGGTCAATCCTTCATTAGATTGATCTGTTGTCTGTCACTGTCATATCGGAGTTCACTTTTTCAAATACAAAAATTTGTGGGTATTTTTTCTCTGATTGAAAAAGTGTCATGACAGGCATTGTGAAAACCGAATTCCTTTCAAATAATATTATAACCAGTCAATCTTCTCCTGTCTAATATTATCCTTTATCGTGGGGACCTCCCGAGCAACGGGTAAGATACGAAGTTTGTTCAGAGAAATAATTAGTGAAATCTGCTATCTCAGTTATAATCAGTGACACGTGTCTATGGTGGTTCTAGGATCCTTTTTTTACCCACACAAGAGTGGATGTCTGATGTTTGGATGCACAGATGCCGGTTAGGAAGTGCAGCGCGCCCTTTCCTGAGTCATCTTAGCCCGCAATATTTTTGCTAAAACACATCTGCCTGCACTGTCTACTGCCGAGGTTTCATCATGGATGAGCGTCCAAGAACAAATACAGATGGGAAATGAACCCAGTTCAATGTTCGAACTCAGATACCTTAATCTTTTTGTACAACAGGGATCATCTTTATCAGCTCTATATGCAAAAGAGCTGTATCAAATTTATTTGTTTGTGAATATCATTAAGTTTGATTATACATCTTTTCTCGGCACATGCTATCGGGTGACGCCCGTTAATTACATTGTAATTAAGTGTACAATGTTTATCATAAGTCTTAATTGATAAAACAGTTATGTATTTTAGACCTAAGTTGAACCCTATCACATGTCAGAAGTCACATAAAAATCAACTATACGCCCTGAACCTCACGTCTCTTTGAATATAAATTAAATATTCTGTACTGTATCTCTGTGCCTTTCATTCATTTGTATCGACAAACTCGCTAATAAAAAATACAGCGATACAACTTTAACCTTTAATTAATAATTTTCAGTTTGTAAGTAATCTCGTAATTTCTAAATCGATTTTAATATTAATTAAAAACTACAAAAACGTACATGGATTATCGCCGTAACAAATACCTACCGAATGAAAAAGTGCACGTTATAAATAAGATACTTACAACGAGAGGGCGCCTCTTAAAAAAGCAAAACCCGCGAAAGGTTAATAAGAACGAATGCGATACACCCGCAATGGGATTTTACGCATTACTCAGGTTTATCGCGTCGTCCGCGCGAATAACGAATGCCGCGCGATATCGTTCCGACGTCGATAAATCGATGCCTGTGTCGATTATTTTTCGCGTTACCGCATTAAATTTGTCCGCCGGCCTGACTAATCGTTTCGGGACCCCGCGCGACGCGACTCTGGGCTCGCGAACACGAGTTATGCCGGCGTCGGGCGGGCGCGGGACCGCGGGACGGCGACTCGGTCAGTATTCCGTTTCGACATCGATCCAAATCATATCCGGGGAAAAAACCGAACTATCTTTTTGTTATATCTGTATTTTGTTATTGTGTATGCGTTATTAAGATTATTATTGTAAATTATTGGAACGAAGTTCCTTACGGCGGGCTTGGAGGAGATAGGGATTTTGCTGCGCGACCGAACTGAAAAAAATGTGATAGTAAAACCGTAACAAAAAGTCCGTGGAATAAAACCGTTAAATGAGACGTGCACAGGCGCGACTGTCGTATACACAAGCGAGTAGTGTATAATACCTTTCTCTTTCTCCCTCTTTCTTTTCGTTCTCTCATCCCTTCTCTCTCTATTACCACTCCACCCCGCCAATGCATAGTATATACTCATGAATTCATGGACAAGCACGTGGCTAATATTTACATTATAGATACATTTCACTCGTGAGTAGTCACGTTTATTTTCATATAATTTCAAATCGTCAAAACAATAATAAATATAGTAACAATGGCAAGTGACTTGAATGCAATTGACAGTGATAATAGTGGGAAATTATTCTATTTCTATGTAATTTTGTGTTGTGAAACAAAAATAAAGGAGACATATTTTGTTATTTTAGTTGATAATTTGAATTACGATTTTTTTTTTATTTTACGTAATTTATTTTATTTCCTAAAATACTGAATTTCCTAAATACTTTCCTGTACTTAAATAAAAAACTAATCAGCGAAATTTAAGAGAAAAATCAAGAAAACCTACATAAAATTGAGCACGATTTTTTTTTGCAAATTGTGTCGATTCTACATTAGCCGAAGGAACTTCGTTCCTACCTGGTGTCCCACGACACCACTCGTTATTGTTTATTTATAATCACATTCTCGATTTTCTACGACAATAGCGCAAGTGCCTTTATAACAAATAAAGAAAATAAAAGCGATTGTAGCGACCTCAGTAGTTGTGACACTAAAGTGACGAGTTCAAATCGTGCGAACTATTTTTTTTTATATAGTTTCCATATTTAATGAATTTAGAATATAAAACAAATAGAAATAAACAAATAAATATATTGTAACAAGATGAATACATTTGCTTTTTTTTGTAAGCTCCGTTTATTTTTTTACAAACAACGAAATCTGTAATTTTTACAATGCCAATAACAATATTGTATTCAATGATTGTAGAAATTAGAATCATTTTGAAGAAGAAATCGAACTGATAACAGGAATTTCCCAAATTTAAAAAAAATTCACAGCGCGTTTTCACAGTTTTTCTGCTGACCATCCCTGAAACTTCTCGCTATTATAATTGTCGATGTGTGTTCGAGCTCTTTGGTTTCTATAAATTCTTAAATTCAAAAAAGACAGTTGAATTTGCAGGCCATTGCTAAAACATTTTAATACTTTCAAGCTTAGTTTTCCAAAATATATCTAGAAGTAATTTGTGAAGAGAGCTTATAAAAAGCAAATTTAGTATTTTTTCAAGCTCTTCATATTCATAAATATAGTTTTTATAAATGTTGAACTGTACGAGTTCAAACATCTAGACTTATTTGAAAAAAAAAACGGTATATTTTTCAACTACGATATCTTTTTAGCGAGCCATTCGATTTTAATCTTTGTAGTATTTGACGCAATTCTTTAAACAAAAAAGAAAAAAAATGCCCGAGTTTCAATCCAATAGGAAGTTTACATGTTATTTTAAGAAAAATGCTTATTTTGAATTTCTCATTAACAATATTTTCAGAATGAATCTAGTGATTTTGATGCGGTTTGCAACAATCGACGTTGTTTTTTAAGAAAAAATACTGATTAGAATTTGAAGTTTATTAGTAAAGTGGTTAAAATTCTTGAACAAACCAATTTATTTTTATGTAGTTTACCGCAATCCATGCAACTTTTAGGAAAAAAAAAAAAAGCTGATTCGATTTGGGTATAGATCGGTACAGCAGTCTGAAAGTTATTTCGAAAAAAAATATTCTTATCAGAAAAAGTTATTTTTGAGATATGTCAGTATCTACCTGGCCCAATCCATTCAAAATTCAGGTAGTTTAAGTCGAGTGGAGTCCTTTCTAATGCCACTTCGATCGATCGTTCTTTTCAAAAGTTATGAAATGAAAGGCTTACATACACATACATTCATACAGACGTCGCTTGGGAAACGATCCAAATAGATTCCTGGGGCCTTAAAACGTCAAGATCTAAATCGAATTGCTTTTATTTTGTTCACGAACAGTTTACGAACTCCATTTCGTTGTCGGGTAACCGCTATCGTCCCGCTGACGACTGCCCGCCGCCGCCGTCGCCGCGGCGGCTGCGCGGTCGATCATTTTTTTGTCTTTCGCGTCGAGCGGGGAATACGAAAAAAGACAGCATCGTCCGTTCGATTCAGCGAAATCACGCGGGGTAAGAATTTCGACAGGGGCGCCACCCGACGAGTGTCTCCCGCGAAAATAAACGCCCGGAGTTTTTTTTACGCGGGTCGGCGTTCACGCGTCGAGATCGCAATCGGCGTCCGACGCGAAGCTTTCCCGCCGCGCGGGGTTATCTCGCCATCGGCGGCGGGTCGTTTGCATTTTTAAGGGCTGTGTGCGTTTATGCGGCGCTGTCGGCCGAACGCTTCGACGCATACGCGGCCTCCTGTGTCCTCCGATGGTATTGCTTTTTTTTTACGTCTTCCAGAATTAGATACTATGTATACGAGCGTGTTATGATATTCCGGTACTTATTTATTGCATGCCTTAAGCGCGAGCGTAGGTAAGCTTCTACTATCGCCTGTAAATCCCGTTTAGACTGGGTGTGACCACGATAACTAAAAAAACTATTTAACTTTTAAACTTTATTACTTTTTCAATCTCATCACTAATCCGTTGGGAAGAACTGTATTGAAAATCACAGCTTGATGTAGTACCGATTAGTTGTAATTGATTTTTTTAACTGGCAGTTATTCATGTTTTGATCCGCCATTTCGCTTAAATATCTAAAGTAGAGGTTGAGATTGAGCGTGAAGTTGTTCATTTTGCATTATGATGTCTAATAAATATGAAATTACCTATCCTTT
Organism: Eumeta japonica; assembly: GCA_005406025.1. Taxonomy (NCBI): domain Eukaryota; kingdom Metazoa; phylum Arthropoda; class Insecta; order Lepidoptera; family Psychidae; genus Eumeta; species Eumeta japonica. The sequence goes on from BGZK01000109.1 coordinate 698,288, forward strand.
TTTTCATTCAGGTTTACTATAAAACTATTTGAAAATCAAAAATTAAAAAGCGGATTTTTGGTGAAAAGCTCACATATTATCATTAACCTCTAATTTAAATAACATACGTATGGCACGAGCGCTTAAGGCATGCACATTTGGTTTTGTCTTTCCTTATTATTATCATGCAGCGATAAATTTTTGAACGCAGGTTCCGTCAAAATGGAGCGTGCGATTTTGAATTGTATTTAAAGATTGACGACTCCGGTGACAAATATATAATAACGTGAACGTGTCCGTCTGTCAGTGTGTATTTGTTTCCCTAGTCCGGTCATCAAGTCCGCAATTTCATCATCGACGATAAATGATGAATACACTTCATAACAGTCATTCGACACATCTTCACAGATCCAGGAAAATGATAAGATGATTTAATTTCTACTGACGAGAGTGCAAGATATGGTCATAAGGCGTTGCAACCCTGCAAAGTTACTTCGAAAAGACGATTTTTGGTTTGTCCAGAACTTTAAATATGGTAGAGCCATGCTGTCATCAACTTGGCTGCAATACGAACCGAGTAGATGTCATAATCTTAAAGAATACAGACATGAAGTAACAGTTTCCACCGTTGCATTTCCTCGAGTGAGTGAAAATTTCGGTGACCTACTCCCTCCTCCATCACCCCATTCCCTCCTCCACCACTCCCCTCCATTGCCCACTTTTCCGTCCATCAGATATCTTTTTCTTATCCAAGGGGTTGACAACACACTGTGGACTATTCTGAGGTGATTGTCCCCATAGGCGGTGGTAACTATCTATCACCATCCATTTTAACCATCTATCACGATCCATTTTAATCGTCTAATTTATAGCAATACAGAACTTTCGACTAAAGAATATTTTATATTCCTGTCTTTCGCTTTATTTTTTTATTATTGGATAACATTTCTAATGCTACACATTTACGCGTAGTTTTGGCTTCGCGTTACCCCCTTACGGGACTACGGCGTCGTCGGTGGCGCATGACGAATACAATTTGTTGTTTCATTCGAAGTTTTCCGAAGCTGGTGAGCGGCGGCGCGCCCCGCGACGACCGGCCGCGACTCTGAGACAAATCTGGAAGCGTCGCTTATTATTCTTTGGCAAAAATAGACTTAACAGCCTTTAGCATTTCCATAGTTTAATAAGATTTACAACTTACTGTAAATTTTAAAAATCGTCTAATTTAATTTCATAATAAAATAAAAAAACCGCATTGCAACCTTTATTGGCGAAACGCGAAGACGCCGAGATCGTATATCTCATAAGTTATATGATTATTCTAACCGTAGAAGTACAAGGTTCCGGCCACATTCTCCCACAGAGATCGGGGACTGCTGCAGGTCGTCGTTTCTCAGTTCCCCGCGATTCGTTTCGTAGTTTATAACCGGCGATGACTGTCGTTCCACTGGTCACATTATTGTTATATTTCATCGAAATGAAGCCTTAATCGTTACGCGAAAAGGTGCAATTTTCATTACGATCCAATTTTATTGTCCTTTGAAGTCGGAGAGCGGAGTGAATCGTGCGCAACGCGCGGAAAACGTAATACAACACGAAGGCGGCTATTTCGAGCGGGATTGTATTTTACGGTTGTGAGTTCGTTCGTTAGTTGAATTAAAGGACGAAGGGGAATTATTTTTCAAATCCTATGGACTGTCTTTGGAATACCAGAATATATATATTATTTGAAAAAATAAAATGAATCATGTAGGCAATAGTTCCAAAATCCTTTACGTTTTCATGATTCGAGGATACTTTGAAGCTTACGTCTTCCACTCCTGGTCGATTAAACTGTTATCTAATGATGACCATCCACAGAGTGATCCAGATTGCCAAAGACGCCCAACTGATAATGCGTGACACATATAACGGAGACCGTGTGTAGTTCTCAATGTTAGGATTTGCACACATTTCGAACTATTTTAACTAATTCCCTCGAACATCCCCGATCTCAGTCGTCAATCTGATCGATTAGGCGTGTCAATTGAATGTTGTCAATTCGCTTTCCGTATAGCCATCATCAGATCATCAACGCCGAGTGGATACTTTAGAAGAATTTTAATGTGTTCCTCTAATTTAGCCCTCCGTATGTTGGACAGCAACATGTCACTACATTTGATAACTATACTTTTTTCAGTAATTAAGTAGATTTGATAGATTTTGTTTTTTCGACCACCTTAATCGCCTCTCACCGCATCATTCATTATTTTTACGAAATTCGTTTTTTAAGCAAAGCTATTTTTGCGTTGTCGCGAGCGCGCGGCCGCCTACGAGCAAACCGAGAAAACACCGTCGCCGTACAACGTGCGCCAACACCTGCCTTGTACTAACAATATAGGAGATTTTAACCGCGCATGTCTGAATGTGTGCTTGATGAGCAATGGAATAATTACTTATAAATGCACTACATACACGATGTGTAAATAATAACCTAAACAAATATAAAATATTCATGAATATTTGGAAATTTATTAGATATTCTTAACATAACTTTTTAAAATTATATATTAAGATACATTTCCACAAATAACTTTCACCGAAAATCGTGTGGTAGCTTCGCGCTTTTGACGGGCGTCCTGCCCTCGACATTATTTTTTTTTGTTTCGTCAATTTAATGCACTACGAACACACTGGGTAGGTCGACGTTTAATAATTCCCACTGCAGGTCACGCGCTAAAATCTGGCAGTGAAGCTATAGAAACCAAGGCCAGTACAACAGATCGATGCAGATCGGATGCTCATCTATGGATAGACGTTGTTGAGACGCTCGAAGGTCTTTGGAAAAGTTAAACGACTCGCATGACACCAGCCAGGTGAGGACCAACTGTTTTATATGAACATGGAGGTGTCTACGAAGTACGGAGACGCTCGTGATACGTGCCGCTAGAATGAAGGAGCGCGCTCTCAGTCTGACTTGCAGCTTCAGCGTCCGTTATTCAGTGCCGGCGCCGGCCGGTCCCGCCGCCCGAGCTGCGAACGGCTCGCAAGTTACCCTGAGAACATTTTCATGTATTTCCTTATACGTCTCGCACACGGCGTATAAGACCGTTAACATTGAAATGTTATTGGTTTTCAAGCTGGCTAGTTAGACCAGTATGGGATTACAGAGGCATAATAAAAATGGCCGTTATCGACATAAACTTTTTTACGAGGCGAGAATTTTGGATTAACAAGATTTAAATTAAAGTTAAATTATATAGAGAAATGTCAATCAATCACTAACCATACAATAATATATGGATAACTGATCGATACTGAAGGTTCTAACAAAAGGTTTTGCAAATATATGTACACATATAGCAGTAGTTACGCGCTTATTTCTATGGACGCAAATTAAAATTTAAAAATTATTGTTTTTTTATGATTCAAATATATCCGTGGTTTCGCTCGCGTGCATATAAAATAAATTCCCGCCAATTCCGATCTATTTGTAGTCCAACAGGTGATGGCAATTCTGGGCCCAGTGTCGGACTCAGTTCCGATTTGGTTTTCAATTTCATTGCCGGTCCGGTGCCGATTTTGTCCTTCTTCGGGCATTCATCTACGTAATAACAAATTATCTCTTCTTTATCGGTTGTTATACATTTTTTGTTACACAAAACGTATCTTCCATCCATTTCGAGAACATATCCAACTTTTACGCAAAATTTTATCACAATCCGCGTTTACGCGTGATGAACAACAAACACACTTTTAGATTTATAACATTTAAATAACTTAGAACTATCTTCCGGCGATCTCGGATTACACATATATAACTAAAATGGTTTTCTTATATATATATATGTGTGTATCTCTTTATATCTTATACATATATAAGCGAAATACCTGTGACTGACTGACTGCCTCATCACGAGATCTCCGGAACTATACGTCCGATTGACTTGAAATTCGACGTAGACGTTCAGCAAAAACGGATTTTATGCAGACCCTCTTCAAAAAAAAATATGATATCAACGGAGATACAAATCTTATCGATCTGAAATATAGCATAGATACTCTTTTCGGGATGTACATGCTCACAGACGACGGTTTTTACACAAATCTTATCTAAAATAAAATTTCTTTATTTTATGTCTACGCGGGTGGAGCTGCGAGCAAAAAACTACTATAAATGTATTACCCGCCCACTTCGCAGGCCGTAGTTGAAACATTCAGCAATAATTGTTTTATTATGATTCAAATATGTCTGTGGTTTTTCTCGAGTGCACCGTAGGAAGAAGCCCTTCATTTTTAAGATTAGCCGTTCTCGTTGTCAATTCTGCCCCCGATCGAAAAAGTGCGATATTTCCCTAGAAGATAATAACTACGTGACGATGATCTAGTCATCCCTTCTGTGACCTAACGTGTAGATTTTGAAGACCCCCTCGCCCTGAACAGATCACGTAGTATGGGCACTTTCCCATATAAATTAATTTTACAAATTTTGAAAATTCTCCTCCATATTTTACCACAAACATTCATAAGTGCCATATTTTTCCTTTTAAAACTAATACTTTTTAAGATTTAAGTGACTTGTTTCTTTCCTTCCACATATACTGCCGATAAAAAGGAAAATGTGCAACATGTTGGCAACACGCCTCTTTTATTTATCTATTAGCTCTCCGTCGGTATGAATAAAAGGTAAATGCTCTTCAGATTCAAGACATTTCTATTTTGTAGGGTATAAAATAACACTTGAAATACATCATAATGGTTTAAAATTTACGGTATTTCAAAATTACCATTTTTTTTAAATTGTCACTCGTTGAGAAAGTTCCTTATCCTTCAAGAATTACGAGCAAGCAAATTAGGGTAACTTTTTCCCAACCAAAATTATGCAAAATCATAATCATAGATAAAACTTATGCAAAAAAACGCTCAAAATATTCAGAAAATGTGTAATACCCTTTTTGTAAAGTATTTTATTAATAAAGATATTAAATATCTATAAGGGTAATTTTTTTATATCTAGAGGAATCTTATTGAACATGCGGACACAGCACTGCCTTCGCTCTCGGTCCGTGTACCGGTTTAACTGTCGGTGTATAAAGAATCAAATATTTTCCGCGTCTATAACTATCTTCAGCAACGCATTGCCAGATATTTTGTAAAATACTTCTTTGGTAATTATTATATTTGGTAAATATAAAATTTTCAGAATATTGAGTATTTTTAATTATCAACCCAATGGCCAAAAAGGAAATATTGATAGGATGTCGACATTTTGCTGTCCTAAATAGCTATACTGACTATTTCGATCTAATTTACTGATCAATCCCAAGTGTTAATCAGTTTCTGTACCCTAAAAAACAACGTCTATTGCCACAAACCTCATTGAAATCATTGAATTTGATAGCGAGATATTGTTGGAGAAAAATTTCATTTTAGATAGAAAAATACAGACTATAATGTTTTTTATTTTCTACTAAGAAAATTGAAAAAAATCTTCAAAATTTTCAGGGATTTATAATTCGGTCCGAACTGTAAATATATAATATGCATCAAAAATTGACATTCTACTATTTTGAATGCTACCTCCACATTTCTTTTAACAGTATTGGACTATAGTACTTAAAATACCATTACCTTAAAACGCGTTTAAATTCAAAGAAAAAATGCGAATTAAAGTTTAAAAAAATTGAATAAATAAACAAACATAGGTAAATCATTTTTGTTTACCCACACCTCACATCAACTTCGAGCTGAATCGCGTCTTCTAATCGATCACATCTTTTATCCAGCGGCGACTGCAAGCGCCGATGGAGGGACACGACCACCTCGTCTCTCGAAACGCTTAAAAATCATTTTCATAGACCGGCGGCGCGGGCGATCGTTCTGCTGCGGTTTTCTCGCAATGAAAACGTGCACGAGATGATCGAAAAATTTGATTGCATTTTTGGCTGAATGCGTCAAAACCTATTTACTGCACATGGGTACAGCTGAAGAGATTTGGCGTAAAACCAGATCGTTAATGTGCTCGGGTTCGAGCTGAAATGATGCACGCTCTTTGGTAACAAAAAGCATTAAATTAGTACACTTCGGAAGCTGTGCTGATTTTCGTTTGAATTTCAATTACGGATAAGTACACAAACGCGTGACCCCGGGGCCACGGGGTAACACCTACAACGTTATGGCACTCTTATTTGATGTTCGTGAAACGAGAAGGGCGTATCTACAGACATCCTGTGATCGCGGGACGTACATAGTTACCCGACCAAATGAATACCGCCAAAGCTACGCTCGCTTCGCGCGCGCCGGTCGCTTTTGGTTGTGTTTAATTGAGAAACATTTTGAATTGTGACAGCTAGCGAACGGCAGCGATGGTTATGGGCATTTGCAAATTCAAATTCGAAATATCTTAATTTCATAAGTTAATTACATATTCTATAATACTCGTAAGACATGATATTGTGTTTTACAAAATTACCACTCGTTCGGAAGGCAGGCGTCGCTCAAGGAAAACAAGTAGAAGATTTGGGGGGCATATCTTTTCTGATTTCGTCATAGAGAAGCGTAATTATACACAAAATTATTAAAGAATGAAAAAGTCCAGTAAAAGTCGAGTTGGTCAGGCCAACTAGGTATGCCGTGGGCATAACCTACTCGATACGCTGTGGGCCTGACACGTCACGTCACATATACGGGATACGATACGGTAGGATGCTTTTTTTTTTGAACCATTTTTTTTTTCGGTCCCATGGTGAAATTTTTAATAATAAAAACATAAAAAAAATTCCCTAAAAGTTTGAGCCCTTAATATTAATATTAAGTACTAGACCAAGGCGTGTAAAGATTTCCCATTTAAAATACACGTAAAACTTGATTTTTTTTTTCTTTTAAATTTTATAACTCAGAGGCATTTAATGGGATTATCTCGCCCAAAGACAGGTCTTCTTCAGAATTGAACGCTCTACAAAAGTCTCCATTACAGTAAAGTCATAACTTCCACCTACGGGGTAGTACAGGCCCCTAAACCTAATTTTTTCATAAAATTCGCGTTTTTTTGGATTGATCTCGTAAACAACATTAGCTACGGAAAAATTGTAAATAACAAACTTGTAGAAAATTTAATTTCCTACAAAGAAGTCTTGAAAAAGTTGGAACAATGTTGCCAACTTAATTACATATTACTTTGTAATTCTAACAATTTTATTTTTAAAATGAGCATTTCTCAAAAATTATTCGTCAACATAAGACTGGAAATATGATTTATTTTTCTTGCAGATGACAGACCGATCGAACTCTGTCAAAGAATACATTCAAAATGGTGTTCCACAAAAAATTTAAAATATAAAATTAGCTAATTAAAAGGCTTTAATAATTATTTATCTAAAGGAATGACCCATAGGGCCATGAGTCACGCGCCGTCGGTACCCCCGAGTGAAGTCGGGCCGCGTTCGGTGCAGCTGACACAAGCCTCGGCCCGACAGCACAACCACTACAATCATTTCTTCAGGAGGATGTTTCAGTGGACTTCGGCCCCACACGCCCCACACGTGAGGGCGTTTGGGCGCGCGTTATGCATTTTTACTTCCTCCTCGTCGCAAGAGCGGAAAAAAGAGTTTCAGTAAGCGATACGTCCTTATAGGTTTCACAACATGCCATCAATTACTGTAACAGTGTTAGCCTACAGTACTGCGTAAACAAAAAAATCTTTTAAAGCCCAGGCTTCCATTGGCAGTGCTATTTTTTAATAAATCAAGTAAGTGGACAAGAGTATCATTGAAAAACACATTAAAAGGTTCGTTCGCGTCAGGCTATCATCGTTCTGAGGGCATCTCGCACAGACTTGTCCACGTGCAGACCGAGGCGCTCGCCGAGCCGCCGCACGGGCTCCACGCGGGTCGGACTGCCGACGACTGCTGTCGCCCACGCGACGACCGACCGCCAACTTATCTGTGGCTTGATACTCTCCGAGACAAGGAGTGACTGGCTCAACTTACTCCAAAACTCATGAAATAATTTGTGTGTGGTCGGGTTCAATACTTTCCGATTTAAAAGCAACATCCTGATACCGCATACTATAAGTGAATATAAGTAAGTAAGTAAGTAAAATAATTACATTCAATTATTTTCATAGCACAGTCGAGGGATGGACGGGTAGGCGAACTATCATAGCGTAGGTGGTTACCGTCGCCCATGACACCCGCGACTCTAGAAGTCACGAGTGCGTTACCGGCCTCTTCTGAAGGAAGAGTACATCTAATGGAGGAAAATCGGACTGATGAAAAGGGGAGAGGGAGGAGTGGACCATCGGTACTCTTGTTCATCGAACGAAAGCCAACAGCGGCAGCTGCTACTTCACGTCATATTCTGTGAATCTATGGCATTTCACCGGCCCATTTTGTGTTTTAGCCAATTGTCACAGTAAGGCTCTAAACCACACAAATGTTCAACGTAAAATATTTGTAGTTTCTTCGTAGTGTAACGATAATGGCAATAAAACAGAATGAGCATGACGATAAAATTACTCTGTTACCGGGGGTAAAATCCCTAAAGGAATCAGTGTACGAAGTAGGTATATCATTTTTCAACTGGCAACATTTAAAACAGTCAATACCGTGCTCGAACTTAAAGAGCGATAAATAAATGTGCGAAATGAGCTCATTAATCGAGCCGGGCGCGACGGCCGTAATTTGAGCTGTCATGTTTAAGTGGGCCCTCGCGGCGAACGCGCGTCCGCACATTAATATACGGGGTGGTCGATAATGACTCGCGTTTTTAATCACCTGACGGCCGAGACGCAAAATCACGACAGAAAGAATGCTGAGATCCGTACTCGACGACGAGAGTGATGATCTGACGCCGTTTGTGATGTAATTCGTAGGTAGCGCAAACGCTACTCATGATAATATTAAATTCCTTACGAACATTGACCAAAATGTGCTCACCGCCGTGGCCAGAGCGCGCCCGCTCGCTGCGGTGCCTCAGTTGCATGCGCCATTATTCCGTTTGTTGTGATTCGAGACGAAATGCATCTCAACATAAATGCAGTTTAACCATGTTTCCTAAGAGTTCCGATGTATTAATTACAATTCATAATCGTGTATACGGAGAGCAATAGAATGTGTCCGGTTTCATACCGTAGTTCATATATATATTTTTTAAATGAAAGTAGATTTGTCATATTCTGATACAACACTTAAATTTGGATAGTATACATTTTTATAAACTATTTCATGTTTGTCGGGTTGTAAAAACGTTTAAATACAATAAACGCAACAAAGTTTTGAGGATTTAAGGGTGAAAATGGTAATTTTACCATTTATATTAAATTAATTATATTCATATTAAATCAAAAATGGCTTCCATTTCATGCGACCGATCTCATAGAGGACGCGTGACCTTCGAGGTAGCGGCGTGCGAGCCCACCACCTGTCATGATTGAAAGAACACTGCCTACCGCATTGGCGACAAAAGTCGTGAACGGCTTATGTCCAAAATACAAACGCGTTATGCTTTTAATATTTTATTTAAAGAAAATATAAACTATTTTAAAAAACTAATCAGAAAAATTTTTAAACGTTTGCGCTTAAATTTTGAAATCATTTCGTTTGCATACCACCGTGATACGCGTTAGTGATGACGTCACCGTTGGCACAAGACAAGAGCAGTCGCTTTTCATTTTTAAAAATAACGGTCATTCCGATGAACTGTGTAGCCTTTCAACGTCAAAATACAAATTTAATCTTTACTGCAGGTTGCTTGTTTTATATTTAGATCATATGTCTCATATGATCTAAATATAAAACACGCTGATCTCCGTCCCACATTATGTATTCATCAGAGATAAAGGTGGGGTGATATACGTAATGGTAGATGAAAAAATTTCTTTGGACACGATTTGCGTAAAATTCGTTCTTAGTGAGCATCTAAGTCTCTAAAAGAGTAACCACGCCAAAGTTGGAAGTCAATCGGACCTATAGTTTCGGAGATCTGGTGATGCGCCAGTCGGTCGGTCGGTCGGGGGTGAATATCGATGAAATAAAGCAAAGATGAAAGAAATGTCAAACGTATTTTGTCAAAGATATGAGAACGAGAATATTTTTTGACTACTTACATGTACACAGTAAGTAATTCTACTGTTCAAAATAGTTTCTCAACTAGAACTGTTTATGAATACTCAACTACCACAATTGTTAGCGATTTTAGGATCTTGAGCATCCATTTATTATCGACACTAACACATAAAAATAATAAAAGGATGATCGTTGTACTGAAACAGAGGTGCGTTAATGCCGAGTACAGAGTTGTCGTCTGCGGTCTCTGTCCAACCCTTTAGGAAATACTCGAGATCTATGACTATGCATCATAGTCATAAAGTATCTCAAGAATGGGTTCTTTGGCTAATTTTCAATTCTAATAAGAAAATACTCATTGCATTCTCGTCCCCGAATACAGATTGGGAAACGGCTCGAGCCTTTGGCTCGTTAATTAAGTTAAGCGTATGACAGGATTGGGTAAGAATAATCAATGATGAGTTAGTTACACTGAGAGTTGCAGCCTCAACTATACAGCACCCGGAGAAACAGGTGTGCAGTAATGAACAGGGAGAGATTATAGCTCAAAGTTTATTAAAATGATTAAAAAATGAGATAAGAAAGATGTTTTATGACACAACATATAGTCCGACATGAAATCCCATGATTTGTAAATTATTTCACTAAAATGGACCGCAATTCGAAGATATTGATGAAGTAGATGTGGTTTGCTAATTTGTTTTTAGGTTTATTGGTTTACATTAATTTCAATTTTCCTTCTTTTTTTTTGTTAGGTATATACCTTAGTTTATCTTAATTTAAACCTTCGGTATCTTAAATACATTTTTAATCGTATTTTTAAGTAATTTGGAAAATGTTATATACCCTTGTTGCTGGGAGATACGATTGATAAAGCGCCAAAATAAACTAATGTAGCAGTTTCGTTCACTAGTTCAAATAACACTAATAGGTACGTAATTTAGCAACGCTAGATAAATAGTAGTAAATAAATAGTCATACAAAACAAGTATCATAACATCAAAAGTTACTCTCTAAATTTGAGATTTTGTAAATAAATATTTCTTTCAAATTATCAATAAACATTCGGTGTAAAAAATACTTTAAAAATGTTTAAACACAGTTCCCCAACTCGATCTTCGAAATCAATAACCGTTTAACATAAGAATCACTTTCTGTTTCGGTATACTTTTAAAAGGAATAACGGACGTTCTGTTTTATTAAAAGTTACCGGCGCACGAGTTTTATTGAGCCATTCGCACGACCTTTCCCGAAAGGCAATAAACATAACGGAGGCCCGGCGCGGCACCTCGTCGCTCGCGGGCCACATCGATAAACATGTTCTCGCTCAATTTTGACGAATCGCCCGCGAAGCTCGCCGACTCGCCGCCGTGACGTCGCCGCCGGAGGCTGTCGCGTGGGCTAAGGGATGGGGTCGGTCACGTGACGATTGATCGACGCCCCCGTTATTTGCGCGTACTTAACGCATGGCAGCGCAACTTAAATATACGAATTATTGCGAAATAATTACGTTGACGACTTGAATTTTGTCTGATAAAGTATCTTATAGCGCCTTGAAATGAATTTGTTTAATTTTCAAGAGAAAGGTGTTGAATTTATGACCGAGATAATGCTTAGAAAACGTTTGACGCAAACTGTTAAATTTCTTTCCGACTAAACTGTCTAGACTCAACGCTCTGGTAGAACTTTTACAACTTCGTTGAGTTCTATTCAAGTTTGGGGATAATTGTTACTTTTTTTATTGTACCAATAGTGAATGGCAAAAGAAAGTTCATAATTTAACTAAACGTGTATTTCAGATCTAAATTTCTCTTAATAATTTTTAGTTTGGCCTGTAACTTTAGATTGTAAAATGTACAAAATGTAAAAGTGCACGATTCAAAAAATTACATTTTTAAATAAAAAAATAAAAGGTATTTTTTTATTATTAATTAACAATAAAAAAATATTTTTATAATGTAAATACCTTGATAATTTTTCTAAACAATTGTTTTATAGTAAGTATAAAAAAGATGTTTCAAATCCGTCCTGCATTTTATACACCATTTATGAAAACGAGAAATATCTAAAAAATAACGGAAAAATATTAAAATCGAAATTTTTATATTAACTTTTTGTATAGAGCAATACCTACAAATATGTAGGCAAAATAGGTGATGAGTACCTTACTGCTGCGAGTTCATTCTTACAAATCGCTAATTAAATAAAATATTTATTCATTTATTTTGTCTGGACAAAATATATAAATACTGTTATATATATATTTTTACCGTTTGACCGCTTTTTAATTGTCATTATTATCGTTGGCATCAACAATTACAATAGTGCGCGTGTGTTGTCTTTGAAATAAATATGTTTACTACGAGCAAACGATAAAAACTACACAGGTAATATTAAAAAGATTTCCTCTTACAATGGGATTGTTTGGAATTGTGAAACTTTGAAAAATTAAGTTTTTTCAGAGTGACCGTGTTGACATACATACATCCAGACGATCAGACTAGTCGATGTTCACGACATTTTATTAATTATAGATTTTTTGTTATAATCATCTCAACAACCCAGAGATAATTGAAGTGTTCTGTTTAAAACAATATCGTTTTTTGTAAACACATTTAAGAGAATTATAACGTCGGCATTGACGATATGAGATGAGCGAGTCCGATGTTTTGTTCATTTTGCGACATTAAAGCACAACCCCTTTGAAATATACGATATGACAGTCACACATACGGGACATTAGTACAATATCAGTATATTGAAGTGATTGTTATGAGGATAATTAAACCAAAATGTGTAATATAGTGTATAAAAGTTCTCTTTTTCTTATTTGATAATAAAAAAAGGAGGCAATGAAATTAGACGTCGAAGATCCTTAAAATACAACATTTTGTTAATAGCATTTAATTTCTGAATTTGTTATTTATATTTATCAACACTATGCCTAAATGTATATAAAGTTTAAGCATGTTTATTTAAAACTAATGATTCAAAATGAACTTACAACATCAAATTAATGCAACCATTGGTCAAACAAACAACAATTCAAAGTAAGAAGGGGCTCTTAAAAAGATTATTGAAGATTACAGTTTAACAAAAATGTAAATTTAAAACTGCCTACAGAGTACTTCGAGCCACAAATCATCCGGAGCACATCTCCGAGTTCACGCAAACCGGCGGCAGCCGCGGCGCGAGCCTCGGGGCGCAGATGAGACTCGCGGACCTTCGAGATGGACGGGCGCCGGCCGGCGATGCCGACGGGCGTCTGCCTGTTCAATGCAGGTGTTTCAAGAAAAACACGAAAAATAATATACCTACTTGAAGAGAATGTAATATGTTTCATATAGAAAAAATTAATACTTTGTCCATCTCCCAGACGAACAAAATATTAATATTATCTGTACGGAACATGTTATAGGAGTCGATGAAAATTTGCGAAGAGACGTATGATCGTATGCGTACCGTGCGTACGCGCACGCGCCCGGGCGTACGAATCGAAAGGCCGCGGGCGACTCCGCCGTAGTGTTTTATTTATTGGTATGCAAAATTATAGAGTTGCCAGCGCCGTGGCTCGTACGGGATGGGAACGGTACGAGTCCTACAGATGACCCTTAAAAACGTTTCAATCTACAAGAGAGGCTACGTAAGTAATGGCAAAACCGCTTTCGTCAGCATCGTCTAAAAGTCATCATAACGAGGACTAAATAATATCCCGAGCGATGCAAAGCCTCGCCTACCACCAGCCACGGGGCGCTGTCAGTTTTTCTGCAAGTCGTGGAAAGGTACCGCGCTCGGTACCCGCTGCGATTGGAATAACGTGAAAGTAAAACAAATGTTAGTGCGAAGAATAATTAGATATCGATTACAATATTGTCCTTCGTGCAACCGTTGACCGTTATTGGAAGCACAACCCTACACGGTTATGTGAAAATTAGCTTTTTTATTCTGTTACGAGTAAAAGGTACCAATATTTTCTGTTTTGAAAACTCGTAGGAAAAGGAACTGGAGAAGACACAAAAGCTATTTTATCATAAAAATTGGTTGTCTGTAAAGTCGGTTTACGAGCGATAACTTTACGTGATAACGTTATAAGAAAACATTGATGAAAAATTGCATACTTTTATGTATTGAATTGAATTATTATCATTGGCCTCAACTGTTGTAATAAACAATGAAAACCACATTAACCTTTCACTTTACTGTATAAGCAGTTGACAAAACAGTTCACGTGTAGGTTGTGTGCAGCCGCTATTTCTCTTCTACTCGTACGCATCGGCCGATGGAGTGGAAGAGAGCTCGCTCGTTCCGCGCTCTCGCTCGTACGCTTGGCTCACGTGGAACGTGACAATGAGTCATGCTTTTTTTGTGCATGCAGCCGGCGTTCACCGATTTATAAGACGCCATCACGTCAAAAAAACCCAGGTAAAATCAAGCAGAATCGGTACGCTGAACATTCCGTACCTCAATATAACTTGGTCGAAAATCAGTGGGAGACGAGGTAAACACTCAATGCACACATAAAACAATTATTGTAAACATCATTCATGTTTTCGTTTTTACGTACTCAACAGCAATACAACGAAAGGCGAGTAGCGAGAGGTTGACGCGTGCGACGAAACTAATGCACTTATAGATATATAATATTTAGGGATTGATTACGACTATCGATAAGTAATACATATTATAACTGTATACAAAAAAAAAACTAATTTTAAATAGATATCACATCGCTTGTTTATTGTTATTAACAATTGCTACACTGTTAAATAAATTCAATATTGTCGTTGATAATAAATTTGAAACCACATTCTGCTCAAAAATGCTTGTTTTTTATTGACACCTTTAGTGACACCACATACTATCATACAATACATTCTCATATTACGAGATTAGCGAAAAGACTTGGTTCTGCAGCATATTCAGCCAAAAGGATTCGGCGACTTACAGACGAAAGCAACGCGAGACTAGTTTATTTCAGTTTTTTTCATAGTCTTATGACCTATGGAATTTTGTTATGGGGTCACGCATATTAACACAATTTTCGTTCTGCAGAAGCGAGCTATTCGTGCTATTTATGATCTGAGACTTATTACATTTCTCAAAGAAAAATTCAAGGAAATTAATATCCTAACTTTAGCATCACAATATATATATATATATATATATATATATATATATATATATATATATATATATACTAAAACTTGGTATATGTCAAGAGAAATATGGAATCCTTCCAAAAAAGGAGCGACATCCATAACATTAACACTAGACATAAGAACGATCTTGCTGCTCATAAGACCCGTCTAAGTAAATTTAATAAATCATTTAAGGGGATGTGTGTGCGCTTTTATAATAAGATCCCAGCTGAAATTCAAAATTTGCCGTTTGCTAAGTTTAAACATTTCGTTAAAGGAAGTTATATGGCAAGGACTATTATACCGTGTTGGAATATCTTAATGAAAAAAGCCGCTAGGATTGAGCTGCTCGCCTATCAGGTCATTTCATATTATTTTTAAATGTCGACTAAATTATAAATTACCAAATCCTTTGCATTGATGAGTAAAAAGAGCAAGCCTTGAGTTTTTTGCCCATTCTTCTGTCGGCGGTAACGTCAAAATGAATTTATTAGTGATGTAGTAATTTCATTACCTACGAAATAAAGATATTTTTTATTCGATTTGATTTGAATCCCTAAATGACATCGTACACCCTTAATGAACGGATCAATTGGGAAAGACGGTGATAGGTCCAGTTAGGAAATAGGAATTCGTTAAAATAAATCGCAATTCTTCATTTCACAAATTTATTAACGATGATTGTAAAAATAGAGAAATAATTAAGTAACTATAAAAACCTGACTCCATAAAAAAAGATGATATGAAACAAATTAACTATAAAGTCTTAAAAGGATGCATAACTTATTGATATTTTTTTTAATTTTAAAATCAATTCTTTGTCCTTTAGCTTGAATCAGTTTTTTATATATATGTCTGGCACATTTTTTTGGATCGCTTTCTATTTTTAAGTTTTTTACTTACAATCGACGCAACAATTTCATCTTTCAAGAAGGCAATGGAACATAGTTGTCAATAAGTATTGGATTTACTGTGGACATAATAATTTGAGCAGACCTTAAGTCTTCCTGTAAAAAGAAAATATCATTTTAGTGTCGATCTAACGGTTAGGCAATGGGATTATCAACTTAAGTGGAATCGGATGACGTTTCACCGTCAGAGTGAAGATGATACACATATAGAAGATATTTTATCCAATGTACAAGATATTTTATATTAACTCACCACACACGACTGAATCAGCATTTGGAATGGGCGCTAATGTCGAAAATAATTTACATATTAACAACGTATTTCAAGTGTAATTTCATTACCTACGAAATAAAGATATTTTTGATTTTGTTTTTAAGATACGATAATATATTCATTCTAACGGGAAGCTAAAAAAGCTGTAAATGCAAAATTTTACAAGCATTTTTTAATAAATCTACATACTAACGGTTTCATTTTTCAAGTGTAGTGTCGGTACGGTCTTTGTAAGCAATATTCTTATTTTGTAAGCGGCGTTGAAGCTTGATGACAGGTAATGTTTAGATTAGATTGTTCTTGCAGGATTCTAGGTAGCCAAAGTACAACAAACCTTCCTCAAATTTGTTCTTTGGCCTTTCAAACGCCAAAATTGAATTATTTTACTACATGGCTTCAATAATTACAGTAAATTTTGTAATATTATCATAAGTTAGATTTTATAGGTATATAATTTGTATTTATGTAATTTATAAAAATATATAAAATATTAAAAGATGCATGAAATGTTTTTCCAAACGGATGTCGATAATTATGTAAACTAATTAAAGTACACACTAGTAAAAGCTGGAAAACTTTACTGGTAGACTAACCGCTCGACAAATTTGAGCAAATTACAGCGAGCGTCATACCACACAGCGACTCAAGTGGAGAGACAAGTCTATCAACTAAGTATATTACATCTCCATTTGACAGCAAAAGTAATATTTACTTTGAATACAAAATTGTTACTAATTTTATATGATAAAGCGTAATAAACACTTACTGATGAAATGTTGTATTATCTTTCTCGAGGCTTCATGCATTTGATTTGTTTTTGCAACTATAACAGCGCAAACAGGCATTTTAGACACAATTTAACAAACGTGTTTACAAACAGAAAGTCAGTACCGGTCCGTGCGCCAGTCGGAAGGCGAGTAGTGTCATTCGGCGTGCTAGGTACGGGATAGCGTTTTGTGACCGGAGAGGTGATGAACCACGACAAAGCGTGTCCTCTCCAGTTCTATTTCCTCCGAGTTTCAAAAGTATTAAATCATCAATTTTTAATATGAAGCAAGGTTATCCTCCTTCAAAATACTAAATTGTGCCCTAAATAAACAATTTTAATTCAGCGTTAGTTTCCCATTTATCGAGAAATAGTTTATGCTCCTTGAGAATAGATTGTCGTACAGTCCGCGGTTCGCAAATCCAGTGGAGAGGTAATCGAGTGTTAACAAAAAGTGAGGTCGTCCCGTTACGTTACACCTCGCACTTTATTTTTACTGAGCACGTTCATTTTTCGTTCATTGCTAATTTACAGGTGTTTTATTTTTCAGATTAATTAAGCATTCGTTGTATAATTTTGTAAAACATTAGCGCCATTGTTAATAATAACTTTGTTGTTGTGTAGTTTTGGAATTTCAAAGTTTTATTGTGTAACATGATTTATGTTTTTGTCATATACGTATTCATCAAATCAATATAAACGAATATGAATAAAAGTATTTACACGCTATCAGTATTATAAGAGATGCGCTTATTTACCTTGTTTACCTATTGTATATATTCCCAGATATTTTATATATTCGCGTTTATTTTATTTTTTATATTTTTCCTTTTTTCATACTACCATTTCTTTTCTTCTGATCATCATCACGAGCGCTTCGCTTTCAGCCGATTTAAAAATTTACAGAATAGCTCTTTAGCTCCTTAAAGTCGATGGCTAATGTTTTATTCTAAGGTATTTACAATAATTAATACTGATATGTAAAGTATGCTTGGTAATTTTATTTATTTGCTTGTATGTAAAAGACGATCTCAAGAGGTACCCACTGGTCACAGTGGCCAGTGGGCACGTCAATACGGTACCGATATATAGTCCAAGAAGTTGACGTGGGAATAGGTACGCCATGTCGTTCGTAACATAGATTATCGCTGCGGAAGAAAGGTTTTCGAGTGGTGACCACGATACCCCGAGACAGCTCGTTCCATTGCACATTGAATGTTGTTTGGTTATGAGACCAGCAGTGAGGGATCACGTCTGGCAGATGCCAGATGCCACAACACCGGATACCGTCTACCGATGCCAGACGTGATCACTGGCAACACACTGTCGAAATACTTTCATGTTTAAGCACTGACGTATATTAAATTTGAAGATGCCTTCTAATTTCCGTGTGAAACCAACCTACCCAACCGAGCTAAATTCTTCATGTAAATTTAAAGAAGTTGAATTTATCTAATTGAATGGTATGTCTCAAGTAGACGAGACGAATCGCAACATACGACGGTCTCATGCAAAAGGGATTGCCGACCTGGCCAGGTAGCGGGCCACCGTAGGTTACAAGTGGCCTACAACCGTATGTTATGGATACTTAGGGGATATGTTGTGGATACTTAGAGGGTCTTGATCCGGCATCGTTCTTTCAATGACTGAGACGAACTACACTGATTCTAAAAATTATTTCAGTGATAACAACCTACATTATCGTTGAGTGTTCCACGCTGTTTTATATTCTGTATACTGGAATTTGTCTCCGACGTCGCCTACCTGTTTGTAAATTATGTCATGTCTATCAAATTTTGATCGTTTTTTTAGATACCTCCGTATCTTATGATTAAGCAAAAGACATAGTAGCTCTATTCCGGGTTCGCTTATATACATGTAAGTTTTGCGATTGTGATTTGGTATTTTTAATAAGAATCTTTAACAGAAACGGTATAAATTCTAAATCGGTAGTGTATCTGCGCTGGCGAAGTCGTGGGTAAATCGATAGCAGGAATGGCATTGGGAGTGTGAATGAGTCAAAAGGGTATAGACAGTAGAGTCGGGTTTTAGGACGGGCCGAGGTCGGGATTAGGACTGAAAGAGAAATCGCTCAATACAAAAGATGAAAAAACAATATCAGCATGGAAGGAACCGCAAACGAAAGCTAGTCTGTTATAATAGTGCAAAAAATGACATGTCACAAGTTTACATTGATCGGCTCCTTATAATCCTTTTTGATGCACTCCCTTCTAAAACACTCCGTTCCACAATCTTTTATTTCACATTTATAATGTACATTACTTGTAATTTACATTAAATAGATTGTAATTTTCCTCTACACATGAATTCTTGAGCAGTTAAAACATATTAAAATCTTTTAAATTAGTAAAATTAATATTAACGCACAGAATATTACGTACGAGTTATTATATGAATACATATACATCGACGATTATTGTATGAGTTTCATCGTATGGATTCGCTTCACCGACATGCTAATGTTAACAGTGTGTGTGATTGCTTTTTACTATACACATGCGAAAATTATATTTTTATATTTAATACAATTGCAATATTGTAATTGTGTTGTTTCGTATTATATCAAAAGGCTTAATTTCTCAATCCAAACATTTAATATGCACATTCACTTTTTTAACTAGTTTACTGAACTTGAACAACCCATTATGCGTTTTGATTAACAAATAAACGATATTATCGATGCTCGGAGTGACGATAAATAAAAAAAAAATAGGAATAATGTTAATGTTTTTTGAATTTACAAAATTTTTGTAAATTAAGTTAATTTGAATTATTATAGTTTTTGATATTACAATTAATTTGAGTATCCCAGAAACTGTTATTTCATACTTTTAGGTCGTGCACAAATAGGTACGTAATGAAAGATAAGTTTATTTTTAATTGATAATGAATCAGAGTTTCCCGTTGTCCATGTACCGTCTCATCAGGACGGACACCCTTCGACTTACGAAACCGCATATAAATAGTCATAAACATAACTACGAGCGAAGAACGAGAAAAATTTCAAAGCAATGGCTGTTATACAATTAAATTAAATATTATATTATAGCATTATTATGAAAGTGTCGGTAGGTAGACATAGTGCTAGGCACGGACGGGCCAGGGCTCCGGCCCGCGACCGCCGGACGCCGCTGGCGGACAGGCACGTAACTCGACGAGTTACGGGCTTGCAAAATTGCGCGTACAGAAAATTACGAGTTTACTAAATACGGTACCACAGGGAAATAGAAATAAATCAAATTATACAAAATACGTCTGATAATCACTTAATCGAATATCACCACGTGTTTGTTGTTATAAGACGAGGAGATGGGTAATTATTGTTGTTATGTGTTATTGTATATACCATGCGAGCGTCCGGTAAGATGAGGTGTGCCGGCACTAGCGCACCGTCGGCCGTACGCCCGGAGCGAAGTCAGAACAAACGCAAGCTGCCAATTTCCTCATGCTCTGTCTAGCTGTGGCAATCGAATACGAAACTACCACTCGACCAACGTGGCTGTTTTTCATAGACGTAAAAAAACATGAAACAAAAATGTCATGGTCTTAAAAGTTTTGGTCTGAACAACGCACTGGTGCTTATTTTATAAAAGTCGTAAAAATATTGGAAATAGTCATAGCAATATCTCAATAATTAACATGTTATAATATCTTCACTTCGATGAGAGATTAATCTCATTGACACATGACACGTTTGATTCGCCGAAGTTCGTCGTCGTGCATTTGGTGCGAGATTTGTCTATTTAGATATGTAAAAACGTAACACAATTCAAAATGTTCGTTGTACTAGTTATTGTACTGAAACCAGAATATACTTTGAAGGTAGCAATTTAAGCGATTTACTATCGTGTGAGCGGGAAACGAGGAAATACGTTCAGACTTCAACTAGAACTCGCTCCACATCGCAAGATATCACTTGCAGTAGGCGCGCACCGTATCGAAATAGGGGTCCCTGGGGCCAAGCGCAGTGCAAACAGCGCGCGTGATCGCCGCCGATGGGATGATTGCGCGGGCGCAGCGCGTAGGCCCGACGGCCCCGGGGGTGCCGGCCGCCGGAGCTTGGATTACACTAATAAAACTCAACGCTAAATGCACGCATAACATTGATATATCTAATACATAACGATACAATGTACAGCTAGTGTAATTGTTACATTGATTTCCTTCCATACTAACATTTATTTATTTTTAATTTATTATTATTAGTTCACGCCTAATTCCCGAAAGGGTAGGCGGAGCCCACAGATCTCCACATAGTACGTTCTTTACAAATCTTCTTTGCTATACTAGCATTCATCGATCGTTTTATTTAAGCTCATAGGTTTCTGGTATTCAACATCTGGCCCTTTTTTATTATATCGCAAAATTTATTTGCATGGGTTTTTTTAGCTCTGTTGACCCTATCATTACACACATTCGATCTATAGATTTGTTTTTTAGTCCACTTTTATTCATCCTTTCCAGATGGTCAGAACTCCACAACATACCTTTTTCTACTCTAGTCACTACATCTTTTAAATCGCATTGTTCAGTTACATCAATGTTCCTATAGCTATCTCAAGGGCGCCCATACATATACTATACTACCATTAAAAATGAAACACTCAATGAACCCGATGTTAGTTTATTCTGAAAATTCTTTTTTTATTACTAATTGTTTATCTTTTAAGAAAAAATATTTATAAGTGTTATAGATGTCGGTTTAAAGAAATTTATTACTCAAAGAATTGCATTTATATAATTCACTTATAGAGGAATTATACAAGTACAATATTGCATTATTATAGTTTAATCCTGAAGTGTTTGAAATTTTTAATATTCAACTAAGGTGATGCATGGTAACAAATTATATATACATACATATATATACTTACATATATACATATTTTTTTTTTTTTTGAAAACACTTATTCAATCGCGTGTTTTCAAAAACATTTCTGTATGTGTAGCATAAATCTGCAATCGACTAATCAAAAGAAGTTGCATTAGAATTGATAAATACATAATTCTGTGAGGCAGTGTGGACAGCCGGGCCTCGTTAGTGCCGTCCGGGGGGGCGGCGGCCGGGCCCGGTGTGAGCACGAGCGACAGGTGAGGTGACTTAGCGGACTGGACTCGGCGCTCCTCCCGGTCAAAAATCACTACTACAAGTTGGTCTAAAATCAAAATTTGTTTTTCGAAAGTGACTTTTGTTACAAGTCCTTTTAAAAAATTGTCGTGGAAGTGCTTCTAAATAAAACAGATTTACGAGAAACAACCGGCTCGTGCCCTGACCATTCGTTCTCGGTCTGAGCACTATGCTGGTGAGGTTAAAGAAACTTAGTGTTCAAGTAAATATAAGAATAAAGCGGAAAACACTGCCACATACACTTGTACACACTTAATATTATTCGAGTACACTGTTATTTAAATTTTAGTTCAACTGCGCTCGAATCACTTACAACTAATATCGTTTCTTAATTTTAATACATTTGTTTTCCATATCCTAAAGAAATAAATGTGTCTAACAAATTACATTAAAATCACTTTTATCATAATCTTTTTTTTTTGAATAAAATAGCTTTGCTTACCAGATTACCCCGCAGTCACCTGCGGGCGCTCATACCGCACTTATTCAAAAAAATCTTCGAAATGCGTTGAACTGCGTCTGCGTCACAGATCGTGCGTCTGGTACAAACCCGTTCTTTACGGTTATCATTTCGGCCGGCATCCCATGGATATGACATGGGTTGAGGATTTTTGAAGTTCCTTATGAAGTGAAATTTGGATCACGAATTCCAAAGTGGCTTAATTGAATTTTTAAGTCGAAATCCTAAATTTGAGCCACCGGTTTCTATCTTGTTTCATCTTTAACTAACCTTCGCCAGTTCGAAAAAAAACATTTTTTATTATATAAGTATTATATGAACACAAATTCGACTCCACTTCGCTCGCACTCTCGTACGTGATCCTGGCGCCAATTATCGGTCAATGGTATTAAAATCTGTTTATCGCTGTATATCAATCCAACAAATCGCTGTCTCTCGATTTTTGGGCTGCACGTAGCTTTCTTCCAACATCCATCAAAGTATGGTGGGTATAATTTAGCTACAAAGATATTTTTGATATTTCACAAGAACAAAGTAGTCATTAGAATTAGCGGAATATCGATTATGCTACGGACAGCCGCAGTCCTAATATAAATTTGTAAATAAATGTATATGATTTTATAGAAACGAACTTACGTTAAGTATTCTCTTTTGTGTTTAATTATATTTTTTATTGTGAGTGTTTTGATTAAATAATTTAAATTATTGTCTTTTATTACCCGGGTAGGAATTAGTTATTAAGAATTGCTTTTACGTAATGTTTTTATTTGTTTGTATATATTTATTGTATTTTTGGAATATTTCTTGTCTTCTTTTTTATTGTGTTTTTGTCAAATTGAATAGTGAATTACGAAGTTATTGTGATGCACATATGAGTTGTATAAAAAAATTATGCCGAGACGGACGGGGGGCCGAGAACGGTGGTCTATACGGTAAGAATGCGAATTGGTGTGCCGAGCACCTGTGGCGCTTATGCATTAAGTGAGTGATCGTCGTAGTTTTTCCGGACCGTCGAGGTTCTTCATCGTCGAGTTTCTCCGGTCCGGACGGAGCGGCGACCCACCACTTCACCACCACTCCCAGAGACGGCCGTGACGGTCGAGAATGATGTCGATGTACCCACTGACAACTCCTATTGATCTCCGGCTGGCTCGGGAATTCTCCAAGTTTGGATCTCCGAAATGGGGCCATCACCACTGGACCGTTGAGGTCGTATCCCCGACGAGAAGACACCCGGGCATGAGGCAACATAAGTCCTCCGTCCCGCACTGCACCCGCATGAAAAGGGGTGTGGAAGATCCGCGAACGAACGAACGCTCATGTATGAAATATGCGAAGTGCATGGCCACGTCCCCTCGAATGTAATGAATACAGCTCATATATGCAGACGGATGCGCCATCTATTGCTGTAATAAACAACTCTGAACATCAACGCTGTCCATCATTTGCCCACAGTGCAAGAAATCCCTGAACCGAGGCGATTGTACGAGAAATCCGAGGTGCGGGCTTACGTGGCGATGGAGAAGTCGCCGTTACAGATTATAAAATTTTACATACCTATAATACTGAAATATCGCCACGTACATCCCATGATTTTCTTTAAATATTAAATTATCTCTCTGCTACACTATTAAAACCGTTCGATTGTTAGCCAGTTAATCGTGAAGAGGTAAATAACTGGATGAATCTTCTGCAGTTACCACAGATGTCTGGACTCGGGCAACCTTATCGTCAAGATTTTGATTGAATCGATTCCATGTGTTATTCACTGTTGATACTTTTAAACGCCATGACGATTTACGCGCGCGACGACACGCACCATGCCAAGCACCACGCCTTATACTTCCTGTTAGACATTGCCGTCACGTTCACGTAATCAGTTTGACGAAACGCCGCACATCAGCATTAAGACGTTACACGTCGTAACAAAATAGCTTTTGAACTCGTAAATATTAATATGGATTTAATTTACCAATTTTTTTTTTTAATATCTCTAGCGTTATTCATCCGCCATTTGTTTTTACAAATTGGCAAAAAGAAAATTGTTTGTGTATAATTGTGTGTGTCAATATAAATTGAACGCGAGAAATTTTTTGTGCAATAATTTTCTATGATTTTTGTTATCATTTAAACCGACAAGAAAGTTAGAACAGACTTCGGTTGACTTTTCATGATGAAGCTCTATCCCTTTCCACTGTTTATAACGGGTTTAACGAATTCAAGTGTGGTATACTAATCTGACTGACGATCTACGTGAGGGATGTTCTTCTTTGGCGACAACTGAGACTGACAAAAGAGTAACCTACCAGCAGATTCGGATGTACTTAGGCATCGATATAAGCCGAGTCCTTAAATTCTTCATGAGCATTTAGCGGCCAGAAAGCTTTGGACTCGATAGAAATACCTCATAATTTGACCGAAGCACAAAAACTCCATCGTGTTAATTGGTGCTGCGACAATCTGCGAAAATTTGCAGGAGGTGACTTAAATGCTATATTCGACATTCGACAAATGTCGAAATTTGAATTTACTGTTACGATCCCGAAACCAAAGGATAGTCTACTCAGTGAGTAATTCCTTTCGAGGAGTTGCCAAATAAAATAAAATGAAGGCAAAGCGTCGAAAAGAAAATGCTGCCCTCTTTCTGTGGACTGAAACGTCATTGCGCAACAATTGTTTTAGAAAGTAAAAGAACAGTCACTGCAGTCTGGTACACTGATAATTGTTTGCCCCTTGTTTTGGAAGAAGTTCGGAAAAAAAAGATCTCGCGGGAGGATTTTCCTTCATCGTGACAGCTTCTTGCCACATACCGCAAGAAAAACCGCTTATTATTTGGGGACTTATGTATAAGTCTTCAAGTAATTAGTTGTTTGTATAACTTAAAGAAGTTTCACTTTTACGAGAGTACACTACATACTAAACGTACAAGTTTTTCCACTCGATTTTAATTTCGATTTCACACTTTATTGTCGTACAGCTCATTTGTATGTACCTTCAACAAATGTAACATGCTCGGTATCGATCAACTAGTATACTGTACTAAACATGTTACATTGTTCATTTTTCTCCAAATGTCCATGCCTTAAAAAGTTAACAATCACCTGTGAACAGACAATATCCTGGGGCTTGTGAAAGAGAATGCATCTGGAAAATGACCTGAGTGCAGTCTGTGTACACATATGGTGTTTTTTTAGAAAGAGTGACATTACTATAGAGCTGGTTTGCATTTTTTATTAAATGTAAACGTACACGACCCGACACATTCTAGACGGAAACTGAAATGCGGATGTAAAGCGGCGTCATCCGAAATGGGTAACCATACCAACGGGAGACTTTTACTAAAACGCATTTTGATTTTCGCAAAAACTGCCAGTACCATAAAAATAACACATTCCAAATTTCCAAATCGAGCTACGTCCATATTTGAATGTGACAATAGGAAATCCCGTAACTCTGCACACGGTGTATTCACAAAATAAGGCACACAATATGACTTCCGGAATTCGGACCCGACATCACCGCGCCCGCTCGCCCGCATTCATGTGCACGTATTAAGCAAGCAACATACATTCTTTGGACAACTCCGTAGAGCTCTAACGATGTGCAGACGGCGCCCGCGCCGCCCGCGGCGCCCGAATTCATTGTTATTTACGAAATCTGCAATACCATTTTCAATAGAATTTCTATAGAAATTTTCGTAACTCGTGTACATTTGTCGGCACCCAACACGGCGGGTCCGCGGGCGACCCGAAGGAGTGTCGATGAGCTACGTTGTTCGACGTTCGCCCGGCGAGTCGCGCTATCGACGCTAATTTTAAACTTTCAAATTGCAATTCTCAAACCAAATATTAAAATTCGAATTACAATATAAAATACAATAACTTTAAAAATCACTGTTACTTCACACGATCATATAATTTTATACGTTTGTTTGTAGAAACTATATGCGTGCGTCCGTCTCTGTCACTGAGTGGAACAATTGTGAAAAATTTTCGGGAAATTTGAGATTATATCACGGCGATGGTATCTCAAATATGATGATCACGTTTAGCGACTGCTCGTGATCTGGCGTTCACTATGAGAACATTATCTTGTCTAAACGGCAAAATTTATGTTTCTCATAGCCAAGGAACTCTGTAGTATAACGGAATCGGTGTCTCGTAAGCTGCCCACAACGATTGTTATACAAAACTTTAAAATAAACACAGAGAATAAATCGTATAGAGGTAGTAGTATACAGTAGTAGGTAGGTCTATACAGGGTAGAAACAAAGTTGGGAAATCATATCTTGATACAATTTTTCATCATAAAGACAACGTACAAAATTATCAACAAATGTATTTACTTCGTGAGATGCGTAACGGTTTTTATTTTCCTTTATTTTAATATCAACTTAGACCGCACAGTGGCAACCGCGATGGCATTTCGACACCCTCGTATCTGCTCCTCGATTCGTGTCAATTTCAGAGGTAGTTACAATTTTATTTTTTTGACTTCAAATGCCATCGGGGGTATGTGTTTTTTTGGCCGGGATGCCGCCTCTCGCGGGCACCTTGAACTAGTATACATGTACAAGGGTATAAGCATCATGAATAAGCCATTGTTAAGACGATAGCTTTGCTTCTCATAGACACGGACTGCACGTCCGAAACGCTGTTAAGTGTACTCACCTCGCCAGAACCCGAAACGAACCCGAACAAGCCCGTGACAGATGTCAACGAGATACGCAGCGTAAAACAAACAAAGGATATCAATGACGGGCCGAGGCTCGTGCGCCGGCGCACGCAATTATATACCCATTTGTCTTTTCCAAACAATTTAACAAGATGTCCGACATAATTGTCTAGGGCATTATCTTAAAATTAGTCGTAATAGCGGTTCGGCCCGCGCCATAAATCTGCGTCCAGAACGCGGCGGGCGAAACGTCACTGAGAACTCGCCTTTGGAACTCTAAATTCATTTTTATTAGGTATACTCTAAAATAAAACTTCTCGCTTGTTACTGACTTTTTTTAAACACATTTGAGTCTAGGAAATATGCGAATATGTTTCCATAGTCCCATGAGTTCACTACAATAAAAATTAAATGATAATAATGGAACTATAAGCTTTGTAGAATAAATAAATCAATGTCTCTACTTGTAGGAAATATAATTTTAAATTAATTTAAATTATCATCCCGCTCATATACTTCCAAAATTGAAACTTTAACTAATACTAAAATCGTTATCAAATTATTTTTAGAACTAAAGCTAAATATCGATTTTCATCGTAATGAAATCTTTAAGTATGTGGTATATCTACTAATGTTTTTGTATAAAATTTGTAGTGAAAATGAAGTTGCAATTTAAAGAAATGTATAACGAATGAATCACTAAGTATTTTCCTTGAAACATTATTTCCTTATGTAACATTCGCCGGGCTCCAGCGAAAGCGAAATTCTTTTAATACTGTAATAAATTGACTTATACAATCAGATTTCCATATAAAAAGGTTTATAAATAACAAGTAAAGTAAAAATTGATCAAAATCTACTTAGATCTTTTCATACGTGCATGTACAGGTAGCCCATTGATACACCATCGGGCATTTTCCTGGGCGAATAGCGTTTCAAAGTTTGTCTATGACCTAAGAATCTCCATGATGCGTTTGCGGCGGCGCGGGCGTCGCGGACTCGCCTGTAAATCTTTATGATGTCTAATAACAATAATAACCGCGGAGCCGGGCTGCGTGTAACGACGTCGTTGAGCAATAATGGCGTGGGAAAAAAAAACCTAAACAAATATTCAATTTACTGCGATATAATAATACAGTATATAGTACGTATATTTTTTTAATCACTGCTTGTTAAATATGCTGTGCTAGAATAAAAAAAGTGATTCTTAGTATCACGTTTCGTAATCGGAAAAATAATCCTATTACAAACAAATTACATATTGATTATTTAGAAATTCTATAATTCCGTCGATTTGATGTTCCATCCACGACATAGCGCGCGCTGTTGCAAACGCACGCGCATGTAGCCGATGTGTAAATCGCATCCACCGTCGAATCGATACGGCGCAGTAAGTCAATCGAGCTTTCCCTATCCGATGTGCGATCTATCAATCGATGGAAACAAAAATAAAGTCGCTTTGAACTTGCGCACGAGATCGGACGATGCATTTAGAAATGGCCGACGGCGCGCGATCAAAGGGCCCGGCGGGAGCGGCGGGATTGAACATGCGACGGATTGTAAAATAGGGCTAGTCTATTAGTTTGTGCGTCACGTCAGACTCTGGCGACATCTCAATCTTAACCAAATGAAACAAATAAAAAAGATACATTGCTCCAAAAAATACCTGTTTATTTCTAAACAGTACTAAAACACAAATCTACTCGTAAATGTACTACACGTGTCTATGGACTCGGATCTCGGTCGCAGTTCCGTTTTCGGTCATGATATGAGGATACCCTTCACGATTCCCTTCATAAGGGCGCTGTCGGTATCGACAGCGCTGGATGTGCCCTGGAGGCACCGG
Organism: Eumeta japonica; assembly: GCA_005406025.1. Taxonomy (NCBI): domain Eukaryota; kingdom Metazoa; phylum Arthropoda; class Insecta; order Lepidoptera; family Psychidae; genus Eumeta; species Eumeta japonica. The sequence continues at coordinate 727,528 of BGZK01000109.1, forward strand.
GGGCCAGAGTCCGGGCGGCAAAATTCGGAGCTTGTGAAAAGATTTTTTATGCTTTAGAACGTGTGCATTTACAAATAAAAAAAATAGTGCGTGGAATCCCTCCGCGCCGAAGAAGTGAAACTTCGTAATGTGGAAACGAAAATAGGAAGGGGTAGAAATTGATTTTTAGTGAACTCATATTGTTTCTTTAAGACAAACTTTATTAACATTGCTTATTAGTGTTTATAAGTTTGTCTTATTAGTGAATTATAATTCACAATTGATCGCATCTTCTAATTATCATTTTCGAGGGGAGAAATATCCGAATCTATTGGAATATTGGACGCTACTCGTTGCTGACGCTCGCGCTGGCCTGTAACAGGTATACTACGCGCATGCGTTCGAGTGCCACGCATTCACTCTCACTCTGTCGCTTTCTTTTACATATATTTTTATATTGTGCTCATATCTAATAACCTTCTGATCGGGTTGACAACGACTGCATCTGTAGTGCTGTCGTCTAGGTCACCTCATAAAACGTACGCAAATGTAGATATACTACATTAAGAAAACATTAAAAACTAACAATGAAAACTCTCTCTTTCTCGGCCAAATGAGTGGTTTAAAGTACGACTTAATCAAAATCCTTGAAACAAATAAAATAAACGTCACATTCTCGGTGACCACTTTCGGGAACAAGTTAATATGCTCTTCGAGGCACGAATCTAAGAATGTTTAATTGTGTTTACATTAAAACTCGTCAGTTAATTTCGTCGTGGTTTGCAAACTCGGTACCATCTCGCTCGAAGACCGCCGTTGTGACACTTCGAAGAAGAATTCATAATTATTGTCAAAGACTCTTTACAGAAAGCTTTAAACGATGGTCGTGTAACATTAAAAGGTCGTTCCGAACTCAAATGCCAAACCACTCGACAATGCGCAACGTCAAATTAAGCACTCCGCCGGAGTAAGCCGGCGCGTCCGCCGCGACGAGGTAAACGCATTTTGATGTCGTAAATGAAATCATAAAGCGTCGGCGACACGACGCGCGGAGATCGTGCGCCGATAGCGGCCCGATCGGCGCGCGATAGCCAGGGCTGTGCGCCGCCCCGCTCACATTCTCCAGTCCCTCAAACTTTTGAGGGGCGCCTACTTCTCTAATACTGTTTATATATTAATAAGAAAAATCTAATTTTATCTTGTTGATCATTTTATTTAATTTGGGAAATTTCGCCTATATTAAAAAAAAAACATTATTGTCTTTACTATTGTTATTACAAACTTATGCCTATTTCCCAGAAGGGTGGGCAGAGACTCCAGATTTCCAAATGGTAATATATTTGCATATCTGTTTTGCTTCACTGACATCCCTCAATCTTTTCATGCAAGCTTGTCAGTTTCGGGTGCTTAAAATCTTACTCTACATCCGATTTTCCAGGCCGGCCCTTGCATATCTTTCCACCAGATGTATTCGCTCAATAGATTCGTTTTGTCGGTCTATTTTTATTCGTCCTTCCCAGATCGCTAAACCACCGCATTTCCTTTTCCTATGTTAGTCACTATATAGTCATTCAAACCACACCACTCTCTGACATCACTACCCCTACCTACATCTATCTTCCAAAGACACTCCATTCATTATACACAGAGATCGTATCTTTTCTGCATTGATTATAATTTCATTGTTCTCTGCCATATCCAACTGTTACTACGGGTACATAAGAGTAAGGATCAGAACTTCGTTATGGATAACCAATGCGCTTGTCGTGACACACTTTCACTATTCATAACATCAAGCAAGGCTCAATTCACTTTTGTTCCCGCATTCACTCTACTTTCAACGTCTCTATCAAGTTTAACTCTTTCACTTGTACGACTGTCTCACCTACATATATATATATATATATATATCACATTCACTCGTGCTTTCACTCCTACACCTTGACTTTATTCTTACTGACAGTGTCACATTCATACCGCTTTTCTTAACAGAATCATTCATTTATTTACCATCCCCTGCAACTTATACGCCGACGGCGCAAGGATTACTATTTGTCGGCGTACAGGAGGCTGACAGCTGACAGGCAGCTCATCCATTCTTATTGCACATGCTCTTTCGAATCATACAGAGAGCTATCCGTGAATTTGTTAAATAGCCACAGTGAAGCTATACATCCCTGTCTGACAACTCGGCGGATGACAAAAAAGTCAAGTTTACACCGCATTTATTGTAACGCAGGCACTGGAGTCTCTGTATAGAGATTGCAGTGCCCGCATCAATCCGCTACTTGCATCATACATTGATAGAGTTGTCTATAGATTATTCTTTTCTACCTTATCATGACCTTTTATCAGATCTACAGGAGTAAAGAAGACTTTTTAGCCCTTAGCTAAAAACTTTTCCGTAACGTTTTGCAGAGAAAAACTTGGTCCGTGCACCCCCATCCCTTTTCGGAATGTCTCTTTTATAACCAAATCTTATTTTCAGTCTTATTCACAACCCTTGTAATAATGATTTTCGCATACAGTTTGCCAACTACGTTCAGAAAACTTATAAGGCAATAATTTGTACAAACCTGACGTGGGCCTTTCCCTTTATAGACAGTCGGGTATAATTTGCAACAGCCATTAGGATCCCTACGGTTTTCCCATTATTTATTAAAGAGCTGGTACAACAGACTTGCCACTATACCCTTCAGCATCTCAACTATCCGGCAGCTTTTCCAGCTTTTATACATGTCAGTGATTTCGTAATTTCATCTACGCTAATTACATTTAATTTTCATCGTTATTCGTATATTAAATTGCAGTAACACTGTCATCTTCAACTGTATCCTCACGTGCAATAACACTATGTAATATAATAAATATTTATGTAAATTTAGTTACAGCAGTTCAACCGGAGTAACAGCCACACAGCGGCCAACTGGGTTACGGCACAAAAATGAGCCGGCTCGACCAGTCAAATACAACAATCTCACAGAATAAGGACGTAAAGTAGCAGCTTCCGCTGTTGTGTTTCGTGCAGTGAGTGAGAGTTCCAGTAGCCCACTCTCTCTCCCTCTCCCAACAGGCCGATCCCCGTTCTATTAGATATCCTATTCCCTTTTAAGAGGCCTGTAACGTACTAATAAGTTCTCGGGGGTTGTGAGTGTCCATGGACGACGGTAACCATACACTTTCTAATGACTCATTCGCCTGCTTGTTTGTCCCTCGAATATGCTACAAAAAAAAACTAATCACTAAACTCAAAATTGAACATAAGAATATATAAAGGTTTATAATCTTGCATATGATTTCTATTTTTCTACTTCAAGTACATGTTTAAGTTAAATAGTTTTCACAAAAAATACGACGACAGATAGGTAAACAGATAATTGTGCGCATTATAAACAGATAATTGTGCGTATTATAAACAGATAATTGTAATTGTACCACCAGATTGAAAACTGTACCGTACAACGCACGAAACTTTACCGCTGTAAAGTTAGTCACGAATGCGTCGCAAAGACGTAAAATGGGAACGCGGCGACGAAGAATTAAGAGTCGGAGAGCGTAATACCTGCGCAGTATATCATTCGCAGTCAATTCACAACGGCAAAGTTTCATGCATTGTACTGTAGTCATCATTTTATTCGATAATAAACTATAAAATTCATTAAGGTGACGCAGTTATAAACTATTAATTTGACGTTGAACGTAGCACCGCGCAACCCGCGCATACCGCAGTACTACAGTATACTAAAATCGTATGCAATTACTTATGTTATTTCTTTATCGTATGCGATATTTTTTTTTTTTTGTTTCGTTTAAAGTAAAAACTAGAATTAACTTCAAAAATCGAACCGACATTTTGAAGTATTTGTATAGATTAATCTACGTAGAAAATTTGGAGGCCTAAATCGGTCCTGTGTAATGTAAAACGTAAATCTTTGTTCCGAAAGAGGTAAATTTTTATTTTTTTTTATTGTTTCTTTGTTATAAAAGTTAATAAATCGTGTAGCGACAACTGATACATTAAAGTCAATGATAACATGAAGAAACCGGGTCGACAAACATCACTTTCAAGTGTTTTTCAAGTGCTGCATTTTCTTAGAAAAATCGAGAATCTTACTACTAAAAGTTCCGATTGTCACCTCAAAGGTGATATATAAAAGTACGTGTGACAACCCTACTGATGCACGGGAACATATCAGGATTTCGAGAGTCGAATTTCACGGATTCCTCGAGTATTTATAACGCGTTTGAGTGATTTAGTCCGGCCGCTTGCGAAGGACAAAAGGCTGTCTGTCGGCCTGTCTGTTTGTTATGGCAACACCCGGCTCGGTGTCACAGCCGCGCCCGCGCAACGCATTCCTTAGCCGTTCTAATGTATCTTTTTTAGTTTATGCTTAGGGCTTTTACACTGTCTGGGGGTTGCAACATTACAAACCTCAATTGTATTGTTCTGTAAGATAATAAATCTTGCAATAATTTATTATCTTGCAGAATAATACAATTGAGCTTTAAATTAAATCTAATAGATTTAAATTGAATGTGTAAACCCGAAAAAAAGGAATGACAGAATTTATATTTCTCATAAATCTTCATTTAAGATGTACAATTACTATTTAGTGAATTTCCTGTGTTTTATATTTTTATTTTTTCTTTTTATGTACATTTAATAATTGAAATACATAATTTACTTATATTTACAATAAGCATGGTATTTCTTTTTTTAACGATATTGTAATTTGTATTTTCTTATAGTAATTTTTAGCGTTCTGTACCATTAAAAGAAAAACGAACCCATATAGGAGCACTTCGTCATCCGTTTGTCCGGCTGCCTATCAAGACCCCTCTTTTTTCAGGAACACGTGGAGGCATCAACATCAAATACTTAGTCTGCGGTTCCTTGAAGGTGTAAAACAATCAAGTACATACATAAGTCGACATGATCAAAGAATACAGCTAAAATACAACTATTTATGACTTATATTTTTAAATTCGCAAGAAAATTGAAACCTATAAGACAATTCCCATTAACTTAGAGCCATGAAATTATGAAATTTGGCGAAAAAAAAGGTCTAACGCGCAGTAATGGAAAAAGTCTGAAAATAATAATTTTCAGTAATATCATATGACAAAATATTTTATTGACGGTTACAAAGTTACACCTGTGATAGGAATATCGACCATGATCAATATATGGGAGAGTACTTTTTAACTTAAAATCGAGTATTGCGAGGTCGGGGCTATAAGATACGTAAGCCAGTATCCCTATACCTAACATCCCCAATTAATTAGTTGTTTGTCTAGCGGTATGTGGTGAGGCGTTGTCATGATGAAAGAAAATTCTAATGCGTGTTCGTTTTTCCCGAAAGTTTTTCCAAAACAAGAGGCAAACAATTGTTAGTGTACCAGTCTGCAGTGACTGCTTTTTTTCTAAAATAATCCTTACATAATGACCTTTTATTCTGAAGAAAGAGGCTACCATAATTTTTTCGACGCTTCGACCTCGTTTTGCTTCAGCAGGCAACTCCTCGACAGGAAACGTCCACTGAGCAGACTGCCTATTGGTTTCGGGATCTTAACTGTTAATTTCATTTTCGTTACCTGTAACCATGTCTTATACATCATTTGAGTCACACCTGGCGAATCTTTGTATCATTTCATGGCATTAATCAACACAACAGAATTTTTGAACTTCGGTCAAATTATGAGGTAGCCACCAAGTACAAAGCTTCCTGATCACTCAATGTTCATGAAGGATTTTGTGCATTTGACTCATATCGATGTCTAAGTTTATTCGAATCTGCTGGTAAGTCACTTTTTTGTCAGTGTCTATCAGGAGCCGCACAGCACTCATATCGTCTTCGGTCGTCGGCGTACAAGGACGTCCCTCAGACAGATCGTCAGTCAGATTAGTGCGACCACGTTTGAACTCGTTAAACCAGCTATAAACAGTGACAATGTATGGAACTTCAACATAAAAGGCCAAACGAAGTCTCTTATAACTTTCTTATTAGCTTAAATGGCAACGAAAATTATAGAAAATCATTGCACGAAAATTTTCTCGTGTTAAATTTATATTGACGTTAGACAAATAATTTTCCTTTTGCCAATTCGTAAAAACAAATGGCAGATAAATGCGATATACATAATGACGTTAACAAAGAGTTCCAATTTTAAATTTAAGTATATCTTCTTTATTTTACAATTTCTAAGTGGTCGATTCTAAGAGTTTTAAGTATCACCTACGTATGTATCGAGATAATAATGATACGTCTGGGTTAATATTTTCCTAGAATAATGTACCATAATACGAAACAGAAAAATGTTTGTGCATTGAATATTTAAATGTCGATTAAAACAACCGTTTTACTTATCGAATTTTTACAATAAAATACTGAATTATGCTTCCAATAAAAGAAGTATTTGTATCGATTTATTGTTAATGGAAAAGTATTATTTCTTTTGGGGCTTTAGTCGATTTTTTTTAAGTAGCTCGTTTCACGTTTGTGTTTGGGGTATTAAAATTCATACTGTAATTTTATTAATGAAACAGCTGTAAAATAAACCAAGAGTCCGTTTCAAACGGTTAAACACTTAACCTTTCCAACGCACTGTGCCTTTGCTGTAGCACGTGCAGCAGTAAATATTCAAATCGGCCTAAATCTCGCCTGCGCCGGCGCTCACGGCCCACTGTTTCCGCAAAAACGGTGAAAGTACACTAAGTATCTAAGTATCAGACCAAGCTAGGCCAGACACTACAAAGTGCAACTTAGGTATTCAATTTAACTTCGAAGATATGATCAATGATAATGATAACTTTTCTATTTATTCTCTTACTAATTTTTGAAAAAAGACGATGTAATACGTTATCTGTCTGTAATCATCCATTAATTCCAGTATTCCATATCTTAGAATAGATTAAAAGCTTTCTCAATATATCTAAGTAAAATATGTTCCGTGCAACATGATGCTGTAATACTAGTTTCTAATACTTTATCAACGATTTAACTTGTAAATGAAGTGTTCTGACTGAATTATAGAATGGATTTAACGTTTATGGCAATTTTACGGCTGCATAAAAACAAACGAATTTCCATAACTTGGCATTGTTTATAGTAATACAGCAATTATTTTGAGTTAAATAATTGCAGCACTCTGATATTAATATCGTGAATAGAAAGACTAATATTCAAGCTATTATTGGAAAAAAAATGAGTGTAGATAGATAAATCAAGGAGCGTTACTGTTAACGTACGTCAGAGTAATTTTTCTATGAACTATGAAATATTATTAAATTGTAATCATAAATATTTTTGTGCAACGATCGTGTAGAATAAATATTTTTATTTGTATTTATCCTGGGAGCTTTTCCATTTTTTTGCAGCGAAAAATAAACGCAGACACCTAGCGAAGAACGAGACTTATCCCCTATCGCTCTAACTCGGAGCACTTTCGTTCGGCCAGAAAGTTACAAGGCGTAACATGGCCAAGCTTAAGCAAAGGCGTCGACGGGCAATCAGCAGTTCAGGCGCGGCCGGGCGCTTGGCCGGCCGCCAGCGCTAAGCGGCGGCGGCGCGGGTCAACACGACGGCTAAGAGCGCCCCACTCGGCTAAATAAAGACGATCGCTGTAAATTGGCACCTCTTAATGAATTTACGCGCTGTCTCCGCGCTAAATTGGATTTATAGCCGGCCAGTTCAGCGCCGCGACGTCGTACGCTCTAGCGCTTTATGCTGCGGTCGAGTTTAATGACTTTCGACGCTCACTTTATTGATGCTGACGTATCGTTTTCTTTTTACTCGTGTCGAACTTACGGATCGGTGAGAATTGCACTTTATCCGTCCGTCCGTGCGTTCACGCATCTGTCGGATGCTCACGACCGACTTCCTCACAAACGATAAAATAAATATTTGGAATTCGGCGCACCAGTAACTCGTGTCACAATACACATCATATTCTAATATCGACCAATAAAGTATGTTACATGGGTAATTTATAGGGACGTAAGATTGGTGGGGGGAGGGTAAAAAACAAATGAGATTTTTTAATTTTAGACCACAATGCCTATGCGTGTTTTTGTTTTCTTGTTATAAACAAAATGCCTCTCGAATGTAATAGTACAGTAACAGTAAGAATACAGCAGTGTGCCGGATGGACCGTGTGCAGTCAAGCGCCGGACAAGGGCACGAATGCGAGCGAAGGCGTCCCCGTCTGCCTTTACGATGCCTTGCCCGGGCCTAGACGTATTTAATTTATTTGAAAACAAATCTGTATTTATTAATTTAATGCCATTTATCATTTCACTGTGAGCATAAGAACAATTTCTTCCCTTTCCGGCACCGAAAAATAAAGAAACTACACCATTTATCATTACGCAACGTAGTATACGATAAAACTTTTGGTTTTGTTTTGTTTGCAAACTGAAAAAACTAAAAATTTAAATTAACAATCAAAATATCTTTATTTTATAGATTGCACGCCACTCAAATACGTCATAATATATTATGAATTTGTCATTTTACCACTCGTTCAGAAAACAATTTTCCTCCAACAGAACCGAACGAATCGCATTGCACGCGAGCTGGTACTGAACCAATTGTCTTAAATTTATGCCAATAGAGTTTTACACGTGCAGTCTCGTACGGGTGAATAGAGAACTATTCCATATCAATTCTAGAGTACAATTCTATCGTACCCTTATTATCTACAAATTTATCTCGCATTTACATGAACGTCGTCACGGCGCTGGGAAAGTTATTATTATTATTATAAAGAAATTATTATTGCTATATTATTGTTACGCCACCTACAGACATCTTTGTGGCAAATGATTATGGTTGATTATTGGACTTTATTTGCTAAGAATCTATTTTAAAAAAAGCCCGCTGGTTGCAAACTGGATGCGGAGCAAAATCGACCGTCAACAAAAAGTGAAGTCATTCGTCACGTCGCCCTCCGCGCAACGTACTCACGTATTTGTTGTATAATTCTTACTGACTGCGTATATTTGTCTTCCGTTGTTGATTTATAGATGTTTCATTTTTGACGTGAGTAAGTTAAGGTTTCCATAGTTTAAACATTACTGGCGCTGTTACCAATCCACTTATATGGATTTCGAAAACAGTAGTGAAGTGTAAATTCAGAATATATTCAGACGAATTTAAAGTGTTACATAATAACCTATGATATAAAGATATTTTGAATTTGGAGCTTCTAAGTTTTATTATATATCTATACATTGCAACATGTATTTATGTTCATATTCTATAAAATAAATTCAAATATGCTTAAAAAATATACACGCTTTCAATATTATAAGAAATGTGTTTATTTATCCCCTTTACATATTAGTTTTCCAAAATATTTCCTATATTCGCGTTTATTTATTTCATATTTTATTATTAAACATACAATATTAAAACCATAACCCTCTTTTGGCTTTACTGTAATAGTATAAAAATATATTCTTATATAGTAAACTTCAGTCGCGCGGCGGAGTTGAGTAGTATATATCATTTTTAATTTTTTAAATCCTTGTTCTTCTATCATTATTGAATGAATGGGAAAGAAACACATGAGCCATCAGAAAGTAGGTGATCACCGCCGTCCATGGACACTCGCAACTTGAGAAAAGTCACCGATGCGTTGCCGGCCTCTTGAGTGGAAATAAAATGTTTGATTGAGGGAGGTAGTGAAGTGATGGAGGGTGGAGTGGTTCACCCGATTTTCACTCACTGCAGAAAAGCCAATAGCGGCAACTGTTCCAACACACCCATATCCTGAGAGTGTGTACCGAAGGTCACTCCACAATTATTGAAATACAGGAAAGCTATATAAGCAAGACATAGATTTACGTATTTCCAAAGTAGCTCCTTCAGCGGCAGTGGATTTCTGTAAAGGAATTTGCCACAAAAGAAAAGCACAGCGTCAGTCGTCTACAGAAATTGAGTCAATATAGTCAGCAATAATGGAAACGTTCTTTCCTTCTGATGTAAATGTAAATGACAACTCATCTTTTTAATCAAAAATAATCAATAGTCACACAAACTTTAAGAGCTTAGAGAACTTCTGGCAAGCATTTTGAGTATACCAAGCCGCTGTGGCAGTTTTCTCTCCTTTTAATATAATAGCTTTTGAAAAACAGGGCTTACACAACTTTATTCATTGAACATGCTTTTCCCAGGATGGCTGGCGTTTTTTAAATAAGATTCACGATATTTAAAAATGCATTTTGCTACATTAGTAATAATGAAAATCAGGTTAGCACAACCGGCTTTCAGCCTGCCGCAAGCACTCGCTCAGTAGCAAAATAGGAAAAAGAAACTATAGCTTAGCAGTCTAACATTAGAGACTATCCCCACTGCTAGAACACCCAACTATTCAACTCTTATTATAATCAGTTAGGGGCCTTTCGTTAATTACATAAGGTTCTCGCAGGGGAGTTTAAAAAGTCCCCGCGTACTCTTATCACGGAGAGAGTGGGATAAAGGCTATTCTTACGTATATTTTATAAATCGAAATGCGCGTTTTCCAATTATTTTTTTTATTTACAATTCCTTTCTTATACTTTTTATTATATATATATATATATATATATATATATATATATATATATATATATATATATATATGTCAAACGCATGCTTTGGGACCACATTTTTGTTTTGGGTTTAACTGATAGCCTACACAGTGACGAGTCCAACCGACCTAGATTTTTTGTATATATTCTTACATTTCAACATATATGAACGATCTTCAACGTAACGCATAGTTCGAGGACTTTACAATGTAACGCATACTTTAGGGACATGTCCTCAAACTAACTGTTTAGCATATATTTTTTTTATATATGACGCATACTTCAGGACAGGTTTTTAGGGTTCTACGTGACTTAAAGTGGACCATATTTTTTTGATATCAAATATTGTAAAAACAATTTTTATAGTATGAAGCAAAGTAAGAAATGAATTTTTAAGACAACTACTATTCATATATGTATATATTTTCGTCTAATCCTTCACTGAGCCCAAGTACTTATCTGATTGCAACATACGAGGTATGTATGGTGGTGGATTTATTGTTCAATGTTGATCTGATATTTATGTCATGCTATAAAATTATAAATACAAAAAGTGTATTCATTTATCTAACATGTTTTATTTTTAATTTAAATCTGGCTATTATCTTTTAAACTTAAGAACGTTTTGACCGATCGTGATGAAAATTGCAATATGTTATTTCGATATACCATAAAAATCATTATTTTGTATTTCTTTATTATCATTATTAATTTATTTTATATAGGTGCATGTGTGTATATGTATGCCTGCGTGTTTGAATGATCGTGCGCGCCGTATATATGACATTTTATTGTTGTTTTCCATGATTAATAGGTTACGTAAATGTTATTTAACCTATTGTTGTTTGTTTTAAAACAAAAGAAGCGTTTGGTCGTAATTTACCTAAGCTAATAGTTTAACAAGGTATGGTTTGTAAATTTGAATTTAAGGAATATTCATTTCCGAAAATTCTGCCACTAATAAGAAGTTATATTATTCACAGGAAAAATTAACATACGTATGTTATAGGTTATTTTTAATTGTAATATAGATGGGTGTTCAGAAAAAAATCATAATATCCATACCTTTTTATATAAAAACGTATAGATTTTGTATGGAGCATCTCTTATTGGAACTGTAAAACTAATGCTTATATTTGTTTCGGTCAAAACAAAGAATCTTAATCTTTGCGTAGTCCGACACTTGGGCTTTTTAATTTGATTTCACATCAAAGATTATATAAATGTAAGTCTACTTTAGAATGTCACACATTATCATTGACTAGTTGGTGTCCACGACTTCATCCGTGTGGACTTTAGGTAGATACATGTAAAAGATTAGCCTATAATACATTACCTAGCGAAGCTAAAAGGAGTGTTCTGATTTTAGCTTGTATGTAGGTAGTTTCGATGTATGTTTATCTGTTCTCACATAACTTTTAAATTATTTACTATAATTTGACAAATGAAATATCGCTAGAAGCACATTTGTCGTCAACTAGTTATAGGCTGCGTGACGTCATACTAAATTAATATATGTATTATACTATAATAAAAATAAAACCTAGACTAAATAAAATATAAAGTGGCACTACACACATTTTCTAAGAAAATATAACACAACTACGACAAAATCGCACTCTGAAAAGTATGAAACATAAAATATTCTTGTATTTGCACAATATAAGGATATCTTCTTGTACATGCTACATTTATTTATTATATAGCACAGCTATCCTTTAAACATCGCTGTCTATGTATTACATTAAAATGTATATTTAAATTGTCTACTTATGTGAAAATATTGAATTGTTTGTAGATTAGAATTGCAGACAAAAATATATATGTTCTTGTTTCTTACATTTATAGAATGCAATATTTTCGTAATCGGGTTTTGGATTTATTTTTTATTATATATGACTTTTTACAACATTCAAATACATAGTTAATAATACATATTCCTTGCTTTTGTCTACAGCATCGCCTGCGTGGACATACAACTTATTTGTTATTTTCTATATCGAATAATCTCAATAATAATTCCAATCCCAAATCTGTTTTCGATTAAAGTCCCGATTTCACAATGAGTTCCGATTCGGTGATGTTCTCCATTTCAACCCTGCGTCCCTCTCTTTCGAATTACACTTGATACACCGATATTGATTCAGGTTTCTTGCAAATTATTGCACAGAAACGCTTTTGTAGGAGATATAATATATCATGGAGTACAACCCAGAAAACATTCTATCTGTGTACTAAATTTCAATTAAGTTCGTCCTACCACTTATGCATAATAGAGTTAAGAACAACCAAACATCGTTATAAAGTACACATATTTATAATATTACGCTTAATAATATAATACAATGACTGATAAAAGACGCAATAGAAAAACCACATAGTTCTTTTTAATGTCCTATGAATTTTTCTATCCCCCCCTTAGTTGTCTTTGCTGGCTCTAACAACGCTCCTTCTCTAAGCAAAGCACACAATAAGCATGGCCAACAGAATAAAATAAAATTAATAACTTTTTAATCTTCTATTTATAAGGCGTTACATTACATTACAGATAAACATTGACAAAAAGAAACAGTTTATGTCAACAGCTACATTTTATGTCATGAATTCTATTAGTTTTCTGAATTTCAACATAATTTGATAATTTGTCGAAGAGTTGTCGAGTTATAAGTAAAAAAACTATAAGACCCCATAAAAATACAAACAGATTGAAAGACAAACAGACAATAGCTACTATAAGACAAAATGATATTTTCTATTAGTACAGTAAAGTTGATTAAATAAATTTAACTATTGGTGAACTACGAAAAAACATACAACCGAACAGACAGCCAACAATTCATAACCTATGTCCGATTTCTACTGCCAAACTATTTCTGTGTCATATTTCGTCAAAATCGGTACAGCAGTTTATAGGCGTGAATATCGAACAGACTGACAGACAAAGAGACGTTTGCATTTATAATACTAGTATTGAATCGTAAAAAAACAATTACATAAAATATTACGCTTAAATTTTAATAAACACTGCTTGTGAATTATTAAGTTAACTTTGAATTTTTCTTTATTAATAAAATAAATTTATTTATTGAAAATAATAAAAAGAAGACAAAATAATAAAATAACAACACATATCTGAATCCCGATTAATTTTAACGAAAACTTTTTGGATTGCCACTTAGACGGGCTTTTCTGTTTAAAGCACTTCATGATTTTTATCTAAAATAATATTATGAGCAAAAAGTACGAATTATTCAATTGCTTTTTGCAACGTTCACTTCTTTTTACTTATTTTTGATGGAAGGATAAACATACCACAAACATAGAAACTTAACGAACCCAAACGAGCATCTAACTAACATAAGTCGATATTATTTAGAATCTAAATTTTAGATTAACGAATACTTGAGTACATTAAACACGTGCTGTTAGTAGTTCAAGAAAATATTGTACCAATACTAGGAAGACTATTATTCACATCAGAATTTAAGGAACTCATTTACTTGTTTAATTAATGTGGATTAACTTGCATTTGTTGAAGTTAAATCAATTCTCAGTTTTATACGTTATTATCATTATTCTTTTTTGCGCATTTATCTTATATTTATTAGTTTCTTTTAAAATAATATTAGATGCTTATACATTATTGACCCCATCAAAATATTACCTGATAACCCCATATAAATATTAAACAATTGATACAATTGATAAGCAAAATAATTCAGATGTACAATCACAATTTAATGTATTTTTCATATACCTTCATTTAAAACTGCTCTTATAAATTGTTAAATAACAAAAATAGATGTTTATACGGGGGCACTCTGTACACCCAACAGAAAAAAATTTTTTTCACAAAACATCATCGTGTGGTACATGCTTCGACAGTTCTTTAGAAAAAAACTTTAACGTTTTTAAATATTTTTTCTTATTACATGAATAATTTCAGAAATAATGACTTCAAAAGTAGCATAAATTCTGTCCTTCCTTTATTTTTAAACCGCTATGTCCAAAAAGTATCAAAAAATAACATAGCTAACACTTAATAAATACTTTCAATGAAAATAATTTTGAACGTGATCGAATAATATACTATTTTTGAGTTATTTCCGAAAAACTGCGCTTCTCAACCAAAGGACGTAAGTTCCATGAAAATACGCTCTTTGCTGATGCACTTTAATTTTCTTTTTCATATTTGTATGTTATTAATTTAGATTAGGCTCTTTGTACTTCTACCTTTTATATTTACTTTTTGCTGTTATCTCTCTCTATCTCTATTAATTTTGTATTTATATGCTCTATCAAATAAGCAGTTAAATGAAATAAATAAGTATTATGTTAAACTTTAACACTCTGAGTTGAATTATTTACATATATTTCGTTATTTGTATTAGATCATAATTACTATGAGATAAACATACAATATGCAACAAAATTTTACTCGTATAGTCACCCTGTTAGAAACGTAAAAGCACGTGGTGTTTTCTTCAAAGATGACAAAGAGATTCCCGCTTATTTTATGATGCCGCACAGCGCCTTTCGGCGAGTGGCGGCGGCGTCTTTGATGTGATCATTGAAATTTATACTATTAGGATTATTGTATTCTTTTTAAAATTTACAATTTTTGTATTAGTATGAAATTCAAACTTTTAAATAATGACTGATTGAATGTAGTTTGGTATTAAATATTTTGATTTCACATTTCACTATGAACATTTATAAAATTTTTAATAGAAAATTAATAAAAATTTATATGGCAGTCCTATACAAAGGCGCGTAGGCGTCGTGACAATAATACGATGTTTACAACGTCTAATGCATGGAATTATGAAAATGGGAGGCCACGGTAATAATAGTTCATAACTCCATGGTCTAATGTGATCTAAACGAAATTGGCAAGAATATTTATATAAAATTAAAGGACCATCATACAACTCTTACTTTGGAATGATGTTTCAGAATACATATAAAAAAGACTTAAGTTTCTTGCCTTGACCGGCATTGCCTAAAACAATTCTTATAACGATTTTGTTTCTGTGTACTTATATCTGTTTAGGTAGTGTTATTTTTAATGAAGTGTATGTGCAGGCTAATTTTTGGAATCGGCTCTTATCTTTGAAAAAATATGTCATAATCATCAATCAAAACATGAATCTGATACCCACGACTGCAAGTATTTTGTTGATTTTCTATTTTTCTAGCATATTTTATTAAATGATTTTTTAAATCATCTTGTTTCCATCTTTTTAGTCCACTTTTACGCAGTCAAATTTTCTATTAATTTATTTATTAACTAATTTGTACCGCACCGGTGAAACGCAAAAGAAGGATTACATGTGTTTACTTGTTTGTATGTATGTCCGTTCCTATATTCCCTCATAACTATTAAACTTATAAACCTAATTCGATTAGATTTATTTCGGTGGCGCGATTGTCACAGTGTATATTAAAAAAAAATTACAAAAAATCAAAATCAAAAGCAGTCTTAAAATAAAAGTAGCGCTAAAGAAAATAAAATTGCATATCTGTGGAGTGACATATCATTGAATAAGTCTTACAAAGTCAAGATGATGTTTCCAAATCTATTTTACTGCAATAAGCTCTGTTTAATATTTATACGACCAGAAAGATTAACGAATAACAATATATAAATCTAAGATTTATCACGATTATTACATAGAGATACGACGATGACTATGCTAGTGAAAGGAAAACAATTTTAGAATGTTGTTAAAACAGAATTAAAAGAAAAAACAATTAAGTAAATCCCGACTGCGAAAAGTGAATCAAAAGATCTCAATAAAATGGAAAAAAATATAGATTTTTCAATATATAGACAAATCAAACGAACCCAAATAGGATGAGTTTCTTTTGAGTAGCTTAGGAATTCCTAGACCTACTATCTGAAATTTTTCATTAAAAAATTCATTAGACCCCGGATAACTAACAAATTTCAAGTTTTGTTCAAGAAAAATCAATCGAACCCAAACACGGCGAGTTTATTATGTGTAGCATATGAGCTCCTTTAACTATCTTCAGAAATCATCATTAGGCCCTGGGCATCATGTATGATTAAAGTCTTTGTTAAGAAATATCAAACGAATCCAAACACGATAAGTATATCATTTATAGCTAATTCCTATGACCATCTTTTGGGTCTGATAATAAATTATCAGACTCTGTGTATAAACAAGGTTATTGTTTTTATCAAAACAATCAAATAGAAGCTTAACATGATGGGCTTATCATATTTAGTTTAGGAGTTACTATGGCTACCTTCGGTCTCCATCATCAGACCAATTCGATGGTATCATCATATTTCATTGTCACCTAACTTACATAAGTATACCAAATTTCAGCTTAATCGGATACCAGTAAATGGTTGAAAATTGGTTTGCGAATTTTGGAACCGATAACATATATTCATATAACTATTACAAGTTAATAAAAGCTTATCAAAATATATATCTAACTCATAAGTTTTTGTTTTACTATTTAGAAGTCGGTTCCTATATATTTGTTCTCATTATATGATATATTAGCTTACAAATATGCACTTCGCTATGGTGAACTATGGTTTCACCATAGCGAATGTTAATGGTCTATTACATTCAAAGAGTTTCTTATTAATGAAGTAAGTATTCTTAGCATCCGTTGATAATTCGGTTCAACAGGAAAAATACGCAGACAACGTCAGATACGATACTAGTAATGCTAGTAATACACAATCCTGCTCCTCCCATCTAATTATAAAATATGCATCTCATGACTTTTTAAGTTCGTACCTTGCTCTATAAAAGTTTCATACAAAATTTAACCCCTTAACTCTAATGCAAAGCAAATTAGGCGCACATAGACACGCAACTACATAAAAACTAAATATAAATACTAATAATGAATATTGCTACTAAAGAATTAAAAATAATGATTGTTTTTCATTGTTCTCATATGGTGTGGAAATAACACAGGTGTATTTTTTTGCAATCACAGGTTGTTCTGAATGTAACAAATTTTTATTACGATCGATTAAACAGTTTTTAAGTTAACAAAGAACATAATACGTACAGGTCGACAGACAGTACACTAACACATTCTAATTGATCACCAATTTTTATCACAATAGATGGAACGGTTCTAAGTTATAAAATAACACACAGAGAGACAGACAGAGTAGCCTATAATTTGCACAATATCATGTTTTGACTCTATACTAATTTTATCAATATTGGTCACCCGTTCTTAAATTATAAAAGAACATATACACAGACTGCCAAACACACAGACACACAGTAATCTATCATTTATGCAAGCACATGTTTTTCCAGACCTATTTTTATTAAGTCAGTCACGCCATTCTTGTTATAAAAAAAATATATAGATAGACAAATAGACAAACAGTAGCCTATCATTTGCGCGGTCATATGTTCTAACGGTAAGCGATTTTCAACAAGATCGATTAAATCTTTTCAATTTATAAAAGATGATACAGACAGACGGACTAAGAGACAGTAACTTATTATTTGCGCAATCATATGTTCTGACTGTACATTAATTTTCTACACAGATTGGTCGAATCATTTTAAGTTATAACAAAACATACAGGTAAACCGAGATACAGACAGACAGACAAACTAACAGTATTCTATCATTTACGCAATCACATGTTCAGGTAATAACAAAACATAAAGGTACAAACAGACAGATTACTGTATAACAATTTTCGTCACAATCGGTCAAACTGTTCGTTAATTATAATAAGACATACAGACCGACGCTACAGATTTATGTAGTAGTATAAATTTAGTCGTAAAATACGGAGAACAGCCAAAGAAAATAAATAGGAAAAAAAAAGAATTATTATATAGGCAAAAACTTCGAAAATAAATATACCATAACATTTTTTGACGTTATAAATATAAAACTCTCACAAAATTGTGAAGCCTAGATACAAGCAAACCCCAAAAATATACATTAGTCCTTATTTTAATATTACAGTTTTAATAATAATTATTTTCAATATAGCAATATAAAAACAATCATAAAATATTCGAAATATAAACAAGAAAATTATTTTCATTCAGGCAAAGTCGGAGTAGTTTGGAGTCAATATTGAAATTCATTCTACTAAAATTAATCAAAATAATAACAATTATTAAGAAACTTATCTAGTTGTTACCTGTGAAAAAGTGCGAAATGGCACTGAACCCTTGAAATGTTCACGCTTGACCAGTTGTCTCAAAGCATGCGTTACATAGAATGGGCTCAAAGTATGCGTTTGATATAAACATACTTTGGGGACAGTCCCCAAAGTATACAGATGTCCCTGAAGCATACGATCTATCGAAAAACTGTCCTTGAAGTATGCGCTTCACATATATATATATATATATATATATATATATATATATATATATATATATATT